>CM038141.1:38356543-39561958 GCA_021437245.1 Aegilops speltoides
AATATGGGCATCCAGGTCCCGCTATTGGTTATTGACGAGAATGGTTTTAGGTCATGTCTACATAGTTCTCGAACCCGTAGGATCCCTTGCAACAACGTTTGATGGCGGTTTTATTATGAGTTTATAAGTTTTGATGTACGAAGTTTGTTGAGTCCGGATGTGATCACGGACATGATGAGGAGTCTCGAAATGGTCGAGACATAAAGATTGATATATTGGAAGCCTATGTTTGGACTTGGAATGGTTCGGGTGAAATCGGGATTTTATCGGAACACGGGGCTCCGGGGTTAATGGGCCTTAGTGGGCCATGAGGGAGAAGAGGAAGGGCGGCCGGGGCAGGCGCGCGCCCCCTCCTCCTAGTCCGAATAGGACAAGGAGAGGCGCGCCCCCTTCCTCTTTCCTCCCCCAAGTCCTAATCCAACTAGGAAGGGGAGTCCTACTCCGGTGGGAGTAGGACTCCTCCAGCGCCTCCTCCTAGGGCGGTGCAACCCCCTTGCTCCTTTATATCTGGGGTAAGGGCACCCCATAGACACACAAGTTGATCTACGGATCGTTCCTTAGCCGTGTGCGGTGCCCCTTCCACCATATTCCACCTCGGTCATATCGTCGCGGAGTTTAGGCGAAGCCTGCATCGATAGAACATCATCATCGTCCTGCACGCCGTCGTCTTGTGGAACTCATCTCGGAGCTCGGCTGGATCGGAGGCGGAGATCGTCATCGAGCTGAGCGTGTGCTGAACTCGGAGGCTCCGTGCGTTCGGTGCTTGGATCGGTCGGATCATGAAGGCGTCGACTACATCAACAGCGTTGTAATAACGCTTCGCTTCTGATCTACAAGGGTACATGGACATACACTCTCCCTCTCGTTGCTATGTCATCACCATGATCTTGCGTGTGCGTAGGAATTTTTTGAAATTACTATGTTCCCCAACATGGCATCCGAGCCTAGGTTTTATGGTTTGATGTTATATGCAGAGTAGAACACAAGTGAGTTGTGGGCGATATAAGTCATCTTGCCTACCAGCATGTCATACTTTCGTTCGCGGTATTGTTGGATGAAGCGGCCGGACCGAATTGCAGCGTGCGCTTACGCGAGACTGGTTCTACCGGCGTGCTTTGCACACGGTGGCTGGCGGTGTCGGTTTCTCAACTTTAGTTGAACCGAATGTAGCTCGCCCGGTCCTTGCGAAGGTTAAAACGGAGTCTATTTGACAAACTATCGTTGTGGTTTTGATGCGTAGGTGAGATTGGTTCTTGCTTAAGCCCATAGCAGCCACGTAAAACTTGCAACAACAAAGTAGAGGACGTCTAACTTGTTTTTGCAGGGCATGTTGTGATGTGATATGGTCAAGACGTGATAAGATATAAGTTGTTGTATGAGATGATCATGTTTTGTTGAAGTTATCGGCAACTGGCAGAAGCCCTATGGATGTCTCTTTATTGCATAAGATGCAAGCGCCAAATAATTGCTTTACTTTATCGCTATGCGATAGCAATAGTTGCAAGAGCAATAGTTGGCGAGACGACCATGTGACGACACATTGATATAGATCAAGATGATGGAGATCATGGTGTCGTGCCAGTGACGATAGAGATCATGACAGTACTTTAGAGATGGAGATCAAAGGCGCAAGATGATCATGGCCATATCATGTCACATGTTTTGATTGCATATGATGTTTATCTGTTATACATCTTATTCTTGCTTTGATTGGCGGTAGCATTTTAAGATGATCTCTCACTAATTATCAAGAAGTGTTCTCCTGAGTATGCCTTTGTTGCCAAAGTTAAATCGTGCCCGGACACCACGTGATGATCGGGTGTGATAAGCTCTCGTCCATCTACAACAGGTGCAAGCCAGTTTTGCACCGCAGAATACTCGAGTTAAACTTGGCGAGCCTAGCATATGCAGATATGGCCTCGGACACGGAGACCGAAAGGTCGGCGTGAATCATATAGTAGATATGATCAACATAGTGATGTTCACCATTTAAAACTACTCCATCTCACGTGATGATCGGTTATGGTTTAGTTGATTTGGATCACGTGATCACTTAGATGACTAGAGATATCTGTCTAAGTGGGAGTTCTTAAGTAATATGATTAATTGAACTTAAATTTATCATGAACTTAGTCCTGGTAGTATTTTGCAAATTATGTTGTAGATCAATAGCTTGCGTTGTTGCTTTCATATGTTTATTTTGATATGTTCCTAGAAAATTGTGTTGAAAGATGTTAGTATCAATGATGTGGATTGGATCCGTGATCGAGGTTTATCCTCATTGCTGCCTGGAAGAATTATGTCCTTAATGCACGCTAGGTGACAAACCTATTGCAGGAGCGGATCACGAGCGTTATGAGCGTTTGGCTAGCTCAAAAGGATGACTACTTGATAGTTTAGTGCACCATGCTTAAGCGGCTTAGAATCGGGACTTCAAAGGCGTTTTGAGCGTCATGGACCATATGAGATGTTCGGGAGTTGAAGTTAATATTTCAAGCAAATACCGAGTTGAGAGATATGAAGTCTCTAACAAGTTCTAAAGCTAAAAGATGGAGAGAATCGCTCAACTAGTGAGCATGTGCTCAGATTATGCAGGTACTTCAATCGCTTGAATCAAGTGGGAGTTAATCTTCGGATAAGATAGTGATTGGCAGAATTCTCTAGTCACCATCACTAAATTACTAGAACTTCGTGATGAACTATAGTATGCAAGGGATGACGAAAATGATTCCCGAGCTCTTACGTGATGTTGAAATCGACGAAGGTAGAAATCAAGAAAAGACCATCAAGTGTTGATGATTGACAAGACCACTAGTTTCAAGAGAAGGGCAAAGGGAAAGAAAGGAACTTCAAGTGGAAAGACAAGCAAGTTGTTACTCCTCGAAGAAGCCCAAAGCTGGACCATAGCCTGGCCGAGTGTTTACACTGCAAAGGAAATAGTCCTTTGGAAGCGGAAATGCCACTGAATATTTGGTGGATAAAAAGGATGGCAAAGTGAACAAGGGTATATTTGATATCTGATTATTGATGTGTGCCTTACTAGTGTTTATAGTAGCCCTGAGTATTTGATACTTGTTTGGTTGCTAAGATTAGTAACTTCGAAACAGGAGTTCTGAGAATAAGCAGAGACTAGTTGAAGGGAAAGTGACGATGAGTGTTGGAAGTAGTTTCAAGATTGATATGATCATCATCGCACACTCCCTATACTCTCGGGATTAGTGTTAAACCTAAATAAATGTTATTTGGCGTTTGCGTTGAGCATGAATATGATTTGATCGTGTTTATTGCAATCTGTTATTCATTTAAAATCGAGAGAATAATTGTTGTTCATTTACATGAATAAAACCTTCAATGGTCATACACCCAATGAAAATAGTTTGTTGGATCTCGATCGTAGTGATACACATATTCATAATATTGAGGCCAAAAGATGCAAAGTTAAAAATGATAGTGCAACTTATTTGTGGCACTTGCCGTTTGGAGTCATATCGGTTAAAAGCGCATGAAGAAACTCCATAAAGATGGATTTTGGAATCACTTGGTTATGAATCATTTGATGCTTGCGAACCGTGCCTTTTGGGCAAGATGACTAAAACTCCGTTCTTGAACAATGGAGCGAGCTACCGACTTATTGGAAATAATACATACTAATGTAAGCAGACCAATGAGTATGAAGGCTCATGGCAAGTATCGTTATTTTCTGACCTTCACAAGATGATTTAAGCAAATATGGGTATATCTACTTGATGAAACATAAGTCTGAAATAGTTGAAAGGTTCAAAGAATTTTAGAGTGAAGTGGAAAATCATCGTAACAAGAAAATAAAGTTTCTGCGATCTGATCGCGGAGAGGAATATTTGAGTTATGAGTTTGGTCTTCAATTAAAACAATGTGGAATAGTTTCACAGCTCACGCCACAGAACACCACAACGTTATGGTGTGTCGAGCGTCGTAACCGCACTTTATTGGATATGGTGCGATCTATGATGTCTCTTCTTGATTTACCAATATTGTTTTGGGGTTATGCATTAGAGACAGCTGCATTCACGTTAAATAGGGCACCATCAAAATCCATTGAGACGACGCCTTATGAACTGTGGTTTGGCAAGAAACCAAAGTTGTCGTTTCTTAAAGTTTGGGGCTGCGATGCTTATGTGAAAAAGTTTCATCCTGATAAGCTCGAACCCAAATCGGAGAAGTGCATCTTCATAGAATACCCAAAGGAAATAGTTGGGTACACCTTCTATCACAGATCCGAAGGCAAGATATTCGTTGCTAAAAATGGATCCTTTCTAGAGAAGGAGTTTCTCTCGAAAGAAGTGAGTGGGAGGAAAGTAGAACTTGATGAGGTAATGCTGTACTGCTCCCTTATTGGAAAGTAGTTCATCACGTAAATCAGTCCTGTGACAAATACACCAATTAGTGAGGAAGCTAATGATATTGATCATGAAACTTGGATCAAGTTACTACGAGAACCTCGTAGGTCTTCTAGAGTAAGATCCGCACAGTGGTGTAGTAATAATGTTCGGAAGTCATGTTACTAGACCATGATGAACCTCGAACTATGAGGAAGCGATGATGAGCCCAGATTCATGAAATGGCTCGAGGCCATAAAATCTGAGATATGATCCATGTATGAGAACAAAGTATGGACTTTGATTGACTTGCTCGATGATCGACAAGCCATGTTAAATGAATGGATCTTCAAGAGGAAGACGGACACTGATAGTAGTGTTACTATCTACCAAGCTCGACTTGTTGCGAAAGGTTTTCAACAAGTTCAAGTTGTTGAATACGATGAGATTTTCTCACTCGTATCGATGCTTAAGTCTGTCTGAATCATGTTAGCAATTGCCACATTTATGAAATCGGCAAATGGATGTCAAAACTGCATTCCTTAATGGATTTATCAAAGAAGAGTTGTATATGATGCAACCAGAAGGTTTTGTCAATCCTAAAGGTGCTAACAAAATGTGCAAGCTCCAGCGATCCATCTATGGACTGGTGCAAGCATCTCGGAGTTGGAATATACACTTTGATAAGTTGATCAAAGCATATTGTTTTATATGGACTTACGATGAAGCGGTATTTACAATAAAGTGAGTGGGAGCACTACTGACCTTTACGATTAGTATATGTGAGTGACATATTGTTGATCAAAATGATGTAGAATTTTTCCGCAAAGCAAAAATGAGTGTTTTAAAGGAGTTGTTTAAAAGAAAAGACCTCGATAAAAGCTACTTACATATTGAGCATCAAGATCTATTGAGATAGATCAAGGCGCTTGATAAGATTTTCAATGAGTACATACCTTGGCAAGATTTTGAAATAGTTCAAAATGGAGCAGTCAAAGAAAGAGTTCTTGCACTGTGTTGCAAAGGTATGAAATTGAGTAAGACTCAAATCCCGACCACAAAGAGAAAATAGAAAGAGAATGAAAAGTCATTCCCTATGCCTCGGTCATAGGTTCTATAAAGTATGCTATGCTATGTACCGGACCTATTGTATACCTTGCTCTGTTGGCAAGGGGTACAATAGTGATTGAGAGTAGATCCTTTGGACATTGGTCAAGAATATCCTTAGTAAGGACTAAGGAGATGTTTCTCGATTAAGGAGGTGATAAAAGAGTTTGTTGTAAAAGTTACATCGGTGCAAACTTTTACACTGATCCGAATGACTCTAAGTCTCAACCTGGATACATATTGAAAGTGGGAGCAATTAGCTAGAATAGCTCCGTGCAATTGTGGACATAAAATATTTGCAAAATACATACGGCTCTGAATGTGATGGACCCGTTGACTAAGCTTCTCTCACGAGCAAAACATGATCACACCTTAGTACTCTTTGGGTGTTAATCACATAGCGATGTGAACTAGATTATTGACTCTAGTAAACCCTTTGGATGTTGGTCACATGATGATGTGAACTATGGGTGTTAATCATATACATATATGAATATTGGTGTTAAATCACATGGCGATGTGAACTAGATTATTGACTCTAGTGCAAGTGGGAGACTGAAGGAAATATGCCTAGAGGCAATAATAAAGTTATTATTTATTTCCTTATTTCATGATAAATGTTTATTATTCATGCTAGAATTGTATTAACCGGAAACATGATACATGTGTGAATACATAGACAAAACTATAGTCACTAGTATGCCTCTACTTGACTAGCTCATTAATCAAAGATGGTTATGTTTCCTAACCATAGACATGTGTTGTCATTTGATTAGTGGGTTCACATCATTAGAAGAATGATGTGATTGACATGATCCATTCATTAGCCTAGCACTTGATCGTTTAGTATCTTGCTATTGCTTTCTTCATGACTTATTCAAAGTTCCTGCAACTATGAGATTGTGCAACTCCGTCTACGGAGGAACACTTTGTGTGCTACCAAACGTCTAGCGTAATCGGGTGATTATAAAGGTGCTCTCAGGTGTTTCCAAGGTACATGTTGGGTTGGCATAATTCGAGATTAGGATTTGTCACTCCGATTGTCGGAGAGGTATCTCTGGGCCCTCTCGGTAATACTCATCACCTAAGCCTTGCAAGAATGTAACTGATGAGTTAGTTATGAGATGACGTATTACGGAGCGAGTAAAGAGACTTGCGATAGCGAGATTGAACTAGGTATTGGATACCAGCGATCAAATCTCGGGCAAGTAACATACCGATGACAAAGGAACAAAGTATGTTGTTATGCGGTTTGACCGATAAAGATCTTCGTAGAATATGTAGGAGCCAATATGGGCATCCAGGTCCGCTATTGGTTATTGACCTAGAATGGTTTTAGGTCATGTCTACATAGTTCTCGAACCCGTAGGGTCCACAACTTAACGTTTGATGGAGGTTTATTATGAGTTTATAAGTTTTGATGCACGAAGTTTGTTGGAGTCCGGATGTGATCACGGACATGACGAGGAGTCTCGAATGGTCGAGACATAAAGATTGATATATTGGAAGCCTATGTTTGGACTTGAATGGTTCGGGTGAAATCGGGATTTTACCGAACACCGGGGTTACGGAACCCTCCGGGGTTAATGGGCCTTAGTGGGCCATGAGGGAGAAGAGGAAGGGCGGCCAGGGGGCAGGCGCGCCCCTCCTCCTAGTCCGAATAGGACAAGGAGAGGCGGCGCCCCCTTCCTCTTTCCCTCCCCAAGTCCTAATCCAACTAGGAAGGGTCCTACTCCGGTGGGAGTAGGACTCCTCCGAGCGCCTCTTCCTAGGGCGGCCGCAACCCCCTTGCTCCTTTATATCTCACGGGCGGGGGCACCCATAGACACACAAGTTGATATACGGATCGTTCCTTAGCCGTGTGCGGTGCCCCTTCCACCATATTCCACCTCGGTCATATCGTCATGAGTTTAGGCGAAGCCTGCGCCGATAGAACATCATCATCGTCCTGCCTTGCGTCGTCTTGTGGAACTCATCTCGGAGCTCGGTTGGAGATGATGTAGAAACCCTCCATGGTTAATTCCCCCTCGTGAACACCGAAAGGCTCCAAGATGGGATCTCGCGGATACAAAGGTTGCGGCGGTGGAATTAGGTTTTCGTGGTGCTCCCGATGGTTTCAGAGTGCAGGGAGTATATATAGGAGGAAGAAGTAGGTGGGTTGGCGCTCAAGGGGCCCATGAGGGTGGGGCGCGCCCACCCTGGCGCACACGGCACCCTCGTGGCCGCCTCGTTTGTTGCTTGACGCCCTCCAAGTCTCGAGTTTGCATTTGTTCCATAAAGGTCGCTCCCGAAGGTTTCATCCCGTTTGGACTCATTTGATATTCCTTTTCTTTGAAACACTGAAATAGGCAAAAAAAAGCAGCAATTGGGCTGGGCCACGGTTAGTAGGTTAGTCCCAAAATGATATAAAAGTGTAAAGTAAAGCCCATAAACATCCAAAGCGGGTAATATAATAGCATGGAACAATCAGAAATTATAGATACGTTGGAGCGTATCAAGCATCCCCAAGCTTAATTCCTGCTCGTCCTCGGTAGGTAAATGATAAAAACAGAATTTTTGATGTGGAATTCTACCTAGCATAATTCTCAGTGTAATTTTCTTTATTGTGGCATGAATGTTCAGATCCAAATGATTCAAAATAAATGTTTGTATTGACATAAGAAATAGTAATACTTCAAGCATACTAACAAAGCAATCATGTCTTCTGAAAATAACATGGCTAAAGAAAGTTATCCTACAAAATCATATAGTGCGGCTATGCTCTATCTTCATCACACAAAGTATTTAATCATGCACAACCCGATGACAAGCCAAGCAATTGTTTCATACTTTAGTATTCTCAAACTTTTTCAACTTTCACGCAATATGTGGCGTGAGCCATGGACATAGCACTATATGTGGAATAGAATGGTGGTTGTGGAGAAGACAAAAGGAGAAGATAGTCTCACATCGACTAGGCATATCAATGGGATATGGAGATGCCCATTAATAGATATCAATGTGAGTGAGTAGGGATTGCCATGCAACGGATGCACTAGAGCTATAAATGTATGAAAGCTCAATAAAAGAAACTAAGTGGGTGTGCATCCAACTTGCTTGCTCATGAAGACCTAGGGCATTATGAGGAAGCCCATCATTGGAATATACAAGCCAAGTTCTATAATGAAAAATTCCCACTAGTATATGAAAGTGACAACATAGGAGACTCTCTGTCGGTGTCAAAACCGGCGGATCTCGGGTAGGGGGTCCCGAACTGTGCGTCTAGGCAGATGGTAACAGGAGACAAGGGACACAATGTTTTTACCCAGGTTCAGGCCCTCTCGATGGAGGTAAAACCCTACTCCTGCTTGATTAATATTGATGATATGGGTAGTACAAGAGTGGATCTACCACGAGATCAAGGAGGCTAAAACCTAGAAGCTAGCCTATGGTATGATTGTTGTGATGGCAAAGTGAACAAAGGTATATTTGATATACAGGTTCTTGATATGTCCCTTACTAGTGTTTATAGTAGCCCCAGTATTTGATACTTGTTAGGTTGCTAAGATTAGCAACTCGAAGCAGGAGTTCTGAGAATAAGCAGAGACTAGTTGAAGGGTGAAGTGACGATGAGTGTTGGAAGTAATTCCAAGATTGATATGATCATCATCGCACACTCCTATACTTTCGGGATTAGTGTTAAACCTAAATAAATGTTATTTGGCATTAGCGTTGAGCATGAATATGATTTGATCATGTTTATTGCGATATGGTTATTCATTTAAAGTTAGAGAATAAATTGTTATTCTGTTTACATGAATAAGACCTCGATGGTCATACACCCAATGAACATAGTTTGTTGGATCACGATCGTAGTGATACACATATTCATAATATTGATGCCAAAAGATGAAAAGTTAATAATGATAGTGCAACTTATTTGTGGCACCGCCGTTTGGGTCATATCGGTGTAAAGCGCATGAAGAAACTCCATAAGGATGGATTTTTGGAATCACTTGGTTATGAATCATTTGATGCTTGTGAACCGTGCCTTTTGGGCAAGATGACTAAAACTCCGTTCTCCGGAACAATGGAACAAGCTACTGACTTATTGGAAATAATACATACCGATGTATGCGATCCAATGAGTGTTGATGCTCGTGGCAAGTATTGTTATTTTCTGACCTTCACAAAATGATTTGAGCAGATATGGGTATATCTACTTGATGAAACATAAGTCTGAAATAGTTGAAAGGTTCAAAGAATTTAGAAGTGAAGTGGAAAAATCATTGTAACAAGAAAATAAAGTTTCTGCGATCGATCGCGAG
Source organism: Aegilops speltoides (assembly GCA_021437245.1). Lineage (NCBI taxonomy): Eukaryota > Viridiplantae > Streptophyta > Magnoliopsida > Poales > Poaceae > Aegilops > Aegilops speltoides. The sequence goes on from CM038141.1 coordinate 38,366,313, forward strand.
GCGAATATTTGAGTTCTGAGTTTGGTCTTCATTTGAAACAATGTGAAATAGTTTCGCAACTCATGCCACTTGGAACACCACAATGTAATGGTGTGTCCGAACGTCGTAACCGCACTTAATTGGATATTGTGCGATCTATGATGTTTCTTATTGGTTTACCACTATCGTTTTAGGGTTATGCATTAGAGACAGCTGCATTCACGTTTAATAGGGCACCATATAAAATCCATTGAGATGACACCATATGAACTGTGGTTTAGCAAGAAACCCAAGTTGTCGTTTCTTAAAGTTTGGAGTTGTGATGCTTATATGAAAAAGGTTTTCAACTTGATAAGCTCGAACCCAAATCGGAGAAGTGCGTCTTCATAGAATACCCAAAGGAAATTATTGGGTACACCTTCTATCACAGATCCGAAGGCAAGATATTCGTTGCTAAGAATGGATCCTTTCTAGAGAAGGAGTTTCTCTCGAAAGAAGTGAGTGGGAGGAAAGTAGAACTTGATGAGGTAACTGTACCTCCTCCCAAATAGGAAAATAGTTCATCACTGAAATCAGCTCCGATGATTTCTACACCAATTAGTGAGGAAGCTAATGATGATGATCATGAAACTTGAGATCAAGTTACTCTGAGAACCCGTAGGTCTTCGAGTGCAGTCCGCACCAGAGTGGTACGGTAATCCTGTTACGAAAGTCATGTTACTAGACCATGATAAACCTCGAACTATGAGGAAGCGATGATGAGCCCAGATTCATGCGAAATGGCTTAAGGCCATGAAAATCTGAGATGGGATCCATGTATGAGAACAAAGTGTGGACTTTGGTGGAGTTGCCCGATGATCGGCAAGCCATATTGTATAAATGGATCTTCAAGAGGAAGACAGATCTTGATAGTAGTGTTACTATCTACAAAGCTCGCCTTATCGGAAAAAGGTTTTTGACAAGTTCAAGGTGTTGACTACAAGGAGATTTTCTCAACTGTAGCGATGCTTAAGTCTGTCCGAATCATGTTAGCAATAGCCACATTTTATGAAATCTGGCAAATGGATGTCAAAACTGCATTCCTTAATGATTTTCTTAAAGAAGAGTTATACGATACAACGAGAAGGTTTTTCAATCCTAAAGGTGCTAACAGAATGTGCAAGCTCCAGCAATCCATCTATGGACTGGTGCAAGCATCTCAGAGTTGGAATATACGCTTTGATAAGTTGATCAAAGCATATAGTTTTATACATACTTACGGTGAAGCCTGTATTTACAAGAAAGTGAGTGGGAGCACTACAACATTTCTGATAAGTATATGTGAATGACATATTGTTGGTCGGAAATAATGTAGAATTATTCTGCAAAGCATAAAGGAGTGTTTGAAAGGAATTTTTAATGAAATACCTCTGTAAAGCTACTTACATATTGAGCATCAAGATCTATTGAGATAGATCAAGACGCTTGATAAGATTTTCAATGAGTACATACCTTGACGAGTTTTGAAATAGTTCAAAATGGAGCAGTCAAAGAAAGAGTTCTTGCTGTGTTGCAAAGGTGTGAAATTGAGTAAGACTCAAATCCGACCACGGAAGAAAATTGAAAAGAGAATGAAAGTCATTCCCTATGCCTCAGTCATAGGTTCTATAAAGTATGCTATGCTATGTACCAGATCTATTGTATACCTTGCACTGAATTGGGCGATGGAGTACAATGGTGATCTAGGAGTAGATCACTGGACATTGGTCAAGAATATCCTTAGTGAGAACTAAGGAAATATTTCTCGATAATGGAAGTGATAAAAGAGCTCGTCGTAAAAAGTTACAACGATGCAAGCTTTTACACCAATCTAGATGCCTCTAAGTCTAAATCTGGATACATATTGAAAGTGGGAGCAATTAGCTAGAGTAGCTCCGTGCAGAGGATCGTGGACATAGAACATTTGCAAAATACATACGGCTCTGAATATGACAGACCCGTTGACTAAACTTCTCTCACAAGCAAAACATGATCATACCTTAGTACTCTTTGGGTGTTAATCACATAGCGATGTGAACAAACCCTTTGGGTGTTGATCACATGATGATGTGAACTACGGGTATTAATCACATACAGATGTGAATATTGGTGTTAAATCACATGGCGATGTGAACTAGATTATTGAGTCTAGTGCAAGTGGGAGACTGAAGGAAATATGCCCTAGAGGCAATAATAAAGTTATTATTTATTTCCTTATATCATGATAAATGTTTATTATTCATGTGTGAATACATAGACAAACATAATGTCACTAGTATGCCTCTACTTGACTAGCTCGTTTATTAAAGATGGTTATGTTTCCTAACCATGGACAAAAGAGTTGTCATTTGATTAACGGGATCACATCATTAGGAGAATGATGTGATTGACTTGACCCATTCCATTAGCCTAGCACTTGATCGTTTAGTATGTTGCTATTGCTTTCTTCATGACTTATACATGTTCCTGTAACTATGAGATTATGCAACTCTCGTTTACCGGAGGAACACTTTGGGTACTACCAAACATCACAACGTAATTGGGTGATTATAAAGGAGTACTACAGGTGTCTCCGAAGGTGCATGTTGAGTTGGCGTATTTCGAGATTAGGTTTTGTCACTCCGATTGTCGGAGAGGTATCTCTGGGCCCTCTCGGTAATGCACATCACTATAAGCCTTGCAAGCAATGTAACCAATGAGTTGGTTACGGGATGATGCATTACGTAACGAGTAAAGAGACTTGCGATAGCGAGATTGAACTAGGTATTGGATACCGATGATCGAATCTCGGGCAAGTAACATACCGATGACAAAGGGAACAATGTATGTTGTTTTGATGGTTTGACCGATAAAGATCTTCGTAGAATATGTAGGAACCAATATGAGCATCCAGGTTCCGCTATTGGTTATTGACCGAGAATAGTTCTAGGTCATGTCTACATAGTTCTCGAACCCGTAGGGTCCGCACGCAACAAGGTTTCGATGATAGTTATATTATGAGTTTATGAGTTTTGATGTACGAAGGAGTTGAGTCCCGGATGAGATCGGGGACATGACGAGGAGTCTCGAAATGGTCGAGACATAAAGATCGATATATTGGACGACTATATTGGAGTTCGGAAATGTTCCGAGTGATTGGGTATTTTTGAGTCTGGGAGAGTTACGAGGAATTCGCTGGGGAGTATATGGGCCTTATTGGGCTTTAGGGAAAGAGAGAGGAGAGGTTGGGCGCCCCAAGGCCTAGTCCGAATAGGACTAGGGGAGGGCTCGCCCCTCCTTCCTTCTCTTCTTCCCCTTTCCTTGACTCCTACTCCTACTACTTGGAAGGGGAATCCTACTCCGGTGGGAGTAGGACTCCTCCTGGTGCGCCTCCTCCTAGGCCGCCCACCCCTCCCTTGCTCCTTTATATCACGGGGTAGGGGCACCCCATGACACACAAGTTGATCTGGATCGTTCCTTAGCCGTGTCGGTGCCCCTCCACCATATTCCACCTCGGTCATATCGTCATGGAGTTTAGGCGAAGCCTGCGCGATAGAACATCATCACCGTCCCACGCCATCGTCTTGTGGAACTCATCTCCGGAGCTTTGCTGGATCGGAGCCCGGAGATCGTCATCGAGCTGAACGTGTGCTGAACTCGGAGGTGCCGTACGTTCGGTGCTTGGACCGGTCGGATCGTGAAGACATATGACTACATCAACCGCGTTGTGCTAACGCTTCCGCTTACGGTCTACGAGGGTACATGGACGAACACTCTCCCCTCTCGTTGCTATGCCATCACCATGATCTTGCATGTGCGTAGGAATTTTTTGAAATTACTATGTTACCCAACATGTACTACCAGAGGCGGTGAATGCTTTAGGCGCTCTAAACTTTTTTCCCGGGGAGGGGGGACGCTCTAAGCGAGAGGTACAAAATTCCATTAGTTTGTTTTTTAATTCAACCTGCACAGAAATATGGACCTCTTATCTACTAAATAAACTTGTAAAATTATACAATGCGAAGATCCAAAAACAACATCATACCCGTTGAACTCAGATTTTACAGTCCAGATACCCATGCTAAACGTGTACAACCGACAATCTGAGATCAATACTTCTGCTCAGACAATCTAGATTGGTTATCAAAATTTCTTAGCAAAGCTCCTACAGAAGCTTAAGAATATGCTTGCTACATATAATTTGATGTTCAAAGCCATATCTCCTGTTTCCTTTGCCTTGCACAAATTCATGGTATCTGCACGTATATTCCCCAGTTTGTATTCTTTAACTTCTATATATCATGTTATTAGTTATTTAGTTTCACTTCCTAATGAAGCATGTACGGAGAAAACAACCAGGCTTCTATTGGTTCATAATATTTTAATATATTTTGCTTCGATGCAAATGCAAGTTTCAGTGTGTTATGGTTGTTCTAAGTCATGTAATGAAGATGCATAAGACCTCATGCATTACGTAATACTTTTAGATATTTCTGGGCACTTACAAGCGAGCAACATTTTGCCTATTTTGGTCCTGATTGGCATCTTCCTAATCACACTATTTTTTATAGGGGTTAGCTTCTATTGGTTCCTCTGTTCACTTTTTTGAGGTTCTGCATGTTCCCTCAGTGAAGCCTTATGTCCAAGAATAAATTACCTACGTTTGTGCGAGTAATGTACACCAATTTGTAATTTTTCATTTGTATTTTTCCTCGAACGAGAATTGATGGTTGGTATTCAGCTATTTTTATCGCCGACAATATTTTTTCTGCATATCGATAGACTGTCCATTTACATAAAGAAAGAAGTTTGTGATTCTCTGAGCCAGCTTTGAAGCTTTTCTTTCCTTAGCATCACTTTTTAAAGAATAGTTTTCCTTGTACAACTCACTAGTATGTGTGCAAAATAGCAGCACTACACAAAATTGCCATCTTCTAGCCTGAAAATAGAAACCAATACAATGCACAATTTTGTTGCCTTCATTATGTTATTACATTGTTAAATTTTGTTCCTTCTATATTTAAATAATTGCTTCTTAGGATAAAATAAAAAAATCACATTGTTATACGTGCGTTGCACGTGCGTGACTACTAGTTCTACTAAAGTGAGTGTTTGGTGGAATTACCACTGCAATTTGGTGCGGGTTTTACTTGTACCTCGATCCAACACTGGAATCCCTAAGATGTACAACTTGCCTCTCCATTTTTATTTTTTTGAACAGTTGAGGCTTTGTTCTGCCCACCTGAATTTGATCTCATCCAAACAAAATTTTGGTCTATTCCCCCGTTCGATAATTCTTGTCGTTTATGAAACTAAAACCATGACAAGAATTTGTTCTACTCAAATTGAACTAAAACCACGGCAAGAATTATGAAATGGATGGAGTAGTTTATGACACAAAAACAGATCAAAAACCTGAACAAATTGAACCCGTTTATAAGGGAAACCGTGTCCAAAACTGACTTCTCTCTCCAATTGATCATCAACTTGTTCAAATGTTCATGCAAATTGAGTGAAATGTGAGGAAATTCCTCAATCCAGGTCTCACAAATCACAATACTGCACAATTATGTGTATCAGTTTAGTGGCATGTATAAACAAATTGACCTCATTTATAAGTGGAACTGAAATGTGACGAAATTACTCAATCCAGGTCTCATAATAAATCACAATAACACAAAATTATGTGCATCGATTTAGTGACAGATGCACTAGAGCTATACGTGTATGAAAGCTCAAAAAGAAAATTAAGTAGGTGTACATCCAACTCGCTTGCTCACGAAGACTTAAGGCAATTTTGAGGAAACTCATCATTGAAATATACAAGCCAAGTTTTACCTCTTCGTCCTCCTCCTCCTCCTCGTCATAGTCGCCGCACTTTTGCCATGGCCTCGCCTTGCCTCACCACTTCTTTTGTTTCACCCAGACATGCCCCGAGTGCCAGCTTTGGAGCCTGCCGCATTAGCCTCTGATGAAAATGAAATTTGAGGCCATGTTGTGATGCAGAATTCTCGGTATTTTAAATGCGATTTGAACTCTTACGCATGGTCACCTTTAAAAAGCAGACAGTTCTACACAATGTGTTATATTGTAGTGTAGTATGCAATGGTGGAATGGAATGCCATCTTGCAATGTGTGGAGCACTCATAGGCTAATGATTTGGTAAGATAATTAATCGATTGCAATGAATCGCCCGTGCTAATCTCCTATGGCTATTTTCCTCTTTGTTTCATTTGGCTTTCTGGTGGTTTGATTCTTTGTTCTAACGGTCTCGGCTTAGATTTACTTTCGCGGTTTGTTTTGTGCATTTGTAGTGTATACGTACTATGTTTTCGCTTGTTGCGTGAATTTTCCTTTCTCTTGGCCTGATGATGATTAGGGTGAAAGGCCCATGTGGGGATGGATAGATAGATCGATTGACCGGCTCAGGTTTGAGTTTGAAACGGGGTCAGTCGTTGCATTCACAAGGTTGAAGCCCCTGAACTGGCTAATACAAAGCCGACCTTCTCTGTTCTAGGTGCTGAGGCATGTGTGCTTGGGTTACCCATTGCATTCACAAGAAGCCAACATTTTTACAACATATTCTTGCAGCCAAGACCCTAACATTTTTTAGCCAGCGCCCTAAAATCTTTGTTTTCTTACAAAGAAGGCCAAAATTTGGACAACTCGTGCGGATTTTCACTAGAAATTTTGGCAGCATAATGTGCTGCATAAGAATCCAAAATCAAAAGAATGGTGTTGTATTGTTCATTCCAAGATTCAATCATGCACAAGTGCAAGTCAGTCAATACACTTACATATCATCATCCTAACAAACCATTTCCCCAACCAACAACACCAAAAACTAAATAAGCTCATGGATGAATCTAACACCAGCTCCCACACTACTCAGTACTGGCCCTTCCTTCCTTGTCTTGTCATTTTCTTCTGTTTGAGCGAATGGTCATGGTGTATCGGCGTACCAAGACATTCCTTCCTTCAAGAGCTAGCACCGGCAAAGCGACAACCCATCACTTAACAACAACCCAATTACGTCCAAGCAGTGCCACAATCTCCATCCATCGGTCGCCCTTCACAATATCAAGCTTCCCGGTGACCTGGGCAAAGAGAAAGAGTGAGAGCAAGAGAGGAAACGAGGTTAACTAGTGGCCCCAATCCATAAAGGACAAACAATATATCATGCCAAAGCAACAGAAAAATTTACAGCAGCACAAAGAACAATATACAATACACTTTATAGCAGGAAAAACCACAACAACCTCAAATCCTAGATATGCATCACACTGGTTGATAGCCACACCACCAAAAGATTATCAACTGCAACAATACTAGCTAGTAAACATTATCAGCTGTAGCAAAAAGATTATTTCTGACTTCTGATGCATCATCAATGTTACCAACTAGTAGCTGGATTAGTTTGTGTGTACAATTAACAGGGCAGTATCGTACCATGTCCAGTTTGTGAGCATAAGTGATAGAAAATGATGTGAAACCAGAACTCTAAAGAGTAGCTAGCGAAGGTTCTGGAGAAGACAACATCCCTCGTCTGTTGGGGATCGTTGCAGAAATTAAAAAAATTCTACGCATCACCAAGATCAATCTATGGAGAGACTAGCAACGAGAGAGGGGAGTACATCTTCATACCCTTGAAGATCACGATACGGAAGCGTTGCAAGAACGCGGATGAAGCAGTCGTACTCGCAGCAATTCAGATCGCGGTTGATTCCGATCTAAGCGTCGAACAACGGCGCCTCAGCGTTCAACACACGTGCAACACGGGGACGTCTCTTCCTTCTTGATCTAGCAAGGGGGAAGGAGAACTTGGGGAAGAACTCCGGTAGCACGAAGGCGTGGTGGTGGAGCTTGCAGTTCTTCGGCAGGGCTCCGCCAAGCTCAACGAAGGAGGATGGGGTGTTGGAGAGGAGGAGGGTTGCGCCTTGGATGAGGTGCTGCTGCCCTCCCTCCTCCCCTCTATTTATAGGGCAAAGGGGGAAGGGGCTGGCCCCTCTAGATGAGATCTAGAGGGGGGGCGGTGACCAAGGGAGGGCTTGCCCCCAAGCCAAGGCGCCCCTTTGGGTTTCCCAAACCCTAGGCGCATGGGCCCTAGGGGGTGTCGGTGTCAAAACCGGCGGATCTCGGGTAGGGCGTCCCGAACTGTGCGTCTAGGCGGATGGTAACAGGAGACAAGGGACATGATGTTTCGGGCCCTCTCGATGAAGGTAAAACCCTACTCCAGCTTGATTGATATTGATGATATGGGTAGTACAAGAGTAGATCTACCACGAGATCAGAGAGGCTAAACCCTAGAAGCTAGCCTATGGTATGATTGTTGTTCTGTCCTACGGACTAAAACCCTCTGGTTTATATAGGCACCGAAGAGGGTTAGGGTTACACAGAGTCGGTTACAATGGTAGGAGATCTACATATTCGTATCGCCAAGCTTGCCCTCCACGCCAAGGAAAGTCCCATCCGGACACGGGACGAAGTCTTCAATCTTGTATCTTCATAGTCCAGGAGTCCGGCCAAAGGCTATAGTCCGGCCATCCGGCCACCCCTAATCGAGACTCCTCGGTAGCCCCTGAACCAGGCTTCAATGGCGATTTAGTCAGGCGCGCATATTGTCTTCGGCATTGCAAGGCGGGTTCCTCCTCCGAATATTTCATAGAAGATTTTGAACACGAGGATAGTGTCCGGCTCTGCAAAATAAGTTCAACATACCACCATAGAGATTAATATTTACACAAATTCAATCTGCGATGTATTTACGTGGCATGACATCACACCACGGCCAAGCCTTTATTGAATCATTTTCTTGTCCCACCTCGGTAGCGTTTAGCGGGCGGTTTCCTTAGCACGTCTTGTCAAAGTAGAGATCATGTCCCTTATTCCGGGATTCTCATCAATATGGGCGTGGGTAACCCAACCGCGCCATTGATTACGGCACTTGGGAGATAAGCGAGTTTTACCAGGCTGGTGGGGATGCATAGCTTCGTCCGTCCATATAAGGGGATAAGGATCCACTTTTTCACACACGCCTTCTTCCTCCTTTGCTCATCCATTTCCGTGCACTTGAGCTCCAGCGCCCAAGTCCACACATCTCGCCTCAACCTTCGCCAGCCATGTCCGGAGCGGGAGGCAAGTGGATGGTTTCCTCCGTCACGGAGGGTCACATCAAAAAGCTGCGGAAGGCCGGATACTTGTCCGGCGACATCGCGCATCAGCTCCCCGACAAGGGGCAGCTCATCCCCACCCCCAGGCCCCATGAGAGGGTGGTGTTCCTCACCCACTTCCTTCGCGGACTAGGTTTTCCACTTCACCCATTTGTCCGGGGACTCATGTTCTACTACGGCCTGGATTTCCACGATCTGGCCCCGAATTTCATCCTCAACATGTCGGCGTTCATCGTCGTATGCAAGGCCTTCCTCTGCATCCAGCCCCACTTCGGCTTATGGCTGAAGATCTTCAATGTCAAGCCGAAGGTAGTGGGCGGCCGCCAAGAGGAGTGCGGAGGTGCCATGGTGGGCAGGATGCCCAATGTCTTATGGCTCGAGGGCTCCTTTGTGGAGACCATAAAGGGGTGGCAATCGGGGTGGTTCTACATCACCGAGCCGCATGACCCTAAATGGGCAGCGGCCCCCGAATTTCGATCTGGCTTCCCTACACGGCTCACCTCTTGCAAAGAGACGGGCTTGACGTGGGGTAATTCGGAAGAGCTGACCGGACTTCAATCCTGTGTCCAAAGCCTGGTGAACAAGAAGCTCAAGCTTGTCAACGTAGTCCAAGTCATGCTCATCCACCGGATCCTCCCGTGCCAACAACGGGCCTTCAGCTTGTGGGAGTTTGATCCGGCACAGCACCAAACCTTGAGCAGGCTCTTCGACACTACGTGCGAAGATGCAGGAAGGTCTGTTCAAAGAGCGCTGAGGCTGCTGCATCCGCTACCAAAGATCACGGATACAGCTCGCATGGCGTCAAGCCAGCGAGGTAAGCTACTTTACCCTTCTGAGACACTTGTTTTCCATAGTTTGACTCTATCGGGATCTAAACTCCCTTACCTTTGTGAGCTGGCAAAAGGCGTCCGGACAGGTTAACTGTCGGCTCCCTTGCCAGAAGACCCAGCGGACGCCCAATTGACAGGGCTGCTGGTTCCGGCACCTCACGTGGTGCCGGAGAAGAAGGCCAAGAAGAAGTCCACGGGAACACGAAGGAGTTCCCTACGCCAGGTGTTGTCGGACTCATTGTCCGATGACTCCTAGGCGGACTTCTCCTGCGAAGACGAGGAGGAGGAAAAGGGCCTCTCCCAGTGAAGGAGAGAAGAAAGGAAGGCCGCCCCGGGAGGCGGAGGGTCCAGAAGGAGGACCCTTCCTCTGGACTACTCCACCAACGCCGACGACGGCGAAGAGGAGTGGCCACCAAGGGCTAAGCCCCTGGCAAAATCGTAAGTGTCCGGATACCAAAATAACTCATGGCGTTTCATTTGTCGCATAGTATCTCCTAACGCTGAATATAACCCTGCAGCCCGCCCAAGGACGAGCTCGACGCTTCAACGAGCGGCTCCTTGGATTCGTCGGACGTGAATAGCACCTCACTTCCAGCTGCCTCCTCTCCTCGCCTTGCTGATGATGGCCGAGGTGGGGTTCCAAAAGGGGCCCAGTCAGAAGGAGGTGGTCCAGGAGGCGCCGCAAGGCAACCTCCCGGTCTCCAAGCGCAAGGGGGATGAAACCCCAAAGGGCTCTAAGTTGGGCCCTGGGCTGGATTCGTCTGGAACCTTGATGGTTCGAGTCCGGCGGCGGCCCTTAATGAAGAAGGGCGAGACTGCGACACCGTTGACCTCCGTCCAATTGGAGGCATCGGATAATTTCTTTGAGCGCTTAGGCGCCTCCATCGACGAGGAGCACCGTCTTGTTATGAGTGTGGTGATCCGAAAAGTTTAGTCCTCAACGGCGGGCTGGTGAAGCTGTGCCAGCCTTCTAACAGGCTTTGAGGTATGTATTTAAGATATGTAAAAATATTACCGCATAGGCAGTAGCCCTGATGCTCGGTTTGGTGTCGAGAAAGAAAAGCCGAACGAGGATCTAAAAGATGTCTGTGAGTCTAACATAAGTATGTCAATATGGGGAATGCAGGCTGCGCTGCTGGCCTCTGCCGCACTGACTGCGGAGGTCAATGCATTGAAGCAGAGCCTCGAGCGGTCCGAGAACGAGCTCGGCCTTGCCAAAAAGCAACTCAAGGACAAGGAAGTTAAGTAATACCTTATGGAAGTGTATAAAAGATGTGGTTGCAAAAAATAGCAGGAATAACGTGAGAATTGCAGGGGCCACGAACAAGGTGGCGACCCTAAAGGAAGCGGTGTCTAAGGCCGAAAGCAATGTGGCCGTGGAGCGCACCGAGCGAGAGAAGAAGGAGGCGCGGGCGGCGGAGGTGCGACAAGAGCTCCAGGCTCTCATGGAAAAACACGAGAGTTTGGAGCGTGACTCAAAGACTCGAGAGTCCGAGCTCGCCTCGGCTCTTGAGAGCGCCAAAGCCGCTGAGGCCGAAGCCCAAAAAGCCCTCCAGGAAATTGAGGCAATGAAGAAGATAGCGGCAGGTTAGGCATTCTTCATGCAAAGCAAGCACGTGAAAGTGAATTACTTGTTACTTACCCGAATCCGGAACTCTCCAGGGGCATTCGTAGATCTGCCCCACAGTGTGTCCGACGCTACCGCATTCTACCGGGCCGAGGAAGGGAGCTCGACGGAGAAGGTGTTCTGGTCTCAGTATGCTGAGGCTGGACGCCCGGTGCCCCTGAGAGACCAGCTGAAGTAGCTGGTCGAGCTCCATAAGGTGGCCGAAGAGGCCATGAAGGGCCTCATAGTTCGGCTGTGGCCTAAGGAAGCCATGCCTGGGAGCTACTTTGGGCGGGTGAGGCGGCTGGTGGACGCCTGTCCATGGATTGAAGTCGTCAAGCGCTCCATCTGTATCGAGGGTGCCCATAGGGCCCTTGCCCGTGCTAAAGTGAACTGGGGCAAGGTGGATGCTGAGAAGCTTGTGACGGACGCCCCACCAGGGCGGGGAGTATCATAAGCCGAGATGTATTATCTGAGCGTCTGAAGGTGCCTACCTTATAGCGGGTGAATGCTCCAAAGATGTAATTTTTTAGTAAACTCGCATTTGTTATCATGTACGCTTGAAAACTTGTTCATATGCGCTAAGCAACGCTTGTGAATTTAAAATATTACTGTAGGATCGGAAGTATGTCTAGAGGGGGGGTGATTAGACTACTTGACAACTTAAAATTTTGCCTTTTGATTGGAGTAGTTTCTTAGCAAGTTCACAATGATAACCAAGTCAAGTATCACCCTACACATGCAATTCTAGAGTTGTGGCAGCGGAAAGTAAATTGCATGTATAGTAAATGAGAGGGGAGAAGAGCAAACGCAATGGAACACGGAGATTTTTCTCGTGGTTCCGATAGGTGGTGCTATCGTCAATCCACGTTGATGGAGACTTCAACCCACGGAGGGTAGCAGGCTGCCTTGAGTCCACGGAGGCTCCACCCACGAAGGGTCCACGAAGAAGCAACCTTGTCTATGCCATCATGGCTTCGCCCACGGAGGACTAGCCTTACTGGGGTAGATCTTCACAGTAAGCGATCTCCTTGCCCTTACAAACTTCTTGGTTCAACTCCACATCATGGCGAGGCTCCCAGCGACACCTAACCAATCTAGGAGGCACCACCCTCCAAAAGGTAATAGATGGGGTTGGTGATGATGAACTCCTTGCTCTTGTGCTTCAAATGATAATCTCCCCAACACTCAACTCTCCTCACTGATTTGGCTGTGGTGGAAGAAGGGATTGAGTGGAAAGCAACTTGGAAAGACTAGAAATCAAGTTTCATATGGTGGGAGTGGAGCAACTTGATCTCAACACAAGGGTAGGTAGTTTTCTTCTCAGAAATGTAAGGTAGGAGTGGTAGTTCTTTCGATGGCTCTCTCCACGAATGAAGAGGAGGTGGAGGGTATTTATAGCCTCCACAAAAATCCAACCGTTACACACATTTGAGCAATCTCGGTCGGACCGAAGTTGACAACTCGGTCGAGACCGAAAGTTCAAATCTTGTGAGCGTTGGGATTTTCGTGGGACCGAAAATACAATCTCGGTTAGTCCGATTCTTCCAAAGTCTAGGGTTTGCCAATCTCGGTGGGACCGACTTTCTCATCTCGGTGACACCGATTTGAGTCTGAAGGTTCTGAAGCTTGGCAACACCAATTCGGAATGACCGAGTTTGGAATCGGAAAATCCGAGATTCTAGGGTTTTGGCTATATGGTGAGGTGGTTCATCTCGGTGTGGTGAGTTTGGAATCGGTGGGACCGAGATTACTTATGAGTTTATGTTGGAATGAAAGATTGCTGATTGTTTGAGAGATAAATCACTAAGCACTTTTAGAGCAACGGATCATCATCATAACCTCATCCCTTTTAATAGTATTGGCTTTCCTATGGACTCAATGTGATCTTGGATCACTAAACCAAAAATGGAGTCTTGAGCTTTTGCCAATGTTTTCCTTAGCATTTTGAGGGTCCACATCATCGGTCATTGCCATACCCATATCACTGAACTTTCGAAATATTCTCAAGAAATGATTAGTTCAATGATATATATGTTGTTATTAATTACCAAAACCACACGGGATTAGTTGCACTTTCAATCTCCCCTTTTTGGTAATTGATGACAACATATAGATCAAAACTTCGACAAATGATATAATCAATGAATAACATCGTAAGCTTTGAGAAGTATGTGATAAGCAAGAGCTCCCCTAAATTTGTGCATTATTTAAGATTTGCGTTTGAATGCAAATGCACAATCGATTAGGATCATGGGTTACTCTTCCATGTCACATACATCTTGGTGGAGCGCACAAAATGATAAGAATGAATAACATGCACCCAATCACCAAGACATGAGTAAATGATCATACAAGATATGAATGGAATATGATAGACATCAAGCACACATTAAGCATAGTATGATCAAGCACTCATCAAGATAGAAACAAGCGTAGTATCAAACACACGAAGTATCTCAAAGAACTCAAAAGTATCTCAAGGAAAACCGCAAACGAAAGAGCAAAAGCGAGCACTCTCTCTCTGAAGCCCTATGATCTATACAATTTCTCCCCTTTGGCAACAAGTTACCAAAAGTTCGAAAGGTATAGAGCTAATCGTCACTCGGGACTCTGTGGCGGCTCTGTCTGCGTCGATGGAGTGGAGATAGCTGCATCTGCAAAAGCTTCTGCTGAAGTCTGTGGAGCTGGAGGAGTGGATCTTGGGCTGGTCTTTGGGCCAGCGGAGCTGTAGGAGGTCTTGATGTAGTAGCCACAGGGTCGACACGGGAATAGCAGCTGATCTGGGCTTTGTGGGCCTTTGCAGCGGGCTGCTCATAGTCATCTGGACCATGTCACCTTCCATCTCCTTCATAAGTTCTGCCTTCTCCCTCTTAGCTTCCTCGATGTCGCATCAAGCTTGTTGGCGGTGACTGCACTTGATCGACAGCGTCGAGCATGGAACTTATCCTCAACGATCCTCTCAAGGCTCTCCACGAGATCGCACTATCTTTGGCAGGCGTAGCTCAATTCTCTGAGTGGCTTCAAAGTTGTTACGCAGCGCTCTTGGGCTTCTTCTTTGCTTCCTTCTTGGCTTTAGCTTGTTTAGCAGCTTCGGACTTAGCATGTCCTTCTACGGATGTGGGAGCATTCTCGGTCATCACAACCTCGTTGTCCTCATGTTCAGGCTGCGATGGCAAGTGGGGTCTATCCAACAGGTAGGTGTCCGTGCCAAACTTGGCATTAATGAGCATCTGAATATGCGGAGCAAACCCACACGACCTCTTTTGGTCAGCTGCTGTCCTCTTGATAGTCTCAACTATCAGGTCCATCACCTTAAAAGGTGTCTTCTGATCTAGAATGTGCAGCATGTTGATAGAGTACCCTCTTATCATGCGGTGGTCCCCTGACTTAGGCATCAAAGTATGCCTCAGAATGGTGTTGGTGGTTGGGAGACCTGCCTGAAGGTAGTAGACTGAACCAAGCTTCCAAATCTCTACATCCTTCTCATCTACCTCATTGTACATGTTCTTCATTGACTCGTGATTTTTCTTCGGAATGCCATATACATCAATATCATCTTCCTTTGAAACAGGTGCATTCAGCAATACTCTCCATTCCTCAACAGTAGAATGGAATCTCTGCCCTTCTGTCATCCATACAATTCTGCCATCTGGATAGAAGTGTGCGGTGGCATAGAACTGCATGATCATCTCATCGTTCCAAGCAGTCAGCTTCTGACCAACAAATTCTGCAATCCCACAAGCAGTGAAGCTTTCATGCACATGTGGGAAATAGTCTCTGTGCTCTTCACTGTCGATGTATTTCCAGTCAACGTATCTGGTATCAGCAACAATTGGCTTCTTGTCCATGAGCACTGTCTCATAAAAGTCTTGTTGCTCTCTTGTGTGGAATCTTGGGTCAACTGCTGTTCTCCTCCTGGTGGCATATGGATCTGCTTGCCTCCATAGCCTTAGACCTTTATCCTTTCTCTCCTTCATATTTTCAGCTCGAGGATGAGCTTCATTATGAGCTGGCGGTTTACATGCGAGCTTGAGCAAAACATGAGCCTCATCATCGATTCTGCGGTGGCACATTGTCCTTCTTCTTTTACTGAAGCGGTATGTTCCTCACAGTCTTCTTGGGCTTGGCGGCTGGTTTGGCTTGGGCTGCCTTTCTTGGAGCTGAAGGCTTAGCTTTAGGAGGTGCTCCTGCCTGATGGCATCACCCATCAACCACTACGAGGTGGCTGAGGTGCTTCCTCATCGAATCATCATCATCATCACTGTCTCTTCATGAACTTTCCTCTTCCTCTTGGAAGTCTTCTTGATTTCTTTGGAGGTTTCTTCCATCTTGAGCTTACGTGCAACAGAGGATTTCTTGACTTCTTGGTGCCTTTCTTGGTTTGTTGCCCTTGATGCTCTTTGGCAACCACCTTCCTCTTTGGCTTAGAAGTTATTTCCTCATCTGCAACAAAATCTGAATCTTCCTCATCTGAGTTCCTCTTCCTCCTGGCCTGGTGGCAGCAGAGGCAGATCCACTTGGAGTGCTTCTCTCTCCATCATCGGAAAAACTGCTTATACGGACTTGTAGCTGCCTCTGGAATCTCAAGCGGCATCTCGGACCTGTTACATTGTCACTTCCTTGAGACATGTCGACAACTTTGTGAATAGAGTGGGTATAGGCGAGAATAGAAGAGTTATCACAAACTGCGAGAGGATTTTGCAAAAGAATGAGTTCAAACTTTAGTTTTAGGTTTTCACAGAATACATGTCGGTCTGACCGAGTCTATCAATTCGGTGAAACCGAAATGTCTAAACAGACCACATACACCACTTTCGGTTGGACCGAAATGGGTTTCGGTCTAGCCGAGACAGTTAGGGTTTCACTAAATCTTCACTTCGGTCTTACCGATTTGCACAACTTCGGTTTCACGAAAAGTGCGGTCAATGGCGAGGCCAAATCGGTCGATCCGAAAATGCAGAATCGGTCACACGAGATGTGTTCGTGAAACCTAACCTAAAATTTTCACTCGAAATTTGTTCTATGACCTAAGCGGCTGGATAGGAGATCTCAATCTTGGCAAGAAACATGGCAACGCCTAACGTGCATTGAATCAGCGGTTGGAGCACGAGAGGATGAAACTCACCCAATGCGGTGGAGCTTCACTCTGGCGGCAACGGCGCGATGAGAAGGACCGTTGACGGCGATGGAGACCAGGCGGCGCCTGAGCGACGGCGGAGGCGATCCGTAGACCAAAGCGGCGGCAGCGAAGAGTTTTGAGGCGAAGCGTTTGAAGAAGTAATCAGCGCTCTGTCCTCGGTATATATACCCTTGGTACGTCGGTGGGACCGAGTTTGCAAACTTCGGTGGGACCGAGATGGTTAGCTGCGTGCGATTACACACATCGATCACGCCGAAATTTAAACTTCGGTTTCACCGAGGTGAAAACCTAGATCAATCAAGTGATCTCGGTCTGTCCGATTTGAATATATCGGTTTGACGAAAGTACTTAGAAGGTTTTGGAAGTTAGGCTTTTGACGGATCGGTGGCTCAGAGTGCTCCTCACTCGGTGCATCCAAAAAGTCTTGTTCAAAGTTTGTGATATAAGCATGAATAGAGTTTGAGACAAGAAAGCATAGATAGCTAGGGGAGGAACTTAGGCATTCTTGTCCATCCATTTGGTCAAAAGAAAGAAAACCATAAAGACCAAAGCAACAAATGGATGTCCTCGAATGGATAAAATCATGCATCCAACATGCTCACACAATAAGATAGCAAATGAAATATGTGTCAAACATGCACAAACAAAACACTAACAGCTAGCACACAATTTGGCGATGACTAGGTCATCTATATATGAGTATATTGACTTAGGAGTCAAATGAGAACATTTGATCATAGGTCATACTCATCGTTTAAGCACAAGTGGGGTTACCACTTTTCCATAAAGCATTGATGTGTTCACATCATTAGAAGATGCTTTAGCTCATTTCTTTAGAGCAAAGCTCCCCCTTGATGTGAGAACCCCTTTTAAAGGGTCAAACTAACCTTGGGTTGTCGTTGAAGACTTCATGTAGATGTTGAAGATGTGGATGCTCAATGTTGATGAAGATCATCAAGAGTTGGGAGCAATCCTTTGGATTCGGGCACTTTCAATACCTACATGGGTTAGTCCCACAAGGAACAAACAAGAGTATCCATGGACATAGATTGAAGTTCACAATAGATGATGTCCATGAAAGCAATGATTACCTTGTTCCTTGACTTACCAACATGAGGGTTTGTGACTCCATGAACTAATGCAAGATGTGGAAGTTGATTGCATAAGTCCTTGCCAAAATGAATATGAGTGAAGTATATTGGCGGAGTCACCCTCAAGAACTCTCTAGTTCTTCTTCTTCGGGATCCACATCATCTTGATGGGAATCCTTGGGGTAGTAGTTGAGCTCGTTGAAGTAGAACTTGAAGTTGCCTTGGGAACCCACTTGACCATGGCCTTGGGTGCTTCAATGAATGCATCAATCTCCTCTTGAAGCTTGTCCTTGCCTTTTAGCTTGTGGTCTTGTGGTGGAAGGTCATCTTGAGCTTGTTCCTCATTGGAAGAAGTAGGATCATACTTCTTCTCTTGAGAGACAAACTTTGGAGTGGGATATTGACCTTCTTCCCATTCAACACCCTCGGCGTTGAACTTTCGCTCAAAACCAATTCCTTGATTCTTCGGTGTCTTCCTTGTTTGCGAACAATTTCCTCAAAGCTTTTGCTTCGGCAAGACTTTTGTAGACACCTTTCTCTATAATCCCTTTCAATAGACTATTTTCTTGCTCAAGTGAAACTTGGCTTGAAACATTGTTAGTGGAATCAAGAGAATTACTAGAAGTAACAACATTTGATTTAGCATGATTATTGTTACTACTAGATGAAGAATTTTTCTTATGCTTGTCATGCTTAGTTTTGATAGGTGGCAAGAAATTAGACAAGAGAAGTCGTTTGGCAAGATATGAAGAACTCTTCTTTCAAGATCGTCATTGATAGCTTTTAGAAACTCATGCTCTTGCTCTAGATTGAGCTTCTCGAGCGTAGCTTCTCATGAGATCTTAGGAGCTCTCTATGATCTTCTTGAGTTGTTTCATGAGCTAACTTAAGAGTGTTTAGTTCTTTAGTTAGACGCTCAATCTCCTTCATAGCATTGTCATTCGACTCTTCTCTACTATAAAGACTACTAGCATGTTCATCATTACTAAGCTCACTAGATTTATCATGTAAAAGCTCATCTTCACCAAGCAAGTCATCCTCATCACTATCAAAGTCAATAAACTCAGGATGTGATACCTTTGGGCCTTTTGCCATGAAGCATCTTCCAATTCCCTCGTTTGGTGAATCAAATATGTCATAGGAGTTGGAGTTGGAGGATACGAGAGCAAGACCGGCAACACCTTCATCTTGACTATATTCGGAGTTGGAGTGATAGCTTCTTTGGAGTGATTGTCGAGTCGGGCGGAAACCCATTCACCAACATGAGCTTGATGTTTTCTTCTTGTATAGCTCCTTGATGACTTGTCCTTCCTTTCCGAATCCTTGCTTCTCCGAGAGGATCTTCGTTCATAACGATCATCTCTACTCCTTCTCTCTTTTAGGCGACTCTTCTCTTGAGCTTCTTCTTCTTGGAATTCTTCTCTTCTCTTGTGGGGAGTCGAACACTCATTTGAGTAGTGTCGGGTCTTCCACAATTATAGCAGTTTCGATCACGACTAGAAGATCTCTTTTCATCATATGATCTAGACTTTGAGCTTCTTTCCTTGCTTCTACTCTTGTAGAATTTGTTGAAGTTCTTCACCATTAGGCTTATCTCTTCATTGGAAACTAGCTTGTCACTTGAGGATGTGGGAGCTTCAAGCTGCAGCTTTGTAAGCACCACTTGACTTGTTGTGAAGCTCTTCCTTATCTTTAAGTGTCATCTCATGAGCAACAATCCTTCCAATGACTTGGTGAGGCTTGAGATCTTTGTAATTTGGCATCATTTGGATCAAAGTGCACACGGTGTCATACTTTCCATCAAAGCTCGAGAATCTTCTTGATGATGAATCGATCGGTCATTTCTTCGCTTCCTAAGCCTGCCATCTCATTGGTGATGAGAGCAAGCCTAGAATACATTTCAGCGACTCCTTCACCTTCCTTCATCTTGAACTTGTCAAGTGACCTTGAAGAACATCTAGCTTTGATTCCTTCACGGACTCGGTACCTTCGTGCATTTCGACCAAAGTATCCCAAATCTCTTTTGCATTCTCAAGGCGGCTGATCTTGTTGAACTCCTCGGGACACAAAGCATTGAAGAGAATGTCACAAGCTTGAGCATTGTTACGTAACATCCGCAACTCATCCGCAACCCGCTTCGCGATCCGGAACTTTTCCTTCTTGAAGAACTCACCTTGCAAGCCAACACAAATAATGCCCCATGCGGCGGGGTTATGTCCAAGAATATGCATTTTCATTTTATGCTTCCAACTAGCAAAGTTTGAACCATCAAAGTAAGGACCTCTCTGAAATTACCCTCACTAGGCGCCATACTCTCCTAGGTTGTGAAACCAAGCTTATGGAGTCAATGCAATGAAACCAATCCAATGGAGACCAAAGCTCGATACCACTTGTAGGATCGGAAGTATGTCTAGAGGGGGTGATTAGACTACTTGACAACTTAAAATTTTGCCTTTTGATTGGAGTAGTTTCTTAGCAAGTTCACAATGATAACCAAGTCAAGTATCACCCTACACATGCAATTCTAGAGTTGTGGCAGCGGAAAGTAAATTGCATGTATAGTAAATGAGAGGGGAGAAGAGCAAACGCAATGGAACACGGAGATTTTTTCTCGTGGTTCCGATAGGTGGTGCTATCGTCAATCCACGTTGATGGAGACTTCAACCCACGGAGGGTAGCAGCTGCATGAGTCCACGGAGGCTCCACCCACGAAGGGTCCACGAAGAAGCAACCTTGTCTATGCCATCATGGCTTCGCCCACGGAGGACTAGCCTTACTCGGGGTAGATCTTCACAGTAAGCGATCTCCTTGCCCTTACAAACTTCTTGGTTCAACTCCACATCATGGCGGAGGCTCCCAAGCGACACCTAACCAATCTAGGAGGCACCACCCTCCAAAAGGTAATAGATGGGGTTGGTGATGATGAACTCCTTGCTCTTGTGCTTCAAATGATAATCTCCCCAACACTCAACTCTCCTCACTGATTTGGCTGTGGTGGAAGAAGGGATTGAGTGGAAAGCAACTTGGAAAGACTAGAAATCAAGTTTCATATGGTGGGAGTGGAGCAACTTGATCTCAACACAAGGGTAGGTAGTTTTCTTCTCGAAATGTAAGGTAGGAGTGGTAGTTCTTTCGATGGCTCTCTCCACGAATGAAGAGGAGGTGGAGGGTATTTATAGCCTCCACACAAATCCAACCGTTACACACATTTGAGCAATCTCGGTCGGACGAAGTTGACAACTCGGTCGGACCGAAAGTTCAAATCTTGTGAGCGTTGGGATTTTCGTGGGACCGAAAATACAATCTCGGTTAGTCCGATTCTTCCAAAGTCTAGGGTTTGCCAATCTCGGTGGGACCGACTTTCTCATCTCGGTGACACCGATTTGAGTCTGAAGGATTCTGAAGCTTGGCAACACCAATTTGAATGACCGAGTTTGGAATCGGAAAATCCGAGATTCTAGGGTTTTGGCTATATGGTGAGGTGGTTCATCTCGGTGTGGTGAGTTTGGAATCGGTGGGACCGAGATTACTTATGAGTTTATGTTGGAATGAAAGATTGCTGATTGTTTGAGAGATAAATCACTAAGCACTTTAGAGCAACGGATCATCATCATAACCTCATCCCCTTTTAATAGTATTGGCTTTCCTATGGACTCAATGTGATCTTGGATCACTAAACCAAAAAATGGAGTCTTGAGCTTTTGCCAATGTTTTCCTTAGCATTTTGAGGGGTCCACATCATCAGTCATTGCCATACCCATATCATTGAACTTTCTGAAATATTCTCAAGAAATGATTAGTTCAATGATATATATGTTGTTATTAATTACCAAAACCACCTGGGGATTAGTTGCACTTTCAATTACCTTCTATTCGGCCATATTAAATTTGAGAGATGGCGAGTCGTCGGCTTCTGCCCCCATGCCACGAGTGCTGGGGTGTTCGGGATAAACTTGAGCGCTCTTTTTCCCATTCTTGGGTCCTTCGAGGGAGGCGCTCAACACAAGAACAAGGCAACCGGACTATAATGCTTGAACACTCTCACTTAGCCATAGAATTCTATAATTTTAAATTTAGTGAAGCCCCTAGTATTCGAAAGACCGAATTGAGGCGCTATCCACGCTGGGCGGACAAAGCCGACTCCTCGCTCTAAGCGGCATAAGTCTTTAGGGACTCAAAAAACCTCTCGAACAGCGACCGGCTCTCGCCCTATCATGGCGGTCAGTTTTAGCTTTCTCCACTGAGGTGCTCAACCCAGCTCAACCGGGGCACAATCACACTGGTTCTCCCAGCGCTACCATAGCCGATATAACGGAATGTAAGGTACCAAAACATGGGAGCGGGGCAAACCCAACTATTGACCCAAGACATGATTCGGAGCCGATGCATATAATGCTATAAGTTCGGGGTGCCGCACTTGTGAAAGTATTCGGACTTATCACACCATATTTTGGGGTACTTAAGCCCCTGGTGTATTTGGCCGTACCAAAGCGTACGGATGCAACATGTCATAAGTGAACATATATAGATAAAAAAGGAATGTAATAATAGGCAAAAGCTATGTATTGTTTATTCAAAAAAGCTGCGGTAAAAGCAGAATGATACAAATAGTGTGATAAGCAAGGGACGGGACTATTTGACATGTCCCCCTCCAGGAGCGAGCTGCGGGATGATATGTAAAACAAGTATACTGCTCGTTATAGAGACCACTGGACACTCGGCGTAGCTTTCGCTTTCTGGCTGTTGCATCGTGTGTTGGCGATTCTCTTGCGGACGGGGCTTCTTGAGAGAGGAGTCTGAAAGTAAAAAAAAGAATTACACAATCGGGAGCCCGTGGTGCGGTTGAGCCGCATTCTGGGCCTGCCGTCGTTGTGCCTCTCCCCCTATGCCCATGGTATTTCCAGAGCGTAATTATGTACACATAGTATTGGTTTCGCAATTTCGCGAGGGCTGGGTTGGGGCCGCATTGCTACGCGTGCTCAGGACGTGCCAGGCGGTCTTGTTGTAGGTTACTCTGGGCGCGCTTGACGGTGTCCGGACGTTTAATAGCCGGACTCGAGAATTTCCTTGAGAGGCTGATTTGTACTTCCGCCGCGAGGGCCGCCGTATGCTCCTCCGTTCGGAGAGAGCGCTCGGTGTTTCCGTTGACCGTAATGACTCCTTAAGGGCCTGGCATCTTGAGCTTGGGTATGCATAGTGCGGCACCACATTGAACTTTACCGTCACGGTTCGTCCGAAAGCGGTGCGTGATAGCCGCTGCGGAACGGGACTATGTCGAAGATTAACTCCTCACTTCGGAAGTTATCCGGGGATCCGAAGACCACTGCAAGTGTAACTGAGCATGTACAGTTGGCCTCTACACCTGGTATGATGCCTTTAAAGGTCGTTTTTGTGGGTTTAATCCTTGAGGGGTCTATGCCCATTTTTCGCACTGTACCCTGATAAAGCAAGTTCAGGCTGCTACCGCCGTCCATCAGGACTCTAGTGAGGTGAAATCCGTCAACGATTGGGTCTAGAACCAATGCGGCGAATCCCCCATGGCAGATACTAGTGGGGTGGTCCCTTCGATCAAAAGTGATTGGGCAGGAAGACCACGGATTGAACTTTGGGGCGATTGGCTCCATCGCATATACGTCCCTTAGTGCACGCTTCCGCTCCCTTTTAGGTATGTGGGTTGCGTATATCATGTTCACTGTCCGCACTTGTAGGGGGAAGCCCTTCTGTCCTCTATTGTTTGGCGGTCGGGGCTCCTCTTCATCATCGCTATGCAGCCCCTTGTCGTTGTTTTCGGCATTTAACTTGCCTGCCTGCTTGAACACCCAACATTCCTGTTGGTGTGATTGGTGTCGTGGGGAAATGAGCACCTATGGGGCAGGGCCCCTTCTCGGTCCGGCAGGGAGCGGAGGGCGCACAAAGAGCAGATCGAGGTCGGCCTTGAGAGGATTTACCCAGCCGGAGCTCTCGGAGAGATAAAACTCCTCTGCTGCTTTGTGTTTCTATTCATTCTTGCTTGAGGCGTGGGTATCTGTGGTCTCGAATGAGTCGAACCCCTCTACGTGCGCACGGGCCTCCTTTTTATAGTCTAAAGGGGTCACCGACAGGTGGCAGCGTAGAGAGAGGGGTAAAAAGGTAAAAATGCGGGTTGGTACAACCACTATCAACAGTGTCCCCTACCTAACTCTGACGGCAGGGGACAAGGGCATTTAATGCCCGTCCGGTCACCCCAACAGTGCCAGAAGCGACCGTTAGGGGCACCACCGATCGCCACGATTTCCTCCTAGTCATCTTCACTTACCACCTCACACCGCGGGGCTTCACAGCTACCCGCCACGTGCACCGAGAAGCGATCTGCGGCGACCGTCGTCGATGCCTTTGGGCGTTATGCCTTGAGTGGTGGCTTCACCCGCAAGCTTGTCGCTCGCCGGGTCTTGCCGGGACGCGCAGCGCGTCGTGGCAAGTCTCTTACAATGCCTTGGTTGGCCTTCCCGGCAAGCTCCTCTTGCCGGGGTCTTGTCCTTCCCGGCAAGCTTCTCTTGCCAGGGCCTTGTCCTTCCCGGCAAGTTCCTCTTGCCGGGGCCTTGTCTTGACAGTTAACAGTTTGTTCTTGAATGGCAGTAATAGGAGCTACGGAGGGTCTTGGCGGACGCCCGGCGAGCCTTGCCGCGGGACGCTGCGACTGCCCGTGCACTAGTTCGGGGTACTAAGGTACCCCTACTTTAGTACACCGACAGGAGGCCCCGGGCCTGGGCCATACACGGTGCCGGCTGTTGGGCCAGCCCAAAAGCAGGGAGCGGGCACGCAGCGCCTGGGTCCAAACCAAATCCGCTCCGTATCCACGCGTCCTCTCAGTAGCAGCGCGCGTCGATCACGGCGTCGTGGGAGAGATCGTGGGCAATACTTAAATCCAGGAAATGTGTAACGTTCGCCTCGGTTCTGCATCCCCGCCACGCGGTTCCCATGCACTTGGGGTCACGAACGGTGGAAGTGGGAGACTGGGCCATTGCGAGCAGAGGCAGCAGGTCGGCCCTGATTCCCTGCTCTTCCGTGCTCGATTATTTGTCTTGGTGGCGAGCCCCCACCCCGCTCCTTTAATAAGAGCGGGAGGGGAGCGCAAAAGCCCGCACTCTGTCATCTTCTTCTTTCTTCAGCTTTTGCTCCCCTTTCTCTCATTCGCCATGGAGGAAGGGAACCCTGGCCCTTCATCGGTGGCGGCGAGGGTCGCCGCCAGACAGCGCAACCCTCCCTATCCCGCGCCCGTGGTGGCAGAGCCAGCCATAAGGGGAAGAGGGAGGGGGCGAGGTCGTGGACGTGGTCGAGGACGAGGTCGAGGTGCTCGGGGAAGAGGCGGACGGGGCGGCGCGCCATCTCCGCCTCCGCCGGCGGTTCCTCTCCCCACGGCAGTCCATACAGGGGACGACCCTTGCGAGTTCTTCATCAGGCTGCGCCGGGAGCCTTGTCGTCGCCTCCGGCTTCCAGCTCCGTTTGCGAGCGCGATGGAGTTGGACCCGCCCGAGACAGTGAGATTGCACATGAGGGGCTGTGGGATCAGCGGCACGCGAGTCCGCGTTGTATTCCCAGCCCCTAATGTGATGTATCTTGATCGTGGGTGGAAGACGTTCGCCCGAATCCACAGCCTGATGGCGGGGTTTACCCTCCATTTTAAGTTAATGGAGGGCGATCTCCTCTCCGTCAAGGTCTTCGGGGACTTCGGCACCCGGGCAAAGTGCTGCGTGGACAGCTCCTCCGACAGCGAAGACTCCCCCTCGAGCGAGAGTGACGAGGAGGAGAGCGACAGCGATGATGAGGGTAGCGGGCGGCGGGATGGCGGGCCTGACTAGGTGTCGGGTGCCGCTTCGTGCGTCACCGGTGACCCCATCATCCGTGTCGCCGGCTCCTTGAACTCCCCGGGGTCGTCTCCTTGGGCGGCTGGCGTAGGGAGGCTGCGGAAGGGGAAGAGGGCTGGCGACAAGGCTGTCAAGTTGGAGTACGAGGGCGTAGTGCCCTCGACAGCATGCTGACGTCCTGCCGCCCCGTCTTCGAGCCCCGCTTTTGGCGCCGCCATCACCGTCCAGCCTCCGGACAGCCCCCGGGATGTTCTCTTGGTTTCTTCTGGCACCTGTAGCTCGCCTAGGCGCCCCTTTTGCCCTTTTTGCCTCCTTGACCTACCTCCTGAAGAGAGGGACAGGAAAAGGATTACGGGCATCTTATCTTTTTAATTTGTAAGCCTTCGGGCCTTAGCTGCATCTAAAGCTTGTAATCCTCCCTTTCATGTTTTTCATCCTCTATGGACTATACCTGAGTGGGATGTTTTTTAATGAAAGACTTATCTGATATCGCAGCCCCCGGCAACTCTGGCTTGCCGGGGATGAATCTTGATATTCGCAGCCCCCAGCAATACTGGCTTGCCAGGGCCCAGGTGCCGGCGGGCCCTTCTTCTCCTTTCCTTGTTCTTTCCGCTGCTAGACGTGTCATAGGAACAATCTGTTAGAGCGCGACAAGTTATTTATTGTAATAT
Organism: Aegilops speltoides; assembly: GCA_021437245.1. Lineage (NCBI taxonomy): Eukaryota > Viridiplantae > Streptophyta > Magnoliopsida > Poales > Poaceae > Aegilops > Aegilops speltoides. The sequence goes on from CM038141.1 coordinate 38,392,644, forward strand.
AACTTTATTCTGGATACAATCTGCTATGTTACTTCCTTTATTCGGTTCCATCCCTTGTATGTTTTTACCCTGCGCTTTTAGGGAACTTGCGGCAAAACACGCTTCCCGCGAAAGATCGAGTCTTGGAACATCGGCAACCTCTTTGGCGGTGTTGCCTCCGGCAAGAAACCTTGTCGGGGCTAGTCGCAGCACACTTTCATTGTTGAGCGGACTCGAAACAAAGTGAGGGCGCAACTTAACCACGAGCCGGTTCCTCCGCGCACAGGTTTTCCATACAAGGCATGGTCGTTCAAGGAATATAACTTAAAAATTTAAAACTGACTGTGCTCAAACTTTGGCAACTTAGCTTCTCTGTCTTCTGCGTTCCGGCAAGGCTATGCTTCTTTGAATGACGCCTAGTCCACATCGTTATCAAGCTCCGACAACAAGGACTAAAGGCGCAAATACTGCTGCGGGAACATCCGCTTCTACGGCAAGAATGCAGGATCCTGCGGGCGTGATGCTCCCCGGCAAGCGTGTCTGGACACAGCTTGTCGGGAGCGTCTGCTTCAACGAAACAAACCCTAGGGCTTGTCGGAGCAGACTGCTCCCCAGCACTTTCTGTGTTGATCCTTGGGACTTTCTTGGCGGCGGCTTCGGGGAGCCCTGCCGGAAAGTAGTCGCCAGTAACCAACTTTCTCTTCTTGTTCTGTCCAGATGATGGAGTTGGCGTCCATTCTGCAATGAATTCTGCCAATGCTCGGCTCTGGATAGTTGAAGTACTTTCAAACTTGAGGCCGAAGCTTGACAGTTCCAGTGCCCACTCGACAATCCTGCCTGTTGCTTCTGGATTTGGCAATATCCTCTTCAACGGAAAGCGAGTGACAACTGTGATCTCATGTTCTTGAAAATAATGGCGCAGCTTCCTCGAGGCCATGAGAAGGCCGAAAAGCAAGAGTATCTTGATCTAGCCCCCTGCAGAAGGGAATTGACAAAGTAAACTGGGCGCTGCACCATCTTCTTCTATTTCTCTTCCGGAAACTGTGCAGATCCATCTTTGCCGGGACCAGAGCTTGTCAGGGAAGCCCCCTGCTCGTCGCTGGGTTCGCTTGCCATGGTTGCCTACTCATCATCTGCCTCCCTTTCCGCTACTAACACAACACTAACCACTTGATTGGTTGCCGCTAGGTATAGCAGCAACTTCTGTTGTGACTTAGGTGCGACAAGTATTGGAGTGGAGGACAGGTATCTCTTCAAGTCCTGTAGCGCAGCCTCCGCTTCCGGAGTCCATTTCATTGGACCCGCCTTTTTCAAAATTTTGATAAATGGCAGGGCGCGCTCAGCAGACTTAGATATGAACCTACTGAGAGCAGCAACACAGCCGGCAAGCCTCCGCACATCCTTGACGCGCTTCGGGGCTTCAATCTGCTCGATGGCTTTGATCTTGTTGGGATTGGCTTCAATCCCCCTCTGGGACACAAAGAACCCGAGAAGCTTGCCGGAAGGAACTCCAAATACACACTTCTCGGGATTCAACTTGAGATTGACCTTACGTAAATTTGCAAAAGTTTCTTCCAGATCTTGAACCAAAGTTTCTCTGTCCTTGCTTTTGACCACTATGTCATCCATGTATGCTTCTACATTCCTGTGCAGCTGTGGCTCAAAATCATGACTGACTACTCTTGCAAATGTCGAACCGGCATTCTTTAGTCCGAAAGGCATTCGTACAAAGCAGTACGTGCCACATGGAGTAACGAATGCGGTTTTCTCTTCATCCTCTTCTGCCATGAAGATCTAATGATATCCTGAGTATGCATCAAGAAATGAAAGCAGATCACATCCTGCCATGGAGTCGACAATCTGGTCAATGCGTGGCAAGGGAAATGGATCTTTGGGACAAGCTTTATTAACATCCGTGAAGTCAATACAAAGTCTCCACTTCCCATTCGTCTTGCGCACAACTACTGGATTGGCTAACCACGTTGGATGGAGTACTCCTCGGACAAGGCCTGCTGCTTCCAACTTCTTGATCTCTTCTGCAATGAACTCTTGTCGTTCCACCGCTTGCTTCCTGACTCTCTGCTTGACGGGCCGCGCGTGAGGACAGATGGCAAGGTGGTGCTCAATTACTTTCCTGGGAACACTGGGGATATCAGATGGTTGCCATGCAGACACATCAACATTCACCCGCAGGAAAGAAACAAGCGCGCTTTCCTATTTAGGGTCAAGCGTGGCAATGATGGTGAAGGTACCACCAGTGCCGTCCTCCTTGGCGGCCACTTTCTTAGTCTCTGGTGCAGCTGTCTTCGCCTTCTTGCACTTGCCGGTGGAGCTCGATGGTGCGTCCTCGACGGTAGCGCAGCACTCCTAAGAGGTGCGCTTGCCGGAGTGGGCATCAGAGCTACTCTTGCCGGACTTGGTCTTCTTCTTCTTCCCCCCGGGAGCTTCAGCGGCAAGTGGTTTGTGCTCTGCTGCGGCTGCTGCTTCCCGGTAGATCTTGTCGGTACAGATAAGTGCATCCTTCTTGTCGCCTTGGACATAAATGACGCTTATCGGACCAGGCATCTTGAGCACATTGTAAGCATAATGAGAGGCTGCCATGAACTTGGCAAGCGCTGGACAGCCAAGTATCCCATTGTAGGGCAATGGGAAATCAGCAACGTCGACTCTCTCTGTTCTGAAATTCAGCTCGCTGCCAAACGTCACTGGTAATGTAATCTTCCCCTTAGGGTTGCTCCTTCCCGGGTTGATTCCTTGAAAGGTACCAGTTTCTTCGAGCTCGCTGTCGGGGATCTGGAGGTTGTTGAGCACCGCGGAAGAGATCAGATTTAGGCCGGCTCCACCGTCAACCAACATCTTTGTGACCTTGAGGTTGCGGATGGTTGGCGAAACCAACATCAGCAAGCACCCGACCGCAGTGATGCGATCAGGGTGATCCTCAACATCAAAGATGATCGCGTCTTGGACCACTTGAGGGCTTCGCGATTCGGTGATGGTTCTGCTGCATTTATCTCCCACACCCACTGCTTGAGTTGGCGGTGCAAGGTGTGCAGGGAAGCACCGCCGTCAATGCACAAAACCTCCGTTGCCTTCTGAAACTCTTGCTCGTCAGTCTCATCCTCGTCCATCTCATCATCCTCATCTTCGTCTTCGTCCTTGTCGCGGCCACGCTCATATTCAGCTTTCTGTAGCTCTGCCATCTGCTCAACTTTCTTGCGAGCTTGGAGGTCATGGCCCTTGGTGCGATGGGTCTTGCAGTACTGCTTGCCGGAACCGTCCTGCTTGTCGGCGGCCACCACAGCCTCGCCGGAGTCGCCAGCTTTGGCTTCTCGGTGCTGCCTCCGTTGCCGGACTGCTCGACAACTAGTACATCCTTTGTTTTCCTCTTTCTGTTGTTCCGCCTCCGGTTCTTCTTTGCCGGAGGGGCATCCTCACTGTCAGATCCTTCTGCTCCTACGTTCTCTCCGGGAAGTTTCCTCCCTTCTTCAGCTCATGCACACTTGTTAGCCAGAGCATATAGCTCGTTGACATCTCTAATCTTGCACATCGCCATCTCCTCCCTCATCCTGCGGTTACGCACGTTCTGATGAAACGCGCTAATAACTGCGGCAGGGTGGACGTCTGGGATGTTGCGCTGCACCTGGCTGAATCTCTGTATGTACTTGCGCAGGGGTTCTCCTTCCCTCTAGGCAAGCAAATGAAGGTCACTTTCCTGGCCATGTGGCTTGTGGCCGCCTGTGAAGGCGCCGACAAACTGATGGCACAGGTCCGCCCACGAAGAAATGGAGTTATCCGGCAAATGCATGAGCCAAGATCTGATGTTGGGCTTGAGCACCAGCGGGAAGTAGTTGGCGAGGATCTTCTCGTCGCGCCCCCGGCAGCCTGCACCGCGATGGTGTAGACGCTGAGGAACTCTGACGGATGTATCCTGCCATCGTACTTCTCGCATGCGTCGGCGAAGTTCTTGGTCTTTGGGCCCTTTGGACTTGCCGCAGCTCACGAGTGAGCAGGAGGGCAACCTACCGCGTCTGACAAGTCGCTGGTTCCCCTGGCGCATGCATATCGACAGATGGGCCCACAGCGCTGGTCAGACTGACGTCGTGCCTCTCTCCGACTCTCGATGCGAGTGCGAGCATCTTCATGTCGTCGTTCTTGGAGAACTTGGCGTTGATCGCGTCGAGCTCACGGGTCCGACGACGCAGTGGAGTCGGTGTCGAGGTTGGCCTGGCGAGTCAGCGATCTTGGCCTTGGGCGGGAGTGCAGGTGGTAGCACCCGCCGGTCTTATCGCCACCGGCTTCAGCAAGCGTCTTGCAGCGGCCGACATGCTTTCGTTGCGGGGCTTGTCGGCGTTAAGCGAAGCCGATGAGGCTCTGAATGGTGATCCTCCAGTCGTCGATCTTGTCCGGCGTTGGAGGGTAATCTAGTAACAGTTGGGCTCGAGCCAGCGCTATACAGGGTCTTGGCGGCGGCGGCGAAACAGCGCGAGCAGGATATGCTCGGACTCCCAAGCGGGTTGGAAGGAGCGATACCCGTCGGCGACCGCACCTCACTCGTGCCGACATCTTTGGCGTGCCGCTGGTCTTGAATGCCCGAGATCCACCAGCTTGGCCTTGTTCCAGCGATGCGGTGCTAGGAGCACTATGGCGTTGGCGATCTTGCACCTCCTAGGAGAGTGCGGTGGATGTCTGAGCGAAGCTTGCGGGGCCTTGTCCTTGGACTGGTGACGATGTGAGTCCCACCGGCGGCGCCCGCTCCTCCGCGGTGTCTACTCCTCTACCCGTTTGCTCGGGCGGTGGGATCGGCGTGGGCGGGCGGCCACCTCGAAGGCTTCTTCTTGGTGGCATGTCGATGAAGATGTTGATGTGGCGGGACACGGATCAGTTCGCACAACCTCGGCGCCCCTACAGCGCGCCAAAGATGTCGTGAAATGAGCACCTATGGGGAAGGGCCCTTCTCGAGTCCGGCGAGGCGGAGGGCCCACAAAGAGCGGTCGAGGTCGGCCTTGGGGATTTACCCAACTTGGAGCTCTCCGGAGAGATAAAACTCCTATTGCTGCTTTGTGTTTCTATTACATTTCTTGCTTGAGGCGTGGGTATCTGTGGTCTCGAATGAGTGAACCCCCTCAAAGTCGCGGGGCCTCCTTTTTATAGTCTAAAGGGGTCACCGACAAGTGGCAGCGTAGAGAGAGGGTAAAAAGGTAAAAGCGGGTTGGTACAACCACTATCAGCAGATGTCCCCTACCTAACTCGGCGGCGGGGACAAGGGCATTAATGCCCGTCCGGTCACTAACAGTCTTAGGAAGTGACCGTTAGAGGCGCCACCGATCGCCACGATGGCCTCCTAGTCATCTTCACTTGCCACCTCGCACCGCTGAGGCTTCCAGACTACCGCCCGTGCACCGGGAGCGATCTGTGGCGACCACGTCGTCGATCTTGTTGGGCGTGGTAGCAGTGGTGGCTTCACCGTGGCAAGCGCCTTGCAGCGATCGTTGACTTGTCGCACCCATAAGCTTATCGCTTTCGCCGGGTCTTGCCGGGGCGCGCAGCGCGTCGTGTAGCAAGTCTCTTACAATGCCTTGGTTGGCCTTCCCGGCAAGCTCCTCTTGCCGGGGTCTTGTCCTTCCCGGCAAGCTTCTCTTGCCAAAGCCTTGTCCTTCCCGGCAAGTTCCTCTTGCCGGGGCCTTGTCTTGACAGTTAACACTTTGTTCTTTAGTGGCAATAATAGGAGCTCTGGAGGTCTTGGCGGGCCTTGGCCCGAGCCTTGCAGCGGGGCCTTCTGACTGCCCGTGCACTAGTTCGGGGTACTAAGGTACCCCTACTTTAGTACACCGACAATTGGCTGGCTTTTCGGGGGTGCCGTGTATCTGGCACGAGCGATCGAGTATTCGGTCCAAATTTGACGGGCCCGAAGTATTTCTTTTGAATGGCTTTTTCCGCTGACCGGGTTTAGAGCCTCTGAATCCGGCATTGACTACCGTATCTTCAGCATTATCGCAATTAATGCGGCTCTTGTGCTTGTTGCGACGCGACTTGCCGTTGTTGTCCTTGGTATCCGAATTACTAGGGCTCTTGGTCATATTGTTACTACGAGCTAGCCAACTGTCCTCTCCCGCGCAAAAGCGGGTCATGAGTGTTGTGAGGGTTACCATGGATTTCGGCTTTTCCTGTCCTAGGTGCCGGGCAAGCCACTCGTCGCGGATGTTATGTTTGAAGGCTGCAAGGGCCTCTGCATCCGGACAGTCGACAATTTGATTTTTCTTCGTTAGGAACCGTGTCCAGAATTGTCTGGCCGATTCCTCTAGCTGCTGAATTATGTGGCTTAGGTCATCGGCGTCTGGTGGTCGCACATAGGTGCCCTGGAAGTTGCCGAGGAATGCGGCTTCCAGGTCTTCCCAACAACCAATTGACTCCGCTAGCAAGCTGTTAAGCCAATGCCGAGCTGGTCCTTTGAGCTTGAGTGGGAGGTATTTGATGGCGTGTAGATCATCACCGCGGGCCATGTGGATATGAAGGAGATAGTCCTCGATCCAGACCGCAGGATCTGTTGTGCCATCGTATGATTCAATGTTTACGGGTTTGAAACCCTCAGGGATTTGATGATCCATCACTTCGTCTATGAAGCATAGTGGGTGTGCGGCGCCTCTGTATTGGACTATACCACAACGCAGCTCAAATGAGCTTTGTCTACTGTGTTCGGCCTGGCCGGAATTGCCATATCCGGCATGACGGTTATCATCACGCATCTGGGGCGCCCACGCGATTTGTAGATCGATCTTGTTTGTCTTGCCTTGTCCTCCAATGTATCCCGCAGGTCTGGCGCATTTTCCCGCGCCTTGGTATTTTTTGAGCGACGCCGGGGTGCGGCTTGAGTGGAGGGCCGAGAGGCCTCTGCGCATGACCACGAGGTGGCGATCGGCCATATCATCGTTGGTGATGTAGGTTTGGGTGCTTCCTCCTCTAATCGGGTAGCAGCTGCGTTTTAGGTAGCTCTTGGAGGCGTTTGAGTTCATACTCTTGACGCAGCGACTTCAGTCCATCTGTCGACTAGCAAGTCTTGAGTCGGCTCTAAGCTGTTCTTTGCTTTTTCTTGAGGCTGCTTATGCGTGGCCATAAGCTTTGTGTTTGAAAGCGCTCTTGTTAAGACGGGATCCTCATGCCACGACAAATTCGCCGTTGTCGAGGCCTGCCTCGTCTTGGGAGGAGGCATGTAATTATCGTCCTCTACCTCTCTGTTTGCCGCTCTCTCATGAGGCTGGCTTCTCCATCCTCTGCGCTGAATCCTGCTTTGGAGGGTTGTCTTCAACCTTTGTCCGGGGTGTTATTGTCTCCGTGCGGAATCACCGTTTTCTTTGTGGCGGGATTTAGGCGGCGCTTGTTGCTGGCGCTTAGGCTGTTTCTTGGAGGGTCATCCTCCGTTGTTCCATCGCCATTCCCATCTTTTGGGATGTCTACCATGTAAATGTCGTATGTGAGGTGGCCTTCCGATGCCACATGGCGCTGGTTCTTGGTCGTCTCCTGCATAAATCGTCCATACCGTCGATGTCTTCGGAGTCGAAGTCGAGCATGTCGGTTAAATCATCGACAGTGGCTACGAAGTGGGTGGTGGGTGGGCTTTGAATTTCTCCGTCGTCCGCATCCCAACCTTCCTGACCTTAATCCGGTCAGGGCTCTCCTGATAAAGAGAGAGACTTTAGTGAATTCAGGATGTTGCCAAAGGGCAAGTGCTGAAAGATGTCATAGCGATGGACTCCATGATCGGCGTGTCGGATTCGATTGGCGGTATGAAGGTTGGGATTCGGAGAGGAGTCCGACACTTTGGAATCCTGAGCCGCCAAAAACAGGGTTGGTGTTGGCTCAATCGCCGTAGAGATAGCAGCCCCGGGCGGTGTCCAACCACCCGTCCTCGATCGGTGTGATCGGCTCGAGCTAAGGGTCGAGGCGGACACTTATGCGGCCTCCGAGGCTTGTCCGGTGGCAGAGCTAGATCATGCCCATCGTGACAGTGCGGCGCACTTGGCTGTGGCTCGAACCCGTCGAAGATCAAGTCCCCACGGACGTCAGCCGTATAGTTCAAACTTCCAAATTTGACCTGATGGCAAGGGGCGTAGCTTTCAATCTGCTCCAGATGGCAAGGCGAATTGGCCCGCAGTGCAAAGCTGCCGAATACGAAGATCTGTCCGGGGAGAAAAGTCTCACCCTGGACCGCATCGTTGTTGATGATCGGAGGAGCCATCGGGCCTAAAGATGACGACAGAGAGGAACTCTCAATGAAAGCACCAATGTCGGTGTCAAAACCGGCGGATCTCGGGTAGGGGGTCCCGAACTGTGCGTCTAGGCGGATGGTAACACGAGACAAGGGACAAGATGTTTTTACCCAGGTTCGAGCCCTCTCGATGGAGGTAAAACCCTACTCCTCCTTGATTCAAATTGATGATTTGGGTAGTACAAGAGTAGGTCTACCACGAGATCAGAGAGGCTAAACCTTAGAAGCTAGCCTATGGTATGATTGTTGTTCTGTCCTACGAACTAAAACCCTCCGGTTTATATAGGCACCGAAGAGGGTTAGGGTTACACAGAGTCGGTAACAATGGTAGGAGATCTACATATCCGTATCGCCAAGCTTGCCCTCCACGCCAAGGAAAGTCCCATCCGGACACGGGACGAAGTCTTAAATCTTGTATCTTCATAGTCTAGGAGTCCGGCCAAAGGCTATAGTCCGGCCATCCGGACACCCCCTAATCCAGGACTCCCTCAGGAAGGATGGCGCCCAGCCCACTTAGGGGGTGGTTCCCTTCCACATACAGCCCACAGGGCCCTCCGGGGCAGGTGGACCCCCCCGGTGGACCCTCGGAACCCCTTCAGTGGTCCCGGTACAATATCGGCAAACCCCGAATACTTCTGGTGACCGTATGATGACTTACCATATATAAATGTTCACCTCCGGACCATTCCGGAACTCCTTGTGATGTCCGGGATCTCATCCGAGACTCCGAACAACATTCGGTAACCACATACTATTTCCCATAACAACTTTGGCGTCACCGAACCTTAAGTGTGTAGACCCTACGGGTTCGGGAATCATCCAGACATGACGGAGACAGTTCTCCGGCCAATAACCAACAGCGGGATCTGGATACCCATGTTGGCTCCCACATGTTCCACGATGATCTCATCAGATAAACCACGATGTCGGGGATTCAAGCAATCCCGTATACAATTCCGTTTGTCAATTGGTACGTTACTTGCCCGAGATTCGATCGTCGATATCTCAATACCTCGTTCAATCTCGTTACCGTCAAGTCACCTTACTCGTTACGTAATGCATGATCCCGTGACTAACTACTTAGTCACACTGAGCTCATTATGATGATGCAATACCGAGTGGGCCCAGAGATACCTCTTCATCATACGGAGTGACAAATCCCAGTCTCGATTCGTGCCGACCCAACAGACACTTTCGGAGATACCTGTAATGCACCTTTATAGCCACCCAGTTATGTTGTGACGTTTGGTACACCCAAAGCATTCCTACGGTATTTGGGAGTTACACAATCTCATGGTCTAAGGAAATGACACTTGACATTAGAAAAGCTTTAGCAGACGAACTACACGATCTTGTGCTATGCTTAGGATTGGGTCTTGTCCATCACATCATTCTCCTAATGATGTGATCCCATTATCAATGACATCCAATGCCCATGGTCAGGAAACCATAACCATCTGTTGATCAACGAGCTAGTCAACTAGAGGCTCACTAGGGACATGTTGTGGTCTATGTATTCACACATGTATTGCGGTTTCCGGTCAATACAATTATAGCATGAACAATAGACAATTATCATGAACAAGGAAATATAATAATAATCATTTTATTATTGCCTCTAGGGCATATTTCCAACAGTCTCCCACTTGCATTAGAGTCAATGATCTAGTTACATTGTGATGAATCGAACACCCATAGAGTTCTGGTGTTGATCATGTTTTGCTCGTGGAAGAGGTTTAGTCAACGGATTAGTGACATTCAAATCCGTATGCACTTTACAAATATCTATGTCTCCATCTTGAACATTTTCACGAATGGAGTTGAAGCGATGCTTGATATGCTCGGTCTTCTTGTGAAACACAGGGCTCCTTGGCAAAGGCAATAGCTCGGTGTTGTCACGGAAGAGAGTCATCGAACCCGACGCATTGGGAATAACTCCTAGGTCAGTAATGAACGCCTTCATCTTGATTGCTTCATGTGCTGCCTCCAAGGCTGCCATGTACTCCGCTTCACATGTAGATCCCGCCACGATGCTTTGCTTCCAACTGCACTAGCTGACCGCCGCACCATTCAAAATATATACGTATCCGGTTTGTGACTTGGAGTCATCGAGATCTATGTCGAAGCTAGCATCGACGTAACCCTTTACGACGAGCTCTTCGTCACCTCCATAAACGAGAAACATATCCTTAATCCTTTTCAGGTACTTCAGGATATTCTTGACCGCTGTCCAGTGTTCCATGCTGGGGTTACTTTAGTACCTCCCTACCAAACTCACGGCAAGGTTTACATCAGGTCTGGTACACAACATGGCATACATAATAGACCCTATGGCCGAGGCATAGGGGATGACACTCATCTTTTCTCTATCTTCTGCCGTGGTCGGGCTTTGAGCCAAGCTCAATTTCACACCTTGCATTACAGGCAAGAACCCCTTCTTGGACTGATCCATATTTAACTTCTTCAATATCTTATCAAGGTATGTGCTTTGTGAAAGACCTATGAGGCGTCTCGATCTATCTCTATAGATCTTGATGCCTAATATGTAAGCAGCTTCTCCAAGGTCCTTCATTGAAAAACACTTATTTAAGTAGGCCTTATGCTTTCCAAAGTTCTATATCATTTCCCATCAATAGTATGTCATCCACATATAGTATGAGAAATGCTACAGAGCTCCCACTCACTTTCTTGTAAATGCAGGCTTCTCCATAAGTGCATAAACTAAACAACTTTGATCATTTCATCAAGCGAATGTTCTAACTCGAGATGCTTGCACCAGCCCATAGATGGGTATTTGGGCTAGCATACCTTGTTAGCATTCTTAGGATCGACAAAACCTTCCGGCTGCATCATATACAACTCTTCCTTAAGGAAACCGTTAAGGAATGCCGTTTTGACGTCCATTTACCATATTTCATAATCATAGAATGTGGCAATTGCTAACATGATTCAGACAGACTTCAGCTTCGCTACGGGTGAGAAGGTCTCATCATAGTCAACCCCTTGAACTTGTTGATAACTGCTACCTCTTGAGCACTGCGTTGGATTTCCCCGAAGAGGAGAGGATGATGCAGCAAAGTAGCATAAGTATTTCCCTTAGTTTTTGAGAACCAAGGTATCAATCCAGTAGGAGACCACGCACAAGTCCCTCGTACCTACACAAAATGATATCTACTCGCAACCAACGTGATTAGGGGTTGTCAATCCCTTCACGGTCACTTACGAGAGTGAGATCTGATAGAGATGGTAAATAATATGTTTGGTATTTTTGATAGATAGATGCAAAGTAAAAAGTAAAAGGCAAAATAAAAGCAAAGCAAGTAAATAAAGCGATAAAGATTGGTATGATGAGAATAGACCCGGGGGCCATAGGTTTCACTAGTGGCTTCTCTCAAGAGCATAGATATTCTCGATGGGTGAACAAATTCTTGTTGAGCAATTGTGAGCTGAGCATAGTTATGAGTATATCTAAGTGATGATCATGTATATAGGCATCACGTCCGAGACAAATGGTCGAAGCGATTACGCATCTACTACTATTACTCCACTCGTTGACCGCTATCCGGCATGCATCTAGAGTATTAAGTTAAAAAGCAGAATAGCATTAAGCAAGATGACATGATGTATAGGGATAAATTCATGCAATATGATAAAAACCCCATCTTGTTATCCTCGATGGCAACAATACAATCGTGCCTTGCAACCCTTTACATCCTTTGGTAAGGACACATAAGATTGAACCCAAAGCTAAGCACTTCTCCCATTGCAAGAACTACCAATCTAGTTGGCCAAACCAAAAAGGATAATTTGAAGAGACTTGCAAAGATAACTCAACCATACATAAAAGAATTCAGAGAAGAATCAAATATTTTCCATAGATAATACTGGATCATAAACCCACAATTCATCGGTCTCAACAAACACACCACAAAAAGAAGATTACATCGGATAGATCTCCACGAGAGAGTGGGAGAACATTGTATTGAGATCCAAAAAGAGAGAAGAAGCCATCTAGCTACTAGCTATGGACCCGAAGGTCTGAAGTAAACTACTCACACTTCATCGGAGGGGCTATGGTGTTGATGTAGAAGCCCTCCGTGGTGGATATGCCCCCTCCGGCGGAGCTCCGGAACAGGCCCCAAGATGGGATCTCGTGGATATAGAAGGTTGTGGCGGTGGAATTAGGTTTTTGTCTCATGTTCTGATCGTTTGGGGATACGTAGGTATATATAGGAGGAAGGAGTACGTCGGTGGAGCGTCAGGGGGCCCACGAGGTAGGAGGGCGCGCCCTCCACCCTCGTGACCGCCTCTGGCACTTCTTGTAGTAGGGTCCAAGTCTCCTGGATCACGTTCGGTGAGAAAATCACATTCCCGAAGGTTTCATTCCGTTTGGACTCTGTTTGATATTCCGTTTCTTCGAAACACTGAAATAGGCAAAAATAACAGCAATTCTGGGCTGGGCCTCCGGTTAATAGGTTAGTCCCAAAAATAATATAAAATTGGAAAATAAAGCCCAATATAGTCCAAAACAGTAGATAAAGTAGCATGGAGCAATCAAAAATTATAGATACGTTGGAGACAAATCAATAACCCTTAGAGATAAGCAGAGCTTTATAGATGGTCACATTACCATCTGCGTCAGTCTTCTTCTTAAAGATCCACTTGTTTTCTATGGCTCGCCGATCATCGGGCAAGTTTGCCAAAGTCCATACTTTGTTTTCATACATGGATCCTATCTCAGATTTCATGGCTTCAAGCCATTTGTTGGAATCTGGGCCCGCCATTGCTTCTTCAGAGTTCGAAGGTTCACCATTGTCTAACAACATGATTTCCAGGACAGGGTTGCCATAACATTATGGTATGGAACGTGTCCTTGTGGACCTACGAAGTTCAGTAGCAACTTGATACGAAGTACCTTGATCATCATCATTAACTTCCTCTCTAGTTGGTGCAGGCACCACAGAAACATCATCATGAGCTGCGCTACTTTCCGGTTCAAGAGGCAGTACTTCGTCAAGTTCTACCTTCCTCCCACTTACTCTTTTCGGGAGAAACTCTTTCTCTAGAAAGGATCCATTCTTGGCAACAAAGATCTTGCCTTCGGATCTGAGGTAGAGGTATACCCTATGGTTTCCTTAGGGTATCTGCTACCTCTTGAGCACTGCGTTGGTTTTCCATGAAGAGGAAAGGGTGATGCAGCAAAGTAGCGTAAGTATTACCCTCAGTTTTTGAGAACCAAGGTATCAATCCAGTAGGAGGCTCCTCAAAAGTCCCACGCACCTACACAAACAAAGAAGAACCTCGCAACCAACGCAATAAAGGGGTTGTCAATCCCTTCACGGTAACTTGCAAAAGTGAGATCTGATAGAGATAATAAGATAAGATAAATATTTTTGGTATTTTTATGATATAGATTGGAAAGTAAAAGATGCAAATAAAAGTAGATGAAAAACTTATATAATAAAGGATAGTCCCGGAGGTCATAGGTTTCACTAGTGGCTTCTCTCAAAATAGCATAAGTATTACGGTGGGTGAACAAATTACTATCGAGCAATTGATAGAAAAGCGCATAGTTATGAGATTATCTAGGCATGATCATGTATATAGGCATCACGTCCGTGACAAGTAGATCGAAACGATTCGCATCTACTACTTATTACTCCACACATCGACCGACTCTGCCTTGCATCTAGAGTATTAAGTTCATGAAGAGCGAGTAGCGCATTAAGAAAGATGACATGATGTAGAGGGATAAACTCATGCAATATGATATAAACCCCATCTTTTTATCCTCGATGGCAACAATACAATACGTGCCTTGCTGCCCCTGCTATCACTAGGAAAGGACACTGCAAGATTGAACCCAAAGCTAAGCACTTCTCCCATTGCAAGAAAGATCAATCTAGTATGCCAAACCAAACTGATAATTCGAAGAGACTTGCAAAGATAAGTTAATCACACATAAAAGAATTTAGAGGAGATTCAAATATTTCTCATAGATAAACTTGATCATAAACCAACAAATCATTGGATCTCGATGAACACACCGCAAAAAGAGTTACATCAAATAGATCTCCAAGAAGATCGAGGAGAACTTTGTATTGAGATTCAAAGAGATAGAAGAAGCCATCTAGCTAATAACTATGGACCCGAAGGTCTGTGGTAAACTACTCACAACTCATCGGAGAGGCCTTGGAGATGATGTAGAGGCCCTCCGTGGTTAATTCCCCCTCCGTGAGCAAGCGAAAGGCTCCAAGATGGGATCTCGCGGATACAAAAGGTTGCGGCGGTGGAATTAGGTTTTCGTGGTGCTCCTTGATGGTTTCAGGGTACGGGAGTATATATAGGAGGAAGAAGTAGGTCGGTTGGCGCTCAAGGGCCCACGAGGGTGGGGCGCGCCCACCCGAGTGGGGCGCCCTCACCTCGTGGCCGCCTCGTTTGTTGCTTGCGCCCACCCAAGTCTCCAGGTTTGCATTTGTTCCATAAAGGTCGCTCCCGAAGGTTTCATCCCGTTTGGACTCTGTTTGATATTCCTTTTCTTCGAAACACTGAAATAGGCAAAAAAAACAGCAATTCGGGCTGGGCCACCGGTTAGTAGGTTAGTCCCAAAAATGATATAAAAGTGTAAAGTAAATCCCATAAACATCGAAAACGGGTAATATAATAGCATGGAACAATCAAAAATTATAGATACGTTGGAGACGTCTCAAGCATCCCCAAGCTTAATTCATGCTCGTCCTTGAGTAGGTAAATGATAAAAACAGAATTTTTGATGTGGAATTCTACCTAGCATAATTCTCAGTGTAATTTTCTTTATTGTGGCATGAATGTTCAGATCCAAATGATTCAAAATAAAAGTTTGTATTGGCATAAGAAATAGTAATACTTCAAGCATACTAACAAAGCAATCATGTCTTCTGAAAATAACATGGCTAAAGAAAGTTATCCCTACAAAATCATATAGTCTGGCTATGCTCTATCTTCATCACACAAAGTATTTAATCATGCACAACCCCGTTGAAAAGCCAAGCAATTGTTTCATACTTTAGTATTCTCAAACTTTTTCAACTTTCACGCAATACATAAGCGTGAGCCATGGACATAGCATTATATGTGGAATAGAATGGTGGTTGTGGAGAAGACAAAAAGGAGAAGATAGTCTCACATCGACTAGGCCTATCAACGGGATATGGAGATGCCCATTAATAGATATCAATGTGAGTGAGTAGGGATTGCCATGCAACGGATGCACTAGAGCTATAAATGTATGAAAGCTCAATAAATGAAACTAAGTAGGTGTGCATCCAACTTGCTTGCTCATGAAGACCTAGGGCATTTTGAGGAAGCCCATCATTGGAATATACAAGCCAAGTTCTATAATGAAAAATTCCCACTAGTATATGAAAGTGACAACATAGGAGACTCTCTGTCGGTGTCAAAACCGGCGGATCTCGGGTAGGGGGTCCCGAACTGTGCGTCTAGGCAGATGGTAACAGGAGACAAGGGACTCGATGTTTTTACCCAGGTTCAGGCCCTCTCGATGGAGGTAAAACCCTACTCCTGCTTGATTAATATTGATGATATGGGTAGTACAAGAGTGGATCTACCACGAGATCAAGGAGGCTAAACCCTAGAAGCTAGCCTATGGTATGATTGTTGTGATTGTTGTCCTACGGACTAAAACCCTCCGGTTTATATCGACACCGGAGAGGGCTAGGGTTACACAGAGTCAGTTACAATGGTAGGAGATCTACATATCCGTATAGCCAAGCTTGCCTTCCACGCCAAGTAAAGTCCTATCCGGACACGGGACGAAGTCTACAATCTTGTATCTTCATAGTCTTGGAGTCCGGCCGATGATGATAGTCTGGCTATCCGGACACCCCCTAGTCCAGGACTCCCTCAGTAGCCCCCGAACCAGGCTTCAATGACGACAAGTCTGGCGCGTATATTGTCTTCGGCGTTGCAAGGCGGGTTCTCCTCCAAATTCCATGTGCTTGCCAAATAGTGTCCGGCTTCCTTATAAATGTTGCGCTCCTTGGCTTCCACGCCCAATAATGGCCCTCCTTCCATGTGTCGTACGAATGCGAAAGGCCAAGGTATTTTTGCATTTTACCCCCTAGCTGCGCGAATAAGCTGCCTATAAGAGAGGCAAGAATCCAGATCCAAATCACACCATCCTCTTCCGTGAGTACTCATCGGAGCGCTTCTGACAAAAAATCCACTCCATCATGGACCGTCGACGCGGCTCCTCCTCTTGCGCTCCCAGCCCTCAGCCAGGAGATTGGAGGAGATGTTCAGTCTCTCACAACGAGCTAGTGTCGCTCCAAGCGGAGGGATACCTTCCTCCGGCCTTTATGGTCCCGGTTCGAGCCGGGCTGGCCACCTACAAAGGTGGAAAGCAGGCGGAGAATACCCCCAGTCCCCCTAAAGGAGAGCGGGTGTGTTTCGTCCCCTATCTAATAAGGGGGCTCGGATTTCCCATAGATCCGTTTCTCCGGGGGCTACTAGAGTTCTACGGACTCCAGCTCCATCACCTTATGCCCGCCTCCATTCTACACATCGTGGGCTTCGTAGCTCTTTGCGAGCTGTTCCTGGGCATCGAGCCCCATTTCACGCTGTGGAAGAGACTATTTTGCCTCGTACCCCGTTCTCACGAGGGGTCAATATATCAAGTGGCGGAGCCGAAATATGGCGCATCGCCGGGACCGGATATCTATCCAGAACCCCAAAGAAGGCGTCCGAAGACTGGCCCTCGGAATGGTTTTATGTGGAAGATGCTCCACTGCCGGACCCAGTTCGGATCGGCCTCCCGGAGTTCAGCAAGGCTCCTCTGAAGAAACACCTGAGTTGGCGCCCGCGGAGCCCTCAACAGGAGGAAGACATGAGCGTCCATTATTTGATGGGCCGGATAAGGTTGCTGGCCCATTCCGGATTGACCATGATTGGAGTCATGGCCACGTGCATTATGCGAGGGGTGCATCCGCCAATATAGGGGCCACACCATGTGGGATTTCAACGGGGAGAATGACGCCACCCGTCATGGCCGCAAGGGGCCGGGATTGGCCACAGATCTGGTGAAGATCCTGTCCAGCTTGTACATGGGGGAGAAGGAGGACTTCCTCCAAACGAGCCCATTGAATGGATTCTCCAGGAATAACCCTCGGAGCTGGGTAAGCGGACGCTTGCTCATCCGATCCGTGCTTTTGAAGTTAAGCGCCTTACTTTATGATTTTCGACGCAGGAATTGCGCAGGGATGTGGAGGACATACACAGTCCGGCTCCACAACCCGAGGATCCGGGAAGATCCCTTGATCCGGCCTCCGAAGAGGATCCAGATATAAAGGTGGAGCTGATCGATGGGGTGTTCCACCAGCTTAGCATGGACAATGCTCTAGTCGCCATTACGGCTGACTACCCTTGTTTATCTCCGGTTTCTCAACTAACTATGACCGAAGCCCTGACACCATCACTTCGTCTGTGCTTATTTCTGACCACCGCATACCAACCGTGTCTCACAGGAGGTGCCTTCAAGGCGGGAAGCTGATCCCGCGGCGACTGACCAACCAGGGTTAGTTCGGCCCAGCAGGCGGAAGAGGGGTGCGGTGCGAATTGAAATGTCGTCGCAACGGTATGACATGCCATTGTTTTTAGGAAAAAGGCCCCTGTGAGGTATATTGATGCTCATAACTTTTTCAGGAGAAAGAGCGCTCGCCAGACTGTGCCCGGAGAGGTCGCCAACCAAGCCTCCGCCACCAAAGCCCAAAGACTGGTCCGGGGGGGAGGCAAGCGCAAGGCGCGAGTCGGATGCTCCTCCAACGGAGGATGCCGACAGGTTGTCCGCCACCAGGTCTGAGGTGGAGAGCGCCATGAATCACACGCGCCGCCGGACAGTTCTTCGTGACGCGTGTTTCTCCCCTGAGGCGTTGAATGCCTTTAAAGCGGGAGACACGCACCTCCGTGCTGCTCAAGATGTTTTAACCAGAGCCACGGAGCAGTATGTGAAAGACCTACGGGTAAGGGATTTTAATAGATGTATATGCCAGTAGCCCCCGAGACTTAAAGTAGTTGAAATAGCTGATTTAAGGATCATTTGATATGCAGGATCTTACGGAGAAGAATACCCAATTGTCCTAGGAGCTGCAAGAGTGCAAGGCCCAACTTGAGGCCGCACTAGCCGCCGCAGGAGGAGACACATAGACCCCCTCCGATAACACATTATTTCAAAAAGATAAGCAATGTGCGGCGTGCGTATAAGTCTGACAGTGATATTGCAGATGTTGCCGAACTGGATCCGGACAAGCAACAGCTATCGCGCCACCAAGGTCAAGGCAGAGGGTGCTTATGAAGGTGCAGCAGGAGAGGAACAAACTCCAAGACGCCCACACCCAGCATGGAGAGGAGCTAAAGGGTGTTCGGGCCCAGCTGTCTGGCTCCGTGAAGGAGAATCAGCGGCTTCGTCGCAGCATCTACAGTAAGTGCTTGAGCAAACTCTTTTGAAAAGAAGAGTTCGGCGAGGAAGTTGATTGACAGAAATGTGTATATAGGTGTGCTCACAGGTCGCCCTGCGGAGGAAATGCCTGATTCAACGGGTGACCAACTTCCCGAGCTGCTGCAACAGTACGAACGTGTTCGGCAGGCGATGAGTTGCGTCGCCCAGGCCTTATGGCCGTCCGTCTCCCTACCCGAGGGTCTTGGAGGGCTTGCGGAGAAGCTTCAGGGAGCACGGCAGTGCTTCCGTCTATGGAAGATATCGGCCTGTCGTCAAGGCACCAGGGAGGCCTGGGCCATGGTGAAGACGCGGTACAAGAAAGCGGATCTCGTGGGGAACGAGCACCTATGGGGTAGGGGGCCCTTCTCGGTCCGGCAGGGAGCGGAGGGCGCGCAAAGAGCAGATCGAGGTCGAGCACGCGGGGGATTTTACCCAGCTTCGGAGCTCTCCGGAGAGATAAAACTCCTACTGCTGCTTTGTGTTTCTATTCTGTTCTTGCTCAAAAGCGTGGGTATGCTGTAGTCTCGAATGAGTCCCACCCCTTCTACGTGCGCATGGGCCTCCTTTTTATAGTCAAAAGGTGTCACCGATAGGTGGCAACGCAGAGAAATGGGTAAAAACGTAAAAACGCGGGTTGGTACAACCGCTATCAACAGTGTCCCCTACCTGACTCTGACGGCAGGGGACAAGGGCATTTAATGCCCGTCCGGTCGCTTCCAACAAGGCTTCGGAAGCGACCGTTAGGGCGCCATCGACGCCACGATGGCCTCCTAGTCATCTTCACTTGCCACCTCGCACCACTTAGCTGCACGCCGCCCGCCACGCGCACCAGAGCGATCCCGCGGCGACACGCCGCCGGATGTGCCGGAGCGTGGTAGCAGAGTGGTAACCGTCGCGCAAGCGCTTTGCCGCGTCTTCGCCTTTGTCGCACCCATAAGCTTGCCGCTCACCGGGTCTTGCCGGGACGCGCGGTGCATCGCGGCAAATCTTCTTGAAACGCCCTTGTCGGCCTTCCCGGCAAGCTCCTCTTGCCGGGGTCTTGTCCTTCCCGGCAAGCTCCTCTTGCCGGGGCTTTGTCTTCTTATTTAAACACTTTGTTCTTGAATGGCAGTAAATAGGAATGACGAAGTATCTTGGCGGACGCCCGGCAAGCCTTACCGCTGACGCTATGATCGCCCGTGACAAGTTCGGGTACTAAGGTACCCTACTTTAGTACACCGACAGAGCCCCGGCTCTGGGCCATACACGTGCCGAAGCGCTTGTTGGGCCAGGCCCAAAACAGGCACGGCACACGCGCCTGGGTCCAAACCAAATCCACTCAGATCCACCGCGTCCTCTCGTAATAAAGACGCCAATTGCGGCGTCGTGGGAGAGATCATGGGCTATACTTTAATCCAGGAAATGCGTAACGTTCGTCTCCCCTGTTTATAAGCAGAGGAAACAGGGCCGTTCCCCCACCTTCGCCACTTGCAGTTCCTTCCTCCGAAAGCTCCGCCTCTCCCCTCCGCTTCCCAAACCGAAAGAGAGCAGCGCTCCGCCGCCCGTCGCCGCCGTTGCCCCCAACGCTTCCGCGCTCCCCCGCCGCTTCCGCCATGGCTCCGAAGACCAGCAAGGCCACGAAGTCGGCCGAGGCGTTGTGGCTTGAGGCGCTGCGCAAGGAGCGAGTGCTTTTCCCCCCCGAGCTCACCCCGAAGGCGCTGCGGGAGGAGTTCTATCTCTTCCGGTCGACGGAGACGCGGGCGCATCCGCGCACGCCGGTGCTCTCCGCCGAAGCTTCTAAATCGAAGCGGTGCCCAAAAGGGTACTATTTCTTTCCGGTGTTCTTCTATTGCGGGCTCTGCCCACCTTTCTCTGACTTCTTTTGCGACATCATGAATACCTACGGGTTTCATCTTCTTGACTTCACCCCCAACGCCGTTCTGACAATGGCGGTTTTCGCACACCTCTGCAAGAACTTCGTTGGCATCCACCCCAATGTTGCTCTTTTTCGCCACTATTTCACCCCCCGAGCCGAGAAAGGAGAGCCACTGGCTGGCGGAATCACCTGGACCTCACGAATCGGCATGAAGGAGGTGTATCTGGCTGGCGAGCTTCACAGCAAGTGGGATGAGTGGAGGGCAGAGTGGTGCTGGATCTGTGATGCCAATCCGCAGCCACTCACCAACTGCGCGCCGGACTCGGGTAGTTCGCGGCGGTGATCGGAGCGCCTGTCACGGATGACGCTAAGCTGAAGATTGCCACCACCAATCCTCCGGCTCGGGCTTGCGGGCTCATAGCAGGGCGGTTGACGCGATTTCTTCGCCGTCGCGACGCTTCTCTCGCGAAGGGAGACCCGCCGGCAGTTTGGCGGCCGGCGGATATCATGAGGTCGTGCCCAGGCCTCAATTTCAACTTCACAGCTTCGAGCTTGACGGATGTCAAGGAGCTGTTCAAGCATGACGCCAACCATCCAGTAGTGGTTCAGCTGCCGCAAGGCTTCATCCCATTGTGCAACAACTCCCAGCTGCGGATCGTGATCTCGCGCAATGATGCCAGAGTGCGATTCGCACGGATAATCCCAACTCGATGGAGCCCGCCGATGACGCGCGGCAGCAATTGCCGATGGCTTGACGGAGGTAGCAATCAACGCCGACGAAAGAAGCTCCTCACCCGCGACACCACCGAGGACGAGATGTGCTACATCGCCACTCAGGGGGGAAGAGGCGGCAAACAGCCGCCGCCACGGGTGAGTTCGGCTTCACGCTGGAGGAGGCAGAGGCGGCCGAGGCGGCAAGCCTTGCCGACAGGGAGGACCTTGCCGGGGAGGTCGTTGGCGAGGGGGAGCCCGAGGCCGAGGCGAGCGAGCCCGCCGAGGGCGCGAGCGGCCAACCGTCTTCGAGCAGCTTGCCGCAGGCGGAGCCCCGAGCGCAGCCCCAATTCCAACCAAGGAGGCGCCTGCCGAGTTGGAGACATAGCAGGGGGCAGGCAGGCCAGCAGCCGCGCGCGCGGGACACGCCCACATGGCAGCAAATACTGCTGCTGGAGGGTCCTGTGCTGTGCCAAGAATCGAGGCGGGTCTTCCTGGCCGCCACGCCCGATCCTGCCGCAGCTCCAAGAACGCTGAAGGGAGCCTACTCTCCGCCACACCGCGCAGAGAGGTACCGACTTCACCTCTCTCGGCCGAGCTCCGGCGATGATGAAGAGGAGGAGGAGGAGGAGTAAGACTTTCTTCTCGCTGTTCTTGATTTTCTTCGATCTTTGGTATTTCTTGTCTTATATCTGATCTGTTTCTCCCTGAATCTTGTTCCTTTTCAGGACTTTGGCCGAGAGAGCGGCGAAGAGGGCCAAGATCCCCGTGGTTGTCATCGAGGATGATCCTGCCGTGACAGCAGAGGACACGTCCGAGACCAGCTTGACGGACCCGGTTCTTTCTCCTCGCAGTAGCCCCCAGCGTAAGTGTTTGGTTCACTTCCTATTATGGGGCGCGCATGGGTGCTTCTTCCTTTGCTGACATCTTGATTGTTGATTCATTTGTGTAGGAGCAGAACAGGCCCACCAGGAGCAACCAGAGGCCGCCCCGGAGGTGCTGTCGGCTTCGACTACGCCGCCAAGGGGCGATTCCCCGACAAGGGAGCGCTCCCCGGCAAGGGAGGGGTCCCCGGCAAGGGGCGGAACCAGTGAGCCCCCGGTAGTGGAGCCCATGGTCACGGAGCCAGCACAGGTAACCCTCCTTGTCGGAAACCTTCCCTTGGATTCTTCTTCTTTTTCTTTTTTTGGATATTTGCTTGACTTTTCCTTCCTCTTCCTGTCTTCAGATCCCCCTCCTGCGGACCCGATGGAAACTGAGGCCACCGGCAAGGAAGGCGCACGCGGCAACACTGGGGATGCCGCTGCTGACGAGGAAGAGGCCGGCGCTGATGAACCCGCCGACGAAGAAGCCGCCAAGGCTACTGGCGCAGGAGCCGGCGAGGGATCTGGCGATCGTACTGACGACCCAGAGGACACAGGAGCGCAAGGCGCTGCACCAACCGCCGACCCTCCGCCCGCCGATGCAGCGCTGGTTCGAGGAGCCCCACCAGCGAGATACTTGAATGCCGGCGAGGGCGATACATCAAGCTTCCCTCAAGGCCAAGCCTGTAGGCGCCGTTGAAGGAGAGGAGTTTGACGGGGAAGTGTTCGCCTTTGCTGGGCTGGCAGTGGTTGACGCGCCAAGCAGGAGTAGTGGCGAGTCCGAGGAGGAGCAGTTGCTCCGGAAATTGGTGTCACTTATCACGCCCGCAAGCTTAAGCTTGAGTCTCGAAGCGCCGCGCGCAAGCGGGAGTTGACATAGAGAAGCATGCGGAGGAGCTCAAGAGCCGCAACCAGGAGGCCTTCCGATCCATTGCGGAGGAGAGGGCACAACTTGACGAAGCGAAGAAGGCGTTCATCCTGGAAAAGGCTGAAGTCGAGGAACAGCAGAGGCTTGCCGCCGAGGAGATGTCCAGGCGTGAAGGTGAGCTGACACAGAAGAAGGTCAATCTGGACAGCCACGAGGAAGAGCTCGATGCACGGGAACAATCACTTGGCGGAGCGCTCAAGGAGGCGAAGGATGCTGCCGCGGCTGCTGAGGCCACCAAGAAGGAGTTAGAGGTGAAGGTGGCGCAGCTGGAGGCGGATGTGGGAAAGAAAAATGAAGAGCTTGCCGCACTCCAGCGCGAACGCGAGAAGGATGCCCTTGCCCATGGCGATCTGCAAGTTCAACTTGCCGACAAGATCAAAGAACTGAACGCCGCCAAGGATTCGAAGCGCCGATCTGAGCTGAAGCCGCCACCTTGACGGAGACGCTGGATGCCGCCAAGAGGCGAGAGGATGAACTGAAGAAAGAGATCAAGGGCAACGAGGAGCTGCTGACGAGGGCCGTCGAGACTCACAACACCTTCAAGGCCACGGTGGACCTCTGGACGGAGGGCCTCGTCAACATTGCTGCATCCATTGACGAGGAGCTGGCGGAGCTGGACTTGGCGGGCTTCGGGTACTCCATCGATGAAAACCTCCAGCCCAGCGCCCAAGCTTACTTTTTCTTCAAGGGTGTGGTGATGGCTTCCAAAGCAGCTCCGGGAAAGGATTCCGAAGAAGCTGGCCGACGAGTCACGCGCGATCTGCGCCAAGGTCTTGGAGAAGGTGTTGGTGAAGATACTCTTCGCAATCCGGCATCGACCTCACCCGCCCTCAAGAAGCTGCCAAGGGTGCTGATCTCAAGAACTCAAAGCCATTGTCGCACCCATTGTGGACAAGGTGAATGAGGTCGAGGATCGACGGCAGCGCATGGATTAGGCCACCCTTCTTCCCCTTTTTCTTGCCGCTGCTAGATATGTCATAGGAACAATCCATTAGAGGACGGCAAGTTATTTATTGTAATATAACTTTATTCTGGGTAATGCTTGCTATGTTATCTCCTTTACTTGATCCCATCCCTTGTATATTTTTACCCTTACGCTTTTAGGGAACTTGCGGGCAAGAAACACACTTGTCATGAAGCGCTGAGTGCGGAACATCGCAGCTCTTTGGCAAGTGTTGTCTCCGGCAAGAAACCTTGTCGGGGCTAGTTGCAGCACACTTTCATTGTTGAGTGGACTCGAAACAAAGTAAGGGCGCAACTTAGCCACGAGCCGGTTCCTCCGCGCACAGGTTTTCCATACAAGGCACGGTCGTTGAAGGAGTATAACTTAAAAATTTAAAACTGACTGTGCTAAAACTTTGGCAACTTAGCTTTTCCGTCGTCTGTGTCCCGGCAAGGCTAGATTCCTTTGAACGACGCCTGGTCCACACCTTTATCTTCTCCTCCCCGGTGAACTTGTGGGCGGAGGAATCTTCTTTTTGAGAAGAAAGAAGAGAAAATAATGATATAGAACCTTAAGGTTCGTTATTGCTTACCGGGGGCAAGTGCTGCACAAAGTGTCAGTGTATACATGCTAAAAAGAAAAAGGCATGAAATTTGACAAGTCTTGCATAGCATATGATCTTTATATATGCACGGGATCTGCGTCCGGCTTCGTACAAAGGGTTACATGCAACAGCGGCAAAGCTTGTACAAAAGGTGGTTGCTTTAACGGGTTCCGAATCGCGCTTTATGGGTAAAACTTGCGAAGATGCTCTATGTTCCAGAGTTGCTCACCGAAAGCCATCTTCGGTCTCGAAGCGACAGCGCCGGCCTAGTGACTCGCTTTACCCGATAAGGGTTTTCCCACTTCAAGGCCAACTTGTTGGAATTCTTGGCGGATTGAACGCTACCAAGAACAAGGTTGCCTTCCTCAAGCTTCCGCATTAACTTTGCGGCTATGGTAGCGGCGCAAAGCTTGCTCAGAGCGAGCAGCTCGCGACAAAGAGCTCAAGACGATCCTCCTCGAGGAGCAGCGCCACATCTTGCCGCAGCTGCTCTTGCTCAAGCTCATCACAAGCGAGCACTCGAGGCGATCCGCACACGAGTTCCGTGGGGAGAACCGCCTCGCCCGTAGACAAGAGCAAAGGGTGTCCGCCGGTGGCTCGATTTGGCGCCGCCCCGATCGACCAAAGAACAACCGGCAGCTCGATCCAATTTCTTCCGCACTTGTGTAGCCTGTCGAAAGTTCTCGTCTTGAGCCCGCAGCAGACTTCAGCGCTTGCCCTCTCCGCTTGACCATTGCTTCGTGGTGAGCAACAGAGCGGGCAGATCTTGGTGCCAAGATCTTGGACGTACTGCATGAAGGTGTGGCTCGTGAACTGTGTGCCGTTGTCGGTGATGATCCTGTTAGGAACTCCGAAATGGCAAACAATTGACCTGAAGAACTTGACTGCTGACTGTGCTGTCACCTTCCTCACTGCTTCCACTTCCGTGTCAGGACCCCGACTCAATGCCACATAGATCTAGCCTGTAACACATCATATCACTTTGCGGCCTCACGCACGGTATCCCCACGGTGTCGCCTTACCTTTGCCCGGACCGCTTTGCGCTTTTGGCACACGATATGATAGTGTCGCTAGCATCCATATGATAAGGAGCCCGGCTGACATGACTAGTCGTGAAACCCAAAGTGGCACAAACTTACGTGGACAGCATCCATGACCCAAAGATCGAACGTGTCGGTCATCGAAAGTGAATCCAGTGCTGTAGCACCGGGCTAGCAGACTCGTGAACCGGCTGTAGCAGCTAACAGACTCCGGTATTCATCGCGTGACATTTCCGGCGATGCATACAGAACGAAGAAGGACACATGCCGCCAGCCTAAGTGTTCCGAGCAGAGCAAGCTACCATGGCTCGGTGGAAACACTAGAGACATTTCCGTAAGAAAGGCTACTAAAGGTAAACAACTAGATAGTCGATCCCACACGCATTCAAGCATTTCAATAACATACACACAATATGCTCGATATGTGCAAATACAACATGGCATCACAACATGACTCTACGACTCAAGTATTTATTCAATAGGCCCGAGGAGCGAGATATTACAAACATAGGTCTCATGACCCAACATTCGTGAGCATACAAGTCAAAGCACAAGCGAAGCTCAACATGTCCGAGTACAAACATCTACAAATAGAAAAGGTCAAAGCCCGACTATCTACCGATCTCGCCGAGGGCACAAGATCGTAGCTGAGGTAACAAGCTAAACGTCAAGTCCACGCTGACTACTAGTGAGACCAAGTCTCTCTCGCAAAAACATAAAGTAGGCAAACGTGAGTACAAATGTACCCAAAGAAGACTTACATCGTAACTAACTACATATGCATCATTATCAATAAAGGGGTGGTGGAGTTTGACCGCAAAGAAGCCAGCTTTGACTCGGTGGCTATCCCGAACTACGATCGCAATGTAACTCTTTTGAGGTGGCACACGAGTCCACATATTCACCATATCAATACACCACTATGGATCCGCTGTCGCCTCCCTCACGAGAACGCCATCCATAGCACTCACGCTATCTTGCGATTTTAGAGTATCCACTTTCGCTTGTCTATGAACTATGCAAGGGTCCAAGCTTCCATATCCGAGGAACCGCTATTCAATAGATAATGATAACCCCGCAGGGTGTACTTCTTCACACACGCCTCGCCACTTATCGCCTCAGACACGCCATGTACCTCGGCAACCTTCAAGCGAAGCCAGCGAGGGAGTCGGCCACGACCTACCTAAACACTCAAGTCTCTCGTCCCAGGTTTATCGCCTATTCGGTTCCATCCGCAAGGAGATCCGGCGGGTGTCGCCACGCCCCAAACGATGTGTGTGGTTCCCGAGCCCACCATCCGGTGCCACTCGCACACCAGTGCCACGTGTGCCTAGTCTGTCCTAAGCCCACCCTCGCCGGTGCCACTTGGTAGAAAAATAGCACTACCTACAAACACCGTAAACTAGCCGCAACTCCCGGACAGAGAACAAGGGTGATTAAGAAGCCGAGAGGGGTCGAAAGTTACCGAACCCAATGTGTGGTAGTAACTGCTCATGGATCACAAACACGTAACTCAGCCTCGAGGACGGCTGCAATGAGACAACCCACCATGTACTCCTACATGGCCTCTCACTGCTACCTTTACCAAATCGTGTTCACACACTTAGCTCTCAACAAGAGGACATGTTTACACACCTCCGATTCATTCCCGGCGAATCGGACCGACTCAACTCTAAGCAATAGCAGCATGACAAACAAGCATAAATGAGTAGGCACATCAGGGGCTCAAACAACTCCTACTCATGCTAGTGGGTTTCATCTATTTATCGTGGCAATGACAGTCATGCAAAGGATAAAGGGTTCAACTACCGCTGCAAGTAACAGCTTGAAACGTTGTTGTCCTAATGCAAGAAAGAGAGCAGGAGCGAGAGAGGGATTGTATCGGAATGAACAAAGGGTTTTGCTTGCCCGCACTTCAAGATATTATAGTTCTTCATCGGTGTCATCGAACTCGTCGTCGGAACCACGTCTATCGAGAGGGGACAAACGCCGGTAACTAAGAAAGAACACAATCAATGCAATGCTACAATATGATGCATGATCATGACATGGCAATATGCTGTGATTTGAGCTAATGCACCTAGCTATGATTTAAATGAACTTGGTTTGAATACATGATTCAAATTCCAACTCCATATATGATTATTTAGATGCCCTTTATTTGTTTTGTCCAAAATAGAGGACAAACATTGTTCAAACATGCATGGAAATGGTACAGATGGATTCCTTGAATTTTTCTGATAATTTTTCATATATAACTTGTTTAATTTGGAGTTACGGTTGAATTACTATGAATTTTAGAAGTTTTAGCTATTTTCTGAAATTTCCTGAATTATTTTAAATCCAGAAAATGGTTAACTGCGTCAGCATGACGTCTGTGTGACGTCATCAAGTCAACTGGGGCTGGTCCGGGTCAAACCTGACCAGTGGGGTCCACTGGTCGGTGTCACAGTGCTGGTTTGTGTGGCTGACGGGTGGGACCAGGTCAACGGCCACGTCAGCGGGTCAATGCTGACGCGTGGGGCCACTGGATTAACCTAAAATAAACAGGGAATAAATCCTGGGTTAATTTGGGCGCGGGGCCCATATGTCAGTGAGGGAGGGGTTAATTAGCGCGTAATTAATCCCTAACGATGGTGCCACGCCAAGACCTCGGAGTTGAACGCCGACGCAGCACGCCGAACGCGCGGCGATGCTCGAAACACGCCACGGGCGACGGCCGACGCGCTTGGGGCACCACGAGGAAGCCTCGCCGCCCGCATCAAGGTGCACGAGCAAGGCACAGGAGGCCGGAGTCGACGGCGCGACCGAACGGCGGCGGCCGGAGCTACGGTGGGTGCGGGTTAGTGCCGCGGCTTGCAAACGAACTGTTGTCACGCTAGAGTTGTTCCATGGGTCGCTATGAGTGCAACGGACGACGACGGGCCATTTGGTCACCGGGCCGCGGGCGACGCAGCCGGGCGGCGCGGGTTCGGTCTTCAAGGGCAACGCTACAGAAGAAATCGAGGCGGGAAGAGGGGATTCGGCGCGAAGCTCACAGCGTCACGCAGAGAAGCTCGGACGGCTCGGAAGGCGCTGGGACGGCGACGGCCGCCGCGATCTCGGTGCAGGGCGGCGGGTCGAGCTCGATGGCGAGGCTCCACTGCCTCCGCGGCGCGTGGCTTCGCGAGAGGACGAGGACGGCGCTGCGGTTCTTCTGGGCACGACGGAGGGGCGAGGGGACGGCTATGGCCGCGGCAACGGCGAGCGGCGGCGACGATGGCGCTCGGTCGTCGCGCGAGAGAGAGCGAAGGAGAGGAGGGAAAGGGCACGGAAGAGTGAGAGGGTCCGGGGAGGGGGTGCGTGGCGACGTGCGGGGCATCCAGGGCAACGGAGGGGAGGACAGCAGCAGGAGGCCGCAGGCGCTGGCAGCGGCATGCCGCCACGCAGCTGCTTTGGGCGAGGGGAGGAAGACGACAGAGGCGCCATGGGCTGGGCTGGCTGGTTGGCCACTTGGGCCGCCAGGTGGCTGCACAGGGAGGTAAGCGCCAGGTAAGTTTTTCCCGTTTATTTCTTTTTCTATTTCTGACATTTGTTTTTGACTTAAAATAAATACTAGCACAAATATAAAAATGTTGAGATTCCTTGTGACCACTGGTTATAATATACCAGAGGCCCTCACCAATTTCCAACATTTTTGGAGCCATCAAAATATCTATATTATTTTTTACAGCTCCAATTCAAGTACTTATGGATTCATTCAAAAATCCAAAAGGTTTAGCAAAATGTGCATCACCTCTGGTTGTTGTTTTGCAACATTTTCCAAAGACCATGAACATTTTTGAAAAGCATTTTGGGTTAATTGAAATTCCATTTTTAATTTGCATCTATTTGAATTTGCTTTGGTGCTAGGGTTTGAAACATTCCCCATTTCAAATTCATTTGGAACTTAAACATGATGCACAAAGCAAGCCTAGATCATACCGTAACTAGGGACGTGACAACTCGCCTCATTAAACAAGAATCTCGCCCCGAGATTCAAGCGTAGGGTAAGATGAAGGGGAAACGCAAACTAACACAATTTCCATGATCCAACTTGCACTTCTTGAAGATGTTGATTCATTGCTTCAAATTGATCTTAACGTCTTTGGTCGCGAAGTCTTCATCCAACTCGATGATGTCGGAAAGAAACTCTATCGGAACAGATCATTGAAACTCTCCATACCAGGCTAAGGCAATTCACAGTCGATCATTTGAAGGAGTCCGAGAGAATGGCATTCTCGGGCCAGAATGGATGATGTGGATTACCTTGTTGAAAACAACACAAGGGATGATTTTAGTAACTAGGGAGAAGCTCAACAGTAGAGGGTGAGTCCATTGTTTGAAAATTTATAACATAACCGAGGAAATTGAGAGCAATCCTAGTTAGTGCCGATGATAACACCTAGCGCTTGTGCGTGCTCTCAAGAACTTGAGCATTTCCATATTCATCCAGGTTTTACCAACATCCGTGTCAAGGATCCTGGCAACACAACATACCACCAAGATGAGTAGTGATGGACGATGCCGATGCAAAGAAAGATATCCTTCTCAGATTTTACCTTAGCGAGGCCAAGGAAGCAAAATCTGGTTGATCGACCGAGAGACATTTAGCACTCCGCTTCTAATGTTCTCCTTGTTGTACTAGCGTATCCCATTCATTGAAATGGTCTGGTATCTAGAACATCAAGTAAAGGTCGGACTTCGGAAACACAAGAATCCATAAGGAACAACAGGGGAGAGAATCCCTCAGAAACCTTGTGGGGAGATGGCCAACTTTCTCAATCAAGATACTACAATAATAGGTCTTCCGGTTGGGTGTGTCAGCCACTACATTCACTTTACCGTTACAAAGAGACCAATATTATAATTTTGGGAACGCTCCAACCATCATATCTGCTCGAGGTTCAGATCTGGTTGGCGCTAAAGTATTCCGACTCATCAAGTCTAGAAAGTAAAATGAAAGTTTGCAACACAAGTCGATTTAGATAACGCTATGAGATTCTCGTGAAATGAACTACGATAGCAAGCTCCAAAACATGAGCTGGTTCTGCTATAACATGTGAACACGTTGTCCTGCATAAACGTGGCCACATAGTAGTCTTATAATAAAACACTACCGAAGTTCGTGAGGGGAACCATCATCGAGAATGTCAAGTCCTTACATAAGTCTAGTTCTTAGAAAGGAACTTCTTCTCCTTGAACAAATCAATCAAGGCTTGGTGTACTAGGGAATACATGTGGAATGGAGGTAGCGAGCCTGTCAAACCATAGCATACTTTGCACATGCATGACCGACTTGAGATGGTTCCAGAGGAGGCAACATTGACTTTCTCGAATTCACGGCGCACAACTTGCATCAAATGCACATGAATTAGAGGAGGTCACTTCTTCATCCGAACATTTGCTTCATGCACGGGACATGAAGATAATGCTTATAAAAGTTTCCAACACTAGCTTAATGTTCAACAAGATGATGGAGAAGGTAAGGATGTTGTCGATGGGCTCAACAACAGTTCATCCTGGTTTCCATATAAATGGAATTCCATAACTATGTGAACAAGGTGATAGTATTGGTCAGACCCAAAAGACATAATGGTGTATGCTCGAGGAAAACCCACGAGTAAGACAACATTATGAACATCGTTGGTTCTGATTTGATTTGGGAATAACCCACACTCAAATCAAAGTTTGGGCAAAGATCCAACAACTGGTCTCGGGGATCAATTGATGAAGACATCATCTTTCTTCAACACACACAAGATATCCCCTAACATGAACTAAGTCAGGCAGGCTTTTATCTTCCAACTCTCCAAGTTGTTGTTTAGCTTGACCAACCAGCTCAGGGGTTTCCAACACGGATTCTTGGAGAAAGGGTGGTTACGAAACCCAACTTGATCACGAACTCAACATAGCAGTCAGGTGACAACCTGGTGATACTTCCGAGAAGATATTCGAGAAATCACGAACCACCGATATGTTACTAAGCTCGAGAACAACCTTGCTTTTCAGGGCAAGATGATATGACCAGAAGAGCGAGGGGTTGGCACAATCCTAACTCATTGGTCGAAGGGTGCACCGGAAATAAGGACTAGGTAGCACGATCATCCTTAGGGTGATGATTCAATAACCAACACACTAAGAATAGAAATATTGTCCATTTAACTACCAAGCAACGAGGTTGCTAGGAGTATTGATTTCACACATCACATTCCAATTGTCGGTATTCCGGTTACCATAACACGGGGACCGAGGAACGAAAAATGATGGCGAGAGGTATCACTGTATCAAGGATTCATAAGAGATAGTGCAATTCCCATGACGATCCTGACGTAAGAGGGTAACACTCCAAGGTAGAACAGAACAAAAGCTGGATTGGCATTTGATCTGCAGATTGCAACTGCTTTGACCCAATCCCAGAAATGGATAAGGTACTGGAGTTTGCTTCTCCTAGTCATTCTGAAACAGAATGGCTTGACGGACCACAAGAGTAATAGGCATCGATAAACGAATACACGCATACTCTTGACTATCAATTGATAGACGAGGGTCAGAATACAACTAAAGAGTACAACTCAAAGGAACATATAATTTTCTGAGTTGTGGATGCATGGACTAGCATGTCGAACGAGTTCAACATATTTCTTCCGGATAACCCATGCAGAAAGGTTGGACTGGCAGAGTCACAACATAGAGTCGAGAACTCGTCAAAAGCACTCTTATTGTGATCTTTCGGTTCAGCGAGGAACTTCTGCCGTAAGCAGTTCATGGTATTGGAAGAAGGAAATACCACAGATCTCAAGGACTATCGCAAAGGTTACTAATATCCTAAAGGAACGAGCAAACACTATCAACATGAAGTAAGTAGGGTGAATATCGGGTTTAAAACCCACGAGTAGAATACCTACTAACTAAATTGCATCACGGGATGCTTTCGAGAATAAAGGCCAGAATCATCACACTGGGAACATGAGGCATGGCGAGACTACTAGGTGATACTCTAGACACCTAGGGTCATAATAATAACTCCAACATATATGTCGAGACAATAGAGTACCTCAACTCAGCAATTAGTGTGATTAACCTGGCCTAAAAGGACATCAGGAACGGGAGGAAGGGATTTGCAAATGCATCAAACTGTTTAGAAACCTGGGATAACTCGGACAGCATAACGGCTATAATTGCTCAAAAGATTGGAGACATGCTACAAAAATGGTGGCATAGCCACTCCGAAGCACAATATCAAGGTTTCGAGATCAACAGTTATGAACATACGGAAGTAGTAAAACTGAGCTGAAAAATTGAAACTAACAATTCTATAAGTCTATGGTTTAGTAACACGTCATCCCGATAGATAGATGAGAAGGCCTAGTTCTTAATCCCGTAGAAGAGAAGAGGATGACTCGCATCGAAGGCCATGAGGTATAAGGAGTAAAAAGAGCCTTACGCTCCATCCCACAATCAATTCCCTACATATAACTAAAGCATTTCTAGACTCAACTTCACCAGTTTGGCTTGGTAATCCTCAGCAACAAAGCTCGATACCAAAGTCGCCTTTCTTCCACCACAGCCAAATCAGTGAGGAGAGTTGAGTGTTGGGGAGATTATCATTTGAAGCACAAGAGCAAGGAGTTCATCATCATATACAACATCTATTACCTTTTGGAGGTGGTGCCTCCTAGATTGGTTAGGTGTCGCTTGGGAGCCTCCGTCGAGATGTGGAGTTGAACCAAGAAGTTTGTAAGGGCAAGGAGATCGCCTACTTCGTGAAGATCTACCCGAGTAAGGCTAGCCCTCCGTGGGCGTAGGCCATGATGGAATAGACAAGGTTGCTTCTTCGTGGACCCTTCGTGGGTGGAGCCTCCGTGGACTCAGCAATCGTTACCCTCCGTGGGTTGAAGTCTCCATCAACGTGGAAGTACGATAGCACCACCTATCGGAACCACGAGAAAAATCACCGCGTCTCCAAAATTGCGTTTGCTCTTCTCCACCTCTCTTTACTACATGTGCAATTTACTTTCCGCTGCCTATACTCTAGAATTGCATGTGTAGGGTGATGCTTGACTTGATCATAATTGTGAATCTACCAAAACTGTTCTTTGTCAAAAGGCAGAATTTTATATTGACAAGTAGTCTAATCACCCCCTCTAGACATACTTTCGATCCTACAAGTGGTATCGAGCTTTGGTCTCCATTGTATTGGTTTCCATTGCATTGACTCCATAAGCTTGGTTTCACAACCTAGGAGTATGGCGCCTAGTGAGGGTAATTTTCAGAGAGGTCCTTACTTTGATGGTACAAATTTTGCTAGTTGGAAGCATAAAATGAAAATGCATATTCTTGGTCATAACCCAGCCGCATGGGGCATTATTTGTGTTGGTATGCAAGGTGAATTCTTCGAGGAAGGAAAAGTTCCAGATCGCGGAGCTACACCGGAAGAATTGCGGATGTTGCAAAACAATGCTCAAGCTTGTGACATTCTCTTCAATGCCTTGTGTCCCAAGGAGTTCAACAAAATCAGCCGCCTTGAGAATGCAAAAGAGATTTGGGATACTTTGGTTGAAATGCACGAAGGTACCGAGTCCGTGAAGGAATCAAAGCTAGATATTCTTCAAGGTCGACTTGACAAGTTCAAGATGAAGGATGGTGAAGGAGTCGCTGAAATGTACTCTAGGCTTGCTCTCATCACAAATGAGATTGCGGCTTAGGAAGCGAAGAAATGACCGACCGATTCATCATCAAGAAGATTCTCGAGCTTTGGATGGAAAGTATGACACCGTGTGCACTTTGATCCAAATGATGCCAAACTACAAGACTCTCAAGCCAACGAAGTCATTGGAAGAATTGTTGCTCATGAGATGACACTTAAGGATAAGGAAGAGCTTCACAACAAGTCAAGTGGTGCTTACAAAGCTACAAGTGATGCTCCCACAACCTCAAGTGACAAGTTAGTTTCCAATGAAGAGATAAGCCTAATGGTCAAGAACTTCAACAAATTCTACAAGAATAGAGGCAAAGAGAGAAGCTCAAAGTCTAGATCATATGATGAAAAGAGATCTTCTAGTCGTGATCGAATCTGCTACAATTGTGGAAGACCCGACACTACTCAAATGAGTGTACTGGCTCCCCACAAGAGAAGAGAAGAATCTCCAAGAAGAAGAAGCTCAAGAGATGAGTCACCTCGGAAAGAGAGAAGGAGCAGAGATGATCGTCATGAACGAAGACCCTCTCGGAGAAGCAAGGATTCGGAGAGGAAAGACAAGTCATCAAGGAGCTACACAAGAAGAAAACATCAAGCTCATGTAGGTGAATGGGTCTCGGCTCCGACTCCGACAATCAATCCGAGGAAGCTATCACTCCAACTCCGACTACTGATCAAGATGAAGGTGTTGCCGGTCTTGCTCTCGTATCCTCCAACTCCAACTCCTACGACTTATTTGATTCACCAAATGAGGGAATTGGAAGATGCTTCATGGCTAAAGGCCCCAAGGTATCACACCTGAATTCTTTGACTTCAATAGTGATGAGGATGACTTGCTTGGTGAAGATGAGCTCTTGCATGATAAATCCAAAGTGAGCCTAGTAACGATGAACATGCTAGTAGTCTTTATAGTCGAGAAGAGTCGAATGACAATGCTATGAAGGAGATTGAGCGTCTAACTAAAGAACTAAACACTCTTAAGTTAGCTCATGAAACAACTCAAGAAGATCATAGAGAGCTCCTAAGATCTCATGAGAAGCTACGCTTGAGAAGCTCACTCTAGAGCAAGAACATGAGTTTCTAAAAGCAATCAATGACGATCTTCAAAGAAGAGTTCTTCATATCTTGCCAAACGACTTCTCTTGTCTAATTTCTTGCCACCCATTAAGACTAAGCATGACAAGCATAAGAAAAATTCTTCCTCTAGCAGTAACAATAACCATGCTAAATCCAATGTTGTTGCTTCTAGTAGTTCTCTTGATTCCACTAACAATGTTTCAAGCCAAGTTACACTTGAGCAAGAGAATAGTTTATTGAAAGGGATCATAGAAAGGTGTCTACAAGAGCCTTGCCGGAAGCAAGAACTTTGAGGAAATTGTTCGCAAGCAAGGAAGGCACCGAAGAATCAAGGAATTGGTTTTGAGCGAAAGTTCAACGCCGGGCGTTGAGTGGGAAGAAGGTCAATATCCTACTCCACAGTTTGTTCCTCAAAAGGAGAAGTATGATCCTACTTCTTCCAATGTGGAACAAGCTCAAGATGACCTTCCACCACAAGACCACAAGCTAAAAGGCAAGGACAAGCTTCAAGAGGAGATTGATGCATTTGTTGAAGCACCTCAAGCCATGGTCAAGTGGGTTCCCAAGGAAACATCAAGTTCTACTTCGTCAAGATCAACTACAACCCCAAGGATTCCCATCAAGATGATGTGGATCCCAAGAAGAAGAACTAGAAAGTTCTTGAGGTGACTCATCAACATACTTCACTCACATTCATTTTGGCAAAAACTTGTGCAATCAACTTCCACATTGTGCACTAGTTCATGGAGTCACAAACCCTCTTGTTGGTAAGTCAAGGGACAAGATAATCATTGCTTTCATGGACATCATCTATTGTGAACTTCAATCTATGTCCATGGATATCCTTGTTTGTTCCTTGTGGGACTAACCCATGTAGGTATTGAAAGTGCCCAATCCAAAGGATAGCTCCCAACTCTTGATGATCTCCATCAACATTGAGCATCCACATCTTCAACATCTACATGAAGTCTTCTACGACAACCCAAGGTTAGTTTGACCCTTTAAAAGGGGTTCTCACATCTAGGGGGAGCTTTGCTCTAAAAATTGAGCTAAAGCATCTTCAAATGATGTGAACACATCAATGCTTTATGTAAAAGTGGTAACCCCACTTGTGCTTAAACGATGAGTATGACCTATGATCAAATGTTCTCATTTGGCTCCTAAGTCAATATACTCATATAAAGATGACCTAGTCATCGACAAATTGTGTGTTAGTTGCTAGAGTTTTGGTTGTGCATGTTTGACACATATTTCATTTGCTATCTTATTGTGTGAGCATGTTGGATGCATGATTTTATCCATTCGAGGACATCCATTTGTTGTTTTGGTCGTTTTGAGTTTTCGACCAAATGGATGGACAAGAATGCCTAAGTACCTCCCCTAGCTATCTATGCTTTCTTGTCTCAAATTCTATTCATGCTTACATCACAAATTTTGAACAAGTCATTTTCGGACCCTCCGGTGAGGAGCACTTTCAGAGCCACCGATCC
Organism: Aegilops speltoides; assembly: GCA_021437245.1. Taxonomy (NCBI): domain Eukaryota; kingdom Viridiplantae; phylum Streptophyta; class Magnoliopsida; order Poales; family Poaceae; genus Aegilops; species Aegilops speltoides. Next base: position 38,429,608 of record CM038141.1, read on the forward strand.
GTCAAGGGCTAATTTCCAAAACCTTCTAATTGATTTCGGTCGGACCAACTCACTCAAACTCGGTCGAACCGAAAGCATTTAGACGATCTAGGTTTTCATCTCGGTGAAACCGAGTTGTGATTTTCGGCGTGATCAAGTGCATAATCGCCTAGCGAGTATCCATCTCGTGCCACCGAAGTTTTACAACTCGGTCCCACCGATGAATGAAGGGGTATATATTCCGAGGGCAGGCTGATTCCTCCTTCAAACGTCTCGCCCCACACCCTCTTGCTGCCGCCGCTTGGTCTCCGGATCGTCGCCGTTGTCGCCGTCGCCCTCGCCAGGTCTCCGTCGCCGTCAACGGCCATCTCCTCCGAGCCGTTGCCGCCAGTGAAAAACTCCACCAAGTTAGGGTGAGTTTTGATCCCTCGTGCTCCCATCTCCGATTCAATGCACGCTTGTTGCCTAGTATCTTGCCACGATTGAAATTCTCCTGCACACCGATTGGTTCGTTTGAACTAGATTCGAGTAAAAGTTTTAGGTTAGGTTTCATGGAACACATCTCGGTGAGACCGATTTTATATTTTTGGTATGACTGATTTGGCCTATGGCCATTGCCTGCACCCCTTCGGTCCAACCGAGTTGTGCAAAATCGGTGTGACCGAAATGAAGATTCTGTGAAACCCTAGTGTTTTCGGCGGATCGAACCCACTTCGGTCAAACCGAAAGTGGTGTGCCAAGCTCTGTTTAACACTTCGGATTCACGAACCTTAAACTCGGTCCTCTTCTGTGAAAACTTAATACTAGAATTTGAACTCATTTTTTGCAAAAACTTCTGCATTTTGTGATGACTCTTCTTCTCTGCCTACACCTTATCTATTCACGAGGTTGTCACCATGTCGATGCAAAGATGAGAGAACAGTCGAGACACCCATTGCAGACATTCCAGAGGCAGGCACTAGTCCTGATCCTAGTAGCTCATCTGATGATGGTGAGAGGAGTACACCAAGTGGCATGCCTCCTGCAGCCACCAGAGCTAGAAAGAAGAGGAATTCAGATGATGAGGATTCAGATTTTGTTGTTGAGGAAGAGGTGACCTCAAAGCCTAAAAGGAAGGTTGTTGCCAAAGAGCAACAAGATCAACAATCTAAGAAGGGCACCAGCAAAGTCAAGCAGTCAACTGTTGCTAAGAAGCTGAATTTGGGAGAGGCAGCTGCAAGCAAAGTGAAGAAAACCACCAAGAGAAAGAGGATAGTGCATGATGCAGCAAAGAGAGAGGATGAGGATGAGGAAGCACCCACCTCCTCCTCGAAGCCAAGCTCATGGGTGATGCCATTAAGGCTGGAGCCACATCAAAGCCCAAGAAATCTGCTCCAGCTAAAGGCAGCTCCAGCAAAGCTCGCTGCAAAGCCCAAGAGGACCGTCGAAACATTCCAAAGGCCTCGAAAAGAACAAGGATGATGTGCCACCACCGAGTCGGCGATGAAGGACCAGTTTTCTGAAACTTCGTCCAAAACTGCCACTCCATAATGATGCTCATCCTCAAGCTGAGGATATGAAGGCAAGGAAAGATAAAGGTCTCGGGCTATGGAGACAAAGCTGACCCATATGCCGTGAGGAGAAGAACTGCTGTAGATCCCAGATTTCACACGAGAGAGCAGCGGGACTTCTATGAGACCGTCTTGATGGACAAGAAGCCCATAGTCGCAGACACCGATATGTTGACCGAAGTACATTGAAAGCGAAGAACCTGAGATTTCTTTCCACATGTGCATGAAAGTTTCACCGCATGTGGAGTTGTAGATTTTGTAGGTCGAAATTGACCAGTTGGAACGATGAGATGATAATGCAATTTTATGCCACACTACTTCTACCACGATGGAAAGATTATGTGGATGACCAAGGTCAAAGGTTTCTTCTTCTGTTGAAGAATGGGCAGAAATTCTGAATGCTCCAAAGGCAACGAGAAGATGATATTGATGTATATGGGATTCCAAAGAAGAATCATGAATCCATGAAAACATGTACAAAGAGGTTCCAATGAGAGGATGTGGAAATCTGGAAGCTCGGCTCGATCTACCATCTCCAGGCAGGCTTACCTACCACTAATACCATTTTGAGGCATACCTTGATGCCCAAATCTGGAGATGATCGCATGATCGAGGATACTCTATCAACATGCTGCACATACTTGATGAGAGCACCTTTCAAGGTGATGGACTTGATGGTAGAGACCATTAAGAGGACTGCAATGACCGAAAAAGGTCATGTGGATTTGCCCGCACATTGAGATGCTTATCAATGCCAAGTTTGGCACGGGCACATTCTTGTTGGATAGAGAACATTTACCGTTGCAGCGGAGCATGAAGACAATGTTGTTGTGATGGATGAGGAGGATCCGACATCTGTTGAAGGTCAAGCCAAGATCGCAGCTGCTAAGAAAGCCGAGCCAACAAGGAAGCAAAGAGCAGCGGCAGCTAAACCAAAGAGTTTGGAGAGCAAATTCTTGAAGCTACTCAAAGGATTGAACAACGCTGGCCAGCATTGAATCAGCCTCGGAGAGCTTAGAGAGGATTGTTGACGAAAGATCCACGCTCTGGATGTGAAGTCGATCAAGTACAAGTGACCGCCAACAAGCTCGAGGCGTACATTAAGGAAGCAAAGCAGGACAAGGCGAGCTTATCGTGAGTTGCAGGATGACTTAGTCCAGATTCTCATCGACAGATCGCTCCGGTTCCCAAAGGATCCCGATCACCGCTATTCCAATGGATCGACACCAAGACTACAGCTTCAACCTCCCACGTTCAGCGATTGCTCCTACTCCAGCTCCAATTTCAGTGTCCACTCCTCCAAAGACGAGACATCAGCTGAAGTCTTCGCCGATCTTTGTCATATCCACTCAACATCAACCCAGACGGAGCCGCCAACAGAGTCCACAAAGGACGCTTAGCTCTATGCTTTTTCAACTTTTGGTAACTTGTTGCCAAAGGGGAGAAATTGTATAGATCATAGGGCTTCGAGAGAGAGTGCTGTTGTCTTTGCGCTTTTGCTCTTTCGTTCTTTTGCGGTTTCTTTGAGATACTTTTGGTTTTCGAGACATTCAGTGTGTTTGATACTCCGCTTTGATTCTACCTTAATGAGTGCTTGGTCGTACTATGCTTTAATGTGTGCTTAATGCTTATCATATGCCATTCCTATCTCGTATGACCATTTACTCATGTCTTGGTGATTGGGTGCATGCTGTTCATTCTTATCATTTTGTGCGCTCCACCAAGATGTATGTGACATGGAAGAGTGACCCATGATCCTAATCGATTGTGCATTTGCATTCAAACGCAAATCTTAAATAATGCACAAATTTAGGGGAGCTCTTGCTTATCACATACTTCTCAAAGCTTACGATATTATTCATTGATTATATCCTTGGTCGAAGCTTTGATCTATATGTTGTCATCAATTACCAAAAGGGGAGATTGAAAGTGCAACTAATCCCGGGTGGTTTTGGTAATTAATAACAACATATACATCATTGAACTAATAGTTACTTGAGAATCATTTCAGAGAGTTCAATGATATGGGTATGGCAAGGACAAGAAGTGGACCCCTCAAAATGCTAAGGCAAGCATTGGCAAAAGCTCAAGACTCCATTTTTGGTTTAGTGATCCAAGATCACATTGAGTCCATAGGAAAAGCCAATACTATTAAAAGGGATGAGGTTATGATGATGATCCGTTGCTCAAGTGCTTAGTGATACATCTCCTAAACTATCGCGAACTTTCACCGCCATATACACTCATAAGTAGTCTCGGTCCCACCGATATTCCAAACTCACCACACCGAGATGAACCACCTCAGCCATAAGCCAAACCCTAGTAAACTCGGATTTTCCGATTCAAACTCGGTCTCACCGAAACATGAGTTGCCAAGCTTCAGAACCTTCTGTCATCAAATCGGTGTCACCGAGATGATGAAGTCGGTCCCACCAAACTGGCATGCTCTTTTCATTGCACGAATCGGACTAACCGAGATTGTATATTCGGTCCCATGAAAATCCCAACGCTCACATTATTTGAACTATCGGTCTCACCAAGTTGTCCACTTCGGTCCCACCGAGATTGCTCAAATGTGTGTAGCAGTTGGATTTTGTGGAGGCTATTTATACCCCTCCACCCCTCTTCATTCGTGGAGAGAGCCATCGAAAGAACTACCACTCCTACCTTACATTTCGAGAAGAGAACTACCTACCATTGTGTTGAGATCAAGTTGCTCCACTCCCACCATATGAAGCTTGATCTCTAGCCTTCCCAAGTTGCTTTCCACTCAATCCTTTCTTCCACCACAGCCAAATCAAGTGAGGAGAGTTGAGTGTTGGGGAGATTATCATTTGAAGCACAAGAGCAAGGAGTTCATCATCATCTACAACATCTATTACCTTTTGGAGGGTGGTGCCTCCTAGATTGGTTAGGTGTCGCTTGGGAGCCTCCGTCGTCGAGATGTGGAGTTGAACCAAGAAGTTTGTAAGGGCAAGGAGATCGCCTACTTCGTGAAGATCTACCCCGAGTAAGGCTAGCCCTCCGTGGGCGTAGGCCATGATGGAATAGACAAGGTTGCTTCTTCGTGGACCCTTCGTGGGTGGAGCCATCCGTGGACTCGCGCAGCCGTTACCCTCCGTGGGTTGAAGTCTCCATCAACGTGGAAGTACGATAGCACCACCTATCGGAACCACGAGAAAAATCACCGCGTCGCCAAAATTGCGTTTGCTCTTCTCCACGTCTCTTTACTACATGTGCAATTTACTTTCCGCTGCCTATACTCTAGAATTGCATGTGTAGGGTGATGCTTGACTTGATCATAATTGTGAATCTGCCAAAAACTGTTCTTTGTCAAAAGGCAGAATTTTTATATTGACAAGTAGTCTAATCACCCCCCCTCTAGACATACTTTCGATCCTACAGGCGCTCGTATTCAGCCTTCTGCAACTCTGCCATCTGCTCAACCTTCTTGCAGTCTTGGAGGTCATGGCCCTTGGTGCGATGGATTTTGCAGTATTGCTTGCCGGAGCCGTCCTGCTTGTCGGCGGCCACCACAGCCTCGCCGGAGTCGCCAGCTTTGGCCTTCTCGGCGCCGCCTCCGTTGCCGGACTGCTCGACAACTAGCACATCCTTAGATTTCCTCTTTCTGTTATTCCGCCTCCGGTTCTTCTGTGCCGGAGGGGCGTCCTCACTATCAAATCCTTCTGCTCCTGCGTTCTCTCCGGGGAGTTTCCTCCCCTCTTCAGCCCGTGCACACTTGTCGGCCAGAGCATAAAGCTCGCTGACATCTCTGATTTTGCACATCGCCATCTCCTCCTCATCCTGCGGTTACGCGTTCGATGAAACGCTTGGCGATAACGCGGCGCGGGTGGACGCCTCGGGATGTTGCGCTGCACCGGCTGAATCTCTGTATGTACTTGTGCAGGGGTTCTCCTTCCTACGGCGAGCAGATGAAGATCGCTCTCTGGCCATGGGACTTGTGGCGCTGTGAAGGCGCCGACAAACCGATGCACAGTCCGCCCAGAGATGGAGTTGTCCGGCAAGTGCATGAGCCAAGATCCGACGTTGGCTTGAGCACCAGCGGAAGTAGTTGGCGAGGATCTTCTCGTCGCGCCCGACGCTTTGCACGCGATGGTGACGCCGAGGAACTCTGACGGATGTATCCTGCCATCGTACTTCTCGGGTACATCTGGCTTGAAGTTCTTGGTACTGGGCCACTGGATCTGCCGCGGCTCACGGGTGATCGCAAGGCAACCTACCGCGTACGGCAAGTCGCCTGGTTCCCCTGGCGCATGCATATCAACAGTGGGCCCAGCGTGCTGGTCTGACTGACGCAGCGCTTCTCTTCGGCGCTCGATGCGAGTGCGAGCGTCTTCGTGTCGTCGTTCTTGGAGAACTTGGCGTTGATCACGACGGGCTTGCGCGTCCGACGACACGGTGGAGTCGGTGTCGAGGTTGGCCCGGTGAGTCGGCGATCTTGGCCTTTGAGGCGGGGAGTGCATGGTGGTGGCACCCCCAGCGGTCTTGTCGGTGTCGGCTCGCGTCTGGGCATCTTGCCGGGGCTTCGATGTGCTCGGTTGCGGGGCTTGTCGCCGTTGGCGAAGCCGATGAGGCTCTGAATGGTGGCCCTCCAGTCGTCGATCTTATCTTGCGCTGGAGGCTAATCTAGAAGCAGCTGGGCTCGGGCCAGCGCTTCCTCTGGAGTTTTCGGCGGTGGTGGCGAACGACGCGAGGAGCGAGTTATGCTTAGACTTCTAACAGTGTTAGACGAAGCAACATCTCGTCCAGGCGACCGTACTGCGCTCGTGCCAACGTGTTGGCGTGCATGTTGGCCTTGAACGTCCCGCGACCCGCCGGCTTGGCCTTGTTCCAATGCGAGCACCATGCTAGGAGCGTCATGGCGTTGTCGATTTTGCACCTCCTGGGAGGGATGCGGTGAATGTGCAGGCGCCGAAGCTCGCGGGGCCTTGTCCTTGGACCTGGTGACGACGTGAGTCCCCCCGTCGGCGCCCGCTCCTCCGCCGGCGTCCACCCCACCGCCCGTTTGCTCCGGCGGTGGTGGGATCGACGTGGACGGAGCGGCCACCTCCGAAGGCTTCTTCTTCGGTGGCATGCCGATGAAGATGTTGATGTAGCGCGCGCAGAGACCGGATCAGGTTTGCACAACCTCGACCCCCCCTACCTGGCGCGCCAAAGATGTCGTGGGGAACGAGCACCTATGGGGCAGGGGCCCCTTCTCGGTCCGGGAGGGAGCGGAGGGCGCGCAAAGAGCAGATCGAGGTCGAGCACGCGGGGGATTTTACCAAGCTTTGGAGCTCTCCGGAGAGATAAAACTCCTACTGCTGCTTTGTGTTTCTATTCTGTTCTTGCTCAAAAGCGTGGGTATGCTGTAGTCTCGAATGAGTCCCACCCCTTCTACATGCGCATGGGCCTCCTTTTTATAGTCTAAAGGGGTCACCGACAGGTGGCAACGCAGAGAAATGGGTAAAAACGTAAAAACGCGGGTTGGTACAACCGCTATCAACAGTGTCCCCTACCTAACTCTGACGGCAGGGGACAAGGGCATTTAATGCCCGTCCGGTCGCTCCAAAAGTGCCGGAAGCGACCGTTAGGGGCGCCACCGATCGCCACGATGGCCTCCTAGTCATCTTCACTTGCCACCTCGCACCGCTTAGCTGCACAGCCGCCCGCCACGTGCACCAGGAGCGATCCTGCGGCGACACGTCGTCGGATGTGCTGGAGCGTGGGCGCAGAGTGGTGGCTTCGTCGCGGCAAGCGCCTTGCCGCGGTCTCTGTCTTGTCGCACCCGTAAGCTTGCCGCTCGCCGGGTCTTGCCGGGACGCGCGGTGCGTCGCGGCAAGTCTTCTTGAAACGCCTTGGTCGGCCTTCCCGGCAAGCTCCTCTTGCCGGGGTCTTGTCCTTCCCGGCAAGCTCCTCTTGCCGGGGCTTTGTCTTCTTATTTAAACACTTTATTCTTGAATGGCAGTAAATAGGAATGACGAAGTATCTTGGCGGACGCCCGGCAAGCCTTACCGCGGGACGCTGCGACTGCCCGTGCACAAGTTCAGCGTACTAAGGTACCCCTACTTTAGTACACCGACAGGATCCAAACCACATGGCCGAGGTCGGACCTGTAGGGCCCGATGGGAAGGAGATCCCTGTGAGCTTAGTGTACGACCAAGTAGAATTGGCCGCTAAGTATTCCCGACGGGACTGTAAATTAGACAGCCTGTTAGATGGGATTGAAGAGGAGTAGAATCAGTCAATGTGACGATGTATTATTTTTGAAATGACATGTATAATGCCTTCTAGCCGGATTGTAGATCGTTTGTCTTTGCGGACCTTTTCGCTTCAACCTCGGGACCCTAGAGTCCGGAGTGTGTCCAAATACCCTCACGGTTATGAAAAAACCGAGGCATGCATGGAGACCAGGCATAGGGGTCATTAGTGCTTTATCAGACAAGTGCCCAACTAGTTATGTTATATTACATGGTTAGTAAGAAACATCTTCCAGGGAGAATAGTTCCGTTAGGGGTTCCTTTCCCCGGGAGCCATGCCCTAAAGTGCATGTCCGGACTGCAAAAAGAGCAGAAAAGCATCTGGGGGCAGATAAATGAATAAATAAGAAATCATCTTTCAAGTCACCGACCGAATATTCCCTTAAGAACGCTAGCTTTCGGCTTCACCCAGTCGAGGTACACATCCAAATTGACCAGCGATAACAATCGCAGAGGTGCTCCCTTTACCTCCTAGCCGAACGATCGGGAACGTAGGGGTAAGCACAGGAGCCAGGCAACCTAGCTTGGCCAAAACTTAAGTCATATCGATGCATATAATGTTGAATAAAAGGTACATGCGGAAGTTTGACGCATGTGTTGGGCATAAAGCCCGTATAAATAAGCTTCTATTAAAGAAGCCCCCAGGTATAATGAGTGCGAGTAGCACGTCAAGTGTGTGCGAGCGATGCGCAAATCAGCCCGTAAGGGCTTTATGAAAAAGGTTGGAGAAAAGAGAGAAACAAGAGACAACTGAAGTATAAAATGCGGACGGAGGAAGGAGACGAACTCTCAGTCCGGCGCTAGGCGTAGAATCTTCGGAGGCGGGCTGCGTTCCATGGGTTCGGCTCGAGTCAGTTGTCCGATGCGTTTTGCAGACGGTATGCTCCGCCGGTCTGGACTTGGTCGATGATGAAAGGACCTTCCCATTTGGGCTTGAGTTTGTCCTTTTTCTTGTCCGGCAGGCGTAGAACTAGTTCGCCAACATTGTAAGTTTTAGCCCGTACTTCTTTGCTTTGATATCTTCGAGCCTGCTGCTGATAGAATGCGGAACGAGCCTTTGCCACGTCGCGCTCCTCCTCCAATGCGTCCAAGCTGTCCTGCCGATCCAACTCGGCTTCTCTTTCTTCGTACATGCGCACTCGGGGTGAGTCATGAATTATATCACAGGGCAAAACTGCCTCTGCGCCGTATACCATGAAGAATGGTGTGAATCCGGTAGTACGGTTTGGCATGGTCCGCAGCCCCAGTCTGGTCGAGCTCCTCTACCGGTCGTGTTGGATTCCGTGAGGACCGCACTAATCTGGGTTTGATGCCGCTCATGATTAGACCATTTGCTCGTTCAACTTGACCGTTGGTTTGAGGGTGATAGACTGAAGCGTAGTCGAGCTTAATGCCCATATTTTTGCACTAGAGTTTAACCTCGTCTGCCGTGAAGTTCATGCCGTTATTGGTGATGATGCTGTGGGGGACACCGTAACGGTGTACTACCCCGGATATGAAGTCTATCACAGGTCCGGATTCGGCCGTTTTAACTGGCTTGGCCTCTATCCATTTGCTGAATTTGTCCACCATGACCAATATGTATTTTTGCTTGTGGGTTCCCCTTTAAGGGTCCAACCATGTCAAGCCCCTGACATAAGCGGCGGGTGATGGGTATAGTTTTGAGGCGGTGGGTGGCATGTGGCTCTGATTAGCAAAGAGCTGACAAACGACGCATCGTTGGACTAAGTCCTGAGCATCTGCCCGGGCTGTCGGCCAATAAAGTCCTGTACGGAAGGCCTTACCTACAAGGGCCCGGGCTGCAGCATGGTGTCCGCCTAGTCCGGCGTGAATTTCAGCCAGAAGATTTCGCCCTTCCTCTTCGGAGATGCACCTTTGAAGGACTCCGGTTGCGCTTTTCTTATAAAGTTCCCCTCATGGACCTTGTAGGCTTTAGATCGTCGAACTATGCAAATGGGCCTCATTTTGGTCTTCGGAAGTTCTGCTGATTAAGTAGGCTAGGAATGGTTCCGCCCACGGGCAATGACCGCCATTATTTACGTGGGCGGAAGGTGTTATGTCATTGGCTGAGCCACCGGTTGTGTCGAGAATGTTCGTGTTGGGCGGTGCGGTTGGTTCGGATTGTTGTTTCGGACTCCTCTTCCCATACTACGGATGGCTTAAAGAGACACTCCAGGAAGATGTTTGGAGGATGGCGTCGCGTTTTGCACTGATGCGTGCCAACACGTCGGCTGCCTGGTTATTATCCCGGGCTACATGGTGGAATTCGAGTCCTTCGAACCGAGCTGACATTTTTAAGACGGCGTTATGGTAGGCTGCCATTTTCGGATCTTTGGCATCAAAGTCTCCATTTACATGTGATATTGCGAGGTTTGAATCCCCGCGGACCTCGAGGCGTTGAATGCCCATGGAGATTGCCATCCGGAGACCGTGCAGAAGGGCCTCGTATTCGGCTGCGTTGTTGGAGTCTGTGTACATTATTTGAAGTACGCATTGGACTGTGTCTCCGGTTGGGGATGTCAAACGACGCCAGCCCCAAGCCGCCAACATTTTAGAGCCGTCGAAATGCATGATCCAATTGGAGTATGCGCCGTACTCTTTAGGGAGTTCGACTTCAGTCCATTCAGCAACGAAGTCAGCCAAGACTTGCGACTTTATAGCTCGCCGTGGTTTGTAGGTTATGTCAAATGGTAAGAGCTCGATGGCCCATTTTGCAATCCTGTCCGTCGCGTTGCGGTTGTTTATGATGTCATTGAGGGGTACTTCAGAGGCCACTGTTATCAAACACTCTTGAAAGTAGTGTCGCAGCTTTCGGGATGCCATGAACACCGCGTATGCTATCTTTTGATAATGCGGGTACCGGGACTTGCATGGAGTTAAGATAGTGGATACGTAGTACACTGGTTTTTGAAGAGGGAATTTATGCCCTTCTGTTTCTCGTTCGATGATGAGCACCGCGCTTACAACTTGATGTGTTGCCGCGATATATAACAACATTGGTTCGCCCAGGTTAGGCGCGGCCAGGACCGGATTTGTTGCCAATATGGCCTTTATTTCTTCGAGTCCGGCAGTGGCAACGTCCGTCCACTCGAAGTGTTCGGTGCGCCTGAGGAGGCGATAGAGGGGCAATGCCTTTTCTCCCAAACAGGAGATGAAACGGCTTAGAGCCGCCACACATCCGGCAAATTTTTGTATTTGTTTGAGGTCTTTTGGAATATCCAGCTGTGACAGAGCTCGGATCTTGGCTGGGTTTGCTTCAATTCCTCTACCGGATACAATGAAGCCCAGGAGCTTTACGGCTGATGCGCCAAGACGCATTTTTCGGGTTGACAATGTCATATGCTCGGAGGTTATCGAATGTGAGCCTCAAGTCGTCTACTAGAGTTTCGACGTGCTTGGTCTTGACGACCACGTCGTCTACGTATGCCTCTACTGTTTTGCCGATCTGGGTAGCCAGACATGTCTGAATCATGCGCTGATATGTTGCGCCGGCGTTTTTGAGTCCGAAGGGCATCGTGTTGAAGCAGAATGGTCCGTATGGAGTAATGAATGCCGTTGCGGCTTGGTCCGCCTCCGCCATCTTGATTTGATGGTAGCCGGAGTATCGTCGAGGAAGCACAATGAATCGTATCTGCGGTAGCATCGATTATTTGATCGATCGGGGAAGAAGGAAGGATCCTTTGGACAAGCCTTGTTAAGGTCTTTAAAATCGACACATAGGCGCCGAGATTTGTCCTTTTTGGTACCATTACCAGGTTTGCTAGCTTGATCCGGATGTTTGATGTCTCTGATGAATCGGCTTCCAATAGTTTGGCTAGCTCCTCTCCCATTGCACATCTTTTGGGTTGGAAAATCGCCAAGAGCCTGTTTGGTGGCTTGAATCCTTTTAGGATGTTTAGGCTGTGTTCTACCAATCTGCATGGGATTCCTGGCATATCTGAAGGGTGCCAGGCAAAGATGTCCCAATTCTCTCGAAGGAATTCTCGTAGTGCGGCGTCTACATCCTTAACTGTGCCCCAATGGAGGCCGTCTTTGTTGGCTCCGTTGGATGGACCTGGAATTTGATTATTTCGTCCGCTGGTTTAAAAGAGGTGGACTTGGATCTCTTATCGAGTATCACATCGTCCCTGTTCACCGTAGAGCGCAGCGCAGTGAGTTCCTCCGCCGCTAGGGCTTCGTATAGTGCCTCTAGGGCTAATGCGGCTGTCTTGTTTTCGGCGCGGAGTGGTATGTCCGGATCACTGGCAAGGGTGATGGTTCCATTGGGCCCGGGCATTTTAAGCTTCATGTACCCATAATGGGGTATGGCTTAGAAAATTGTAAATGCCTCTCGTCCTAATAAAGCGTGATATCCGCTGCTAAACGGGGCCACTTGGAACGTGACCTCCTCGGACCTGTAATTGTCCGGTGAGCCGAACACCACATCAAGTGTGATTTTTCCTGTGCAGCGTGTTTCCGGCTAGGGATTATTCCTCTGAAGGTTGTGCTGCTTCGCTCAATGCGGCTCCAGTCTATTTCCATTTTTCGAAGGGTTTCCTCGTAGATGAGGTTTAATCATTGCCGCCATCCATGAGTACCTTGGTAAGATGAAAGCCGTCCACTATTGGACCGAGGACCAATCTTGGTGGTGCTCGGGCTGTTCGGAATTTAGGTTCGTCGCTGGCGTTGAAGGTGATAGCCGTGTCGCTCCATGGATTTGTTGTTGCTACTTGGTAGACTTCGGCGAGGCTGCGGATTGTTCTTTTCCGCATATTATTTGATGCGAAAGTCTCGAAGACTGTTAATACCGTACTGGTACTATTGGGGTGGGTCTTTGGGGCTAGAAGCTCTTCGCCACTTTTGGCCACCCGCTGCAGTATCCAACATGCTCGAAGGCTATGAGTTGGAGTGGCGCCCTCTGTACTATGAATTTTACAGGGTCCGCTGAGCCATCCCTCCAGTACGGTTCCGTGCCCTTTATGGGGTTTTTGCTTTTTGGTTCTTGTCCCGGGTGCCTGAGCATGGTGCACCCTTTTGTTTCGGACTAGGGTTGTGTTCGGAGTCGGATTGTCCCAAAACTTAGTTTTGGTTTTCCGGACACTCTCCATCGCACAGTATTTTTGTACTATGGATGCCAGGTCGGCGAAGCGTGTAATTTCGCGACGACTTACGGCGTTCAAGATTCCCTTGTCCGTGCAATTGTTGCAGAAAATTGATATTGCGTTTTCCTCACGGCAGTCCTTTATCTTGTCCATAACCAGGAGGAATCTGGCCCACTAATGATGTACTGTTTCAGCGGGCTTTTGCCGGATTTGAGATAGATCGCTTATGTTTGGGTGGGAGGGTGGAATTAATTCTGGAACCCTGCCCAGCTTAAGGCTCAAGGTCCGAAAAGTTTCCGAATTTGGAAGCTTGGATTGTTGGATGTCGTCCAACGAATCTGGTCCGCTGCCTGACTTTAGGTTCAGTACTTGATTGACGTCCGTCCCTCCATGGGAATCCGGCATGGAGGGGTCAGGAGTCCGGACATAAATGGTTTTTAATACAGGGGGAGAATCGCCGCGTTGTTCTTCTACCACAGCAACGTGATGGGTAACCTCGGGAGAGTCAATCTCTCTCAGATCGGTTTTAAGCCCAATCTGATTGTAGTCATGAGCGACTCGAGGCGTGAAGCGATCAAGAGCTCGTTCTGGACGAGAGCTCCATTGGATCTAGCTGCTCGGTAAATTCCGAGTTGACATGAAGATCGCCTTTGATGACCCGAGAGGTCATCGTCGGAGCGGCGGCCGAACAGGCGGTCATAAGAAAACCACCCAGCCGGATAGTTTGGCCGGCGGCCAAAGCTCCTTTGGCAATGGTACTGTCTCATCCTTCCTGATTGTGACGGCACAGAGGAACTCTCAATGAAAGCACCAATGTCGGTGTCAAAACCGGCGGATCTCGGGTAGGGGGTCCCGAACTGTGCGTCTAGGCGGATGGTAACAGGAGACAAGGGACACGATGTTTTTACCTGGTTGGGCCCTCTCGATGGAGGTAAAACCCTACTCCTACTTGATTAATATTGATGATATGGGTAGTACAAGAGTGGATCTACCACGAGATCAAGGAGGCTAAACCCTAGAAGCTAGCCTATGGTATGATTGTTGTGATTGTTGTCCTACGGACTAAAACCCTCCGGTTTGTATAGACACCGGAGAGTGCTAGGGTTACACAGAGTCGGTTGCAATGGTAGGAGATCTACATATCCGTATTGCCAAGCTTGCCTTCCACGCCAAGGAAAGTCCTATCCGGACACGGGACGAAGTCTTCAATCTAGTATCTTCATAGTCTTGGAGTCCGGCCGATGATGATAGTCCGGCTATCCGGACACCCCCTAGTCCAGGACTCCCTCACTCTCTATCATGAAGATCATGGTGCTACTTTGAAGCACAAGTGTGGTAAAAAGGATAGTAGCATTGTCCCTTCTCTCTTTTTCTCTCATTTTTTTATTTGGCCTTTTTTTGGCCTCTCTTTTTTTGTAAAGTCCGAAGTCTCATCCCGACTTGTGGGGGAATCATAGTCCCCATCATCCTTTCCTCACTTGGGACAATGCTCTAATAATGAAGATCATCACACTTTTATTTACTTATAACTGACGATTACAACTCGATACTTAGAACACAATATGACTCTATATGAATGCCTCCGGCGGTGTACCGGGATATGCAATGAATCAAGAGTGACTTGTATGGAAGAATTATGAAGGTGGCTTTGCCACAAATACAATGTCAACTACATGATCATGCAAAGAGCAATATGACAATGATGATGCATGTCATAATAAACGGAACGGTGGAAAGTTGCATGGCAATATATCTCGGAATGGCTATGGAAATGGCATAATAGGTAGGTATGGTGGCTGTTTTGAGGAAGGTATATGGTGGGTGTATGGTACCGGCGAAAGTTGCACGGCACAAGAGAGGCTAGCAATGGTGGAAGGGTGAGGGTGCGTATAATCCATGGACTCAACATTAGTCATAGAGAACTCATATACTTATTGCAGAAATCTACAAGCCCTTGAAAACAAAGTATTATGTGCATGCTCCTAGGGGGATAGATTGGTAGGAAAAGTCCATCGCTCGTCCCCGACTGCCACTCATAAGGAAGACAATCAATAAATAAATTATGCTCCAACTTCATCACAAAGCGGTTCGCCATACATGCATGCTACGGGAATCACAAACTTCAACACAAGTATTATTTAAATTCATAATTACCCCACTAGCATGACTCTAATATCACCGTCCTCATATCTCAAAACAATTATCAAGCATCAAATTGATCATAGCATCCAATTCACTTTCTATGATAGTTTTTATTATACCCAACTTGGATGCCCATCATTCTAGGACCAATTTTATAACCATAGCAAATACCATGCTGTTCTAAAAGACTCTCAAAATAATATAGGTGAAGCATGAGAGATCAACAATTTCTACAAAATTAAGCCACCGCCGTGCTCTAAAAGATATAAGTGAAGCACTAGAGCAAAAATTATCTAGCTCAAAAGATATAAGTGAAGCACATAGAGTATTCTAACAAATTCCAAATCATGTGGGATTCTCCCAAAGGTGTGTACAGCAAGGATGATTGTGGTGATCTAAAAATCAAAAACTAATATCATACAAGACGCTCCAAGCAAGACACATATCATGTGGCGAATAAAAATATAGCTCCAACTAAAGTTACCGATAGATGAAGACGAAAGAGGGGATGCCTTCCGGGGCATCCCCAAGCTTAGGCTTTTGGTTATCCTTGAATATCTTGGGGTTCCATGGGCATCCCCAAGCTTAGGCTCTTGCCACTCCTTGTTCTATAGTCCATCAAATCTTTACCCAAAACTTAAAAACTTCACAACACAAAACTCAACAGGAAATCTCATAAGCTCCGTTAGTGCAAGAAAGAAAAACCACCACATAAGGTACTATAATGAACTCATTACTTATTTATATTGGTGTTAAACCTACTGTATTCTAACTTCTCTATGGTTCATACCCCCCGATACTAGCCATAGATGCATCAAAATAAGCAAACAACACTCGAAAAACAGAATCTGTCAAAAACAGAACAGTCTGTAGAAATCTGTAACTTTCGAATACTTCTGGAACTCTAAAAATCCTACCAAACTAGGAAGTCCTGGGAAATTTGTCTATTGATCTACAGCAAAAAGAATCAATGCAAAAGCACGTTTCTGTGATTTACTAAAATCATTCTCGTGCGTGCAAAAGTTTCTGTTTTTCAGCAGAATCAAATTAACTATTACCGTAGGTTATCCTATAGGTTCTACTTGGCACAAACACAAATTAAAACATGAAAACACATCTAAATAGAAGCTAGATGAAATATTTATTACTAAACAGAAGCAAAAAGTAAGAAACAAAAATAAAATTGGGTTGCCTCCCAACTAGCGCTATCGTTTAACGCCCCTAGCTAGGCATAAAAGCAAGGATAGATCTATGTATTGCCATCTTTGGCATTCAATTCATAAGTAGATCGCATGATAGATTCATAAGGTAATTTAACTTTCTTTCTTGTAAAGTGTTCCATGCCTTTCCTTAATGAAAATTGGAATCTATTATTCCCTTCCTTCATAACAATAATTGCACCAATCGTTCTAAGGAAAGGTCTACCGAGAATAATAGGACATGAAAGATTGCAATCTATATCAAGAACGATAAAATCTACGGGCACATAATTCTTATTTGCAACAATAAGAACATAATTGATCCTTCCCATAGGTTTCTTAATGGTGGAATCCGCAAGGTGCAAGTTTAAAGAGCAATCATCAAAATCGTGGAAACCTAGAATATCACATAAAGTTTTCGGAATCGTGGAAACACTAGCACCCAAATCACACAAAGCATAGCACTCATGATCTTTAATTTTAATCTTTATAGTAGGTTCCCACTCATCATAAATTTTTCTAGGTATAGAAACTTCCAAATTAAGTTTTTCTTCATAAGATTGCATTAAGGCATCAACAATATGTTTGGTAAAAGCTTTATTTTGACTATAAGCATGAGGAGAATTCAACACGGATTGCAACAAGGAAATACAATCTATTAAAGAAAAATTATCATAATTAAATTCCTTGAAATCCATAATAGTGGGTTCAATGCTATGTAAAGTCTTGACCTCTCCAATCCCACTTTTACCAAATTTAGCATCAAGATCTAAAAACTCCGACTTATTGGGACGCCTTTTAACTAAAGTTGACTCATCTCCAGTCCCATCATTATCAAGATTCATATTTAAAAACAAAGATTTAATAGGGGACACATCAATAACTTTTAGATCTTCATCATTATTTTCGTGGAAACTAGAAGAACACGCTTTTACAAAGGAGTCTTTCTTAGCACGCAACCTAGTGGTTCTTTCTTTGCACTCATCAATGAAAATTCTCATTGCCTTGAGAGACTCACTGATATCATGCTTAGGAGGAATAGATCTAAGTTTCAAAGAATCAACATCAAGCGAAAGTCTATCAACGTTCCTAGCCAATTCATCAACTTTAAGCAATTTTTCTTCAAGCAAAGCATTAAAATTCTTTTGAGAGATCATAAATTCTTTAACACTATTCTCAAAATCAGAGGGCATCTTATTAAAATTTTCATAAGAGTTGTTGTAGGAATTACCATAATTATTAGAGGAATTACTAGGGAACGGTCTAGGATTAAAGTTTCCTCTATTACTTGTCAATATTGCTGTAACTACAGTCACTCACATTCAAAATTTTATTTAGAGGAACTACAACATGTATTTTACTGACTTGGACATTGAACTAAGGAATACAAAAGGTTCAAGGCATATGCGGATAATTGAAGTTTTATATTTGTGGACAAGGGAGACCTGCCTAAATTAGAAGGTAGAGTAGGAATCAGTGGGTTCCTGCTGACAGTGGTTGCAAGCACATAGGGATAGGAAATGAAGATGAGATCAAATCTCCTCATTCCATCTCATCTCGGTTCCTGGCGAATGGGGTTCGGGTTGAGTTGTTCGTCTGATCGACCACAATTTTTGGGTGCTTATGAAATATGCAACGCATGTATTGCGAAGCGAGATATTTAATTTGATTTTCTTGGGTAAACCATACTCTTGACATTCCAAAATCTCTACTATTAAAGGTGTAATTTGATTGTTTAACTTCATACTATGACCATAAATCTCTGAAAAATATTTAATTGACTGTTAAAAGTCGTAATCATAAGAAAGTGAGTTTGTGGTTGTTGAATGAAATAGTTTTCCTATGTATGGTTGCCTGCACCTGCACCTGTTCGATCTCCTCTATTTCAGATCCTATCTCAGACCGAGTTATTTAGTGCCAAATTCGTCAAAAATTAGTACTGAATTATTAGCAGTTAGTACTGATCTATTGAGTGTTGAATACACCATTCTTAAGCTTGTCATTGTAAACCTATTGCAAAACTTGCTTATTTATTGTCAATTCCATCCTCTTTTGAAACAAAGATTCTGAATGTTCAAAATTTATGTCATATATGTTGTATTCTTGGTCCATTTGTTTTACAAAATATTAAAAAATGGTCGCCGGCCACATCGGCGCAAGAAGAGCAGGCAACTCACGAGATTCGTCCAAGAGGGGAAGAGAGAGGGAGGAGGAGGATACGTCCGTCCGCGCGGGTGCTACTGGTTAATCTTATGTCGAAACTGCTCTTACCTGACGAGAAAACTAAGATGTGCAGCTGCATGGTGTTTATCTTATGTCCAAACTGTTTTCAGTTAGCTTCTAAGAATATGGTATAATACATCAGAATATATTATATTGTGCATGCATCCAACTCGGAAGGACTCATGAATTCTGCTGAAAAAACACTCGTTCTAAATAACCTTCCCATGGAACTGTTTGATCTGTATGCAATGTGTCGTCTCGATTCTACAGCAATTGAGTTTGTGCTGGGATCGCACAAATGGCCTGCTGCTCGGTGTTCAGTGTGTTGTTTGATGAGTACTTGCGGTGCTTGTAGGCCCAGGCACCCAGCGGAGCAAGTGCCGGTCCCGGGTGCCCTACTAAATCATGGTTTCTTAGCTCTACTGATTAGCGTCGGTGAACTAAGATTAATCTGGATGTGTGCAAGTAAGATATGCATTTTTTAGCAAGAGGAATTGTAGTTATTAAATCATTTTGTAGCATCTGAACCGGAAAATGTTCTTGTCATCCGAGGAAGATAACATTCTTTCTCAAAGTGCAGGGTTTCCTTTGTTTCTGCTTGGTCACTAAACTGCACGCCAATGTGGCCTTTGTATACTCAATTGAAGAATGGATGTTTCCCGTTTACTGTGCATCATGCTACGACTACAAGGCAACTCAAATTTAGTTTCAGTTTTCTTCAGTGCGGATCAGTAAGCTGTTTATCTTACTTTCACTTTTAAATTGTTTGCTCTATCACTACACGCATGTGTTCCTATCTACGTCATTTCTCTTAATTCTAAGATGTTATGAATAGGTTATGAGAGTGGATTTCTACTCTCAGGTGTACTACACCCGAGTTTGCAAACAATTGGGAAAACACAATCAAACAAAGTTGAAAAACTCTGAAAATTTGAGACATCAGACTTTATCAAATATTCGAGCTTCTTGCAAAATTTCAGCCAAAAATAACATCTGAGGAGTTCTCGCCAAAAAACAAAATCAATGTTCAAAGTTTTGTGCACTGTTTGAGCAGTGATTTTGTTTTTTATGGTGAGAGCTCCTCGGTTGTTATTTTTTGCTCAAATTTTGCAAGAAGCTCAAACAATTGAATATTATTTTTGTCTCAAAATTTCAGATTTTTTGGATTTGTTTTATCACGTTTTTCAGTTTTTTTGAAATTGGGTGTACTACACTCGAGAGTTGTCACACCTTTCTATATGTCTCGTGGTTTTGTGTCTTATGCCTTGGAAGCTTTTTGACAATGCACACATGCAAAGTCCTTTCATTTTCCTCCTGCACACCATCTCTCTCTGTATCCTCAGTCGCGTACTATAACATTTGACAACAAGTATGTGTTGTGTTGGTCTCAATGGGCTGGCACAGTACTGCAGACTATGGCTAAAGGCTATGTTTACAAACATAAATTAATGATTCAGAGAAGAGGAGCAGATGGTGATACGATATTTACCTCAAGGTTGATCAATCAGTGAACCGAGGGACTTATTATTCGGTGAGGCCAGCGGGTTATTCCATTTCCTGCGTTTCCTCTTCAGTATGTTGACTCCAATCTCCAGAGTCCTGGATGCTTCTTTCTTAGTCCATTTAAATGGGTAATTGTTTTTACCAGTTGGTACACGTTTTTCTTTCAATATGCACTCTTACAATAATATACTTTTTTTGTTCTTTAAATTGATTTGTTGATGGTACAAGGGAATCATTGAAAAAATGTCTTCTCATCAAGGATTGGACTGTGTTCTCATTATAGAACATAATTTATTATGTGAGGCATTTGCCATTGCAACATCTTGCCTAGGGTATATTTTTCCCACTAGACTGAACTGCCTCGCAAACAAATTGTATGTAATACCCCCCCTTCTCCATAAATAAATAACATCTGCTCCGGCGGTAGGTCATGCTTGGCAGAATTGCCTCCTCCCGGTCTTCAACACTTCTGCAGGAATTGAGCGCCAGTGTGGTCGGGCCACATAGAACACCAACAAGCGACAACAACACACCACTCCGTAAGTTATTTTGGCTCATGTTTCGCTAAATTTGAAAGCGCGGACCTGCATGTGTATATAATTATATATACTTGTCCCTGTGGGAAGTCAAGTTACTATTCTTCATAGCATTAAACACAATGAATTTTACAGGAATATTGATAGAGGGATTCTATAAATTTATTTACGACTTTAAGATTATGTTTACTCTATAGTTTATGGTTCAATTTGTACCTTGCAAACTGGCAAGTAAAATATCACTTATTTAAGTAACAGAGTGCTGTTAAAATGTGGCTGATTACCTTTTAAATGTTTTACATGATTCAGCGATATATGAGTATACCTCCATGTCTACTTGATACTTTTATACAGAATATGCAGCCAGAGTTTGGGCAATGATCAAAACATGGCTTGGTTTATATGATGTTCATCCTACGGATTGGGGAGGCATGGTTTCCGTCAAGGAGTGGTGGTGCAGCAACACTTCCGGGAGGTCGCAATCTCGAAGGCCGCTTCTTTCCCTTTTTCTTATCTCTTGGGAAATCTGGAATGAGCGAAATGCTCGGGTGTTCTTCAACAATGCGACTCCGGTCGTTGTGCTTGTGACACACATCAAAGTGGAGGCATCATCGGGTTGCCTTGCCGGGTGAAATATTTGTGTGATATAATGCCACAAGAGTGATTCTTAAAATCTTCTTCTTATTCAATGAAAATGACAAGCCTTTTGACTTGTTTCAAACAAAATATAAACCCGAATGGATTGAAATGTTTAATATGTGCATACCATTTCTAGATTGAGAGATCTATTTACTGATGGCTGGTTTTTAAAGATGTCTTATGAAGTTGTGAAATTCTACGAGAAAAGGCTTGTGAGTGGAATTAATGAGTATGGTGCTTGTGAAGTTTCCTCCATAGCTCTTTTGCAATCAATCATTCATCTATTATTATGGTTAAATGGTCGTCCAAATCCGAAATACACCACATATTTTAGGTTGCATATATCTGTGTGTTACAATCTATTTCTTTCATATTTTTCAGTTGTTCCATTGTATGCATGCACATTGGAAGGCAGAAAGTAATGTTGGGTGGTCGCCAGAGAAGTAAAAAGGCTAACATCTTGAGTTGTATGGAGCATGGTTGTTTTCTTGAAGTTTCTGATGGACTGTATACCATTGACAGAGATGAATTGACTGAGAGGATTCGTTCATTCCATGAGAATAGGAGGGACATTTCCGTGCGGCCTTTCCCGCTCCCCCCACTCTCCGCCACCGCATGCTCCGGTGCATCTTCCCCGGCCGTCCTTCGCCGCCATGCTGCCCCCCGTCACCGTCGAGGTCGCGCACGCTCCTTCCCCTCGGGCGGATCTCGACACCGGCCATGTTGGCCCCGCCGTCGCCCAAGGTAACGCCGCGCCTGCCCGCAAGCGGCAGGGCAACGTGGTCGTGGAGGGCGGGAATCCGGCAGCCCCTGCCGCGAAGGCCCGCGCTCCGGGCGCCAACGCTGCTGCGCGATCTCGGCTGACGGCGGAGAAGGTCGCCAAGGCCGCCGGCGGCAAGAGGAAGAGGATTCCGGCTACAAAGAAGCCGCCTCCTTCATCTGCTCACTCCGCCCCGGAAAGAGGTGCCCCGGTGACGCCGCTATTAGAAACTATCCAGACGTTGGCAACATTGTTTGATAGTTGGCCTGGGATGGACAACATCTCATCGTGCAACATGGTAAGTAACGTATTTTGCATATTGTTATCATGGTTTATTGTTGTTTCTAATAGCTCCACATGTAGATTTATCTTCCCTATGCATCCATTGGCCGATACATCTTGTACGTCATCGACAAAGAGGCACGTCATCTATATATATTATGGACCCTATTCAAACATCACTATCGTCAGTTGATAAAAATTTGAGGCATGCACTGAAATTAAAAAGTTTTGCAAGGGATTTCAAAGAAACACTCGAAATAAAGCTGCCTGGTTGGAATTCTGATATATCTAAATGGCAACGCTTATTTCCGTTTGGTATTCCAACGAGTATAGACGGGTAATGAATTCATAATAAAAACATTTATTTTTGTTATCACTATCTTTATATTATTAATTTAAAAATTCCGAGGAATGTGTACGCTATTTTGTTTTCCATTTTATGCTCTGGTGGAGCGGTAAAGAATTAGCCAAGCGGTTTGGCGCTGAGTATTATGCATTGCATGTTCTAAGACTTTCGGCGTGAAATTTTCATACTAACTACATATATTGTTTGTGCAGGACGGGTATGAGTTGAGGAATCAGTTTTTATTATACTTGCTAAAACATCGTGGGAATGAAGCTAAAGGGAACTTTCCTGATATTGTAAAAGAATTTCTTAAACACATCATCTAGATATTGATAGTTTTGTAATAGATGTTAAGGTCGAACATCGCTCAATTTGTTACATGGACATGTCGTTATTTTTTCTTTTTGTTATCACTTTACATTGCAAAAACGGAGGAAGTAATTAAATAATTGTCTTTGTGTTATATTGTTTGTACGTGTTATATTTAACATGTAACTCGTGCAAACTATTTCAAGAGCCCGTGGCAACGCACGGGCATTCTCTAAGAAGTTGGTTGTATTATTAACCATGCTCTAAGAAGTTGTCATGTCATCTGCAGCCAACCTCTTAGCCGGCATGTACAATAGTAAGTTTTAGACATGTACTATACCCGCGATATTTAGCATGCATTATCTTTATGTGACTTCAACAAACTATTTCAGAAGCCCGTGGCAACGCACGGGCACTCTACTAGTATGGGTAGTACAAGAGTAGATCTACCATGAGATGAGAGAGGCTAAATCCTAGAAGCTAGCCTATGGTATGATTGTTGTTCATCCTACGGACTAAAACCCTCCGGTTTATATAGACACCGAAGTGGGTTAAGGTTACACAGAGTCGGTTACCATGGTAGGAGATCTACATATCCGTATCGCCAAGCTTGCCTTCCACGCTAAGGAAAGTCCCATCCGGACACGGGACGAAGTCTTCAATCTTGTATCTTCATAGTCGAGAGTCCGATCAAGATGATAGTTGACTATCCGAACACCCCTAGTCCGGACTCCTCAAGAGCCCCGAACCAGGCTTCAATGGCGATGAGTCCGGCGCGTAGATTGTCTTCAGCATTGCAAGGCGGGTTCTTCTCCAAATCCTGTGTACCTGTTAAATAGCGTCCGGCTTCCTATGAATACTGCGCTCCTCGGCTTCCACGCCCAATAATGGCCGTCTTCCACGTGTTTGAACGAATGTGAAAAGTCAGGGTATTTTTACATTTACCCCCCTAGCTGCGCAAATGAGCTGTCTATAAAAGAGACGAGGATCTAGATTCGAATCACACCATCCTCCTTTCGCGAGCATTCATCAGAGTGCATCTGACAGAAATCCATTCCATCATGGACAGTCGGCCCGGCTCCTCCTCTCGCCCTCCCAGCCCTCAGCCTGGAGACTGGGAGAGATGCTCTTCCCCCAGCCTTCATTGTTACGGTTCGAGCCGGACTCGCCACTTATAAGGGCGGAAAGCAAGCGGAGAACATCCCGGCCCCTCCAAAGGAGGCGGGTATGCCTTGTCTCTTATTTGATAAGAGGGCTCGGATTTCCAATTCATCCGTTTCTCCGGGGCTCTGGTTCTATGGCCTCCAGCTGCACAACCTTACGCCTGCCTCCATTTTGCATATCGCGGGCTTCGTGGCCCTTTGCGAGCTGTTTCTGGGCATCGAGCCTCATTTTGCAATGTGGAAGAAGCTGTTCTGTCTTGTGCCCCGTTCTCAAAAGGGGTCGATATATCAAGTGGGCGGAGCTGAACTATGGCGCATCGCCGGGACCGGATATCTATCCGGAACCCCGAAGAAGGCGTCCGAAGACTGGCCTTCGGCATGGTTCTACATAGAAGATGTCCCCCTGCCGGACACTGTTCGGGTCGGCCTCCCTGAGTTTAATAACGCTCCTTTGAAGAAACGCCTAAGATGGCGTCCACGGAGCCCTCAGAGGGAAAACGATAGGGACGTTATTTACCTGATGAGCCGGATAAGGTTGTTAGCTCATTCCGGACTGACCATGATGGGAGTCATGGCCATATGCATATGCGGGGGGTGCAGCCGCTCCAGTATAGAGGCTACCCCATGTGGGATTTCAACAGGGAGGATGATGCCACCCGCTGCGGCCGTAAGAGGCCGGGATCGGTCGCCGATCTGACGAAGATCTTGTCCGCATTGCACAAGGGAGAAGAGGAGGAATTCCTCCACATCAATCCGCAGGGCGGATTTTCTATGAACAATCCTCAAAGCTGGGTAAGCAGACATTCATTTTTGCCTATCCGATCTGTACTCCCATAGTCAAGTATCTCATTTTGTGATTTTGGCACAGGAACTGCGCCGGGCCGTAGAGGATATAAACAACCCGCCTCCACAACCCGAGGATCCGGAACGGTTCCTCGATCCGACCTCCCAAGAGGATCCGGACATATCGGTGGAGCTGATCGATGGGGTTTTCCATCAACTGAGCATCGATAATGCCCTGGTCGCCATTACGGCCGATTACCCCGGAATACTTCCCGCCTCGCACGTAACCGAGAACGAAATCCTGATACTTAAAAATGACCCATCCACGCGTGTTTTCGATCACTGTATACTGACGGTGTTTCGCAGGGGGCGCCCTTGAGGCGGAAGGCCGAGCCCGCGGCGGCTGGCCAACAAGGGGCAGCACGGCCCAGCAGGCTAAAAGAAGTGCGGTCCGGATCGAAACTCCGGCGCAACGGTATAGCGCGTCACCTTACTCCCCGGCTTTATTCCCGGGAGGCACACTAACGCTCGTGCCTTTTCAGGAAGAAGAGCGCTCGCCGGACTGTATCCAGAGAGGTTGCCAATCAATCCTCCGCTCACCAGGCTCCAAAGCCAGGTCTAGAAGCGGAGGCGAATACGAGGCGTGCGTTGGATGTTCCTCCGATAGAGGATGCCGATAGGTTATCTGCCACCAATTCCGAGGTGGAGAGTGCCATGAATCACAGGCGCCACCGAACAGCTCTTCGTGACGCGTGTTTCTCCCCAGAGGCATTGGATGCCTTTAATTCGGGAGATGCGCACCTCCGTGCCGCTCAAAATGGTCTAGCCAGAGCCATGGAGCGATATGTAAAAGACATACTGGTGAGAAGATTTGTGATTATATATGCGGTGAGCCCGAGACTTGAAATGGTTAGAATAACTGATTTAAGGATCATTTGATGTGCAGGGCCTTAACAAAAAGAATACCCAACTGTCCCAGGAGCTGGAGGAGTGCAAAGCCCAACTTGAGGCCGCACTAGCCGCAGCGAGGGAAGCCAAAGAGGCCCCCTCTGGTAATATACGCTTCAAAAGATAAGTAATTTGTGAAGTGTGGCGTGTGTATAAGTCCGACAATAATATTGCAGATGGCGCCGGGATAGATCCGGACAAGCAACAGCTCATGCGCCGGTTAAAGGCCGGCGAGAATGTGCTTACGAGGGTGAGGCAGGAGAAAAATAATCTCCAAGATGCCAACACCTAGCTGGGTGAGGAACTAAAGGATGTTCGTGCCCAGCTATCGGACTCCGTTAAGGAGAATCAATGGCTTCGACGCGGCATGTTTAGTAAGTGCTTGAACGAACTTTGAAAAAGAGTTCGGCAAGGAAGTCGTCTAACAGAGTTATGTCTGTAGGTATGCTCACAGGTCGTCCTGCAGAGGAGATGCCCGGTTCTATGGGTGACCTTCTTCCCGAGCTCTTGCAACTGCACAAACGAGTTCGGCAGGTGATGAAAGGCGTCGCCCAGGCATTGTGGCCATCTGTCTCCCTGCCCGAAGGCCTTGGAGAGCTTGCAGAGAGGCTTCAGGGAGCGCGGCAGTGCTTTCACTTATGGAAGATATCGGCCTGCCGTCAAGGGGCCAGGAAGGCCTGGGCCATGGTGAAGACGCGGTACACGAAGGCTGACCCAAACACCATGGCCGAGGTCGGACCCACGGGGCCCGATGGGAAGGAGATCCCTGTGAGCTTAGTGTACGACCAAGTAGAATTGGCATAAAGTATTCCCGGCAGGATCAAACTAGACAACTGTTGGATGGCGATGAAGAGGAATATGCCCGATCAAGTTGACTATGTAATTTAAGATGACATGTAAAATGCCTTCTAGCCGGATTGTAGATCGTTTGTCATAGCGGACCTTTTCGCTTCAACCTCGGGACCCAATAGTCCGGAGTGTGTCCGAATACCCTCGCGGTTATATAAGAACCGAGGCACTCATGGAGACCAGGCGTAGGGGTCATTAGTGCTTTATCAGACAAGTGCCCAACTAGTTATGTTATATTACATGGTTAGTAAGAAACATCTTCCAGGGAGAATAGTTCCGTTAGGGGTTCCTTTCCCTGGGATGCATGCCCTAAAGTGCATGTCCGGACTGCGAAAAAAGCAGAAAAGCATCTGGGGGCAGATGAATAAATAGGTAGGAAATCGTCTTTTAGTTCACCGATTGGATATTCCCTTAAGAACGCTAGCTTTTGGCTTCACCCAGTTTGAGGTACACATCCGGCTGACCCGGCAGTAAAAATCGCAGAGGTGCTCCCTTTACCGCCTAGCCGAACAATCGGGAACATAGGGGTAAGCACAGGAGCCAGGCAACCCAGCTTGGCCAAAACTTAAGTCATATCGATGCATATAATGGCGAATAAAAGGTACATGCGGAAGTGTGACACATGTGTTGGGCATGGAGCCCGTATAAATAAGCTTCTGTTAAAGAAGCCCCCAGGTATAATGAGCACGGATAGTGCGTCAAGTGTGTGCGAACAATGCGCGAACAAGCTTTTAAAGGCTGTAATAGGGAAAAAAGGGAGGAAGAGAGAAACAAAAGACAGCTAATATGTAAAATATAGACGGAGGAAGGAGACGAACTCAGAGTCCGGCGCTAGGCGTAGAATCTACGGAGACGGGCTGCGTTCCATGGGTTTGGCTCGAGTCGGTTATCCAATGCATCTCGCAGACGGTATGCTCCACCGCTCAGGACTTGGTTGATGATAAAGGGACCTTCCCATTTGGTCTTGAGTTTGTCCTTTTTCTTGTCCGGCAAGCGTAGAACTAACTCGCCAACGTTGTAAGTTTTGGCCCGTACTTCTCTGCTTTGATATCTCCGAGCTTGATGTTGATTGAATGCGGAACGGCCTTTTGCCACGTCATGCTCCTCCTCCAATGCGTCCAAACTATCCTGCCGATCGAGCTCGGCTTCTCTTTCTTCGTACATGTGCACGCGAGGTGAGTCATGAATTATGTCACAGGGCAGAACTGCCTCTGCGCCGTATACCATAAAGAATGGTGTAAATCCGGTCGTGCGATTTGGAGTGGTCCGCAGCCCCCAGAGTACGAAGTCCAGCTCCTCTACCCAGTGCGTGTTAGATTCCTTGAGGGACTGCACTAATTGGTGTTTGATGCCGCTCATGATTAGACCATTTGCTCGCTCGACTTGACCGTTAGTTTGAGGGTGATAGACTTAAGCATAGTTGAGTTTGATGCCCATGTTTTTGCACCAGAGTTTAACCTCGTCGGCCGTAAAGTTCGTGCCGTTGTCAGTGATGATGCTATGGGGGATGCCATAACGGTGTACGACCCCTGATATGAAGTCTATCACCGGTCCGGATTCGGTCGTCTTGATAGGCTTGGCCTCTATCCATTTGGTGAACTTATCCACCATGACCAGTAGGTATCTTTGCTTGTGGGTTCGCCCTTTAAGGGGTCCAACCATGTCAAGCCCCCAGACCGCGAAGGGCCAGGTTATGGGTATAGTTTTGAGGGCAGTGGGTGTCATGTGGCTTTGATTAGCAAAGAGCTGGCAATCGACACATCGTTGGACTAAGTCCTGAGCATCTGCCCGGGCCGTCGGCCAATAGAATCCTGTACGGAAGGCCTTGCCTACAAGGGCCCGGGCTGCGGCGTGGTGCCCGCCGAGTCCGGCATGAATTTCAGCCAGAAGGTTCCGCCCTTCCTCTTCGGAGATACACCTTTGAAGGACTCTGGTTGTGCTTTTCTTGTAAAGCTCTCCCTCATGGACCTTATAGGCTTTAGATCGCCGCACTATGCAGCGGGCCTTGTAAAGTTCCTGCCTGGTTAGGTAGGCTAGGAATGGTTCCGTCCATGGGGAAATGACTGCCATTATTACGTGGGCTGGGGATGTTACTTCGTTGGCAGAACCATCGATTGTGTCAGAATGTTCGGTTTCAGGCAGTGCGGTTGGGTCCGGGTTATTATTTCCGGATTCCCCCTCCCATAGTACGGATGGCTTGAACAGCCTCTCTAGGAAGATGTTGGGGGGGGACGGCTTCGCGCTTTGCGCCAATGCGTGCCAATACGTCTACTGCCTGGTTGTTATCCCGGGCTATATGGTGAAATTCTAGCCCCTCAAACCGAGCTGACATTTTTAGGACGGCGTTACGATAAGCTGCCATTTTCGGATCCTTGGCATCGAAGTCTCCATTTATTTGGGATATTGCGAGGTTCAAATCCCCGCGCACCTCTAGGCGTTGAATGCCCATGGAGACTGCCATCCGGAGGCCATGTAGAAGGGCCTCGTATTCGGCTGCGTTGTTGGAGTCCATGTACATTATCTGGAGTACGTATTGAACCATATCTCTGGTTGGGGACGTCAGGACGACGCCAGCCCCTAGACTAGCCAACATTTTACAGTCGTCGAAGTGCATGATCCAGTTGGAATATGTGCCGTACTCTTTAGGGAGTTCGGCTTCAGTCCATTCGGCGATGAAGTCGGCCAAAACTTGCGACTTAATCGCTCGTCGTGGTTTATAGGTTATGTCGAACTAGAGGAGCTCAATGGCCCATTTGGCAATCTGGGCCGTCGTGTCGCAGTTGTTTATAATGTCATTAAGAGGTACTTCGGAGGCTACTGTTATCAAACACTCTTGAAAGTAGTGTCGCAGCTTCCGGGATGCCATGAACACCGCGTACGCTATCTTCTGATAATGCGGGTACCGTGACTTGCATGGAGTCAGGACAGTGGACACGTAGTAAACTGGTTTTTGAAGGGGGAACTTGTGTCCGTCCGTTTCTCGTTCGACAACGAGCACCGCGCTCACCACTTGATGAGTTACCGCGATATATAATAGCATTGGTTACGCCTATGTTGGTAGCGCCGGGACGGGTTTGTTGCCAATATAGCTTTTATTTCTTCGAGTCCGGCCGTGGCGGCATCCGTCCACTCGAAGTGTTCGGTGCGTCGGAGGAGGCAATAAAGGGGTAATGTCTTTTCTCCTAAACGGGAGATAAAGCGGCTTAAAGCCGCCATGCATCCCGTCAATTTTTGTATTTGCTTGAGGTCCTTTGGGATATCCAATTGTGACAGAGCTCGGATCTTGGCTGGGTTTGCTTCAATTCCTCTGCCGGATACAATGAAGCCCAAGAGCTTTCCGGCTGGTACGCCGAAAACACATTTTTCCGGGTTAAGCTTGATGTCATATGTTCAGAGATTATCGAACGTGAGCCTCAAATCGTCTACTAGAGTTTCGACGTGCTTGGTTTTGACTCGTCTACGTATGCCTCCACTATTTTGCCGATCTAGTTTGCCAGACATGACTGAATCATGCGTTGATATGTTACACCGGCGTTTTTGAGCCCAAAGGGCATTGTGTTGAAGCAGAATGGGCCGTATGGGGTGATGAATGTCGTTGCGGCCTGGTCGGGCTCTGCCATCTTAATTTGGTGGTAGCCGGAGTATGCGTCGAGGAAACACAATGAATCGTGTCCTGCGGTAGCGTCGATAATTTGATCGTTGGGGGGAGGGGGAAGGGATCCTTTGGGCAAGCCTTGTTGAGGTCCTTAAAATCGACGCATAGGTGCCAGGATTTGTCCTTCTTTGGTACCATCACCAGGTTTGCTAGCCAGTCCGGATGTTTTATATCTCTGATGAATCCGGCCTCCAATAATTTGGCTAGCTCCTCTCCCATGGCTTTGTCTCTTGGGTTGGAGAAACGCCAAGAGCCTGTTTGATCGCTTGAATCCTTTTAAGATGTTTAGGCTGTGCTCGGCCAGCCGGCGTGGGATTCCTGGCATGTCTGAAGGGTGCCAGGCAAAGATGTCCCAATTTTCGCGTAGGAATTCTCGTAGTACGGCGTCCACATTAGGGTTTAATTGTGTCCCAATGGAGGCCGTTTTTGTAGGGTCCGTTGGATGGACTTGGAATTTGACTATTTCGTCCGCTGGTTTAAAGGAGGTGGACTTGGATCTCTTATCGAGTATCACGTCATCACTATTTACTATGGAGCGCAGCGCAGTGAGTTCCTCGGCCGCTAGGGCTTCGGATAGTGCTTCAAGGGCCTGTGCGGCTGTCTTGTTTTCGGCACGGAGTGCTATTTCCGGGTCACTGGCAAGAGTGATGATTCCGTTGGGCTCGGGCATTTTGAGCTTCATGTACCCGTAATGGGGTATAGCTTGAAAAATTGTGAATGACTCTCGCCCTAATAGAGCGTGATATCCGCTATTGAACAGGGCCACTTGGAACGTGACCTCCTCGGACCTGCAATTATCCGGCGTGCCGAACACCACATCCAGTGTGATTTTTCCTATACAGCATGCTTCCCGACTGGGGATTATTCCTCTAAAGGTTGTGTTGCTTCGCTCAATACGGCTCCAGTCTATTTCCATTTTTCTGAGGGTTTCCTCCTAAATGAGGTTCAATCCGCTGCCACCGTCCATGAGTACCTTGGTAAGGCGAAAGTTGTCCACTATTGGACTAAGGACCAATGCGGCTGGTGCTCGGGCTGTTCGGAATTTTGTTCGTCACTGGCATTAAAGGTAATTGCCGTGTCACTCCATGGGTTTATTGTTGCTACTTGGTAGACTTCGGCAAGGCTGTGGAGTGTTCGTTTCCACATATTATTTGATGCGAAAGTCTCGAAGACTGTTAATATCGTACTGGTGTCCTTGGGCTGGTGCTCTGGAGTTAGAAGCTCTTCGCCACTTTTGGCCACCTGCCGTAGTATCCAACATGCTCTAAGGCTATGAGTTGGGGTGGCGCCCTCTGTACTATGAATTTTGCAGGGTCCATTGAGCCATCCTTCCAATACGGTTCCATGCCCTATAGAGCGTTTTTTCTTTTTGGTATTTAACCCAGGTGCCTGGCAATGACGCACCCTTTTATTTCGGACTGGGATTGTATTTAGGGCCGGATTGTCCCAAAAATTGATTTCGGTTTTCCAGGCGCTTTCCATCGCATAGTACTTTCGTACTATGGACGCTAAGTCAGTGAAGCATGTGATTTCACGACGACTTACGGCGTTGAGGATTCCCTTGTCCGTGCAATTATTGCAGAAGAATGAAATTGCGTCCTCCTCATGGCAATCCTTTATCCTGTTTATGACTAGGAGGAATCTGGCCCAGTAATGGTGTATGTTTATGCGGGCTCTTGCCGGATTTGGGATAGATCGCTTGTGTTTGGGTGGGCGGGTGGAATTAAATTCGGAACCCCGTCCGAACTAAAACTCAGGGGCCAAGAAGTTTCCGAACTTGGAAGCTTGGGTTCTTGGATGTTGTCCAATGAATCTAACCCGCTTCCTGACTTTAGGTTCAGTGCTTGAGTGACTCCTCCCCTCCGTGGGAATCCGGCATGGAGGGATCGGGAATCCGGACATAGTTAGTCCTTAAGATAGAAGAAGGGTCGCCGCATTGTTTCTCTACCATAGCAATGTGGTGGGTAACCTAGGGAGAGTTAATCTCTCTCAGATCGGGTTTAAGCTCAATCTGATCGTAGTCTGTAGTGACTCCCAGGGCGGTGATGCGATCCAAGAGCTCGTTTAAGGAAGAGAGCTCCATCGGATCTAACTGCTCGGCGAGTTCCGAGTTAACATGAAGATTGCTTTCGATGACCCGAGAAGTCATCGTCGGTGCGGCGGCCGAACAGGCGGTCATAAGGAAGCCGCCTATCGGGAGAGTTTGGCTGATACCAAAGCTCCTTTAGCCACAGTGCCGTCTCTAAAGACGGGACGGGGCATCCTTCCTAATGGCGACGGCACAGAGGAACTCTCAATGAAAGCACCAATGTCGGTGTCAAAACCGGCGGATCTCGGGTAGCGGGTCCCGAACTACGCGTCTAGGCAGATGGTAACAGGAGACAAGGGACACGATGTTTTTACCCAGGTTCGAGCCCTCTCGATGGAGGTAAAACCCTACTCCTGCTTGATTGATATTGATGATATGGGTAGTACAAGAGTAGATCTACCACGAGATCAGATAGGCTAAACCCTAGAAGCTAGCCTATGGTATGATTGTTGTTCGTCCTACGGACTAAAACCCCCCGGTTTATATAGACACCGAAGAGGGTTAGGGTTACACAGAGTTGGTTACAATGGTAGGAGATCTACATATCCGTATCGCCAAGCTTGCCTTCCACGCCAAGGAAAGTCCCATCCGGACACGGGACGAATTCTTCAATCTTGTATCTTCATAGTCCAGGAGTCCGGCCGAAGATGATAGTTCGGCTATCCGAACACCCCCTAGTTCGGGACTCCCTCACCCCCTGTTATTCTGCGGCAACGGCAGCGCAGCCGAACCAATGAACCCTCGTACTCCTCTCCGCATGGGCATCCACTGCCCCATCTTCCCCGGCTCCGCGTCGTCCCCTTCATTGGCCTCGCCGTCGTCCACCGCCGTGGTGCTCTCGGCACGGCGTGGTCAATGTGGTCAACGACCGAATTCCATCGGAAGAATACTGTACGTGAAGAGGCTGACAGCTCGGTCCACGACAGCCGCAAGGAAGTGCCTCCTTATTACGCGGAAAATAATTATTCCTCCACCTGACAACAGGGACCCACCGGACGGGCCACCAGTATTTCGCGAAAAAAACGTTTGCCTCTGACTGCTGGGACCCACCCGACGGGCCACCGTATTTTGTGAAAAAAACGTTCCCCCTGCTGTCAGCTCGGACCCATCGGAAGTGCCTCCTTATTACGCACAAAAAAATGAATACCCCCTGCTAGCTGGGACCCACCTTAGTGGGAGGCTGACTTGTGGGCCTACTAAGTTGACGGGGACGGAGGGCTTTGTCAACTTAGTCAATATAAACGATTCTAGCTCCAAAGGATCGTCGATGTCCATCCAGCGGCCGTAGTGCTTCTTCAACCTTTGGTCTTCTTGCTCCAGCCGCCCAAAGCAGCGCCGGTCGTGCCGCATGCTCCTGCTTCCGTGGCGGATGTCTTTGCCGCGAGGCCTCACCGCCCTACTATTCCCACCACTGCCACGCCTGCGGTGACGGCAACTCACACCGCAGGCCGAATCGGTGAACCCTCGTACTCCTCTCGGTCACGGGCTTCCATCGCCGCGTCTTCCCGGCTCCCGTCGTCCCTTCCTAGGCCTTGCCGTCGTCCACCGCCTGGTGCTCTCGGCGTGGCGTGGTCAACGTGGTCAAGGAACGACTTCCATCGGACGTGGATCGTATGTGGAGAGGTCGATACCGGGTCCACGGCCGCACAAGGAAGTGCCTCCTTATTACACGGAAAATAATTATTCCTCCACCTGACAGCGGGGACCCACCGGACGGGCCATCGTATTTCGCGAAAAAAATGTTTCCCCCTGACTGCTGGGACCCACCAGCTGCACCTTCGCACACAAGGAAGTGCGTCCGGGCAAAAATAAACGATTCGCCCCCCTGACTGCTGGGACCCACCAGCTACATCTTCGCACACAAGGAAGTGCGTCCGCAAAAAAGCGATTCGCCCCATCATTGCGGGACCCACCACTACATCTTCGCACGCAAGGAAGTGTGTCCGCAAAAAACGATTCGCCCCCTAATCTGCTGGGACCCACTACTACATCTTCGCAGTAAGGAAGTGCACGGCGATCCGAGACCCACCTGGTCGAGGCGTATGTAGTGGTGTCATTCAGTCGTGACGTATGCATTACATCGATGTAGAGGCGCGCACGTGTCGTAGTAGAGGCGCGCACGTAGCATGTGCACATATGTGAAAGCACATTTGCTCCCTAGGTGGTTTTGGTAATTAATGACAACATACTTTGTGGTTGGACTAATGCTCTTATCAAGTATGTCTCAGGAAAGTCAATCACTCTGGCATGGCAAAAGGACTAGAAAGGTGAACCCCTAAGGTGCTAAGGAAAGGATTGGCAAAAGCTCAAGACTCCATTTTTGGTTTAGTGATCCAAGATCACATTAAGTCCATAGGAAAGCCAATACTATTAAAAGGGGATGAGGTTATGATGATGATCTGGTTGCTCAAGTGCTTAGTGATTTATCTCTCAAACTATCAGCAATCTTTCATTTCAACATAAACCCATAAGTAATCTCGGTCCCACCGATTCCAAACCAGTCACACCGAGATGAACCACCTCACCATATAGCCAAACCCTAAGAATCTCGGATTTTCCGATTCCAAACTCGGTCATACGAAATTGGTGTTGCCAAGCTTCAGAACCCTCAGTACTCAAATCGGTGTCACCGAGATGAGAAAGTCGGTCCCACGAAATTGGCAAACCCTAGACTTTAGAAGAATCGGACTAGCAGAGATTGTATTTTCGGTCCCACGAAAATCCCAACGTTCACAAGATTTGAACTTTCGGTCTCACCGAGTTGTCAACTTCGGTCCGACCGAGATTGGTCAAATGTGTGTAACAGTTGGATTTTGTGTGGAGGCTATAAATACCCCTCCACCTCCTCTTCATTAGTGGAGAGAGCCATCGAAAAGAACTACCACTCCTACCTTACATTTACGAGAAGAAAACTACCTACCCTTGTGTTGAGATCAAGTTGCTCCACTCCCACCATATGAAACTTGATTTCTAGCCTTCCCAAGTTGCTTTCCACTCAATCCCTTCTTCCACCACAGCCAAATCGGTGAGGAGAGTTGAGTGTTGGGGAGATTATCATTTGAAGCACAAGAGCAAGGAGTTCATCATCACCAACCCCATCTATTACCTTTTGGAGGTGGTGCCTCCTAGATTGGTTAGGTGTCACTTGGGAGCCTCCGTCATGATGTGGAGTTGAACCAAGGAGTTTGTAAGGGCAAGGAGATCGCCTACTTCGTGAAGATCTACCCCGAGTAAGGCTAGTCCTCCGTGGGCGTAAGCCATGATGGCATAGACAAGGTTGCTTCTTCGTGGACCCTTCGTGGGTGGAGCCCTCCGTGGACTCTCGCAGCCGTTACCCTCCGTGGGTTGAAGTCTCCATCAACGTGGATTGACGATAGCACCACCTATCGGAACCACGAGAAAAATCTCCGTGTCTCCAATTGCGTTTGCTCTTCACAATCTCTTCCTTACTATTCATGCAATTTACTTTCCGCTGCCCTATACTCTAGAATTGCATGCTTAGTATGTTGCTCGACTTGTATGCATGATGCTTGACTTGGTTATCATTGTGAACTTGCTAAGAATCCACTCCAATCAAAAGGCTCAATTTTTTATCTAGTCGAGTTGTCTAATCACCCCCCCTCTAGACACTCTTGCCTTCAACGATCCTACAATTGGTATCAGAGCTTTGGTCTCCATTGCTTTGGTTTGCACACCATTGGAGGAAGATGGACGTGTCTACGTTTGGGAGTGTTAGTCATAGAGTGCCTATCCTTGATGGAGTGTCCTATAACTCATGGAAAATTGAAATGCTTGCTATCTTTAAGATGTACAACTTGCGCAAATATGTTGAAACCCCATATGTACCACCACTTGACCCCTTGCACCCTACTATAGATGAAGAGCTTGATTTGATTCGCAACCTTAGAACTGTCAATCTTATCATTAGAGGTTTGCCTGATAACTTGCTTGAGCTCGTCACAAACTTTGAGTGCGCCTATGCTATGTGGAAGTTCTTGGAAGAACTTTATCCGGACTTCTCGTTGAGAGGTCTTGATGAAATTCTATACAAGACTGTTGAATTTGATATGATCGCCCCAAAGATCCCAACTTTGATAAATGCTTCTTTGAGCTTCGTGATCTTATGAAAAGGAAGGGTGATCCCGTTTTATCAATGTTCAATTAGAAATGCTCTTGTATTGCATTCCGATGATTATCGTCACTCTGACAAAACTGATGCAAGTCGTTGTCAAATTGACCTAGGAATTGATGATGAATTGTCTATGGGTCAATATGATGATGAGCATGAGCAGGATGACGATTACTCGATTCGGACACCGAGCTAGACAAGATCATGAAGAGTCTCACCTTATGGCAAATCGAGAGACTACATATCCGGTGGAAAAGAGTGGATTCTTGATAGTGGATGCACCGATCACATGACCGGAGATGAAGACATGTTTCGAGAGCTTGCAAGAATGATGGTCCACGCAAGTATGTGACTTTTGGAGACAACTCCAAGGGTAAGGTACTTGGCCTTGGTAAGGTGGCCATATCTCATGATAGCTCCATTAAAAATGTCATGCTTGTTGAATCACTTGGATATAATTTGCTTTCCGTGTCTAGATTAGTGACTTTGGATTCAATGTGCTATTCACCAAAGTAGATTGCCAAGTTTTTCGTCGTGACAATCATAACATGGTATTTACCGGCATTCGTGAGAGGTGACCTATATGTCGTTGATTTCACTAAGAAAGCCCAACCTAGAACTTGCTTCATTGCTAAATCTACTAAAGGTTGGTTATGGCATAGAAGGCTTGGACATGTTGGTATCGTAATCTAGATAAGCTAATCAAAGGTGATCATATTCTTGGTGTTAAAGATGTTTTCTTTGACAAAGATAGACTCTGTAGTGCATGTCAAGCAGGAAAACAAGTAGGTGGAAGTCATCCCGTGAAGAACATCATGACCACAAGGAGACCGCTTGAGCTTCTTCATATGGATCTCTTCGGTCCCAATGCTTACAAAAGCCTTGGTGGTAACTCCTTTGGTCTAGTTATTGTTGATGATTATTCCAGATTTACGTGGGTCTTTTTCCTCGATGACAAATCGCAGGTTCAGAAAATTTTCAAAACCTTTGCAAGAAAAGCCCAAAATCAATTTGAGGTGAAGATCAAGAAAGTTCGAAGTGACAACGGAACGGAGTTCAAGAACGCCCATGTGGACTCTTTTCTTGACGAAGAAGGGATTCTACATGAGTTCTCGGCTACATACACACCTCAACAAAATGGAGTTGTTGAGAGGAAGAATCGAACGCTCATTGAGATGGCGAGAACGATGCTAGATGAATACAAGACACCGAAACACTTCTGGGGTGAAGCCGTCGAGACAGCTTGTCATGCTATCAACAGACTTTATCTTCACAAGCTCCTCGGCAAGACTTCATACGAACTCCTTACCGGTAACAAACCCCAAGTGGGATATTTTCGTGTCTTTGGTTCAAAATGCTATATCCTTGATAAGCATCGTCGGTCTAAATTTGCTCCTAAAACTCATGAAGGCTTTTTCCTCGGTTATGGATCAAACTCTCACACATACCGTGTCTACAACAATTTCACCCAAAGGTTGAAGAGGCGGTAGATGTGAAGTTTGATGAATCTAATGGCTCATAAGTAGAGCAAATGCCTATTGATATAGGAGACAAGGAACCATCGGAAGCCATTCAAGATCTATCCATTGGAAAGATTCGTCCCATGGAAGTGAAGGAGAGGACCTCATCTACACATGTGGAGCCCCCTACCTCACGGAGAGATGAACCTCAAGGCAACATGGAAGCCTCCACAAGTGGAACTCACCAAGATGAGGAAGTGCGACAAGAAGATCCACCACAACCTCCTTCTCCACCACCTAAAGACAACACCAACAACACAGATGAAGAAGAAGATGAGGATGATGAGGAAGCTCAGCCACGACCACGACAAAAGCTATCCCGAGTTCGAGAAAGAGTCAAGAAGGACCATCCCGTGGAACAAATGATGAATGACATCGACTCCGGGAGAATCACTCGCTCTAAAACTCGTTTAGCTAACTTTTGTGAGCATTACTCATTTATCTCAAGTCTTGAACCTATGAAGGTAGAAGAAGCGCTTGAAGACCGGATTGGGTGAGCGCTATGCATGAAGAGTTGCACAACCGAGAGAAACAACGTTTGGTCTTTGGTAGAAAGCCCAATGATGACCAAAACGTCATTGGAACCAAATGGGTGTTTGGAACAAGCAAGATGAAGATGGACAAGTCATCGCAACAAGGCTCGCCTCGTAGCACAAGGTTACACACAAGTCGAAGGTATGGACTATGGTGAGACCTCGCCCCGTTGCTAGACTTGAGTCCATTCGCATTCTTCTTGCTTATGCCAATCACCATAACATTACTCTCTATCAAATGGACATTAAAAGTGCTTTCCTAAATGGTGAAATAGAGGAGGAAGTATATGTGAAACAACCTCCGGTTTGTGAATCCTAAAAGGCCAATCATGTTTACAAATTGCACAAAGCTCTTTATGGTCTTAAACAAGCTCCTAGAGCACAGGTATAAATGCTTGACTAGCTTTCTTCTTGAAAAGGATTTGAGATTGGTAAAATTGACTCAACACTATTCACAAAAGGGTTGATGGTGAACTATTTGTGTGCCAAATATATGTCGATGATATTATCTTTGGTTCAACTAACCACGATTTTAGTGAGAAGTTTGGGAAACTTATGTCGGAGAAGTATGAGATGTCCATGATGAGTGAACTCAAGTTCTTCCTTGGGTTGCAAATCAAGCAATCTAAGGAGGGTACTTTTGTCTCACAAACTAAGTACACTAAGGATCTCTTCAAGAAGTTCAACATGCAAGAGAGCAAAGGTATGAGAACCCCATGCCTACTAATGGACATAATGACTTGACTAAAGATGGAGAACACTGTTGATCAAAAGGTTTATCGATCCATGATTGGTTCTCTACTATATCTCTGCTTCTCGTCACGATATAATCTTTGAGTGTATGCATGTGTGCTCGATATCAAGCAGCTCCTAAAGAATGTCATCTTAAAGCTGTTAAAAGAATTGTGAGATATTTGATACACACACCTAATTTTGGCATTTGGTATCCTAAGAGGGCCTCTTTCGATCTTGTTGGCTATTCCGACTCGGACTATGCCGAGACAAGATAGATAGAAAGTCAACTTCGGTACATGTCAATTTCTCGGTCGATCCCTTGTGTCTTGGTCATCCAAGAAACAAAACTCGATATCATTATCTCTTCGCAAGCGTAATATATTCTTCTGGTTCGTGTTGTGCTCGGTTGTTATGGATGAAACAAATGCTTAAGGATTATGGGATACATGCGAGACATGTTCCTTTGCTTTGTGACAATGAGAGTGCAATTAAGATTGGACACAATCCCGTGCAACACTCTCGCACGAAACACATTGAAGTTCGTCACCATTTTATTCGTGATCACATTGCTAAGGGTGACATTGATCTTAAACATGTTCGAACTGACAAACAGCTTGCAGATATCTTCACAAAACCACTTGATGAGAAAGTGTTTTGTCGCTTAAGGAGTGAGTTGAACATCATTGATGCTTCAAACTTGGAGTGAAAACTCCATCGATGCATGCAAGGCATGAGCCCAATTGACTAATCCTTGATATTTCTCTTATGATGATAATCATATGTCTTGGACACATTTGCTCCCTTGTATTGCATCTAACTCCTTGCAGGTACTTGGATGGACTACATTCTACAAGATTATCACACTCACTCAAATCATGAGTAATCTTGTCATTGACCAAGTATCTAGCTCTTGGGATGTTGAGTTCAAGGAACAAAATTCCACATATCCTTTTTGACACCATATACTTCTAGTACTTCACTCATGTCATATTGGATATTCTTGAGTATTTCCTTGCCTGCCTAACCCATGTAGGAAGATGATCTATACAATTGGAATTGGTGCCCCAACTTCACATTCTATGAGCATCGACATCAAGTTCACCTACATGAGAACAAGCAACAACAAGCCCAAGGTATGTCTTTCACATCTTGAAAAAGCTTTGCTCAAAGACATGAGTACAAGCAGCTTCAAAAGATGTGATCACATCAAATGCTTAATCGAAAAGTGGTAACCCCATTTTGAGCTTAAACGATGAGTATGACCTATGATCAAATGTTCTCATTTGACTCCTATGTCAATATACTCAAACATAGGTGACCTAGTCGCCGACACCTGTCTAGATGAAGTACATATGTTTTGGAATTTTGCTATTGTCTCTTTTGATTCTCTTGTTGATGTGAAATAAACTCTAGCAATCTTTTTATTTCTGTTTCTTCTGTTCTTATGTAGATCCTTTAGCTCTGATAAATTCCCTGAAAATCATTTACAATTCATTGCAAATCTTCTGAAATTTTTTTTCTGCAAAGTGAGCTGAATTATTTCTGTATTTCCTTGGAATTAAACTCGGAGTCACCGATTCAATCACTTCGGTCTGACCGAAAAAGGATCTGCCCTAAGTCTCTGACTTTCGGACTCACCGATCCATATCAATTCGGTGTCACCGATTTACATTCACCAGGATATCATTTTCACAGCTCATCAAATTGATCTCTTCTGCATACTTAATTTGCTCAGTTGTGATTCTTAAGGAACCCACTTCTTTCCTTCCATCTTTCCTGCCCTTCCTGGTTTACTGTCCTTTTCGGCACTTGATGTCAAAGGGGGAGAAGATTTAGGGGGAGCTTAAGGGGAGATTGGAGGATAAGGGGAGAAAAGATATGTTAAAGGAAGAAGAACAATCTTACCTTAAGGGGGAGAGGATCACATCAAAGCTTTGCCATATATTTCACTGTGATAATACATTTGGCATTACTCTCTTGATCTTGCTTCTCTTGCCCTCACTATGGGTATCTTCTGAAAAGTACAATTGGTATTTTAAAAGATCACAATTGGTATCTTATGAAAGGCAAAATTCTCTCAGAGCTCATTGAAAATCTTTTAGTCTTGGGAGACATGTTGGCTGATTCAAGCTAGTGCTCAACTTGAGACACTCTTTATACATGTCATCCCTGGCTTGGTACTCTTGATGTTCTTGCTATTGGTTGAAGAACTATTCTTGTGTTATCTAACCTTGTTTTCCCAAGTCTATTTCTTCAGGTAAAATACCAAGGAACTTCAGGGTAAGTATATGCATCTTGCAGAATGTGCATGATGGTGACTTGCTTGTGAATACTTGTTTGCAAGAAATCACCATGCACATATGTATCTCCTCTCATTTACCTTCATCTGCTCTGATGCATATAGCCAAGCTGCATGTAGCACATCTTGCTTTTCTCTCATGTGTGCTTGTGGTAGTCCAAAACCAAAACCAAAATCTAAAATCTTGCACACTTGTAGGGGGAGCTTGTGTACTACATGTTTGTCAAAGCTTTAATGATAATCCTGTCTTTCTCTCAGTAAGCTTTGATATCTTTTTCTGTGTGTTGCCATCAATTACCAAAAAGGGGGAGATTGAAAGCACATTTGCTCCCTAGGTGGTTTTGGTAATTAATGACAACATACTTTGTGGTTGGACTAATGCTCTTATCAAGTATGTCTCAGGAAAGTCAATCACTCTGGCATGGCAAAAGGACTAGAAAGGTGAACCCCTAAGGTGCTAAGGAAAGGATTGGCAAAAGCTCAAGACTCCATTTTTGGTTTAGTGATCCAAGATCACATTGAGTCCATAGGAAAGCCAATACTATTAAAAGGGATGAGGTTATGATGATGATCTGGTTGCTCAAGTGCTTAGTGATTTATCTCTCAAACTATCGACAATCTTTCATTTCAACATAAACCCATAAGTAATCTCGGTCCCACCGATTCCAAACCAGTCACACCGAGATGAACCACCTCGGCCATATAGCCAAACCCTAAGAATCTCGGATTTTCCGATTCCAAACTCGGTCATACGAAATTGGTGTTGCCAAGCTTCAGTAACCCTCAGTACTCAAATCGGTGTCACCGAGATGAGAAAGTCGGTCCCACCAAATTGGCAAACCCTAGACTTTAGAAGAATCGGACTAACCGAGATTGTATTTTCGGTCCCACGAAAATCCCAACGTTCACAAGATTTGAACTTTCGGTCTCACCGAGTTGTCAACTTCGGTCGGCCGAGATTGGTCAAATGTGTGTAGCAGTTGGATTTTGTGTGGAGGCTATAAATACCCTCCACCTCCTCTTCATTCGTGGAGAGAGCCATCGAAAGAACTACCACTCCTACCTTACATTTCGAGAAGAAAACTACCTACCCTTGTGTTGAGATCAAGTTGCTCCACTCCCACCATATGAAACTTGATTTCTAGCCTTCCCAAGTTGCTTTCCACTCAATCCCTTCTTCCACCACAGCCAAATCGGTGAGGAGAGTTGAGTGTTGGGGAGATTATCATTTGAAGCACAAGAGCAAGGAGTTCATCATCACCAACCCCATCTATTACCTTTTGGAGGTGGTGCCTCCTAGATTGGTTAGGTGTCACTTGGGAGCCTCCGTCATGATGTGGAGTTGAACCAAGGAGTTTGTAAGGGCAAGGAGATCGCCTACTTCGTGAAGATCTACCCCGAGTAAGGCTAGTCCTCCGTGGGCGTAAGCCATGATGGCATAGACAAGGTTGCTTCTTCGTGGACCCTTCGTGGGTGGAGCCCTCCGTGGACTCTCGCAGCCGTTACCCTCCGTGGGTTGAAGTCTCCATCAGCGTGGATTGACGATAGCACCACCTATCGTAACCACGAGAAAAATCTCCGTGTCTCCAATTGCGTTTGCTCTTCACAATCTCTTCCTTACTATTCATGCAATTTACTTTCCGCTGCCCTATACTCTAGAATTGCATGCTTAGTATGTTGCTCGACTTGTATGCATGATGCTTGACTTGGTTATCATTGTGAACTTGCTAAGAATCCACTCCAATCAAAAGGCTCAATTTTTTATCTAGTCGAGTTGTCTAATCACCCCCCCTCTAGACACTCTTGCCTTCAACGATCCTACAATATGTACAGAGGCGAGGGTGCAAGAAAGAAAATACGGCCACGTACGTACATACGGGCAGGGTCTCGAACGCCTACTCGCGCATACGTACATGGTTGGGTCAGAATAGAGAAACAGCGTCGTAGTCGTGTTCATGGGGAGGCAACGAAATGCGTCGTATTCATGGGGAGGCAACGGAATGCGTCGCGTTCATCGGGAGGCAAAGGAACGCGTGGGAGCCAACCGGCTTGGACGGAACAGGCGATGGAAACGAGGCCTGGCGTACCACAGAACGGAGGAAACGGGCTTGTGTTCGACCGGCCACGTTCGGAACGGGGTCCTATTGATCGGGAGGGGTGTGGCGTACCACACAACGGAGGAAACGGACCTCCTACGGTCGAAACGGGGGTCCTGTTGATCGGGAGGGGTGTGGCATACCGCAAAACGAAGGAAACAGACCTCCTACGGTCGAAACGGGGGTCCTGTTGATCGGGAGTGGTGTGGCGTACCGCAAAACGGACCTCCTACGGTCGAAACGGGGGTCCTGTTGATCGCGAGGGGTGTGGCGTCCGCAAAGCAGACGAAAAGGACTTGTGTTGGGCGCCACGGTCAAAACGGGGTCTGTTCGCCGGGAGGGTGTGGTGTACCGCAAAACAGGACTCCACGGATCTTGTTCATCTCCATTGTCGACCTCCTCCGGCCTCCACGGGCTCCTGTTCATCCGGCCTCCATCGCGCGCTACTACACGGCTCTTGTTCAACCACCCTCCACCGTCTCTGTTCATCCAGCCCTCCACACCACGGGTCTGTTCAACCACCCTCCACGGCCACCCTCCACCGTCTCTGTTCATCGAGCCTCCACACCACGGGTCTGTTCATCCGAGGCAACGCCACCGCTCCTTGCTCATCCAACCCCCCCGCAACGCTCATTTGTTCATCAATCGATCGGCTTGATTAGCGGCGATGGCGAAGAATCGCTCCATCGGGTTCAGTTAACAGCCATCGATCGATCGCTCGGGTTTAGTAACTCATAGCCTGCAGTGCAATCGCTCGGGTTCAGTTAGAACCCAATGCCTCGCTCGGGTTCAGTTAGAGCCCAACGCCTCGCTCGGGTTCAGTTAGAGCCAACGCCTCGCACACCTGTACGAGAGAAACGCGCATCGCTCCGCCCCCAACCTCCCACCGTAACCGGCAACTCCCCGAAATTTTCCTCCCCCTCGCTTCTATCACGGTTTTTTCCGTCATGGACGGCCCAAAGAATGTCATGCAGCTGCGTCTCCGGCCCGCCC
The DNA here is from genome assembly GCA_021437245.1 of Aegilops speltoides. NCBI lineage: Eukaryota > Viridiplantae > Streptophyta > Magnoliopsida > Poales > Poaceae > Aegilops > Aegilops speltoides. Next base: position 38,474,209 of record CM038141.1, read on the forward strand.
AGGACGAAAAGCCCATTTTCTATCATGATTTTTTGTCATAGAAGTAGGAGCCCACCACATCTATGATGATACCAGGTTTTGTCACAATTATCGTCATAGAAGTGTCATATGTATACAGAAAAAAAATTCGTTCGGCCCAAAATGTCACGGATGTGTCTTTTTTTTTGTAGTGCAGGTCAGGTCGACTTGTTCTTCTTTACTATATGTTGAAGCTATCATCTGCGAAGTGTCATCACTTCTGGAGCTCTCATATTTTGAGTAGTAGGCCACATTATATTAATGCACACAACAAATTACAGCATGCATGGCATCTTTTAAAAGAATTGCAGAGATAGCACAAAGGGGTTTCTGAGGAGGCGATATTGGATTAGAATCATACGCATTACAAAGAAAATCTCACTTGTTTTTATGTTTTCATGCATGTCAGATATTGAACATTATCAAAATGAATATGAGAATAGGCGCACGAGAGTAATATTGCGGAACGATCCACTGGCTAACAAACTTGGCATGGTGGAGGATGGCCTATCTTATTCACCCATCAAGGTGCTTGCTCTAACTTTTCAAAGTTGTATTGGTCGCACATATTTTGCATCTGACCTCTTGCATTACTTCTACTTTGTTACACCATCTGCTTAGTTTAAGCATCATATATGAGTGTATGCCATAACTATCCATTTTCTGTACCTATTCCATGTGTCGTCACACTATGTTTTTCCAGTCAAATGTTGTTCTTTCGTAATAGATGTCCAAAAGGAAGAGGGTGAGTGTAGATCCTCAAGGGGTACAAACTAGGTATTTGGAAAGGTAGTGGTACCTGTTAAATCAGATAGATCAGCAGCCACAGAAAACATAGGCCCAACTGTACCGCACTTTACCCCTACTCCACTGGCCAAACCGCTATTAGAACTGCTGGGAGCCCAGCGTTAGGTATTGTCTATGATATCAATTCAAAATTTGAACTCCTAAATTTCTGCTTGTGCCTTACCTTCTCTCTTATATGAAAACTAATTTTAGATGAATCTCCTTGCTCAAAGGATCATACGATCTCAAAACAATAATGGGCTCTACATTGCTCTTGTCAGTACCTCTCTCCCTTTTGCCTTGTAATGATGTACTTAATTAATTGCTATTTGATTATGTATCATCAGTCTGCACCTAAGCTTCATTATCCTCTGTTTTTTCCAATATTATTTGATCTATATTTACTCTTTGCAAAATGTAGAATAATGGCAATGCTTATAAAGAATTTTCTTTGGGGAATTTATTGAATTATCCTTCCATCAACATGGAGAAGGGCTTTGTCCAGCCCGTGTTAACATGTAATGTAAGTTCATCCTTCTCAAACGTTCAAACTTTGTTCTACTATAGATTTGGATAGGCATCATTTCCTCCTTTGTTGTTTGCTTTCTGTTTACATCGATTGGATGTTTGCAACAACTACCGATTTCAAATTGTAGTTGTAAAACATGTTCCTTATCTGAAACAGGTCCATTTATTTGCTTATATAATTGTGAAACCTGTTACGTGTCTCCTTGTTTCTCTTCGAGTCGTATCTTTTCGCCGAGTAGAACTTTAGGGAAGATAGTGAGCCAAACCATCTTGAGGACAGCGAGATGACCCCAAGGTCTGTCTTGATGAAGGCAGTGAGTTGAAGCTACTCACCAACAGGTGTGAGACAACCTCTGTGCAGTCGTTGCCTTAATCAGTTCGACTTCTTTAGTCTCAACTTAAAGCGGAAAGGCTTGCTTCACTCAGCTCCGACTTGAAGTCAAAGATGCAATGAAGATGTCGAGGATCTGCCGCACGCACCATCATGCCTTAAATCTAGTGTTGATGCATCTATCGTTGACACAACCGAGGTCTACTTAGCTTCTTGACTGTTTGGGGGCCCGACTGCGGGCCTAGTGCCTTCGAAGTGCTCTCGGTTTGTATATTCTTTTGTCGGCGTTTATTTGCCTTTGGTGGCGAACTTTGATGCCTAGTGGATGCAATATGTGTGATAGCCGTGATAGCCTAGCGTAAGTTGCTTGCTTATTTATTTCCTTGTTGTCTTGTTTATTTGTTTGCTTGTAGTCATTGCGGTTCTTTTCCACGGTTTGCTAGTGGCTGCGGAACCTATTTTTAAAACTAGGCCACAATAACCATGGGCTAATATTTATTGTAGTGACCTTTGGGCCTCCTACGGGCAGTAAACGATGGGCCTTCTATGGGCCGTAGAAATAGTGGGCCTTCTACGGGCCGTAGAACAATGGGCCTTCTACGGGCCGTAGAAACAATGGGCCTTATACGGGCAGTATGATCGATTGGCCAAACATGGGCCAATAACAGGCCGCATTATGGCCATAAACGGGCTAGAGTTGGAATCGTCCGTTCATGGGCCGACCATAACGGGCCATCGTTAATAGGCCATATTTAATGACGCTATGAAAACGGCCCAACATGTTAACGGACCACAAATGGGCCGACTGTAACCACGGGCTGAATTTGGCCCACAAGCAGAAAATGACAGTAACGGGCCATAATTAAACGAATGCTAGAAATGAGCCCAAGAATAAATGGGCTTTGAGAAGGCCGAAAGATAACATGGGCTGGAAACGGCCCAAAGGAATAACGGGCCCTTAACGGGTATAAAGTGATACACTATTCATTACGGGCCAGTTTCACCATGGGCCGTTAATGGGTGTAAAGTGATACACTGTTCATTACGGGCTAGTTTCACCACGGGCCGTTAATAGGCCAAGAGTTACATAGGGCCTCATATGGGCCAAAAGACATCATGGGCCATACATGGGCCAGAAGTGAAAACGGGCTAGAATCATATTGGGTGGCCCAGATAACGCTACTGGGCCTAATTCAGATAGGGCGTAACGGGCCTTGGGTTAGCGGGCTATAAATGGGCTATATGCGAACAGGCCGTTAACAGGCTTTACATGGGCCAGCCCGCCACCTTTTGACCAAGTCAAATGGGCCGGCCTTTTCATATGAATGGGCCTCTGTTGAAATGTGCCGCGTGTCGACGTATCATAGGCGCCTACATCCAATGAGTGGATGACATCTGTCCCAGCGGTGAGCCGACCGTGTTTCCTCCACCAATGATGATTTTACCGTGGAAAATCCCCATTGGTCGGGGCTTTAACGGGTTATCGGATCCAAAACCCGACCCGATAGCTTAACGGTGTTCCGTTACGGTGGATGCCGCGTGTCGGTCACCCTTGACGAAAGCACTTCGTGACGCGTGATTTATCGTCATGGAAGTGGACACTTCGTGATGATAATTTTGGTAATGTCATGGAACACTTCTCGACAACCGCAGTATGACTATCTTGATTACATCATAAATTTGTCATGGATGTACATGCATGACAAAAAACGCGACCTACTGTGACAAACACGTATCATCACGGAAGTGTATTTTTTTGTAGTGGTATTACCGTTGTTCCTAATGATAAAGATAAATTGATCCCGCAAAGAATTATTATAGGTTATAGGATGGTAATTTATTTCTGTAAATTAAATAAGGCCACTAAGAAAGATCATTACCCTTTACCTTTTATTGATCAAATGCTAGAAAGACTATCCAAACACACTCATTTCTGCTTTCTAGATGGTTACTCTGGTTTCTCTCAAATACCTGTGTCAGCGGGGGATCAATCAAAAACTACTTTTACTTGCCCTTTCGGTATGTTTGCTTATAGATGTATGCCTTTTGGTTTATGTAACGCACCTGCTACCTTTCAAAGATGCATGATGGCTATATTCTCTGATTTTTGTGAAAAGATTTGTGAGGTATTCATGGATGACTTCTCCGTTTATGGATCCTCTTTTGATGATTGTTTGAGCAACCTTGATCGAGTTTTGCAGAGATGCGAAGACACTAGTCTTGTCTTGAATTGGGAAAAGTGTCACTTTATGGTTAATGAAGGCATTGTCTTAGGGCACAAGATTTCCGAGAGAGGTATTGAAGTTGATAAAGTTAAAGTTGATGCTATTGAAAAGATGCCATGTCCCAAGGACATAAAAGGTATAAGAAGTTTCCTTGGTCATGTCGGTTTTTATAGGAGGTTCATTAAGGACTTTCCTAAAATCTCTAGGCCTCTGACTAATTTATTGCAAAAAGATATTCCTTTTGTCTTTGATGATGATTGTGTAGGAGCATTCGAAATACTTAAGAAAGCTTTGATCACTGCACCTATTGTTTAGCCACCTGATTGGAATTTACCTTTCGAAATTATGTGAGATGCTAGTGATTATGTTGTAGTTGTTGTTCTAGGGCAAAGAGTTGATAAGAAATTGAATGTTATCCAGTATGCTAGTAAGACTCTTGACACTGCCCAATGAAATTATGCTACTACTGAAAAAGAGTTATTAGCAGTTGTGTTTGCATGTGATAAGTTTAGACCTTATGGAAAAGAAAGATGCTAAGTCTAGGCTCATTAGATGGGTTCTCCTGCTCCAAGAATTTGATTTGCATATTATTGATAGAAAGGGAGCTGAGAACCACGTTGCAGACAACTTGTCTAGGTTAGAGAATGTTCTTGATGACCCACTGCCTATTGATGATAGCTTTCCTGATGAACAATTAGCGGTTGTTAATGCTTCTCGTACTGCTCCTTGGTATGTTGATTATGCTAATTACATTGTTGCTAAATTTATACCTCCTAGTTTCACATACCAGCAAAAGAAAAAAGTTCTTTCATGATTTAAGACATTACTTTTGGGACGATCCACGCCTTTATAAAGAAGGAGTAGATGGTGTTATTAGACATTGTGTGCCTGAGCATGAACAGGAACAGATCCTACGCAAGTGTCACTCTGAATCCTATGGAGGACACCACGCTAGAGATAGAACTGCACACAAGGTACTACAATCTGGTTTTTATTGGCCTACTCTCTTCAAAGATGCTCGTAAGTTTGTCTTATCTTGTGATGAATGTCAAAGAATAGGTAACATTAGTAGACGTCAAGAAATGCCTATGAATTATTCTCTTGTTATTGAACCATTTGATGTTTGGGGCTTTGATTATATGGGACCTTTTCCTGCCTCTAATGGTTATACACATATTTTAGTTGTTGTTGATTATGTTACTAAGTGGGTAGAAGCTATTCCAACTAGTAGTGCTGATCATAACACTTCTATTAAAATGCTTAAAGAAGTTATTTTTCTAAGGTTTGGAGTCCCTAGATATCTTATGACTGATGGTGGTTCACATTTTATTCATGGTGCTTTCCGTAAGATGCTTGCTAAGTATGATGTCAATCATAGAATCGCATCTCCTTATCACCCGCGGTCTAGTGGTCAAGTAGAGTTGAGCAATAGAGAGCTCAAATTAATTTTGCAAAAGACTGTGAATAGATCTAGAAAGAATTGGTCCAAAAAACTTGATGATGCATTATGGGCCTATAGAACTACATACAAAAATCCTATGGGTATGTCTCCATGTAAGATGGTTTATGGAAAAGCGTGTCATTTACCTCTTGAACTTGAACATAAAGCATATTGGGCTATTAAAGAGCTCAACTATGACTTCAAACTTGCCGGTGAGAAGAGGTTGTTTGATATTAGCTCACTTGATGAATGGAGAACCCAAGCCTATGAGAATGCCAAGCTATTCAAAGAAAAAGTCAAACGCTGGCATGACAAAAGGATACAAAAGCGTGAGTTTAACGTAGGAGATTATGTGTTATTATTCAACTCTCGTTTAAGATTTTTGCAGGAAAATTTCTCTCTAAATGGGAAGGTCCTTACGTTATCGAGGAGGTCTATTGTTCTGGTGCCATAAAAATCAACAACTTCGAAGGCACAAGTCCGAGGGTGGTGAACGGTCAAAGAATTAAACATTATATTTCAGGTAATCCTATCAATGTTGAAACTAATATTATTGAAACCGTAACCCCGGAGGAATACAACAGAACGTTCCAAACTCCAAAAAGGAATAGGTATGTGGTACGGTAAGTAAACCGACTCCAAAACAACTCCAATGGCAATTTCTATCAGTTTTGGAATATTTAAGAATTTTAGGAAGAAAGAAGTAGTCCGAAAGGGACACGAGGCCTCCACGAGAGTGGAGGGCGCGCCCTCCCTTACTAGGCGCGCCCCCTGTCTCGTGGGCACCTCGTGTGCCTCCCGGACTATGTTTTCTTGCACGTTACGTATTTTGGTCAGCAAAAATTCATTATATATACTCCCGGAGGTTTTGACCACCGTATCACGCAAATATCCTCTGTTTTTGTTTTGAGCTGTTTCTGTTTCAGATCTAGAGCATCATGTCGTCTCCAAGCGATCCCAAGGACAAGTTTTTTGAGAGGGTTATCAACCCCTATCTCATGGAGGTGCTTTGCAACACCCTCAAACCATTGAGATGCGTGAGGGGTGCTGCACATCCGCGATGTGGAGGGACCAAGGCGTCTCGAAGCGTGGAGACAAAGCTCAAGCCATGGGCGACAAGTTTTCAAGTGCCAAGGGATGGTGGGCGTGGACTCAACGCCAACCGATGATGATCACAGATTCACCAACAACCACAAGCTGGATGTCAAAGTCATTGGGAGACCATCTTCAAGCTTCAAGAGAAAATCGAGCACCTCCAAGCCGGATCTATGACCGCAAAACCAGAAACTGTGAGTATGAATATAGATTCAAGAGGATGAGTTTGGCTGCAGATTTAAGGATCTCGGAGACTCGATCATCCTTCTATGATGGAGAGCCTATGCCTTGGAAGACGGACGACAAGCCTACATCATCAACAACCCCTACTTCACCACCTCCGAGGACATAATGACATGGGTATGGGCACTCCCCTGGGCAATTGCCAAGCTTGGGGGAGGTGCCCCGGTATCGTATCACCATCAAACTCCTATCTTTACCGTTTTATTTAGCTCAATCCTTTTAGTAGTATCTTGATCTAGTAGATTGAAGTTTTGATATTAAGTAGTTTTGAGTTTTGCCTTGTGATCTCTTTTTGTAATCGAGTCCGTGAGCTATCTATAATAAAGATTAGTGTTGAGTCAAGGGCTTTGCTATGTTGCTATGATCTTGAGGAAGTAGAAAGAATAAAAGAGTTCATATTGATCTTACGGTTAGTGATGACTTCACACATAGAAAGTATGAGGCATAAAAATTGTTGAGAGTTGATAAACGTAGTTTTGGTCATCGTTGCAATTAATAGGAAGTGATAAGGAAAGAGAGGTTCACATATAAATATATTATCTTGGACACCTTTTATGATTGGGAGCACTCATTAAGTATGACATGCTAAAAGAGTTGACGTTGGACAAGGAAGACAACGTAATGGTTTATGTTTTCTCACATCTCAGTTAAAGTATATTGTCATTGACCTTCCAAACATGTTGAGCTTGCCTTTCCCCCTCATGCTAGCCAATTTCCTTGCACTAAGTAGAGATACTACTTGTGCTTCCAAATATCCTTAAACCCAGTTTTGCCATGAGAGTCCACCATACCTACCTATGGATTGAGTAAGATCCTTCAAGTAAGTTGTCATGTTGCAGACAATAAAAATTGCTATCTAAATATGTATGACTTATTAGTGCAGAGAAAATAAGCTTTGTACGATCTTGTTGTGGAAGTAATAAAAGTGACGGACTGCATAATAGAGGTCCACATACAAGGGGCAATATAAAGTGACGTTCTTTTGCATTAAGATTTTGTGCATCCAACCCTAAAAGCACATGACAACCTCTGCTTCCCTCTGTGAAGGGCCTATCTTTTACTTTATGTTATGCTTGAGTCAAGGTGATCCTCACCTTTCCCTTTTTCATTTTATCCTTTGGCAAGCTCCTCGTGTTTGAAAGATCATGACATATATATCCAATTGGATGTAAGTTAGCATGGGCTATTATTGTTGACATCACCTAAAGGTGAATACGTTGGGAGGCAACACAATAAGCCCTATCTTTCTCGATGTCAATTTGAAACTCCATAACCACAAGTATTGCGTGAGTGTTAGCAATTGTAGAAGACTACAAGATAGTTGAGTATGTGAACTTGCTGAAAAGCTCTTTGATGACTCTTTCTGATGTTATGATAAATTGCAATTGCTTCAATGACTGAGATTATAGTTTGTTAGTTCTCAATGAAGTTTTTGAACCATACTTGACATTGTGAATTGATTGTTACTTGAGCATAAGAAATCATATGAAATCTATATATGTTGTTGTTATAAGAATGATCATGATGCCCTCATGTCCGTATTTATTTTTATCGACACCTCTATCTCTAAACATGTGGACATATTTTTCGATATCGGCTTCCGCTTGAGGACAAGCGAGGTCTAAGCTTGGGGAGTTGATCGTCCATTTTGCATCATGCTTTTATATCAATATTTATTGCATTATGGGCTGTTATTACACATTATATCTCAATACTTATGGCTATTATCTCTTATTTTACAAGGTTTACCATGAAGAGGGGAATGCTTGCATGGAATTCAGAAAAGGAGCAAACATTGAAACCTATTCTCCTTGCTCCAAAAATCCTGAAACTCCACGAAACCTATTTTTGGAATTAATAAGAATTATTGAGCAGAAGAAATACATCAGGGAGCCCACACCCTGTCCAGGAGGGGGGGCACGCCCACCCTACTGGGTGCGCCCCTGTCTCTTGGGCCCCCTGGTGGCCCCCCGGTGTCCATCTTCTGCTATATGAGGGCTTTTACCCTGGAAAAAATCATGGGCAAGCTTACGGGACGAAACTCTGCCGCCACGAGGCGGAACCTTGGTGGAACCAATCTAGGGCTCTAGCGGAGCTATTCTGCCGGGGACACTTCCCTCCGGGAGGGGAAAATCATCACCAACGTCATCACCAACGATCCTCTCATCGGGAGGGGGTCAATCTCCATCAACATCTTCACCAGCACCATCTCCTCTCAAAACCCTAGTTCATCTCTTGTATCCAATCTTGTATCAAAACCACAAGTTGGTACCTGTGGGTTGCTAGTAGTGTTGATTACTCCTTGTAGTTGATGCTAATTGGTTTACTTGGTGGAAGATCATATGTTCAGATCCTTAATGCATATTATTACTCCTCTAATTATGAACATGAATATGCTTTGTGAGTAGTTACGTTTGTTCCTGAGGACATGGGTGAAGTCTTGCTATTAGTAGTCATGTGAATTTGGTATTAGATTCGATATTTTGATGAGATGTATGTTGTCTTTTCCTCTAGTGGTGTTATGTGAGCGTCGACTACGACACTTCACCATTATTTGGGCCTAGAGGAAGGCATAGGGAAGTAATAAGTAGATGATGGGTTGCTAGAGTGATGAAGCTTAAACCCTAGTTTATCGTTGCTTCGTTAGGGGCTGATTTGGATCCATATGTTTAATGTTGTGGTTAGGTTTACCTTAATACTTCTTTTGTAGTTGCGGATGCTTGCAATAGGGGTTAACCATAAGTGGGATGCTTGTCCAAGTAAGGGCAGTACCCAAGCACCGGTTCACCCACATATCAAATTATCAAAGTATCGAACGCGAATCATATGAACGTGATGAAAACTAGCTTGATGATAATTTCCATGTGTCCTCGGGAGCTCCTTTCTCATTATTAGAAATTGTCCCGGCTTATCCTTTGCTACATAAAGGATTGGGCCACCTTGCTGCACTTTATTTACTTGTTACTCGTTACTATTTATCTTATCACAAAACTATCTATCACCTACAATTTCAGTGCTTGCAGAGAAAACCTTACTGAAAACTGCTTATCATTTCTTTCTGCTCCTCGTTGGGTTTGACACTCTTACTTATCGAAAGGACTACGATAGATCCCCTACACTTGTGGGTCATCAACGGCGTGGTGGAGGAGCTTGCAGTTCTCTGGTAGGGCTTCGCCAAGCTCAACGGAGGAGGAGGGGTGTTGAAGAGGAGGAGGGTTGCGCCTTGGATGAGGTGCTGCTGCCCTCCCTCCTCCCCTCTATTTATAGGGCGAAGGGGGAAGGGGGCCGGCCCCTCTAGATGAGATCTAGAGGGGGGCGACGACCAAGGGGAGGGGGCTTGCCCCCCAAGCCAAGGGGGGCGCCCCCTTTAGGGTTTCCCCCAAACCCTAGGCTCATGGGCCCTAGGGGGGATGGCGCCCAGCCGACTTAGGGGATGGTTCCCTTCCACATATAGCCCACAGGGCCCTTCGGGGCAGGTGGACCCCCGGAACCCCTTCGGTGGTCCCGGTACAATACCGGCAAACCCTGAATACTTCCGGTGACCGTATGATGACTTCCCATATATAAATCTTCACCTCCGGACCATTTGGGAACTCCTCGTGACGTCCAGGATCTCATCCGGGACTCCGAACAACATTCGGTGACCACATACTATTTCCCATAACAACTCTAGCGTCACCGAACCTTAAGTGTGTAGACCCTACGGGTTCGGGAATCATGCAGACATGACCGAGACAGTTCTCCGGCCAATAACCAACAGCAGGATCTGGATACCCATGTTGGCTCCCACATGTTCCACGATGATCTCATCGGATGAACCACAATGTCAGGGATTCAAGCAATCCCGTATACAATTCTCTTTGTCAATCGGTACGTTACTTGCCCGAGATTCGATCGTCGGTATCTCATACCTCGTTCAATCTCGTTACCGGCAAGTCACTTTACTTGTTCCGTAATGCATGATCCCATGACTAACTACTTAGTCACATTGAGCTCATTATGATGATGCATTACCGAGTGGGCCCAGAGATACTCTTCGTCATACGGAATGACAAATCCCAGTCTCGATTCGTGCCAACCCAACAGACATTTTCGGAGATACCTGTAATACACCTTTATAGCCACCCAGTTACGTTGTGACGTTTGGTACACCCAAAGCATTCCTACGGTATCCGGGAGTTACACAATCTCATGGTCTAAGGAAATGACACTTGACATTAGAAAAGCTTTAGCAGACGAACGACACGATCTTGTGATATGCTTAGGATTGGGTCTTGTCCATCACATCATTCTCCTAATGATGTGATCCCGTTATCAATGACATCCAATGCCCATGGTCAGGAAACCATAACCATCTGTTGATCAACGAGCTAGTCAACTAGAGGCTCACTAGGGACATGTTCTGGTCTATGTATTCACACATGTATTACGGTTTCCGGTCAATACAATTATAGCATGAACAATAGACAATTATCATGAACAAGGAAATATAATAATAATCATTTTATTATTGCCTCTAGGGCATATTTCCAACATCGTTGTCTAACAATCAAATACAAGTTGCACAACACCTACACTACACATGCCTTGAACAAAATGGCTCTAGATCAAATATCAAATACTCCAGCCTTCAAGTACTACAAGAACTTAATATGCATGTTATGTTAATTCAAGTCATATTTATGAGCATCCTTTCAAGTACATCATATCATCATTGCTATAGGGGTTACACTGCAGTAGAATCTATGACGAGCAATTATATACAAGTGAAAAATATGTTTCATGTGTGAAGTCCCAGGATGAGTAGTTGTGAAACAGCAATTGCAGTGAGCTATTTCAACTACAAAAAAGAAGGCCCGGCTTATCAGTGAGTTACTGGCATGGGATGGTCAGCCCCACAAGCATCATGCATAGGCACATCACACATGCATAAATTTCCAAGATATAACTGGGTAGGTGTCTAATAATTCAGGGCTTGAATCTACCAAGTATCTTAGCATAATGCATAATTATCGTCTCTTTTCTCTGTATGTATTCTTCAACATAGTTCACTACACAGGGAAGAACAACAACTTGAAATGCGGTATCTCTCTTAGAGAAGAGGAGAGGGTAGGTACCTTGAAGAGCTCGTCAAGAGCGCCCAGATGGAAGTCTCCTCGCCCTCCTGGACGAGAGAAGAAGCACATGGAAGGAGGGAGGATCCTATCACGGTGGAAGACGACGGGGGAGGATCCACCATCCTCGCCGGGGCGATCAGCCGACGACCTCCTCAGTCTTCTTGGGCTTCAACAGAAGGTATCAGCCAAGGGTGCTCTGGCCGGCAAGGGTGCCTGCCAGGATGGTGTAGCTCATGTTCTTGTCGGTTGACACACCTGCTATGGATGTCGGCGCCGTTGAACCACCGCCTCCTGTGTTGGGAGTAGAACCCTGTAAGAATTTGAATCCCCTGTTAGTCAGTTACATGAACAACACACAACATGTGTATGCGAATGTATCTCAAACTTAGGAGGCTAATACATGCTTATCTATTGGACATGTACCATTTTGTTAATAAGGATGCTAATTGGTTGTGCACGACATCACAAGAATTTACATCTCTAGTCAGTTTCATGACCCACATAGAACTAGTGTATCTCAACTTAGAAAGCTACAACATATGTATCCATAGGGCATATATGACTTTGTTAATAAGGACACTAATTTGATGTGCACAACATTACAAGAATTTACTTCCCCTGTCAGTTTTCATGAGCCACACAAAACATGCATAGTAGTGCAATTCAACTTAGTAGAAATGCTAAAAAAATTACAAATCCATTGGGTCAATAGGGATGCTACTTTGCTGTACATGGCATCATGAGCAGAGAATACTTGCAGAAATATAAAACAGTTAACAGCTCTTGTCTCCTTATGAAGCTAAAACATGCACATCCATGGACATATAATTTTGTGCACAAGGATGCTAATTTACTGTACAAGGCATCACAACTTAAATATGTTGCCAGTTTTCATGACCCACAGAGAAATAGTATGCAAGGTTCTAAATAAGCCTGTAAGTATCAAACCCAACAAATAGAATATACATCAGCACATAGGCCTACACCAGCACATGGACCAATTTCCATGATGAGATCATCATCACAAGATTGTGGTGGTCAGAAGGCCACCACCAGAGACAACATCAACACACAGAGCTGATCTCGAAATTATTGGCTCAATGGCCAGCACCAAAAACAGCCATGGCTCGATGGCCGGTTCATCTCAGGGTACAGGGAGAGAGAGAGAGAGAGAGAGAGAGAGAGAGAGAGGAGGATGGCCGGTCCATCTCAGGGTACAGGGAGAGAGGGAGGAGGATGACCGGTCCATCTCAGGGTACAAGGAGAGAGGGAGGAGGATAGGGACTCACTAAAACTGAGGAAGAAGCCGAGGCAGTGTCCAAGGAGGGGGTAGTCTCCGCCAAGCCGTGGTAGCCAGACAGGGAGGTTATGATGCAGCCTCCACTGACCAGTCGGTGAAGCCAGACAGGGAGGTTATGATGCAGCCTTCGCTGACAGGTCGGTGAAGCCGCCAAAGCAGAAAATGCACAGAGGTACTAGTTTCAGAAAACGGAACTCTGGACTCGGTATATTGCTACAGCTTAATACCACGTGACATATGTGATAAGCAATCCAAATAATTTATAATAAATAAATAAATCAGAGTAGATGATGTCAATCAGAGTAGATGATGTCTCTGCTGCTAGTGTGTCGTTGCTTAGGAATTTCTTCACCTAGAAATTCTTCAGTGACGATTTTATAAAAATCGCGTATTCACCCCCCTTTGGTCGATATAATGCACGTTCAACATGAAAGAGTGTGCATGATGGCCCTATCTAGCGGTGAGTGGCTGTCTAAAGGTCCTGCGCTCCACAACGGCTGACACGTGGCGGCCTTTAGTCCCGGTTGGTGTTACCAACTGAGACTAAAGGTCCTCCTGCCTGAGTGCTCCACAGCGGTCACGTGGAGCTCCTCCCGGTTCGTAACACAACCGAGACTAAAAAAGGGAGCCTTTAGTACCGACTCCTTAGTCCCAGTTGCTCAACTAGGACTAAACGCCTTGCGAATCAAGACTGAAGGCCATTTTTTCTACTAGCGTAGACAGGTGGGCTTTAGTAAAAACTGGAGCACGCACAAACCTTGCTTTTTTTCATCGAACTGGACCAACCGGTTGTGCACATGAAAGAGTGTGCACGATGGCCCTATCCAGCGGTGAGTCGCTGTCTGTTGCCATTCATGGATAGCCTGATTGTTTTGTCGTCCGAAATTCGTGAGCACAATGTCATCCCTGGTGTTATAGGATGGAGTCATAACTAGGAAATATAGTCGATAATATGGTTAGTGTCCCATGTAAATATGAAAAAGAAACGACCTGCCGTTATTTTAGAGAAAGCTTAACAAATCAGAGATAGAGATAGATAGATCAACTCCCCAGAATTAACAAATCAGAGATAGATACCACATGACATAACATATGTGAAGCAATCTAAACAATTAAAAAAATAAATCAGAGTAGATGATGTCAAAAAGGAAAACAAGAAAAAAGAAAAATCAGAGATAGAGTTTGAAACCCGAAGGACATCGAACGATCTAGAGCCTTGCCGAAGCAGCTAAGCCAGCCCGTATTTACGGTTTTGCCCTCATTGACTTCCCTCCTATCCCCTTCCACTCCGCCGCTCGTCGTTTCCTCCGTCTCTCCTCAGGCAGGCGCTCTCCCTCCCCTCCCGGTCCTGGAGCCGCGACTCTTCTGAGCCCTAAACCGTAGATCCCCGCGCAGCAGGAGCGAGATTTCCTCCAGCAAGCATGAGGTGATAGCCGCTCGCGATCCTTCTCTGGGCGTTCTCTTGTTCTAATCGACGAGATTCATGTGCGGTCGCGTGGTGGTAGGTCGCCATGCCGCCGGCTGACCGGCTGGGCTGGGCTGGGCTGGGATTGATTGACGGGGCGCTGCTATTTTAGTCTGGCTATTACAGTAGGATTCTGCATATGGTCTTCTTGTCTGTCTGTCTGTCATATACAGTAGTACTAGTTTGTTTAGTCAGTTAGATTAGATTGGATCATGGCTCTGGAAGTTGGGACTTTGCAGTCTGGACATTGCGCCTTGTAATTTACCACTGTATTTCTTGGTTATTATTAGGCACAAGCATGCGTGTCGTTGCGATTTGTGATATCCTAAGGGCTGCCCTGTTTTGGCGTTCCAGAGCATGATTGGCTATTGATTAATCACCGTTTGTTTGGCTGGCCAAGCCAGCCTCACAAAAAGTTGCCAGTTTTCGGCCAACAAATTGGCCGGCCATGTTCTTATTATCGATGATGATTGTCGTGGTCGTAGAGACGAGATTTGATCAAAATCCTGATGGTGATTGTTTTGAGTGCAGTCGCCACCCGAGCACCAAGTGGGCGCAGAGGCTGGACAAGGTTTACCTGACGATTGAGCTGCCCGACGCCAAGGATGTGAAGCTCAACTTGAGGCCTGATGGCCATTTCAACTTCTCGGCAAAGGCCCCTGCTGATGGCATGCATTATGAGCTTGACCTTGAGCTCTTTGATGCTGTCAGCGTTGAGGTTGGTGTCTGCAATTACTCACAAATGTCATCTTCTTGGGTGCACTTTTTACATGCTAATTAACTGCTGTTATTTATTTGCATGCAGGAGAGCCAAGCGGCTGTTGCCCCGAGGGCTATATGCTACCTTGTCAAGAAAGCTGAGGGCAAGTGGTGGCCGAGGCTGCTCAAGAAGGAAGGCAGGCCGCCTGTGTTCCTCAAGGTTGACTGGGATAAATGGCAAGATGAGGATGATGAAGACGGTGGATGTAAGTTCTGTGGTTCAAACGTGTGTTTGTTTTGGGTCATAATACTAATACTACGCTGTTCGGTTCGGGGTGAACTGACCTCGGGTTATCTGTCTCGCAGTTGGTGACTTTGGTGATATGGACTTCTCGGTATGGGCCTGGTACAATCTTTCTTCGGTTACCAAGTAAATGTTAGCAAGGCTTCTCATTCTTCTTTGTGTTTGCAGAAGCTGGACATGGGAGGTGGTGATGACGACGACGATGATGATGAGATTGAGGAGGAGGATGAAGACAATGTGGTTGACAGTGCTAACAAAGGTAGCTTATGATGTTTATCTTGCACCTCATGATTTGTTTGGGAAGCATGTGGCTGTTCAAGGCTTCATATTTCTGTCCTGTTATTTGATTAGTGATATGCTGATAATGTTCAGAACGAGGATACTAGTAAGACATTTTGCTGAATCCTACTCTTAATTAATTTAGCCTTTTAGTGGTGAACCCTCAGTTTTTCTGGAGGTCCAATGCGAGAGTAGCATAGACATATCTTCTCTGTTGCTTTCATAATCTGCCTATCACGTACACATGCCTGTGGAGGTGTCAAACTCTGCCCAGTGTTGTTCAATGCAAGTCGAGGCGACTTTCTTAACCATCTGTTCCAAGAACAGTACAGAAAGACTTTGGCTGGCCTTCTCTTCTGTGAATTATTACAAAATTTTGATTTGGTCTATTTATTGCAACCTAGCATAAATAACTTGACCGTTTCAAAAAAAACACAAAGAACTTGTGGAGTCTGGTCTCGACTCTTGGATGTTGAAAATGGATTTTATGGGTAATACCGTGTGCTGAACTACTAACCATGTTGCTGTAAATGCAGGTGATGTAGATGCTGAGACAGAGCCGGGGAGCAAGGGAGGGGAAGCTCCATCAGCTGCTGGTGAAGAAGCAAAGCCATAAGATTGGAGGCGATGGCATCGATCGTTACAACTTATGATGATTACGAGATCTGTTTCTAGACGCGAGGTAGAATTTTGGTGTGCCCCTGAAGTTGGGTAGTAGAGGTGGTGTTGGTAGCTTTTGGCCTGGGGCTATCTGTAGTGTTCAACGTTATTCTGCACCTTTTGTTTACTAGTAAATTGTATGTGCTTTGCACGTCACTTAAATATATAAAAGCATGGGAAAATACATTTGAATATGTATTTCCTTTCCTAGAATCATATTAGACAAGATCCAACTTGGTTCTTAGTCCCAGTTCTTTTGCAAGATTCTCCCAGAGTCTGACCCCTTCCTGGCTTCGCTCAGAATCTTTGAGAATCTTTGAGCCGCATTTGTTTTACTATCCAATCTAGTCGGGGTCTAATTAGTTAGGATTGTAAAACAAATGGGGTCAAAAATTCTGGAAGAAGTTAAGGAGGGGTTAGGAGAATCTTGCAAAAGACCTGGGTCTTACCTCTTTAGAATCCAGATTGTTCTAGCTTCTTTTTATTAAAGTATCAGATAAGCATGTGAAAAGATACTTCTAAAAAACATGACATGGTAGAGTTGGGGGTTTAGTTATGCTTCTATAACAAAAACAACACATCCACACACAGGCTTCATAACCAGTGCGGCGTGTCGCCACCCTGTATACCAGCGCTTATTGAGGATAAGGGCCGAGAAATTGGAGATTGTGGATAAGGGCCGAGAAATCGGAGATTTACGGGTCGCGCATGGCTGCGGCCGAACAGAGTTCGTATTTGAAACCATTTTTTTAGAAGTATTCTGGTAAGAAGTGGAGAACACAACTACATTCATGGACTGATCATCGCTATATAGAAAGTTATTTTACAAAGTGCATTCGCAACCAGGTGCGGCCCTACTACATTCGCAAAATCGGAGCTCACCGCCATCCCTCCTCCGCTCACTCGTCGTTGTCGGAGGAAACAAGATCGACGTACTTCTTGTCTTGCTCCTCCTGCTTGGAGCACAATTGAGCCGAGGTCGCTGAGCTCATCGTCCTCCCGGCGACGTGCGTCCTTCTCCTCCTGTTCGCACGCAAAGCGCTCGGCGAGCGCCGCTTCGAAGGCGTCCGTGTTCGTCCCGGCGAGGTAGTCCTTCGGGCCGGTGACGTCGCGGCTGCGCGGGGGCTCCTCCCCTCCCTTATCTTGATGGCGCGGAGCGGATTGAGCTCGTCGTGCTCTCTCTTCACTGGCAGCAGCGGCGCACCGACAAGCTCCCCGCGTCGAAGAGGCGAGCATGGCGGCGGTCGTACTCCTCCATCTCGCGACGGAGGAGGGACGGTGGACCGGGAGCCCGCAGTTCATGCAGCGCTTCGCCGAGCGCTTGCGCGCCGCGTCGACGGTGACGCAACGCTTGCGCTTCGGGTCTTCGCCGCCACCGTGACAGCGAGAGCTCTACATCGGCGCCGATGGGTGTGTGTGTGTGTGGGGGGGGGGTAGTGGTTTTAGCTCACCGACAGCGAGAAATTGGAGAGGGGATTGAGGATTCACGGTGGCGGAGGGATAGGGTTTCGGCATGTATCCTCGCAGCAAACCCGTAGATATATCGCGTGGGGAAGGGGCGGTTTGCGGGCCACCGTAAAATAATTTACAGCCAAGTGACTGCCCGGGCTCTGGTCTGGCCGGAATGTGTCATATAGTCAATGTACTACCAAGGGTTGATTATTGCCCAACCAGAACCGAGTGATTGGCGCACACAGTGACAGAGAGGGGAGAGAGCACGGGTGGGGTGGAGACGGACCGGAGCGGCGAGGGTTTCGGTGCCAGCGTCGCTGCCCTGGGTGGAGAAACCCCACCCCTCGCGCCCTCCGCCCGCCTCGGGGAGTCCGGCAGGGCTCCGGATCTGCTCGGCCGCCGCCGCCGGCACCGGGCCCCTCGCTTCGGTGGGAAGTTCTCCGCCGCATTGCCCCGTCTTCCACGTCTATTCCCCCCTTCGATTCCCCCGGCTTTCCGGTGGTTTGATGCTTTGTTCTGGTCGATCTCGGCGTAGATGTACGTACTTTGGTAGTCTGTTTGGCGATTTGTAGTCCACTCCTAGTATAATTTTCGCATGCTGCATGGATTTTCCCTCGGATTGGCCCGATGATGATTAGGCTGAAACCCCCAATGCGGGGATAGATCGGCTCAGATCTGAGCTCGAAAAGCGACCAGAAATGGCTAATGCGGCGCTGGCTTCTCTGTTCTGGGCGCTGAGGCATGTGTCTGGGTCAGCCGTATCTTCGGCTGAAGCTCTGCCACTGACCTAGGGCCGGCCCTTGTTGAGGTCTGCCTCTCCGTCCTTCTCCTACTCCTCGCCGTCGTTGCCGCCGTACTTTTGCCATGTTCACGCCACGCCTCGCCACTTCTTTCGGTTCACCCAGACACGCCCCAGTGCCGGCTTTGGAGCCCGCCGCATTAGCCTGCGATGAAACTGAAATCTGAGGGCCATGTTGTGATGCAGAATTCTCGGTATTTTCGTCTGAATCGAACTCTCTTGCAATGTCACACACACTGTAAAACAGACAGCTTCTGCACATTGTGTTATATTGTCGTATGCAATGCAATGGTGGAATGGAATGCCACCTTACAGTGTGTGGAGCACTCCTAGGCTAGTGATTTGGTAGGATAATTGATCGATTGCACTGAATCACCCGCGGTAATCTCCTATGGCTATTTCCCTCTTTGTTTCCTTCGGCTTTCTGGTGGTTTCATGCTTTGTTCTGATCGGTCTCGGCTTAGATTTACTTTCGTGGTTTGCTTTGTGCATTTGCAGTGTATACTATGTTTTCGCTTGCTACATGGATTTTTCCTTTCTCTTGGCCTGATGATGATTAGGGTGAAAGGCCCATGTGGGGATGGATAGATAGATCGATTGATCAGCTCAGGTTTGAGCTTGAAATGGGATCGGCCGCTGCATTCGCAAGGTTGAAGCCCCTGAAATGGCTAACACAGCACTGGCCTTCTCTGTTCTAGGCGCTCAGGCATGTGTGCTTGGGTTAGTCGTTGCTTTTGCTCAAGCTCCGCCACTGACTGATGGGATGGTTCCCTTCCTTCTCTTTCTACCAGCTCACGTGTCACCACATGGTGACACAGCTGTCGCTGCCGTCTCGTCGTTGTCACCACCACCACCACCACCACCATTGCCTGGTCTTCTCCATCGGTCCACCCAGACACATCACAGTGCCAACTTTGAAGCCCGCTGCATTAGCCTTTGATGAACCTGAAATCTGAGGGCCATGTTGTCATACGAATTCTCGGGATTTTCATTTGAATCGAACTCTTTTGTGTGGACTCGCTGTAAAACAGCTTGCACATGGTGTTATACTGTTGTGTAGTTGCGCAATGGTGGAATGCGAACTCACAATGTGTAAAGCACTGCTTTGGGCCATGCATGTGCGCCTGCCTGTCTTGCCGAGATCCAGGCTAGTGTTTTGGTAAGATAATTAACTGGTCGTACTGAATCAGCCACACCCATCCCCCGTGTGCTACACATGATGGCCTAGGATCACACTGACAGATGTTACCAGTCCATCTGAGGTTCATTTTTTATACATCTATATTCTTGTTTCGTTTCTTTTACCTTATTCTGTGTCACCTGTCATTTCAAGAACTGTTCATTTGCCATTCTTGAATGCAGGTTGGCTGTTTGTACTAGGAAATATGACATGCTTTTGCTACAGAAATAGTGATTAAAACACTTTTGATTTGTTTTCTGTTTTTCTTTCAGTTACTTCTCTTACCAGTTTAACATCATATTTTATTTTATTTTTTTTTATTTTTTTTCGAGAAAACGCAAAAAGCCTTTGCGTTTCATTTCATTGAAAAGATGGAAGGCCTCCTAGGAGGTACATCTTCCATTTTATAAGATCCCAACTGTGAACTTTTGGCTTTGCACCAAAATTTCGGTTTTGAGTTTTTGACTATATCATGATGGTATTTTTTGAGGATGGTGGTTAGAAGCATGTATTGCCTAATGATGAAAACTAATGTCAAGAGATGGAACATGACATGATCCCTCCCCCTTCTCTCTCTCTCATGTGTGTGTGCGCGCGCGCGTACTTTGGCAGCGGATCTACCTTTCTTCATGCCCTTACAGGTGAATTGAATTTCATCTCTTGTGCCATCAATCAATGCTACATATTTGAACATGTGAAGGCACAGGGCTTCATTTTCATATCACAAATTATTGGTGAAGTTATGTTTGACATGTTTATTTGGTTTCATCTTCCGGATCTGTATATATTTGTTTGAAGCGAACCCTTCATTTGCACTGCTATTTCTTATGCTTAGATTATGTTAATTTCTACTGTGACAGAATCGTGATGTTTCATTTTGTTCTTGATGGTGGATAGAATCATATAAGTGTTCTCTTCTATACATCACCCGATGATGAAAATTGAAAATGTAGAGATGGCACTTGGGCATGATCCTCTCCTCCCTGTCCTCCTCCTCCTCTCTCTCTCTCTCTCTCTCTCTCTCTCTCTCTCTCTCTCTGCGTGATGCGTAATGGCACATGCGGCAGCAACAGCAGCAGCAGTTCAATCTTTCACATGCCTTATGGACAAAAGGGAGATCATTTCTTGTGCCATCAATGAATGCTACATCTATGGCACCTGAGGGCATGACGTTTCTTTACCTTATTCTGAAAACCGGCAAAATTTGCATGGATATATTTATTTTCAATTTCATTTTCCTTCAATAACATTGTTGTCTCTTACGTTCAGATTTTGCATCATTTTCGCTTTTGCTTCATCATTTTTGTGCATTTGTTGTGGTTCCATCTGATTATGATTAAGTTTGCTCTGTGATTTCTTCATTACTTTTGTAGTACCTTCTTAGCCTTTTGTTTTGCTATTCACCTCAGTGGAGGAAAATCTTTGGTGTTTCATGATTTATCACGACTGATCACTGTTGTAAATCAGTTTGCATTTGAGTTCCGATCACGAAGTGGTAGCCCCTTACCAGGGTGAAGGTTTTGAATTGGCCAAAGCATTGTTGGTTTCTGTCTGTAATGTTTATTAGTGGTTTTAAGTTAGTATTTTGGTTATGATTTGTGCTTCAAAATTGCCCATCTCCTACGTCTATTTCCCCCTTCAATTCCTTCGGCTCTCCGATGGTTTGATGCTTTGTTCCGGTCGATCTCTGTGTAGATGTACTTTGGTTTTAGTCTGTTTGGTGATTTGTACTGTACTAGTAGTACTATATTTTCCGCATGCTGCCTGGATTTTCCCTTGGATTGGCCCGATGATGATTTACTGAAACCCCCAATGCGGGGATGT
Organism: Aegilops speltoides; assembly: GCA_021437245.1. Lineage (NCBI taxonomy): Eukaryota > Viridiplantae > Streptophyta > Magnoliopsida > Poales > Poaceae > Aegilops > Aegilops speltoides. Next base: position 38,495,955 of record CM038141.1, read on the forward strand.
GGATGGATGGATAGATAGATAGACCGGCTCAGATCTGAGCTCGAAAGGGATCAGCCGTTGCGTTGCAAGGTTGAATTAAGCCCCTGAAATGGCTAATGCGGCGCTGGCTTCTCTGTTCTTGGCGCTGAGGCCTGTGTCTGGGTCAGCCGTTGCTTCCGCTGAAGCTCTGCCACTGACCTAGGGCCGGCCCTTGTTGAGGTCTACATCTCCGTCCTTCTCCTCGTCGTCGTCGCCGTCGCACTTTTGCCATGGCTTCGCCTCGCCTCGCCACTTCTTTCGGTTCACCCAGACACACCCCAGTGCCGGCTTTGGAGCCCGCCGCATTAGCCTACGACGAAACTGAAATCTGAGGGCCATGTTGTGATACAGAATTCTCGGTATTTTCGTCTGAGTCGAACTCTTCTGCATGGTCACACTGCAAAACACGCAGCTTCTGCACATTGTGTTACATTGTAGTGTAGTATGCAATACAATGGTGGAATGGGATGCCATCTTACAATGTGTGGAGCACTCCTAGGCTAGTGATTTGGTAGGATAATTAATCGATTGCACTGAATCACCCGCGCTAATCTCCTATGGTTATTTTCCTCTTTGTTTCCTCCGGCTTTCTGGTGGTTTGATGCTTTGTTCTGATCGATCTCGGCTTAGATTTACTTTCGTGGTTTGTTTTGTGCGTTTGTAGTGTATCCTATGTTTTTGCTTGTTGCATGGATTTTTCCTTTCTCTTGGCCTGATGATGATGAGGGTGAAAGGCCCATGTGGGGATGGATAGATAGATCGATTGATCGGCTCAGGTTTGAGCTTGAAATGGGTTCAGCTGTTGCATTCGCAAGGTTGAAGCCCCTGAAATGGCTAATACAGTGCCGGCCTTCTCTGTTCTAGGCGCTGAGGTATGTGTGCTTGGGTTAGCCGTTGCTTTTGCTCAAGCTCCACCACTGACTGATGGGATGGTTACCTTCTTTCTCTTTATACCAGCTCACGTCACAGTGCCAGCTTTGAAGCCCGCCACTGTCGCGGTGCCAGCTTTGAAGCCCGTTGCATTAGCCTTTATGAACGTGAAATCTGAGGGCCATGTTGTAATACGAATTCCAGGGATTTTTATTTGAATCGAACTCTTTTGTGTGGACTCACTGTAAAACAGCCAGCTTGCACATGGTGTTATACTGTTGTGCAGTGTGCAATGGTGGAACGCGAACTCACAGTGTGTGAAGCACTGCTTTGGGCCATGCATGTGCGCCTGCCTGTCTTTGCCGATATCTAGGCTGGTGTTTTCGTAAGATAATTAACTGGTGGCACTGAATCAGCCACACCCATCCCTTGTGTGTTACTCCCTCCGTTCCTAAATATAAGCCTTTCTAGAGATACCAATGCGGACTACATACGAAGCAAAATGAGTGAATCTACAGTCTAAAATATGTCTATATACATCCGAATGTAGTCCTTATTGAAATCTCTAAAAAGGCTTATATTTAGGAACGGAGGGAGTAGATATGATGGTGTAGGATCACACTGACAGATGTTACCAGTCCATCTGAGGTTCATTTTTTGTACATCTATATTCTTGCTTTAGTATCTTTTACCTTATTCTGTGTCAAGTGTCATTTCAAGAACTGTTCATTTGCCATTCTTGAATCCAGTTGGCTCTTTTGTAGGAAATACGACATGCTTTTGCTACCGAAATACTCCCTCCGTCCCATAATGTAAGAACATTTTTCAAGCTAACATAGGTTGAAAAACGTTCTTATATTTTGGGACGGAGGCAGTAGTGATTAAAACACTTCTGATTTCTTTTCTGTTTTTCTTCCAGTTACTTTTGTTACCAGTTTAACTTATTACATCTTCCATTTAATAAGATCCTAACTGTGAACTTTTGGCTTTGCACCAAAATTTCTGTTTTGGTTTTTGACTATATCATGATGGTATTTTTTGGGGATGGTGGTTAGAAGCATGTATTGCCTAATGATGAAAACTAATGTCAAGAGATGGCACATGACATGAACTCTCTCTCTCTCTCCCTCTCTCTCTCTCTCTCTCTCTCATGATCTCTGTTTGATATATTTATTTGGTTTCATGTTCCAGATCTGTATACATTTGCTTGATGTGAACCCTTCATTTGCACTGCTATCTCTTATGCTTAGATTTTGCATTATTGCCATTTGGCTTCCTGAACCTTTTGAATTTGCGTCAGATCGTGGACAGGTTTGTTCTGTTAATTTGTTTATTATGTTTCTAGTATCTTCTTGTTTCTTGCTTTGTTTTGCTCTGGCTATTTGATCTGACCGTTCATTTGCACTTAATTTCTATTGTAACAGAATCATGATGTTCCATTTTGTTCTTGATGGTGGATAGAATCATATAAGTGTTCTCTTCTATACATCGCCCAATGATGAAAATTGAAAATGTAGAGATGGCACTTGGACATGATCCTCTCCTCCCTGTCCTCCTCCTCCTCCTCCTCCTCCTCCTCCTCCTCCTCCTCTCTCTCTCTCTCTCTCTCTCTCTCTCTCTGCGTGATGCGTAATGGCACATGCAACAGCAACAGCAGCAGCAGTTCACACCAGATCAATCTTTCACATGCCTTATGGACAAAAGGGAGATCATTTCTTGTGCCATCAATGAATGCTACATCTATGGCACCTGAGGGCATGACATTTCTTTACCTTACACTAATAACCGGCAAAATTTGCATGGATATATTTATTTTCAATTTCATCTTCCTTCAATAACATTTCTGTCTCTTACGTTCAGTTTTTGCATCATTTTCGCTTTGCTTCATCATTTTTGTGCATTTGTTGTGGTTCCATCTGATTATGATTAAGTTTGCTCTGTGATTTCTTCATTACTTTTGCAGTACCTTCTTAGCTTGTTGTTTTGCTCTTCACCTCAGCGGAGGAAAATCTTTGGTGTTTCATGATTTATCACGACTGATCACCGTTGTAAATCAGCTTGCATTTGAGTTCCGATCTCGAAGTGGTAGCCCTTTACCAGGGTGAATGTTTTGAAATGGCCAAAGCATTGTTTGTAATGTTCATTGTCCTTTATCATCACGACTGATCACTGTCTGTAATGTTCATTAGTGGTTTTAAGTTAGTATTTTGTTTATGATTTGTGCTTCAAAATTGTCCATGAAGTTCTGATACTGGTTCTATACACCAATTAGTAATGCCTTCTACAATGTATTGCCCAATGATGAAAACTACTCCCTCCGTCCCATAATGTAAGACGTTTTTTGACACTACACTAGTGTGAAAAAACGTCTTACATTATTGGACGGAGGGAGTAATATGTAGAGATGGCACATAACATGGGCACGCGCGGGCATGTGTCTGTGTCCTGACAGCAGATATAACTTGAACAACTGAAGGCACAGGCTTCATTTTTGTCATCTTACACAAATTACCGGTAAACCTTTGTTTGATATATTTATTTTCAGTTTCATCTTCCAGATCTCTATATATTGGCTTGATAAAAATCCTTAATTTGCTCCTTTCTCTTATGTTTAGAAGATTTTGCATTGTTGCCATTTGGCTTCAGTTCCGTGAATTTGCTTGTTTCATCTGGTCATGGTCAGGCTTGTTCTGTTAATTTGTTTGTTATGTTTCTAGTATCTATTTTGTTGTTGTTTGCCTTCGCTTTGGCTATTTCATCTGATCGATCTTAGTATAGTTTTGTTTTCTTGGTTTATTTTGTAGTACAGTTTTACTGCTATATATTTTGCTTGCTACTTGGATTTGCCCCTGGCCCAATGATGATTACGATGGAGCCATCATGCATGCATGGATGGATTGGCTTAGATTTGAGCTCCAAACAGGGCCAGCTGTTGCATTCGCAAAGTTGAAGCCCCTGAAAATGGCTAATGCAGCACCATCTTCTCTGTTCTGGGCGCTGAGGCATGTGTCTTGGATCAACCGTTGCTTCTGCTGAAGCTTTGGCACTGACGCCTGGCAAAAGGTGTTCTTCTTCTGCTTCTGCTGCTTCTTCTTCTTCTTCACTCGATTGTTGTTGTCTCTGACAACTCATGTGCTATACCGGTGAACCAAGGCACGCCCCAGTGCCAGCTTTGAAGCTCCTGCATTAGCCTGTGATGAAACTGAAATCTGAGGGCCATATTGTAATACAACCTTGTTGGTATTTTCAATGGAATCGAACTCTTTTGCATATGCTCACTGCCTAACAGCCAGTGTGCACGCTTTGCTTCTCTTATTTCATTATCTTGGTATATTAGCTAAGGTTTAGGCTAGTGTTTTGAATAAAGTTATGTGCTTCATGGTGCTGAAGTGTGTATGTGGATTGCTAGCTCTTTCCATCAGTTCGGACTTTTCGTTGCATTGGCTAGTGCTGAATTATTGTTCCACAATCAATGGCACAAAATCTCTCACATCCCCCTGCCATGTCTTCAGATATGATGGCAGATGATCACACTCTGACAGATGATACTAGTTCATCTGAGGATAATTTTGCATATATTCATATTATTTATTTCTTTGTGCCATCATTATTGTTGTGTCATGTGTCATATGTATCATAAACATTCCATTTGCCGTTCTCAGATGCAGGTTGGTTCTTCTATAGTAAACGGAACATCTGCATTTAGTCATCAAATGTCTTGTCTATTTTAGTTGATTTTCTTTCTGCTTTGTTATCAGTTTGTGTTTTTTCCTATATCTCTTTGCGAAACTTCATATTACACTTTGACCCAATTTAATATCCCAATTGTGGGCATGTGGCTTGCACTTAATTTCTATTGTGACAGAATCGTGATGTTTCATTTTGTTCTTGATGGTCGATAGAATTGTACAAGTGTTGGTTTCTATAATGCATCGCCCAATGATGAAAACTGAAAATGTAGAGATGGCACTTGGACATGATCCTCTCCTCCCTCGCCCCCCTCCTCCTCTCTCTCTCTCTCTCTGCATGGATGCGTAAGGGCACATGCAGCAGGAACAGCAGCAGCAGCAGCAGTTCACACCAGATCAATCTTCACATGCCTTATGGACAAAAGGGAGATCATATCTTGTGCCATCAATGAATGCTACATCTATGGCACCTGAGGGCATGATGTTTTTTTTTCATACCTTAAACTAATTACCGGCAAAATTTGCATTGATATATTTATTTTCAGTTTCTTCTTCCAGATTGTCTTTGTTGGCTTGATGGGGACCCTTCACTAGCATTGTTGTCTCTTTATGTTCAGATTTTGCATCATTTTCGCTTTGCTTCATCATTTTTGTGCATTTGCTGTGGTTTCATCTGATTATGATTAAGTTTGCTCTGTTGATTTTTCATTATGCGTAATGGCCCATGCAGCAGCAACAGCAGTTCACACCAGATCAATCTTTCACATGCCTTATGGCAAAAGGGAGATCATTTCTTGTGCCATCAATGAATGCTACATCCATGGAACCTGAGGGCATGATGTTTCTTTTTCATATCTTACACTAATTATCTGCAAATTTTGCATGCATATATTTATTTTCAGTTACATCTTCCAGATCCGTCTCTGTTGGCTTGATGGGGACACTTCAATAGCATTGCTGTCTCTTATGTTCAGATTTTGCATCATTTTCGCTTTGCTTAATCAAGTTTGCGCATTTGCTGTGGTTTCATCTGATTATGATTAAGTTTGCTCTGTTGGTTTTTCATTACTTTTGTCGTACCTTCTTAGCTTGTTGTTTTGCTTCTCACCTCAGCAGGGGAAATTCTTTGGTGTTTCATAATTTATCACGAGCGATCACTGTTGTAAATCAGCTTGCATTTGAGTTCCAATCTCAAAGTGGTAAGCCCTTTACCAGGGTGAAGGTTTTGAAGTGGCCAAAGCATGGTTGGTTCTCTCTGTATTGCTTATTAGTGGTTTTAAATTAGTATTTTGGTTATGATTTGTGGTTCTCTATGCACAAAGATTGGTCATTTGGATGGTGGTTAGATGTATAGAAATGCCTTCTACAGCGTATTGCCCCATGATGAAAACTAATATGTAGAGATGGTCCCTCCCTCTCTGTCGCTGTAATAAATTGGATAAAATTTATTTTAAGGTGGTTAATCTAAATATAGGAGGATGTGGTTGAACACCTTGGGATGTTTTCCAGTTTTTTGTTTGGAAATAATTGATCTGATGTTAATTTGAAGATGACAAGGAGATAAGGAAGAGGAAAATTAAAAGGCTTCTTTGGTGGAGGGGTATGAGAAGCCTGAATCAGCCAAGGAAGCAGGTGAGCTGCCGTGTATGGATCGTGTTGTAAGGGTGTCTCGCAGACTGATTTTCTTGATTTGATGTATTGTCACTGCATATACCATTATCTCCAAGTCTGGTTAGTGTTTGATTTTGCACAGGTTTGTTTGGGATCAGCTTTGAAGCAAGCATCGTTCCTTGTGGTCACAGGTAAATTTGCACAGTCCTGTCTATTAATAGTTGGTTCAGAACATTTGGAGCACAGTGACAAGTTTCAATTTTAAGGATTTATGATATATGCAAATGACAATATAATTCAGCATGGAGCAGAACCGCTGCACACTTATCAATGTATAATTCCTTGTGGTCCACTGGTTTTCCCCAATATGTCAATGTGTGATGTGTCTAAACCCCATTATTTCCCTTTGTTATAGTCATTATTCAGCATGGAGCAGAACCGCTGCACACTTATCAATGTATAATTCATATAAAACTTGATATATTGCAGAGTTGTGCTTCCATCATTTCCTAAGATATACTGAAATTAAAAGTTCAGCTTCTTTTTATCGAGCTGTTTCTTTTCACAGCTGACAGCGGAAGCTAAATAAAATGTCCTATGGGGTTTGAGGTTGATTTTGAGGATACACTTCCATCATCCTTAGAAAATTATTCTCTTTTCTGAGATGTTTCAATATCAACTATTTTCATCTTTCGACTTCCATTTTAATCCTAGTTCAGAGAGTGGCCTTTTTGTGCCTGGTAGTGGGTATGTTTCAAAATTGTCTGCATTTTGAGGCTACACTTACATCCTTTAGAAAATTATTCTCTTATTCAAGATGTTTCAATATCAACTATTTTCATCTTTCTATTTCCATTTTAATCCTGGTTCAGAGAGTGGCCTTTTTGTGCCTGTTATTACACTTGAACGCTAAATTGCAAAGTGACACATAAATTGTTCTAAAGGACTGATGGTGATGTTTTCATACGGTCATTCTTACTGGGTGGCTATTGGCTCGTTCATTTTTGTAATCATGAAATGTTGACAGATGCTGGACATGCATATTGTCCTAGTTATTTCCATATTTTATTTAATAGAACACTGAAGTTATTTTAAATAGAAGAAAAAGATGTCTCCTGGTCCATTACGTAAAATTATGTCTACCAGGTACTGATATTTAGCATGCATCGTTTATATTCTGAAAACATGTGTTCTTTGTCCTTTCAATAACTAACTTAAATATTTGAATTATGCAGAGTGTGAGAAATTAGTGATGTCAACTTTCTGATGGGGAAAAAGGAAAACATGTGCTTCTGTTATATGCCCGAAGATTGTGCTTAAATGGGAGAGCATGAATGTTTCATTAAGCTGCCTTGGCCCCAGGTGTGTTCCATATTTCTATTGTTGTCCCATTTGCGACTATCTTACTATGTGCAGCCTAGGATTTGGTTGATCTTCGATGCAGGCAGAATCTGGTGATGCATGTTTTCATGTTTCGTTTTCCATTTTCATCCTGGTTCAGAGAGCGACCAGTTCATAACGTGAAGCTCTACTGTTGGAATTCTATCCTTCGGTGTTCCTTGGTTCCTCTGATCATGCCACTCGCTGAAATGAGAGGCAGGCTCGTAGTTAATTTACTTATGCCTTCAATACTCATAGAACGGTCCAGCTGGGGAATCCTTCGTTACCTATAGGTTAACTTTGTTCTTTCGTTTTTATTGTTGTGCGATACATATCCACCTATGATGACAAGTAGGTTCCCAAAGTTTTGTGTTGTAGCTGTCAGTTGGCATCTTCCAATTGCTGATGGATCCTAAGTTTGAATGTTGTACTTGGTTTGTAAGGCCTTACAGTTTCAGTGTTTTATTTGCTCATGGAGCCATGGCTCTGTTACGTTGGGCTAAGGTGTGATTGCTTGCACGGGTATGCCAAGGTGTAGATGCAGACTCATTGTCGATGTTGAATACTGGAGTAAGAATGATGCTGCATGCTCTAATGAACCTGCATGCTGCAGCAGCATTACTATCAGGATATATGGGTTAGGGAGATACTTTTTTGACAGTGGGTTAGCCAAGTGTGGTTTTCAGGTGAAGTTGCCTATTACTCCCTCCGCCCCATAATATAAGAGCGTTTTTATGGGACAGAGGGAGTATTTTTTTCAGTTTTCTTGTGTTGATTTTTCTTTTACTCTAAAGCAAAGGCTGACAGTGAGTTTTTTTACTTGATAGATCGGAACATTATCGATAGAAGAATGAGTTTTATAGCAAACTAGGTTCATAATTCTATAATAATTTCATTTTACGACACCATGATGGTTGGGGTATAATTAAGACTTTGTTCCCACTGAACATGAAATGCTGGATGATGGGGTCATCTATGACAGTGATGGGCAGTGCACTGATGATTGCGAGTATCTTTATAGATCACATCAACACATTTCTGCTAACTACAGTTCTAACTCATTGGTGGATCCTTTTCTGTCTTATGGCTCTATGGGCCGAGCATTTTTATCTCTAGTTGGACAACACTAGCCTCTATAGTAACACATATGCTCTGAGATTTTTCTAGGATCATTCCTCCCAGGTGATGACAAGCCTGGTCATAATGTAGCATAAGCTAAATCGATTCTAGATTTTCTTTCTTGGCCCACTACAATAAAAGATCCTTCATACTGAGCCTTTTTGTGCTACAACAGAATTATGGATGACTGCTCTATTTAATCTTTGACAGTTCCGTCTATATATGTCATGGGCTTAGCTACTAGCGTTGTTGATTGCAACCTTGTGGACCTCCTGCTTACTGCTTTTCATTATTCTTTGTGTAGGTCACATACACTCCAACATCTAAAATAAATCCAGCAGGCAGTTGAGAGTTTTTCGGCTGTGATGATTACCAATGCAGATAGAGCTATCTAATCCAGCTTTTGCTTGATTTTTGTCACTGAGCTTCATATTAGATGTGATATAACTACTCAAAATTGTACCAGCCTTCCTACTTTTTTTCCCCTTTCCTATTACTACAAATGTATGGTAATTATTTACCAAATACTCCCTCATCCCAAAATTCTTGCCTTAGAGTCGTTGATTTCAAGGAACTTCGTTCCATCCAAGATCCTGAGGAAAGAATCAGACTGCTTGGATCTGTGGAGGGCACTGATATCATTTTGTGTCCCACAGATTTTGGCATCCACAAGGTTAATCTCAAGTCACTACACAAAAAGAAGTTGTGTGAGAGACAGCAATACCGTATTTTGATTCCATACATGAGTTTCTACCATCCGCCGGGTACATCTATACGTTCTTCCTTTTCCTCTTTTTTTTTTTTTTGTGATCTGGGCACAACACTGCTTGTATGTCTCTAATCAGATTGAAAGTTATATTTGATTGTTCAGCTGTGAGCAAACTTTATGTAACACTAGAATGTTGCACCTAATTATGCTTATGGCTACCTAACTGGCCGTTTAACTATCATGCGATCTCCTTTTTGCAAGCATACTTACAAATCTATGTTTGCAAAATGGGAAGTTGCAGAAAGGGAGGAAAGGTGAGCCACTCAGTTGCGGCTCGTTGACGATGTAGGATTGAATATGGATAAGGGCAGGATGGCGCTTTCATCAACATGAGCCTTGGGAAGCTTTTGTAGTGGTGCTTGTTTGCTTTTGGTAGTATGCTTGATAATTTCCCCGTTGTTGGCATGTGTAAAAGCGGGTGAATGGATTATCTTGTAATGAACTTCTAGTTTCTTGAAGCAGCAACAACCATGTCCTCCTTTGTTGAATTTGCTTGAGAATGCATAGTTTGGTCAGTTTGCTATTTTTAAAACTCTACAGTTTGCTCTCCCAACTTTTATCCAGTTTCTGGATTCATCTCCCATAAGGGGTACCATTGCTAGTTTTTACATGGTGGCTTGCTCATCTCAGTTAATCTTGTGAATTCAATTATTGCTACATGTCAAGTGCTTATGTCACCACAGTTCTATTAGAACCACAGGATGTTAGGTCAGAGAGTGCAAGGCTACAGTGATAATTGCTAGGGTACTGCCAACCTCTGTTTCACTGATGCTTCTCATAGGCCTGGGCATACACTTGTGTCTCAGCACTTTCTCCCATCATGCAAAGATCAATATGCAGTTCACCGTCTCCGAATGCTTTCTCTCTATATACTCCTTTTAGGTGCATATTACAGCTAACCTCTCATGTTGATCAAAACAATGCCCCACTTCCTGGTGGACAGCAAAAACTGTTTAGATGCAAGATTCAGTTGAACTGCATCGTCGAGTGCCGTGTCTAGGGCCCTGTTCGGATACTATCCGCTCCGCCCCAGCAGCTCCCGGAGCGGACGGAGCGCCAGCAATATTGCTGCGAGCGGCTCAGACCGCGCTCCTCGCGCGGAGCGGAGTTAGCAGATGGGAGAGATTCCGAACACGCCCTAGATGTTGTGTTGCTGTAATTGCTTGTTTCTCCACGCCTTGAATTTGTAATGGCACCACCTGTTGAGTTCTCTCAACTCTGCTGCGATGGGCTGCGTCCAGTGACCAGTGGCGGCTCTTGTAGTTTCCTGAGTTTCAGAACTTCCCCTGGCGCCTAGGGAGTGTGTTTCAATCTCATTCATGTTTCACCCTTGTATTGTTCTGTGAAAATTCCATCCAACCGCATCATGGCTCTCAAGCCTGAACATCTGTTTAGATGAGTAAAACTGCCCCTTTAGATGTAGGGTTCAGACTAACTCTATCATCGAACATCATGCTGTGTTTCTCGCCTCGGATTTTATAACAGAGTAGATCATTCTTGAACATATCCTTCAAAAATTAATATAACTCATTTGTGTAGCAATCAGTCATGAGCAGGCATTACCTTGACACATTACCTTAGTCGATTTCCATTAAAGAAACCACCGGTGTTTTAGAGCATCTCCAGCCGTTCGGCCCCAGGGCGCCGAAAAAGAGCGGCCTGGGGGCGAGCCGGCGCTAGATCGGCCCCTGGGGTTCGTTTCTCCCCAGCCATGCCCCCAGGTGCCGCCCCCCAAGGCGCCCCATATTCGAACTCCATCGTTCCCGCTCAAAAAAACAACAAACCGGTGATCATCGCAACAGTCCGGTGATTCGGTGCCACAGTTCGGCGATCAAATAAAAGAAAACGCAGTAGTTCGGCGTACAAAAAAAGAAGGACGCGGAAGGAACGCATCAAACGTCGAGCTCGACCTCGGGCGTCGTCGTCGGCGTACGCGGGCTGGGAGGCGTTGGCGCGGCGGAGGCACCGTCGGTGGGGCTGGGCGTCCTGGTGGCATCATCATCAGTCCACGCGGCTTCCGGGCTGGGCGCGGCGTCGGTGTCGCCAGTATCTGGTTTAGGATGAGGCCGCGCTCCGCCAAGAACCACGCCTTGAGCTTCTCATCGCCGCTCTAGAGCATGTCAGCGCCACCCATCAAGAAGACGAGGTCGTTGTTCCTCTTCTTGGCGTCTTGAGCTTTGAGCGCGGAGCAAGTCGAGTTTAACGGCGCTGTTCGTCATCAAAACAGCCAACCTCGCCTCAGTTTTCTCTTCTCGCTCGGCGACCCTGGTCTTGGCGTCAGCGAGGCAGTGTTCGATGGACTCTTGCACGCGCGCGGCAGCCGACTCGGCGTATTTCGCCTTCTTGGCACCTTTGTTGCCGTCTGATCGCCCATCGGACGCGCCCGCGGTCGGCGCGTCCGGTTTGTACGTCTCTTTGGCCTTGGCGATGGTGCGTCGGACGGCCGCCCATTTCTCGCACTTGCCGATCCGCTTGAAGACGTGGAGGTACTTGAAGTCTGCGTCACTGTTGTAGTCGCGGAACATGGCGAACATGCATAGCAGCTGCGCCAAAGAAAAAACATCAGTCGGCGCCAGAGCGCCGCCAGTAGCGCGACAAAGCGAAAAGCGCGCTTCGGTGAAAAAGCACGCACCGTCGAAAACAACAATGGGGCGGCGTCGCGGCACTTTGATCCTCGACGCTGGTGCCGCTCTCCGGGCGAGTTGTGACCTCCTCGACGATCCAATGCCATTTGTTGCACGCCATTTGGATGAGCCCCCAATGGTTCGCCATCGCCTTCGACCCCCGCTTCACGTGCATGCCTTTGAAGTAGGGGTCGACGATCTTCCGCTCATCGAACTCGGCCTTGATGCGGTCCCAATACGTCTCGATGCTCTGATTCGTGCCGGTGACCAGGTCGAGGCAGACGACCTTCCATGCTTCGGCGAGGCACTCCTCTTCCTTGGACGCCCATTTGATGCATGGCTCGCCGGGCTTGGCCTTCTTCTTCTTCTTCTTCTTCTTCTTCTTCTTCTTCTTCTTCTTCTTCTTCTTCTTCTTCTTCTTCTTCTTCTTCTTCTTCTTCTTCTTCTTCTTGCCTTTCCGCGTCGGCGCCGGCTCCTCCTCCTCTTCTTCCTCCTCCTCCGGCTCTTCCTCGCCGTAGTCAAGCTCGTCGTTCATGCCGGCCAGGTCAATCAAGCCGTCCTGCGTAGTGAACCCGGGGGAAGCGGCGGCGGCAGCCGAGCTGGCTGCGATGATGTCCTCCATGTCGGCCTCCGTCGTGTCGGCGTCGCCGAGATGCGACGAGGATGAGGCTTGTGAGTAGAGGCCACGGTGAAGAGGTGGCGTCAGTGAGGCTGCGTAGTCCGGTGGCGAAATACGTGTCGACGGGTATTGCCGCGGCGAAGCGAGGCGAGCGTCTTGTTGGGCCGGGCGCCCATGGGGGAAGGTGATGTTGGGGTTGAAGCCAACATGGGCGTCCCCATTGGCATAGCCAGGCGAGGGCGTGCTCCATGGGTGCGGCGATGCCGAGAACCCGACCAGGGAGCCGACGCTTTGCTGGCTCCAGGCCGCGTGGTGTGGGTACCCATCGGGTGGATTCATCGTTGCTGCCGCGCACACCGCCTCCGCTTGTTCGGCCGCATGCTCCGCCGCCGCCGCAGCCGCAGCGTGTGTCGCTTTTTCCCTGGCCTTCTTGGCCCTGTTGCACCTGTCGACGGTGACGGCCTCCCGGCGCTCCACATCCGCCATCCACTCGGCGTTGCTCATGCCGGTGGGTTTGGACAGCGGCGCCTTCGGCTTCCTTTGCTTCGGCTAGGCGGCGGCGGCGGCTGTGGGATCCGTCGCGGCGCGCGACATCACATACTTCTTCGGCGGCATGGTGAAGGAAATATGCCCTAGAGGCAATAATAAAGTTATTATTTATTTCCTTATTTCATGATAAATGTTTATCATTCATGCTAGAATTGTATTAACCGGAAACATGATACATGTGTGAATGCATAGACAAACAACATGTCACTAGTATGCCTCTACTAGACTAGCTTGTTAATCAAAGATGGTTATGTTTCTTGACCATGAACAAAGAGTTGTTATTTGATTAACAAGGTCACATCATTAGTAGAATGATCTGATTGACATGACCCATTCCATTAGCTTAGCACACGATCGTTTAGTATGTTGCTACTGCTTTTATCCATGACTTATACATGTTCCTGTAACTATGAGATTATGCAACTCCCGTTTACCGGAGGAACACTTTGGGTGCTACCAAACGTAACTGGGTGATTATAAAGGAGTACTACAGGTGTCTCCAAAGGCAGATGTTGGGTTGGCGTATTTCGAGATTAGGTTTTGTCACTCCGATTGTCGGAGAGGTATCTCTGGGCCCTCTCGGTAATGCACATCACTGAAGCCTTGCAAGCACTACAACTAATGAGTTAGTTGTGAGATGATGTATTATGGAACGAGTAAAGAGACTTGCCGGTAACGAGATTGAACTAGGTATTGGATACCGACGATCGAATCTCGGCAAGTAACATACCGATGACAAAGGGAACAACGTATGTTGTTATGCGGTCTGACCGACAAAGATCTTCGTAGAATATGTAGGAACCAATATGGGCATCCAGGTCCGCTGTTGGTTATTGACGGAGACGTGTCTCGGTCATGTCTACATTGTTCTCGAACCGTAGGGTCCGCACGCTTAAGGTTTCGATGGCGGTTATTATGAGTTTATGTATTTTGATGTACCGAAGAAGTTGAGTCCGGATGTGATCACGGACATGACGAGGAGTCTCGGAATGGTCGAGACATAAAGATTAATATATTGGATGGCTATATTCGGACACGGAAAGGTTCCGAAGTTTCGGGAGAAAACCGGAGTGCCGGGAGGTTACGGAACCCCGGGAAGTATGGGCCTTAGTGGGCCAAGAGGGAGAGAGAGGGGCCGCACCAGGAGGTGGCGCGCCCCAGTCCGAATAGGACAGGAGGAGGCGCGCCCCTTCCCTCCTCTCTCTCTCTCCTTCCCCCCCTTCTCCTTCCTAGTTGGACTAGGAAAGGGAGTCCTACTCAACTAGGAGGAGGACTCCCCCTCCTGGCGCGCCTATAGGGGCGGCCGGCCTCCCCTCCCTCCTTTATATCGAGGCAGGGGGCACCCTAGGATACACAAGTTTGATCTACGGATCGTTCCTTAGTCGTGTGCGGTGCCCCCTCCACCATATTCCACCTCGGTCATACCGTCGCGAAGCTTAAGCGAAGCCTGCGCCGATGAAACATCAAGATCGTCACCACGCCGTCGTCTTGTGAAACTCTCCCTCGACACTCGGCTGGATCGAGTCGAGGGCGTCATCGAGCTGTCGTGTGTCAAGAACTCGGGCGCCGAATAACGGCGCGGGATCGGTCGGATCGCGAGGAGAACGTCGACTACTTCCTCTACGTTGTGATCGCTTCGCCGGGTCTCACGAGTGCGTAGACAACACTCTCCCCTCTCGTTGCTATGCATCACCATGATCTTGCGTGTGCGTAGGAATTTTTTGAAATTACTCGTTCCCCAACAATGGCATCGAGCCTAGGTTTTATGGTTTGATGTTTTGCACGAGTAGAACACAAGTGAGTTGTGGGCGATACAAGTCATACTACCTACCAGCATGTCATACTTTGGTTCAGCGGTATTGTGAGATGAAGCGGCCGGACCGACATTACGCGTGCGCTTACGCGAGACTGGTTTCACCGCTCGAGCACTCGTTGCTTAAAGGTGATTGGCGGGTGTCTGTCTCTCTCACTTTAGTTGAACCGAGTGTGGCTACGCCCGATCCTTGAGAAGGTTAAAGCGGAGTCTATTTGACGAAATATCGTTGTGGTTTTGATGCGTGGGTGAGACTGGTTCTTGCTTAAGCCCGTAGCAGCCACGTAAAATTTGCAACAACAAAGTAGAGGACGTCTAACTTGTTTTTGCAGGGCATGTTGTGATGTGATATGGTCAAGGCGTGATGCTATATTTTATTGTATGAGATGATCATGTTTTGTAACTGAAGTTATCGGCAATCGGCTGGAGCCATATGGTTGTCGCTTTATTGTATGCAATGCAATGCATACTGTAATGCTTTACTTTATCACTAAGCGGTAGCGATAGTCGTAGAAGCATAAGATTGGCGAGGCGACAACGATGCTACGATGGAGATCAAGGTGTCGCGCCGGTGGCGATGGTGATCATGGTGGTGCTGCGGAGATGAAGATCACGAAGCACAAGATGATGATGACCATATCATATCACTTATATTGATTTGCATGTGATGTTTATCCTTTATGCATCTTATCTTGCTTTGATTGACGGTAGCATTATAAGATGATCTCTCACTAAATTATCAAGAAGTGTTCTCCCGGTATGCACCGTTGCCAAAGTTCGTCGTGCCCGGACACCACGTGATGATCGGGTGTGATAAGCTCTCGTCCATCTACAACGGGTGCAAGCCAGTTTTGCACACGCAGAATACTCGGGTTATACTTGACGAGCCTAGCATATGCAGATATGGCCTCGGAACACGGAGACCGAAAGGTCGGCGTGAATCATATAGTAGATATGATCAACATAAGATGTTCACCATTGTAAACTACTCCATTTCACGTGATGATCGGTTATGGTTTAGTTGATTTGGATCGCGTGATCACTTAGATGACTAGAGGATGTCTGTCTAAGTGGGAGTTCTTAAGTAATATGATTAATTGAACTTAAATTTATCATGAACTTAGTACTGATAGTATCTTGCTTGTTTATGTTTGATTGTAGATAGATGGCTCGTCTTTGTTGTTCCGTTGAATTTTAATGCGTTCCTTGAGAAAGCAAAGTTGAAAGATGATGGTAGCAATTACACGGATTGGGTCCGTAACGAGGATCATCCTCATTGCTGCCTGAGAAGAGTTACGTCTGGATGCACCGCTAGGTGCAGACCTCTTCTTTGAGCAACACCGGATGTTGTGAGCGTCTGGCGAGCAAAGCTGATGACTACTCTATAGTTCGATGTGCCATGCTTTACGGCTTAGAACCGGGACTTCAACGACGTTTTGAGCGTCATGGAGCATATGAGATGTTCCAGGAGTTGAAGTTGATATTCCAACAGAATGCCCGGATTGAGAGATATGAAGTCTCCAATAAGTTCTATAGCTGCAAGATGGAGGAGAATAGTTACATTAGTGAGCACATACTCGGAATGTCCGGGTACTACAATCACTTGACACAATTGGGAGTTAATCTTCCGGATGATTGTGTCATTGATGAAATTCTTCAATCACCGCCACCAAGCTACAAAGGCTTCGTGATGAACTATAATATGCAAGGGTTAGTAAAGACTATACAGAGCTCTTCACAATGCTAAAGGCTGCGGAGGTAGAAATCAAGAAGGAGCATCAAGTGTTGATGGTCAATAAGACCACTAGTTTCAAGAAGAAAGGCAAAGGGAAGAAGAAGGGAACTTCAAGAAGAACAGCAAGCAAGTTGCTGCTTAGGAGAAAAAACCCAAGTCTGGACCTAAACCTGAAATCGAGTGCTTCTCATATAGCAAGCGATCGTCCTTTGAAGCGGAACTGCCCCAAGTATTTGGCGGATAAGAAGGATGGCAAGGTGAACAAAGGTATATGTGATATACATGTTATTGATGTGTACCTTACTAGAGCTCGCATAGCACTGGTATTTGATCTTGGTTACATTGCTAATATTTGCAACTCGAAGCAGGGACTACGGATTGCGAACACCGGCAAAGGACGAGGTGACGATGCGGCGTGGGAAATGGTTCCAAAGTCGATGTGATCGCGGTCGACACGCTACCTCTACATCTACCTTGGGATTAGTTTTAGACCTAAATAATTGTTATTTGGTGCTGCGTTGAGCATGAACATTATATCTGGATCTTGTTTGATGCGAGGCGGTTATTCATTTAAATCGAGAGAATAATGGTTGTTCTATTTATATGAGTAATATCTTTTATGGTCATGCACCCTTGAGGAGTGGTCTATTTTTGATGAATCTCGATTGTAGTGATACACATATTCATAATGTTGAAACCAAAAGATGCAAAGTTGATAATGATAGTGCAACTTATTTGTGGCACTTGCCGTTTAGGTCATATCGGTGTAAAGCGCATGAAGAAACTCCATCTTGATGGACTTTTGGAGTCACTTGATTATGAATCACTTGGCACTTATGAACCGTGCCTTATGGGCAAGATGACTAAAACCCGTTCTCGGTACTATGGAGAGAGCAACAGATTTGTTGGAAATCATACATCTGATGTATGTGGTCCAATGAATGTTGAGGCTCGTGGCGGATATCGTTATTTTCTCACCTTCACAGATGACTTAAGCGGATATGGGTATATCTACTTAATGAAACATAAGTCTGAAACATTTGAAAAGTTCAAGGAATTTCAGAGTGAAGTTGAAAATCATCGTAACAAGAAAATTAAATTTCTACGATCGATCGTGGAGGTGAATATTTGAGTTCTGAGTTTGGTCTACATTTGAAACAATGCGGAATAGTTTAGCAACTCACGCCACCGGAACACCACAGCGTAATGGTGTGTCCGAGCGTCAGAATCGCACTTTACTAGATATGGTGCGATCTATGATGTCTCTTCTGATTTACCGCTACCGTTTTGGGGTTATGCTCTAGAGGCGGCCGCATTCACCTTGAATAGAACACCGTCGAAATCCGTTGAGACGACACCTTATGAACTATGGTTTGGCAAGAAACCAAAGTTGTCGTTTCTTAAAGTTTGGGGATGCGATGCTTATGTGAAAAAGCTTCAACCTGATAAGCTCGAACCCAAATCGAGAAATGTGTCTTCATAGGATACCCAAAGGAGACAGTTGGGTACACCTTCTATCACAGATCCGAAGGCAAGACATTCGTTGCTAAGAATGGATCCTTTCTAGAGAAGGAGTTTCTCTCGAAAGAAGTGAGTGGGAGGAAAGTAGAACTTGATGAGGTAATTGTACCTTCTCCCTTACTTGAAAGTAGTTAAATCGCGAAACGGTTTACGAGACATCTACACCAAGTAGTGAGGAAGTTGATGATGTTGATCATGAAACTTGAGATCAAGTTGCTGCGAACCTCGTAGATCAACCAGAGTAAGATCCGCACTGAGTGGTGCGGTAATCCTGTTCGGAAATCATGCTACTAGATCATGATGAACCTACGAACTATGAAGAAGCGATGGTGAGCCCAGATTCCATAAAATGGCTTGAGGCCATGAAATCGAGATGGGATCCATGTATGAAAACAAAGTATGGACTTTGGTTGACTTGCCCGAGGGTCGGCAAGCAATAGAAAACAAGTGGATCTTCAAGAAGAAGACCGACGACGGTAATATTCTTGTCTACAAAGCTCGACTTATGCAAAGGGTTTCGACAAGTTCAAGGGGTTGACTACGATGAGACCTTCTCACCGTAGCGATGCTTAAGTCTGTCCGAATCATGTTAGCAATTGCGCATTTTATGATTATGAAATTTGGCAAATGGATGTAAAGACTGCATTCTGAATGGATTTACGGAAGAAGAGTTGTATATGATGCAACCGAAGGTTTTATCGATCCAAAGGAGCTAACAAAGTGTGCAAGCTCCAGCGATCCATTTATGGACTGGTGCAAGCATCTCGGAGTTGGAATAAGCGCTTTGATAGTGTGATCAAAGCATTTGGGTTTGTCTGAGACTTTTGGAGAAGCTTTGTATTTACAAGAAAGTGAGTGGGAGCTCAGTAGCATTTACGATATTATATGTAGATGACATATTGCTGATCGGAAATGATATAGAATTCTGGATAGCATAAAGGGATACTTGAATAAGAGTTTTCAATGAAAGACCTCGGTGAAGCTGCTTACATATTGGGCATTAAGATCTATAGAGATAGATCAAGGCGCTTAATTGGACTTTCACAAAGCACATACCTTGACAAAATTTTGAAGAAGTTCAAAATGGATCAAGCAAAGAAAGGGTTCTTGCTGTGTTACAAGGTGTGAAGTTGAGTAAGACTCAATGCCCGACCACTGCAGAAGATAGAGAGAAATGAAAGATGTTCCTATGCTTCAGCCATAGGCTCTATCATGTATGCAATCTTGTGTACAGGACCTGATGTGTGCCTTGCTATAAGTTTAGCGAGGAGGTACCAAAGTAATCCAGAGTGGATCATCGGACAGCGGTCAAGAACATCTGAAATACGAAAAGGACTAAGGATATGTTTCTCGTATATGGAGGTGACAAAGAGCTCATCGTGGCAGTTACGTTGATGCAAGCTTTGACACCGATCCGGACGATTCTAAATCGCAGACGGATCGTATTTACACTAAGCGGAGGAGCTGTCGGTTGGTGCAGTTCTAAACAAAGCGTCGTGGCGGGATCTACATGTGAAGCGGAGTACATAGCAGCTTCGAAGCAGCTAATGAAGGAGTGCGGATGAAGGAGTTCATATCCGATCTAGGTGTCATACCTAGTGCATCGGGTCCAATGAAAATCTTCTGTGACAATCTTGAGCAATTGCCTTAGCGAAGGAATCCAGATTTCACAAGAGGACCAAGCACATCAAGAGACGCTTCAATTCCATCCGGGACTTAGTCGGTGGGAGACATAGAGATTTGCAAGATACATACGGATCTGAATGTTGCGCACCGTTGACTAAGCCTCTTCCACGAGCAAAACATGATCAACACCAAGACTCCATGGGTGTTAGAATCATTACTATGTAATCTAGATTATTGACTCTAGTGCAAGTGGGAGATGAAGGAAATATGCCCTAGAGGCAATAATAAAGTTATTATTTATTTCCTTATTTCATGATAAATGTTTATCATTCATGCTAGAATTGTATTAACCGGAAACATGATACATGTGTGAATGCATAGACAAACAACATGTCACTAGTATGCCTCTACTAGACTAGCTTGTTAATCAAAGATGGTTATGTTTCCGACCATGAACAAAGAGTTGTTATTTGATTAACAAGGTCACATCATTAGTAGAATGATCGATTGACATGACCCATTCCATTAGCTTAGCACACGATCGTTTAGTATGTTGCTCTGCTTTTATCCATGACTTATACATGTTCACGTAACTATGAGATTATGCAACTCCGTTTACGGAGGAACACTTTGGGTGCTACCAAGCGTCTGGCGTAATCGGGTGATTATAAAGGAGTACTACAGGTGTCTCCAAAGGCGATGTTGGGTTGGCGTATTTGAGATTAGGTTTTGTCACTCCGATTGTCGGAGAGGTATCTCTGGCCCTCTCGGTAATGCACATCATCAAGCCTTGCAAGCACTACAACTAATGAGTTAGTTGTGAGATGATGTATTATGGAGCGAGTAAAGAGACTTGCGGTAACAAGATTGAACTAGGTATTGGATACCGACGATCGAATCTCGGGCAAGTAACGTACCGATGACAAAGGGAACAACGTATGTTGTTATGCGGTCTGACCGACAAAGATCTTCGTAGAATATGTAGGAACCAATATGGGCATCCAGGTCCGCTGTTGGTTATTGACCGGAGACGTGTCTCGGTCATGTCTACATTGTTCTCGAACCGTAGGGTCCGCACGCTTAAGGTTTCGATGGCGGTTATTATGAGTTTATGTATTTTGATGTACCGAAGAAGTTGAGTCCGGATGTGATCACGGACATGACGAGGAGTCTCGGAATGGTCGAGACATAAAGATTAATATATTGGATGGCTATATTCGGACACGGAAAGGTTCCAAGTTTCGGAGAAAACCGAGTCTTGGGAGGTTACGGAACCCCGGGAAGTATGGGCCTTAGTGGGCCAAGAGGGAGAGAGAGGGCCGCACCAGGAGGTGGCGCCCCCAGTCCGAATAGGACAAGGAGGGGGGGCCCCCCTCCTCTCTCTCTCTCTTTCCTCCCCTTCTCCTTCCTAGTTGGACTAGGAAAGGAGTCCTACTCAACTAGGAGGAGGACTCCCCCTCCTTGGCGCCTATAGGGGCGGCCGGCCTCCCCTCCCTCCTTTATATACGGGGCAGGGGGCACCCTAGGATACACAAGTTTGATCTACGGATCGTTCCTTAGCCGTGTCGGTGCCCCCTCCACCATATTCCACCTCGGTCATACCGTCGCGAAGCTTAAGCGAAGCCTGCTGCGATGAAACATCAAGATCGTCCTGCCACGCCGTCGTCTTGTGAAACTCTCCCTCGACACTCGGCTGGATCGAGTCGAGGGACGTCATCGAGCTGTCGTGTGTCAAGAACTCGGGCGCCGGAATGTAACGGCGCCGGATCGGTCGGATCGCGAGGAGAACGTCGACTACTTCCTCTACGTTGTGATCGCTTCGCTTGGTCTCTGAGGGTACGTAGACAACACTCTCCCCTCTCGTTGCTATGCATCACCATGATCTTGCATGTGCGTAGGAATTTTTTTGAAATTACTACGTTCCCCAACACATGGCGGGCAAAAGGGGGAGGAGGCGGGGGTTTGGCGGGAGGAATGGAGAAGAGAGGGAAGCCTAGGGGGGAAGCGGGAGGAAACGGCGGGAAAAGGGCTTCCTGTCGCCGACAGAGCGGCCCCATGCCGGTTTTCGCTCCAGCCGGCACGCCCAGGCGACACCCGGCCGCTTGGGTTCGTGGCGGGATCGCCGGCTCTGGTTTTCGCCCAAACTGACGCTAAACGAGATCCTGGGGGCGCGACTGGGCCGATTTTCGACCACCGGCGCTAAAAATTCGCCTGGGGGTGAGGGAGTCCTGGATTAGGGGGTCCTCGGACAGCTGGACTATGTACTTGTGCCTGACTTTTGGACTATGAAGATACAAGATTGAAGACTTCGTCCCGTGTCCGGGTGGGACTCTCCTTTACGTGGAAGGCAAGCTTGGCAATTCGGATATGTAGATCTCCTTCTCTGTAACCGACTCTGTGTAACCCTAGCCCCATCCGGTGTCTATATAAACCGGGGGGTTTAGTCCGTAGGACAACAACAATCATAATCATAGGCTAGCTTCTAGGGTTTAGCCTCTACGATCTTGTGGTAGATCAACTCTTGTAATACTCATATCATCAAGATCAATCAAGCAGGAAGTAGGGTATTACCTCCATCGAGAGGGCCCGAACCTGGGTAAAACATTGTGTCCCCCGCCTCCTATTACCATTAGCCTTAGACGCACAGTTCGGGACCCCCTACCCGAGATCCGCCGGTTTTGACACCGACATTGGTGCTTTCATTGAGAGTTCCACTGTGTCGTCGCGATAAGGTTTGATGGCTCCTTCAATCATCTACAGCAATGCGATCCAGGGTGAGGTTTTCCTTCCCGGACAGATCTTCGTTTAACGGAAGCCGCCTTTGTGGGCCAACTCGCAGCCATATCCGAGCAGATCGATAGCTACGCCCCCGGTCATTAGGTCAGGTTTGGAAGCCTAAACTACACCGCCGACATCCGCGTAGACTTGATCTTCAACGGATTCGAGCCCATGTCAGTGAAGGAAATATGCCCTAGAGGCAATAATAAAGTTATTATTTATTTCCTTATATCATGATAAATGTTTATTATTCATGTTAGAATTGTATTAACCGGAAACATAATACATGTGTGAATACATAGACAAACATAGTGTCACTAGTATGCCTCTACTTGACTAGCTCGTTGAATCAAAGATGGTTAAGTTTCCTAGCCATAGACATGAGTTGTCATTTGATTAACGGGATCACATCATTAGGAGAATGATGTGATTGACCTGACCCATTCCGTTAGCTTAGCACTTGATCATTTAGTATGTTGCTATTGCTTTCTTCATGACTTATACATGTTCCTATGACTATGAGATTATGCAACTCCCGTTTACCGGAGGAACACTTTGTGTGCTACCAAACGTCACAACATAACTGGGTGATTATAAAGGAGCTCTATAGGTGTCTCCGAAGGTACATGTTGGGTTGGCGTATTTCGAGATTAGAATTTGTCACTCCGATTGTCGGAGAGGTATCTCTGGGCCCTCTCGTTAATGCACATCACTATAAGCCTTGCAAGCAATGTGACTAATGAGTTAGTTGCAGGATGATGCATTACGTAACGAGTAAAGAGACTTTCCAGTAACGAGATTGAACTAGGTATTGGATACCGACGATCGAATCTTGGGCAAGTAACATACCGATGACAAAGGGAACAAAGTATGTTGTTATGCGGTTTGACCGATAAAGATCTTCGTAGAATATGTAGGAGCCAATATGGGCATCCAGGTTCCGCTATTGGTTATTGACCAAGAATAGTTCTAGGTCATGTCTACATAGTTCTCGAACCCGTAGGGTCCGCACGCTTAAGGTTTCGATGACAGTTATATTATGAGTTTATGAGTTTTGATGTACCGAAGGAGTTCGGAGCCCCGGATGAGATCGGGGACATGACGAGGAGTCTCGAAATGGTCGAGACGTAAAGATCGATATTGGACGACTATATTCGGAGTTCGGAAGGTTCCGAGTGATTCGGTATTTTTGGAGTCTGGGAGAGTCTACGGAATTCGCGGGGAGTATATGGGCCTTATTGGGCTTTAGGGAAAGAGAGAGAGAGGTTGGGCCCCCAAGGCCTAGTCCGAATGGACTAGGGGAGGGCTCGCCCCCTCCTTCCTTCTCTTCTCTTCCCCTTTCCTTGACTCCTACTCCTACTACTTGGAAGGGAATCCTACTCCCGGTGGGAGTAGGACTCCTCCTGGCGCGCCCTCCTTGGCGGCCGCACCTCCCCCTCCTCCTTTATATCTGAGGCGGGGGGCACCCCATGACACACAAGTTGATCTACGGATCGTTCCTTAGCCGTGTCAGGTGCCCTCCTCCACCATATTCCACCTCGGTCATATCGTCGTGGAGTTTAGGCGAAGCCTGCGCGATAGAACATCATCACCGTCACCACGCCGTCGTCTTGATGGAACTCATCCCGAAGCTTTCTTTGGATCGGAGCCGGAGATCGTCATCGAGCTGAGCGTGTGCTGAACTTGGAGGTGCCGTCGTTCGGTGCTTGGATTGGTCGGATCGTGAAGGCGTCGACTACATCAACGCGTTGTGCTAACGCTTCCGCTTACGGTCTCACGAGTGCGTGGACAACACTCTCCCTCTCGTTGCTATGCCATCACCATGATCTTGCGTGTGCGTAGGAATTTTTTGAAATTACTCGTTCCCCAATAGTGGCATCCGAGCCTAGGTTTTATGCGTTGATGTTATATGCACGAGTAGAACACAAGTGAGTTGTGGGCGATACAAGTCATCTTGCTTACCAAATGTCATACTTTGGTTGGCGGTATTGTGAGATGAAGCGGCCCGGACCGACATTACGCGTATGCTTACACGAGACTGGTTTCACCGTTACGAGCACTCGTGCTTAAAGGTGGCTGGCGGGTGTCTGTCTCTCTCACTTTAGCTGAATCGAGTGTGGCTACGCCCGGTCCTTGCGAAGGTTAAAACAGCACTAACTTGACGAACTATCATTGTGGTTTTGATGCGTAGGTAAGAATGGTTCTTGCTAAAGCCCGTAGCAGCCACGTAAAATTTGCAACAACAAAGTAGAGGACGTCTAACTTGTTTTTGCAGGGCATGTTGTGATGTGATATGGTCAAGGCGTGATGCTATATTTTATTGTATGAGATAATCATGTTTTGTAACGAAGTTATCGGCAATGGCGCAGAGCCATATGGTTGTCGCTTTATTGTATGAAATACAAACGCCCTATAATTGATTTACTTTATCACTAAGCGGTAGCGATAGTCGTAGAAGCAATAGATGGCGTGGCGACAACGATGCTACGATGGAGATCAAGGTGTCGGCGCCGGTGGCGATGGTGATCACGACGGTGCTTGAAGATGGAGATCACAAGCACAAGATGATGATGGCCATATCATATCACTTATATTGATTGCATGTGATGTTTATCCTTTATGCATCTTATCTTGCTTTGATTGACGGTAGCATTTTAAGATGATCTCTCACTAAATTATCGAAAGTGTTCTCCTGAGTAAGCACCGTTGTGAAAGTTCTTCGTCTTTGAGACACCACGTGATGATCGGGTGTGATAGGCTCTACGTTCAAATACAACGGGTGCAAAACAGTTGCACACGCGGAATACTCGGATTAAACTTGACGAGCGTAGCATATACAAATATGGCCTCGGAACACGGAGACCGAAAGGTCGAACGTGAATCATATAGTAGATATGATCAACATAGTGATGTTCACCATTGAAACTACTCCATCTCACGTGATGATTGGACATGGTTTAGTTGATTTGGATCACGTAATCACTTAGATGACTAAAGAGATGTCTGTCTAAGTGGGATTTCTTAAGTAATATGATTAATTGAACTTTAATTTATCATGAACTTAGTCCTGGTAGTATTTTGCAAATTATGTTATAGGTCAATAGCTCACGTTGTTGCTTTCATATGTTTATTTTGATATGTTCCTAGAGAAAACTGTGTTGAAAGATGTTAGTAGCAATGATGCGGATTGGATCCGTGATCTGAGGTTTATCCTCATTGCTGCACAGAAGAATTATGTCCTTGATGCACCGCTAGGTGACAGACCTATTGCAGGAGCAAACGCAGACGTTATGAATGTTTGGCTAGCTCAATATGATGACTACTTGATAGTTTAGTGCACCATGCTTAACGGCTTAGAATCGGGACTTCAAAGACGTTTTGAACGTCATGGACCATATGAGATGTTCGAGAGTTGAAGTTAATATTTCCAGCAAATACGAGTTGAGAGAAATGAAGTCTCCAACAAGTTCTATAGCTAAAGGATGGAGGAGAATCGCTCAACTAGTGAGCATGTGCTCAGATTGTCCGGTACTTCAATCGCTTGAATCAAGTGGGAGTTAATCTTCCGAGATAAGATAGTGATTGATGAGAATTCTCTAGTCACCATCACTAAGTTACTAGAACTTCGTGATGAACTATAGTATGCAAGGGATGACAAAAATGATTCCCGAGCTCTTCGTGATGTTGAAATCAACGAAGGTAGAAATCAAGAAAGAACATCAAGTGTTGATGATTGACAAGACCACTAATTTCAAGAAAAGAGCAAAGGGAAAGAAAGGGAAACTTCAAGTAGAATGGCAAACAAGTTGTCACTTTCGTGAAGAAGCCCAAAGCTGGACCAAAGCACTGGCCCGAGTGCTTACACTTTGCAAAGGAAATGGTCCTTTGAAGCGGAAATGCCACTGAATATTTGGTGGATAAGAAGGATGGCAAAGTGAACAAGGGTATATTTTATATACAGGTTATTGATGTGTGCCTTACTAGTGTTTATAGTAGCCCCTGAGTATTTGATACTTGTTTGGTTGCTAAGATTAGTAACTCAAAACAGGAGTTACAGAATAAACAGAGACTAGTTGAAGGAGAAGTGTCGATGAGTGTTGGAAGTAGTTCCAAGATTGATATGATCATCATCGCACACTCCCTATACTTTTGGGATTAGTGTTAAACCTAAATAAATGTTATTTAGCATTTTGCGTTGAGCATGAATATGATTTGATCATGTTTATTGCGTCTGATTATTCATTGAAGTTAAAGAATAATTGTTATTCTGTTTACATGAATAAGACCTTTGATGGTTATACACCCAATGAAATTAGTTTGTTGGATCTCGATCGTAGTGATACATATATTCATAATATTGATGCCAAAAGATGCAAAGTTAATAATGATAGTGCAACTAAAAGCACATTTTCTCCCTGGGTGGTTTTGGTAATTAATGACAACATACTTTGTGGTTGGACTAATTCTTTTATCAAGTATGTTTCAGGAAGGTCAATCACTTTGGCATGGCAAAAGGACTGAAGAGGTGGATCCCTAGGATGCTAAGGAAAGCATTGGCAAAAGCTCAAGACTCCATTTTTGGTTTAGTGATCCAAGATCACATTGAGTCCATAGGAAAGCCAATACTATTAAAAGGGGATGAGGTTATGATAATGATCTGGTTGCTCAGAGTGCTTAGTGATCTATCTCCCAAACTATCAGCAATCTTTCATTCCAACATACACTCATAAGTAATCTCGGTCTCACCGATTCCATAAACTCAGTCACACCGAGATGAACCACCTCACCATATAGCCAAACCCTAGAAATTCGGATTTTCCGATTCCAAACTCGGTCTCACGAAACTAGTGTTGCCAAGCTTCAGAACATACATCATCATATCGGTGTCACCGAGATGATAAAGTCGATCCCACCGAGATTGGCAAACCCTAGTCTTTGGAAGAATCGGACTCACCGAGATTGTATTTTCGGTCCCACGAAAATCCCAACGTTCACAAGATTTGAACTTTCGGTCTCACCGAGTTGTCAACTTCGGTCCGACCGAGATTGGTCAAATGTGTGTAGCAGTTGGATTTTGTGTGGAGGCTATAAATACACCTCCACCTCCTCTTCATTAGTGGAGAGAGCCATCGAAAGAACTACCACTCCTACCTTACATTTCGAGAAGAAAACTACCTACCCTTGTGTTGAGATCAAGTTGCTCCACTCCCACCATATGAAACTTGATTTCTAGCCTTCCCAAGTTGCTTTCCACTCAATCCTTTCTTCCACCACAGCCAAATCGGTGAGGAGAGTTGAGTGTTGGGGAGATTATCATTTGAAGCACAAGAGCAAGGAGTTCATCATCACCAACACCATCTATTACCTTTTGGAGGTGGTGCCTCCTAGATTGGTTAGGTGTCGCTTGGGAGCCTCCGTCAAGATGTGGAGTTGAACCAAGAAGTTTGTAAGGGCAAGGAGATCGCCTACTTCGTGAAGATCTACCCCGAGTAAGGCTAGTCCTCCGTGGGCGTATGCCATGATGGCATAGACAAGGTTGCTTCTTCATGGACCCTTCGTGGGTGGAGCCCTCTGTGGACTCTCGCAGCCGTTACCCTCCGTGGGTTGAAGTCTCCATCAACGTGGATTGATGATAGCACCACCTATCGGAACCACGAGAAAAATCTCCGTGTCTCCAAACTGCGTTTGATCTTCTCCACTCCTCTTTACTTCATGTGCAATTTACTTTCCGCTGCCCATACTCTAGAATTGCATGTGTAGTATGATGCTTGACTTGATCTCCATTGTAAACTTGCCAAAAACTTGTCTTTGTCAAAAGGCATAATTTTTATCTTGTCGAGTAGTCTAATCACCCCCCCTCTAGACACTCTCACCTTCAACGATCCTACAATTGGTATCAGAGCTTTGGTCTCCATTGCTTTGGTTTGCACACCATTGGAGGAAGATGGACGTGTCTACATTTGGGAGTGTTAGTCATAGAGTGCCTATTCTTGATGGAGTGTCCTATAACTCGTGGAGGATTGAAATGCTTGCTACCTTTAAGATGTACAACTTGTGCAAATATGTTGAAACCCCATATGTACCTCCATTTGACCCCTTGCACCCTACTATGGATGAAGAGCTTGATTTGCTTCGTAACCTTAGAACTGTAAATCTCATCATCAGAGGCTTGCCCGATAACTTGCTTGAGCTTGTCACAAACTTTGAGTGCGCCTATGCTATGTGGAAGTTCTTGGAAGAACTTTATCCGGACTACTCTTTGAGAGGTCTTGATGAAATTCTATACAAGACTATTGAATTTGATATGATGCGCCCCAATGATCCCAACTTTGATAAATGCTTCTTTGAGCTTCGTGATCTTATGAAAAAGAAGGGTGATCCCGGACTTATCAATGTTCTAATTAGAAATGCTCTTGTATTGCATTCCGATGATTATTGTCACTCTGACAAAGCTAATGCAAGTCATTGTCAAATTGACCTAGGTATTGATGATGAATTATCTATGGGTCAATATGATGATGAGCATGATGATGATTACTCCGATTTGGACACCGAGCTAGACAAGATCATGAAGAGTCTCAATCTTATGGCAAATCTGAGAGACTACATATCCGGTGGAAAAGAGTGGATTCTTGATAGTGGATGCACCGATCACATGACTGGAGATGAAGACATGTTTCGAGAGCTTGCAAAGAACGATGGTCCACGCAAGTATGTGACTTTTGGAGACAACTCCAAGGGTAAGGTACTTGGCCTTGGTAAGGTGGCCATATCTCATGATAGCTCTATTCAAAATGTCATGCTTGTTGAATCACTTGGATACAATTTACTTTCCGTGTCTAGATTAGCTGACTTTGGATTTAATGTGCTATTCACCGAAGTAGATTGCCAAGTCTTTCGTCGTGACAATCATAACATGGTTTTTACCGGTATCCGTAGAGGTGATCTATATATCGTTGATTTCACTAAGAAAGCTCAACCTAGAACTTGCTTCATTGCTAAATCTGCTAAAGGTTGGTTATGGCATAGAAGGCTTGGACATGTTGGTATCGTAATCTAGATAAGCTAATCAAAGGTGATCACATTCTTGGTGTTAAAGATGTTTTCTTTGACAAAGATAGACTCTGTAGTGCTGTCAAGCGGGAAAACAAGTAGGTGGAAGTCATCCGTAAAGAACATCATGACTACAAGGAGACCGCTTGAGCTTCTTCATATGGATCTCTTGGTCCCAATGCTTACAAAAGCCTTGGTGGTAACTCCTTTGGTCTAGTTATAGTTGATGATTATTCCAGATTCGTGGGTATTTTTCCTTGATGACAAGTCACGAGTTCGGAGAATCTTCAAAACCTTTGCGGAAAGGCCCAAAATCAATTTGAGGTGAAGATCAAGAAAGTTCGGAGTGACAATGGAGCGGAGTTCAAGAACACCCATGTGGACTCTTTTCTCGATGAGGAAGGGATTCTACATGAGTTCTCGACTACGTACACACCTCAACAAAATGGAGTTGTTGAGAGGAAGAACCGAGCAGCTCATAGAGATGGCGAGAACGATGCTTGACGAATACAAGACACCGAAGCACTTTTGGGGAGAAGCCGTCGAGACAGCTTGTCATGCTATCAACAGGCTCTATCTTCACAAGCTCCTTGGCAAGACTTCATACGAGCTCCTCACCGGTAACAAACCCCAAGTGGGATACTTTCGTGTCTTTGGTTCAAAATGCTATATCCTTGATAAGCATCGTCGGTCTAAATTTGCTCCTAAAACTCATGAAGGCTTATTCCTCGGTTATGGATCAAACTCCCACACCTACCGTGTCTACAATAATTTCACCCGAAAGGTTGAAGAGATGGTAGACGTGAAGTTTGATGAATCTAATGGCTCGCAAGTAGAGCAAATGCCTATTGATGTAGGAGACAAGGACCCATCGGAAGCCATTCAAGATTTATCTATTGGAAAGATCCGTCCCATGGAAGTGAAGGAGAGTACCTCATCTACATATGTGGAGCCCCCTACTTCACGGCAAGATGAACCTCAAGGCAACATGGAGGCCTCCACAAGTGGAACTCACCAAGATGAGGAAGTGCGACAAGAAGATCCACCACAACCTCCTTCTCCACCGCCTCAAGACAACACCAACAACAATGAAGAAGAAGAGGAAGATGAGGATGATGAGGAAGCTCAGCCGCGACCACAACAAAAGCTATCTCGAGTTCGAGCAAGAGTCAAGAAGAATCATCCGTGGAACAAATGATGAACGACATCGACTCGGAGAATTACTCGCTCTAAAACTCGTTTAGCTAACTTTTGTGAGCATTACTCATTTATTTCTAGTCTTGAACCTATGAAGGTAGAAGAAGCGCTTGAAGACCCGGATTGGGTGAGCGCTATGCACGAAGAGCTACACAACCGAGAGGAACAACGTTTGGACTTTGGTAGAAAGCCCAATGATGACCAAAACGTCATTGGAACCAAATGGGTGTTTGAACAAGCAAGATGAAGATGGACAAGTCATCGCAACAAGGCTCGTCTCGTAGCTCAAGGTTACACACAAGTCGAAGGTATGGACTATGGTGAGACTTATGCTCCCGTTGCTAGACTTGAGTCCATTCGCATTCTTCTTGCTTATGCCAACCACCATGATATTACTCTCTATCAAATGGACATTAAAAGTGCTTTCCTAAATGGTGAAATAGAGGAGGAAGTATTTGTGAATCAACCTCCGGTTTGTGAATCCTAAAAGCCTAATCATGTTTACAAGTTGCACAAAGCTCTTTATGGTCTTAAACAAGCTCCTAGAGCTTGGTACAAATGCTTGACTAGCTTTCTTCTTGAAAAAGGATTTGAGATTGGAAAAATAGACTCAACGCTATTCACGAAAAGGGTTGATGGTGAACTATTTGTGTGCCAAATATATGTTGATGATATTATCTTTGGTTCAACTAACCCTCATTTTATTGAGAAGTTTGGAAAGCTTATGTCGGAGAAGTATGAGATGTCCATGATGAGTGAACTCAAATTCTTCCTTGGGTTGCAAATCAAGCAATCTAAGGAGGGTACCTTTGTCTCACAAACAAAGTACACCAAGGATCTCTTCAAGAAGTTCAACATGCAAGAAAGCAAAGGTATGAGAACCCCCATGCCTACTAGTGGACATAATGACTTGACAAAAGATGGAGAACCTGTTGATCAAAAGGTTTATCGATCCATGATTGGTTCTCTACTATATCTCTGTGCTTCTCGTCCTGACATAATGTTGAGTGTATGCATGTGTGCTCGATATCAAGCAGCCCTAAAGAATGTCATCTTAAAGCTGTTAAAAGAATTGTGAGATATTTGATACACACACCTAACTTTGGCATTTGGTATCCTAAGAGGGCCTCTTTCGATCTTGTTGGCTATTCCGACTCGGACTATGCGGAGACAGGATTGATAGAAAGTCAACTTCGTGCGTGTCAATTCCTTAGTCGATCCCTTGTATCTTGGTCCTCCAAGAAACAAAATTCGATATCATTATCTCTTCGCCAAGCAGAATATATTGCTGCTGGTTCATGTTGTGCTTTCGATTGCTATGGATGACACAAGCGCTTAAGGATTATGGGATACATGTGAGACATGTTCCTTTGCTTTGTGACAATGAGAGTGCGATTAAGATTGGACACAATCCCGTGCAACACTCTCGCACGAAACACATTGAAGTTCGTCACCACTTTATTCGTGATCACATTGCTAAGGGTGACATCGATCTTAAGCATGTTCGAACTGACAAACAACTTGCTGATATCTTTACAAAACCACTTGATGAGAAAGTATTTTGTCGCTTAAGGAGTGAGTTGAACATCATTGATGCTTCAAACCTGGAGTGAAAACTCCATTGATGCATGCAAGGCATGAGCCTACTTGACTAATCCTTGATATTTCTCTTATGATGATGATCATATGTCTTGGACACATTTGCCCCCTTGTATTGCATCTAACTCCTTGCAGGTACTTGGATGGTCAACATTCCACAAGATTACCACACACTCAAATCATGAGTAATCTTGTCATTGACCAAGTATCTAGCCCTTTGGGATGTTGAGTTCAAGGAACAAAATTCCACATATCCTTTTTGACACCTAATACATCTAGTATTTCACTCTTGTCATCTTGGATATTCTTGAGTATTTCCTTGCTTGCCTAACCCATGTAGGAAGATGAACTATACAATTGGAAATGGTGCTCCAACTTCACATTCTATGAGCATCTACTTCAAGTTCACCCACATGAGCGAAGCAACAACAAGCCCAAGGTATGTTCTTCACATCTTGAAGAAGCTTTGCTCAAAGTCATGAGTACAAGCAGCTTCATAAGATGTGATCACATCAAATGCTTAATCGAAAAATGGCAACCCCATTTTTGAGCTTAAACGATGAGTATGACCTATGATCAAATGTTCTCATTTGACTCCTAAGTCAATATACTCAAACATAGGTGACTTAGTCGCCGACCCCTATCTAGATGAAGTACATATGTTTTGGAGTTTTTCTGTTTTTCTCTTATGCTCTCTCATTGAGTTTTCTTGCTTTTTTTTTAAAAAAAAACTTCATCTAGCAATCTTTTTCATTTCTATTCTTCTGTTTTTGTGTATATCTTTTTGGCTCTGATCAATTCCCTGAAAATCATTTACAAATTCATTGCAAATCTTTTGAAACAATCCTTGCAAAGTGAGCTGAATTATTTCTGTATTTCCTTGGAATTAAACTCGGCGTCACCGACTGAATTACTTCGGTCTGACCGAAAAAGGATCTGCCCTAAGTCTCCGACTTTCGGACCCACCGATCCATCTCACTTCGGTGTCACCGATTTTCCTTTCAGGATAGCAACTTCTGCAGCTCAACTAAATGATTTATTTTGCATATTTAGTTTGCTCAGTTGTGATTCTTAAGGATCCCACTTCTTTCCTTCCATCTTTCCTGACCTTCCTAGTTTATGTCCTTTTGGCACTTGATGTCAAAGGGGAGAAGATTTAGGGGAGCTTAGGGGAGATTGGAAGATAAGGGAGAAGAGAAGATTTAAAGGAGAAGAAGAACAATCTTATCTTAAGGGGGAGAGGATCACATCAAAGCTTTGCCGTGTTTCACATTGGATATTACATTTGGCATCTTTCTTTAGATTTTGCTTCCTTCGCTCACACAATTGATATCTTATGGAAAGCAAAATCTCTCAGAGCTCATTGAAAATCTTTTAGTCTTGGGAGACATGTTTGCTGATTCAAGCTAGTGCTCAACATGAGACACTCTTTATACATGTCATCCCTGGCTTGGTACTCTTGATGTTCTTGCTGTTGGATGAAGAAATACTCTTGTGTTATCTAACCTTGTTTTCCCAAGCTTATTTCTTCAGGTACAATGCCAAGGAACCTCAAGGTAAGTATATGCATCTTGCAGAATGTGCATGATGGTGACTTGCTTGTGAATACTTGTATGCAAGAAATCACCATGCACATATGCATCATCACTCACTTATCCTCATCTGCTCTGATGCATATAGCCAGGCTGCATGTAGCACATCTTGTTCTTCTCTCTTGTGTGCTTGTGGTAGTCCAAAACCATAATCTATGAAAATCTTGCACACTTGTAGGGGGAGCCTGTGTACTACATGTTTGTCAAAGCTTTAGTGATAATTCTGTCTTTATTTCAGTAAGCTTTGATGTCTTGTTTTGTGTGTTGCCATCAATTACCAAAAGGGGAGATTGAAAGCACATTTGCTCCTGGTGGTTTTGGTAATTAATGACAACATACTTTGTGGTTGGACTAATGCTTTTATCAAGTATGTTTCAGGAAGGTCAATCACTTTGGCATGGCAAAAGGATGAAGAGGTGGATCCCTAGGATGCTAAGGAAAGCATTGGCAAAAGCTCAAGACTCCATTTTGGTTTAGTGATCCAAGATCACATTGAGTCCATAGGAAAGCCAATACTATTAAAGGGGATGAGGTTATGATAATGATCTGGTTGCTCAAAGTGCTTAGTGATCTATCTCCCAAACTATCAGCAATCTTTCATTCCAACATACACTCATAAGTAATCTCGGTCTCACCGATTCCATAAACTCAGTCACACCGAGATGAACCACCTCAGCCATATAGCCAAACCCTAGAAATTTCGGATTTTCCGATTCCAAACTCGGTCTCACGAAACTAGTGTTGCCAAGCTTCAGAACATACATCATCATATCGGTGTCACCGAGATGATAAAGTCGATCCCACCGAGATTGGCAAACCCTAGTCTTTGGAAGAATCGGACTCACCGAGATTGTATTTTCGGTCCCACCGAAAATCCCAACGTTCACAAGATTTGAACTTTCGGTCTCACCGAGTTGTCAACTTCGGTCCGACCGAGATTGGTCAAATGTGTGTAACAGTTGGATTTTGTATGGAGGCTATAAATACCCTCCACCTCCTCTTCATTCGTGGAGAGAGCCATCGAAAAGAACTACCACTCCTACCTTACATTTCGAGAAGAAAACTACCTACCCTTGTGTTGAGATCAAGTTGCTCCACTCCCACCATATGAAACTTGATTTCTAGCCTTCCCAAGTTGCTTTCCACTCAATCCTTTCTTCCACCACAGCCAAATCGGTGAGGAGAGTTGAGTGTTGGGGAGATTATCATTTGAAGCACAAGAGCAAGGAGTTCATCATCACCAACACCATCTATTACCTTTTGGAGGTGGTGCCTCCTAGATTGGTTAGGTGTCGCTTGGGAGCCTCCGTCAAGATGTGGAGTTGAACCAAGAAGTTTGTAAGGGCAAGGAGATCGCCTACTTCGTGAAGATCTACCCCGAGTAAGGCTAGTCCTCCGTGGGCGTATGCCATGATGGCATAGACAAGGTTGCTTCTTCGTGGACCCTTCGTGGATGGAGCCCTCCGTGGACTCTCGCAGCCGTTACCCTCCGTGGGTTGAAGTCTCCATCAACGTGGATTGACGATAGCACCACCTATCGGAACCACGAGAAAAATCTCCGTGTCTCCAAACTGCGTTTGATCTTCTCCACTCCTCTTTACTTCATGTGCAATTTACTTTCCGCTGCCCATACTCTAGAATTGCATGTGTAGTATGATGCTTGACTTGATCTCCATTGTAAACTTGCCAAAAACTTGTCTTTGTCAAAAGGCATAATTTTTATCTTGTCGAGTAGTCTAATCACCCCCCCCTCTAGACACTCTCACCTTCAACGATCCTACAGCAACTTATTTGTGGCACTGCTGTTTGGGTCATATCGATGTAAAGCGCATGAAGAAACTCCATAAAGATGGATTTTCGGAATCACTTGGTTATGAATCATTTGATGCTTGCGAACCGTGCCTTTTTGGCAAGATGACTAAAACTCCGTTCTCCGGAACAATGGAACAAGCTACTGACTTATTGGAAATAATACATACCGATGTATGCGATCCAATGAGTGTTGATGCTCGTGGCAAGTATCGTTATTTTCTGACCTTCACAAAATGATTTGAGCAGATAGGGGTATATCTACTTGATGAAACATAAGTCTGAAATAGTTGAAAGGTTCAAAGAATTTCAGAGTGAAGTGGAAAAATCATCGTAACAAGAAAATAAAATTTCTGCGATCTGATCGCGGAGACGAATATTTGAGTTATGAGTTTGGTCTTCAAATAAAACAATGTGGAATAGTTTCACAACTCACGCCACCTGGAACACCACAATGTAATGGTGTGTCCAAACATCTTAATCGTACTTTACTAAAAATGGTGCGATCTATGATGTCTCTTATCGGTTTACCACTATCGTTTTGGGGTTGTGCATTAGAGACAGCTGCATTCACGTTTAATAGGGCACCATCTAAATCCGTTAAGACGACACCGTATGCACTATGGTTTAGCAGTAAACCTAAGCTGTCGTTTCTTAAAGTTTGGAGTTGCAATGCTTATGTGAAAAAGGTTTCAACCTGATAAGCTCAAACCAAATCGGAGAAGTGCGTCTTCATAGAATACCCAGAGGAAACCGTTGGGTACACCTTCTATCACAGATCTGAAGGCAAATCATTCGTTGCTAAGAATGGATCCTTTCTAGAGAAGGAGTTTCTCTCGAAAGAAGTGAGTGGGAGGAAAGTAGAACTTGATGAGGTAACTGTACCTGCTCCCGAATTGGAAAATAGTTCATCACTGAAATCAGTTCCAGTGATTCCTACACCAATTAGTGAGGAAGCTAATGATGATGATCATGAAACTTCTGATCAAGTTACTACAGAACCTCGTAGGTCTTCCAGAGTACAGTCCGCACTAGAGTGGTACGGTAATCTTGTTCTGAAAGTCATGTTACTAGACCATGATAAACCTACAAACTATGAGGAAGCGATGATGAGCCCAGATTCCACGAAATGGCTTGAGGCCATAAAATCCGAGATGAGATCCATCTATGAGAACAAAGTATGGACTTTGATTGACTTGCACGATGATCAACAAGCCATGTTAAATAAATGGATCTTCAAGAGGAAGACGGACACTGATAATACTATTACTAACTACTAAGCTCGAATTTTTGCGAAAGGTTTTCGACAAGTTCAAGGTGTTGAATACGATGAGATTTTCTCACTCATATCGATGCTTAAGTCTGTCCAAATCATGTTAGCAATTGCCACATTTTATGAAATCTGGCAAAAGGATGTCAAAACTGCATTCCTTAATGGATTTATTAAAGAAGAGTTGTATATGATGCAACTAGAAGGTTTTGTCAATCCTAAAGGTGCTAACAAAATATGCAAGCTCCAGCAATCCATCTATGGACTAGTGCAAGCATCTCGGAGTTGGAATATACGCTTTGATAAGTTGATCAAAGCATATAGTTTTATACAGACTTGCGATGAAGCCTGTATTTACAAGAAAGTGAGTGGGAGCACTACAACATTTCTGATAAGTATATGTGAAAGACATATTGTTGATCGGAAATAATGTAGAATTATTCTGCAAAGCATAAAGGAGTGTTTGAAAGGAGTTCTTTAAAAGAAAGACTTCAGTAAAGCTACTTACATATTGAGCATCAAGATCTATTGAGATAGATCAAGACACTTGATAAGTTTTTCAATAAGTACATACCTTGACAAGATTTTGAAATAGTTCAAAATGGAACAGTCAAAGAAAGAGTTCTTGCCTGTGTTGCAAAGGTGTGAAGTTGAGTAAGACTCAAATCCCGACCACGACAGAAAATAGAAAGAGAATGAAAGTCATTCCCTATGCATCAGTCATAGGTTCTATAAAAGTATGCCGTGTTATGGTCCAGACCTATTGTATACTCTGCCCTGGTTTGGCAAGGGAGTACAATAGTGATCTAGGAGTAGATCACTGGACATTGGTCAAGATTATCCTTGTGGAATAAGGATATGTTTCTCGATTATGGAGGTGACAAAAGGTTCGTCGTAAAGGATTACGACAATACAAGTTTTGGCACTGATCCAGATGACTCTAAGTCTCGATCTGGATACATATTGAAAGTGGGAGAAATTAGCTAGAGTAGCTCCGTGCGGAGCATTGTAGACATAGAATATTTGCAAAATACATACGGCTCTGAATGTGATAGACCCGTTAACTAAGCTTCTCTCACAAGCAAAACATGATCACACCTTAGTACTCTTTCGGGTGTTAATCACATAGCGATGTGAACTAGATTATTGACTCTAGTAAACCCTTTGGGTGTTGGTCACATGACGATGTGAACTATGGGTGTTAATCATATACAGATATGAATATTGGTGTTAAATCACATGATGATGTGAACTAGATTATTGACTCTAGTGCAAGTGGGAGATGAAGGAAATATGCCCTAGAGGCAATAATAAAGTTATTATTTATTTCCTTATATCATGATAAATGTTTATTATTCATGCTAGAATTGTATTAACCGGAAACATAATACATGTGTGAATACATAGACAAACATAGTGTCACTAGTATGCCTCTACTTGACTAGCTCGTTGAATCAAAGATGGTTAAGTTTCCTAGCCATAGACATGAGTTGTCATTTGATTAACGGGATCACATCATTAGGAGAATGATGTGATTGACTTGACCCATTCCGTTAGCTTAGCACTTGATCATTTAGTATGTTGCTATTGCTTTCTTCATGACTTATACATGTTCCTATGACTATGAGATTATGCAACTCTCGTTTACCGGAGGAACACTTTGTGTGCTACCAAACGTCACAACGTAACTGGGTGATTATAAAGGAGCTCTACAGGTGTCTCCGAAGGTACATGTTGGGTTGGCGTATTTCGAGATTAGGATTTGTCACTCCGATTGTCGGAGAGGTATCTCTGGGCCCTCTCGGTAATGCACATCACTATAAGCCTTGCAAGCAATGTGACTAATGAGTTAGTTGCAGGATGATGCATTACGTAACGAGTAAAGAGACTTGCCGGTAACGAGATTGAACTAGGTATTGGATACCGACGATCGAATCTCGGGCAAGTAACATACCGATGACAAAGGGAACAAAGTATGTTGTTATGCGGTTTGATCGATAAAGATCTTCGTAGAATATGTAGGAGCCAATATGGGCATCCAGGTTCCGCTATTGGTTATTGACCAAGAATAGTTCTAGGTCATGTCTACATAGTTCTCGAACCCGTAGGGTCCGCACGCTTAAGGTTTCGATAATAGTTATATTATGAGTTTATGAGTTTTGATGTACCGAAGGAGTTCGGAGTCCCGGATGAGATCGGGGACATGATGAGGAGTCTCGAAATGGTCGAACGTAAAGATCGATATATTGGACGACTATATTCGGAGTTCGGAAAGGTTCCGAGTGATTCGGTATTTTTCGAGTACCGAGAGTTTCGAGAATTCGCCGGGAGTATATGGGCCTTATTGGGCTTTAGGGAAAGGGAGAGGAGAGGTTGGGCGCCCCAAGGCCTAGTCCGAATGGACTAGGGGAGGGCTGCCCCTCCTTCCTTCTCTTCTCTTCCCCTTTCCTTGACTCCTACTCCTACTACTTGGAAGGGGAATCCTACTCCCGTGGGAGTAGGACTCCTCCTGGCGCGCCTCCTCCTGGCCGGCCGCACCTCCCCCTTCCCTCCTTTATATCTGAGGCGGGGGCACCCCATGACACACAAGTTGATCTACGGATCGTTCCTTAGCCATGTGCGGTGCCCCCCTCCACCATATTCCACCTCGGTCTTATCGTCGCGGAGTTTAGGCGAAGCCCTGCGCCGGTAGAACATCATCATCGTCACCACGCCGTCGTGCTGACGGAACTCATCCCCGACGCTTTGCTGGATCGGAGCCCGGGGATCGTCATCGAGCTGAACGTGTGCTGAACTCGGAGGTGCCATACATTCGGTACTTGGATCACTCGGATCGTGAAGACGTACGACTACATCAACTGCGTTGTCATAACGCTTCCGCTTATGGTCTACAAGTGTACGTGGACAATACTCTCCCCTCTCGTTGCTATGCCATCACCATGATCTTGCGTGTGCGTGGGAATTTTTTTGAAATTACTGCGTTCCTCAACAGTCAGGTGCGCCGAACAATCACGACGAGCATGACTTAGATCTGCCATTGGACGGTGTTCGGGAGATCACACTTGCGGCTGCACCGGCCCTCAGTCCGGAGCAGATCGTGCCATCCGAGGATGGGTGGATGGACCCCGCCACGGAGGCCGCACACTCAGCGGCGATAGAGCCAAACACAGACTTCACCTCCTATGAGGCTTGTGTCATCGGACCCTCGGACTCGTCTCCGGCCATAGGCTCCGAACCGTGTGCGTCCATGCCTATCGAATCTGATTGGGCACCGATCATGGAGTTTACCTCCGCAGATATCTTTCAGCACTCGCCCTAGGCGACATGCTAAATTCATTGAGGTCTCTCTCCCTGTCAGGAGACTCTTGGCCGAACTATGTCCGGCTTGAGTGGGAAGCGGCCGACGAAGAAATTCGTTCCCCACCCACCACCCACTTAATAGCCACTGTCGATGACTTAACCGACATGCTTGATTTCGACTCCGAAGACATCGACGGTATGGACGACGATGCAGGAGAAGAACAGGAACCACCACCTAAAGGGCGTTGGACAGCCACCTCATCATATGATATATACATGGTGGACACACCCAAAGAAAACAACGACGAGGAACTGAAGGATGCAACGGAGGGTAATCCTCTTGAGAAGCAACCAAAGTGACAACGTCGGTGCCGCTCTAAATCCCACCACAGTAAAAACAGCGATAACAGCACAAGAAAGAATAATACCCTGGTCGACTCCAAAGGCAACGACGACCCCATGGACCCAGCGATGGAGCAGGATGAGCCAGGGGACGGCAAACATAGTCTGGGGCCACGGTCTGATCATAGCGATGGCGAAGATAAAACTCATAAACCTGTCTCCGGAGAGGAGAACAGTCCGGACAACGATGCACTCATCATCCCGGAAAGGCACTTGGAACAAGAGAACCTCCATAGAAGGCTTATCACCACCGCGAGGAGCTTAAAGAAGCAGAAGCAAAGGCTTAAGGCCGCGCAGGATACGCTCGAGCGCAGATGGAATAAAGTGCTCGACACTGAAGAGAAATGCAGTGGTGATCGCCACACAAAGAGCTACCCAAAGCGCAAGCTGCTGCCCGAATTCGACGAGAAGGCTATAGAGCCCATTCCGTCGAACAATAACACGGCCGATCCTCCGGACCGACCACCCCGTGGCCGCGATAGGGCGGCTAATGACGCCGCACACAAGTCAGCACACGATTTACGCGAGCACCTGGACAAAAAAGCCGGTATGGCCAGGTCCATCTATGGATCTAGGAAGCATGCTCCGGCGCAGAATCACGACCACCAAAACGATTATACTGATCGAATACCAGCTCGGAATCAACACCGAACACTACAACCGTCGGCAGGATGCCATGACACATCCAAGTACGGGGGTGCCGCACACCCCTTGTGCTTCACCGATGAGGTGCTGGATCATGAATTTCCAGAGGTATTTAAACCCGTAAACATAGAGGCATACGATGGAACGATAGACCCTGTGGTCTGGATTGAGGACTTTATTCTTCACATCCACATGGCCCGCGGAGATGATCTCCATGCTATCAAATACCTGCCCCTCAAGTTGAAAGGACCAGCTCGGCACTGGTTGAAAAGCCTCCCCGAAAACTCAATTGGAAGTTGGGAGGAACTTGAGGATGCTTTCAGGGCTAATTTTCAAGGGACCTATGTCCGACCTCCGGATGCAGACGATTTAAGTCACATAATTCAACAACCCGGAGAGTCAGTCTGTAAGCTTTGGAACATATTTCTCACCAAGAAGAATCAAATCGTCGACTGCCCGCACGCCGAAGCCTTAGCGGCTTTCAAACACAGTGTCCGAGACAAATGGCTCGCCAGACACCTCG
Source organism: Aegilops speltoides (assembly GCA_021437245.1). NCBI lineage: Eukaryota > Viridiplantae > Streptophyta > Magnoliopsida > Poales > Poaceae > Aegilops > Aegilops speltoides. Next base: position 38,538,066 of record CM038141.1, read on the forward strand.
GCTAGGAAAAACCGAGGACAATGGCAGCCCTAACAAGCCTTATGACCCGCTTTTGCGCGGGCGAGGATAGTTGGTTGGCCCGTAGCAGCACCAGTGACCCAGGCACATCCAAAGTCAGGGATGGCAACGGGGAGCCACACGCAATAAAAACAAGCGTCGAAATAATGAAGACAACCCAGAAAACACGGCGGTAAACGCCGGATTCAGGGGCTCTCAACCCGGTCAACGGAAAAAGCCATTTAAAGGCAACAAAGATGGACCGTCCAGCCTAAACAAAATTCTAGACAGATTATGTCAGATTCATGGCACCCCTGAAAAAGCTGCAAATCACACCAACAGAGAATGCTGGGTCTTCAAGCAGGCTGGCAAGCTAAACGCCAAACACAAGGGGAGGGAGACGCCAAGTGAAGACGAGGACGAGCCTCGCCAGCCGAACACTGGGGGACAGAAAAAATTTCCACCAGAGGTCAAAACAGTGAACATGATTTACGCAACTCACATGCCAAAGAGGAGGCGCAAACGCGCACTCCGAGACGTATACGCTGGAGTGCCCGTCGCCCCCAAGTTCAACCCATGGTCGGCCTGCCCGATCACTTTCGATTGCAGGGATCATCCGACTAGTATCCGGCATGGAGGTTCGGCTGGCTTGGTACTCGACCCAATAATTAACGGATACCATCTCACCTGAGTCCTCATGGACGGCGGCAGTAGTCTTAATCTGATATATCAGGACACTGTCCGCAAGATGGGGATAGACCCGTCAAGAATCAGCCAAAGCAACACTACCTTTAAAGGAGTAATACCAGGCGTAGAGGCCCACTGCACGGGCTCTCTAGTACTAAACGTTGTATTCGGTTCGCTCGACAACTCCCAAAGCGAAGAACTAATCTTAGACATCGCTCCATTCCGAAGCGGCTACCATGCACTACTCGGAAGAACGGCCTTCGCTCGTTTCAATGCAGTGCCGCATTACACTTATCTTAAACTCAAGATGCCCGGTCCACGTGGCGTCATCACAATTAGCGGAAATATAGAAGCGTTCCTTACGTGCGGAAGAATATGTGATGGCTCTAGCAGCTGAACACTGAACGACCTCTCCAACCAGAATAAATGATCGGTCGTCAAGACCACGGACACGGTTAGATGTGTCCGGCGCACCACTAGTTGTAGCAGCCCAGATAAACCTGAGCGTGGGTCGATGGATATACCCCATCGGTGGTGCTAGGGGCTGCCTGCATGAAAGAAGGCCCATAGTTCGGCTTGAACCTATTAATACAATAATATATTTCATTTTCATGGTTCATTAAGAATAACCAACTTTTCGCACGAGTCTTTCACCTGGATTTTTTCTTTTTTACAGATGATCATCGTGCTACACCCTTCCAGGATACGACACAACGGAGACAAAGGCGCAGACATGCAGCAGGGCCCCGCTCAAAGGTTTCTTTTCAGATTAAGACCCTGCATAAACCTTTTTTCATGTCTCTTGTTGCTTCACACCCTCCGGGCACTTAACACAACCGAGAGGGATACTGGCGTTATTGGCATTTCGTCACGACAGATTAATGCATGTACCTGGAAATTCAGGGATCATTATCGAGGGCGTTACTCAGCCCAGTATATGTTATAAAGTACGAATACCTTAGGGGGAGTGTTCGGCGTCGCGAGTTTGGCCTTATATGCATCATCTCCGAATCATGTCTTTGGTCAATATTGGGTTTGCCCGGCTCCCGTGTTTTGCTACCTTATGTTCCGCTCTATCGGCTAAGGTGGCACCGGAGAATCTTGTGATTGTGCCTGGTTCATCGGATGAGCACCTCGATGAAAGCGGCCGATCATCATGATAAAGCGAGAGACTGGTCAACCACTCGATGACTCAGTGGAATCTTCGCGATTCCTCCACATTAATGAAGGACCGGTTTCCCGGTCATGTACGTATGCGCACCGTATTCGGATGAACGCAGAAGTGCCAGGGGCTATATAGTAGCCCCACCATCAAACTCCTATGGCTAAGTGAAAGTGTTAAAGCTATATAGTCCGATTGCCTTGTTCGCACCTCCTTAAAGGACCAAGACGTTGGATCAAGTGTGATTACACGCTTTACCGAACACCCCCGCATTATATGCATGGGGGCTGAAGCCGACGACTACAAACTTTCAGGTTATATACATACATACATAAACGGCCGCACAGGAGGCACTATGATACTTTATGGGCAAAAGTATAAACATAGCCTTTATAATCAAAATAGCATTGTTTTTACAATCAAGATACATGTCGCTCGAACATGGTACTCTTCGAGCACTGAGCCTCTATTAAACGGGCGCCTTCTAGGACTTCTTCAAAATAGTGCTCGGGCGAGTCCTGACCTCCGGCCAGACCCCTGGTTGCAATAGCGGTGGCCTCCATCTCTGCCCAATATGTCTTAACACGGGCAAGAGCCATCCGCGCACCCTCTATGCACGCCGACCTCTTAACAACGTCGATATGCGGCACAACACGAAGAAATCGTTGCACTAAACCAAAATAACTATCCGGACTTGGTTCCTTCGGCCAAAGATTATCCACGACAGACTTCATGGCAAGCCCGGACAACCTATGGAGCTCGGCGCACTCGACCATTTGTTCATTCAACAACAGTGCTTGGGAGCACTGAACTGCGACCAGAACAACCTTTCCACCTCATGATCTTTCTGATCTTTGAAATACTCAGTCGCATCAGCAGTACTCTTTGCTAAGTCCAAGTACGCGTCTGCAGCACTCCATAATTGATCTAGAGGGCATACCGGATCTCGAACCGTCCATAACAAAAGGGCTTCCCAGCCGTGATATCTCCGGCTTGACGAAGCTCCTCCCTTGCCGCTCTGATTTCAGAGCGAGTTTCCTTGGTTGCTCCCAAGGCCTTCTTTAGGTCAGCCGCTTTCGCTTGGCTTTCCTTTTCGAGGAGCTCATATCGGCCGGCGGCATCTTTCAGCTCAACAGCCATCTTGGCTATTTTATCTTTGCTCTGGCGATGAGCAGCCTATTCGGCTCTTAATTCTTCGGCCGCCTTCAGGGCAGCCGCATCACTTCTCCTGGCTTGTTCCTTGGCACGGGCAAGTTCTGCCCGAAGGGTCTCCACGGCGGCAGCTCCATCTGCAGTAAAAGCACACTATAAGATACTAGCATTATGCTCCTCTTAATATTTGCTGATCATCCAAATATACATACCCTGCGCCTCGTCAAGCCGCTTGTTCACAAGCGTGATGTCCGCATCCGCCACGTCAAGCTGCCGCCTCAATTCGGCAAAATCAGCAGTCCGGTCAGCCGTCAGACCCTTAGCTGCCTACGCATGAAAGCAGTGCTATAATTACCTGAGACTATGATCCTTTGTTTGCCGCTTTAGACGACAACCAGAGTCCCAGGGGCTACTATCTATACAGAGCACACCTAGCGTGTGCGGTACAGTCAAAAATAAACATTACTTTGTGTACCTCAAAGCCTTTTAGTAGGCTCGTAAAAGCTTCATTCAACCCGCTTTTCGCGGACGAGATCCTCTCAACCACCGTACCCATTAAGGTACGATGTGCCTCTGAAATGGCCGCTTGCTCCAGAAGTTCCATCAATGTGTCCGGTTGTATACCAGACAGTCCCAGGCTTCTTCTGTTGGTCTCCTTAGGAGCCGAGAACCCCGAACTTTGGGTGGCCGAAGAATTACCTTCTGGCCTTTGCGGATCAGGAGAAATCCTCCGCTGCGACACCTCAGGGTTGTCCGTCTCACAAAGCGGGGAAGCAGGGGGAGGCGTTTCACTCCCCATCATCTCCGGAAGAAGATCCCTCGAAGACGAACTTTGTTGGGAAGGGCTATGAGCCGGACTGCAAAACATATGTCTCGGTTGTTATTCTTTGAGAAAAAGCAGGATATATTTACCAAAGTGCCTTTGTTCACTTACGGCTCGGTTGATGGCTGGCCCCCTTGCGGGCGCTGTGCGGTAAGGACGCCCTCTAGGGCAGGGCCCCCTGGCGAAGGTTTCTTCCCCCGTTTGGAGACCTCCATTTCCAAGTCTTCAGAGGCGGCCCTTTTCTTCCCGTGGGGAGAGAGGATTCTAGATTCACCTCCCCGATCACCCTCCTTCGCGGAGGCACTAATCCCCCCGGTTTGGATGTGTAACGTGTGATGCCCTCCTTCGGCTTCTCTATTCCTCCCCTCACCTTCTCCCGATGGCACTTGATAGGGTGCGCGAGCCAACATCTTGGTCAATACAGGATCCGGCGAGCCTTCGGGAAGAGGGGCCGAACACCTGATCGTCTCCGCCTTTCTTATCCAGTCCTGGTGAAGGGCAATTTTTCACAATGATGTTATGACAAATATAAAGACAACATGTTTGGTCGCGGAATTACTTACTTGGATATCTGGACGGTTGCAGTTGAGACCCGCATCCTCGGTGGTGTCCGGACACTTTATTCGTGATCCGAAGAATAATCCATACATCCCTTCGAGCATCACGCCGAAGAAGTGTTGAATAGTTCAGGGTCCTTCTGGGTTGAACTCCCACATACGGAGAGATCGACGTTGGCATGGCAGGACCCGACGAACTAGCATTACTTGCATTACTTTGATGAGACTGACATCCCTCTTGAGGAGATCTCGGATGCGGCTTTGCAATGTCAGCACGTCATTAACTGCCCCCAGTCCAGCCCTTTGTTGACCCATGACGCCAGTTGGGCGGAGGGACTGGGCGAAAGGCTGGGGTGGCCACCCGTTTTGTACCTCGGGGTGCTGTGATGTAAAACCACTCCCGTTTCCAGAAGTTGGATACCACTGGGAAGGAACCCTTTGGCCATAGGGCGTCGGCGCCTTTGCTTATTATAGCGCCTCCGCACTCCGCGTGACGCCCATCGATCATCTTCGGCTTCACATTGAAGGTCTTGAGCCATAAGCCAAAGTGTGGGGTAATGCGGAGGAAGGCCTCACACACGACGATAAATGACGAGATGCGAAGGATGGAATCTGGAGCTAGCTCATGGAAATCCAGCCCGTAATAGAACATGAGCCCTCTTACGAAGGGATCAAGACTAAAGCCTAGCCCTCGGAGGAAGTGGGAATATCAAGCGTCCTCCGCGTGGCCGTTTGGAACTTGCCTAAAATCAAGGAGTCATACTAACAAGCACGGTTGGGTTACCCACACCCGTATTGATGAGAATTTCGTGATAAGGGGAACACGATCTCTGCTTCGACAAGACGTGCCAATAAAACCGCCTTGCAATACGTGCAGTAGCAGGCTGGGAAAAACGGTTCGTAATGACCAGGCCATGGCGTGATGTCGCGCTGTGAAAAGTTGTCAGTAGATTAGATTTGTGGAATATTGTACTCTCTACAGTGGTGTGTGGAATTTGTTTTGCAGAGCCGGACACGATCCTTGTGTTCTAAATCTTCTATGGAGTATTCGGAGAAGGAACCCGCCTTGCAATTGCGAAGACAATATACGCGCCGGACTCATCGTCATTGAAGCCTAGTTCAGGGGCTACTGAGGGAGTCCTGGATTAAGGGGTCCTCGGACAGCCGGACTATGTACTTGTGCTGCACTGTTGGACTATGAAGATACAAGATTGAAGACTTCGTCCCCTGTCCAGGTGGGTCTCTCCTTTGCGTGGAAGGCAAGCTTGGCAATTCGGATATGTAGATCTCCTTCTCTGTAACCGACTCTGTGTAACCCTAGCCCCCTCTAGTGTCTATATAAACCGGAGGGATCCGTAGGACAACAACAATCATAATCATAGGCTAGCTTCTAGGGTTTAGCCTCTTCGATCTCATGGTAGATCAACTCTTGTAATACTCACATCATCAAGATCAATCAAGCAGGAAGTAGGGTATTACCTCCATCGAGAGAGCCCGAACCTAGGTAAAACATTGTGTCCCCCACCTCCTGAAGGAAATATGCCCTAGAGACAATAATAAAGTTATTATTTATTTCCTTATTTCATGATAAACGTTTATTATTCATGCTAGAATTGTATTAACCGGAAACATAATACATGTGTGAATATATAGACAAACAGAGTGTCACTAGTATGCCTCTACTTGACTAGCTTGTTAATCAAAGATGGTTGTGTTTCCTAACCATGGACAAAGAGTTGTTATTTGATTAACGAGATCACATCATTAGTTGAATGATCTGATTGACATGACCCATTTCGTTAGCTTAGCACCCGATCGTTTAGTATGTTGCTATTGCTTCCTTCATGACTTATACATGTTCCTATGACTATGAGATTATGAAACTCCCGTTTACCGGAGGAACACTTTGTGTGCTACCAAACATCACAACGTAATCGGGTGATTATAAAGGTGCTCTCTGGTGTCTCCAAAGGTACTTGTTGGGTTGGCGTATTTGAGATTAGGATTTGTCCTCCGAATGTCGGAGAGGTATCTCTGGCCCTCTCGGTAATGCACATCACTTAAGCCTTGCAAGCATTGCAACTAATGAGTTAGTTGCGAGATGATGTATTACGGAACGAGTAAAGAGACTTGCCGGTAACGAAATTGAACTAGGTATTGGATACCGACGATCGAATCTCGGGCAAGTAACATACCGATGACAAAGGGAACAACGTATGTTGTTATGCGGTCTGACCGATAAAGATCTTTGTAGAATATGTAGGAACCAATATGAGCATCCAGGTCCCGCTATTGGTTATTGACCGGAGACGTGTCTCGGTCATGTCTACATTGTTCTCGAACCGTAGAGTCCGCACACTTAAGGTTTCGATGACAGTTATATTATGAGTTTATGAGTTTTGATGTACCGAAGGAGTTCGGAGTCCCGGATGAGATCGGGGACATGACGAGGAGTCTCGAAATGGTCGAGACGTAAAGATCGATATATTGGACGACTATATTCGGAGTTCGGAAAGGTTTCGAGTGATTCGGGTATTTTTCGGAGTTCGCCGGGGAGAAGTATTGGGCCTTATTGGGCCCTGCGGGAAAGAGAGAGGGGCTGCCTAGGGCAGGCCGCGCGCCCCCCCATGGCCTAGTCCGAATTGGACTAGGGGGAGGGGCCGCACCCCCTCCTTCCTTCCCTTCTCTCTTCCCCTTCCTTGTCTCCTACTCCTAATACATGGAAGGACTCCTAGTTGGACTAGGGAAGGCGGAATCGTACTCCCGGTGGGAATAGGACTCCCCTAGGGCGCGCCATAGAAGAGGGCTGGCCCTCCCCTCCTCCACTCCTTTATATACGGGGGTAGGAGGCACCCCATGGACACACAAGTTGATCATCGTGACCGTTCCTTAGCCGTGTGCGGTGCCCCCCTCCACGATATTACACCTCGGTCATATTGTAGCGGTGCTTAGGCGAAGCCTGCGACGGTTGAACATCAAGATCGTCCCACGCCATCGTCTTGTGGAACTCCTCCCGTACCTCTCTACCGGATCGGAGTTCAAAGTGCGTCATCGAGCTGTCGTGTGTCAAGAACTTCGGAGGTGCCGAGTAACGGTGCTTGGATCGGTTGGACCGGAAGGCGTCGACTACTTCCTCTACGTTGCGTCAGCGCTTCGCTTGGTCTCACGAGGGTACATAGACAACACTCTCCCTCTCGTTGCTATGCATCACCATGATCTTGCGTGTGCGTTGGAATTTTTTGAAATTACTCGTTCCCCTTGATGGTATCGAGCCTAGGTTTTATGGTTTGATGTTATATGCACGAGTAGAACACAAGTGAGTTGTGGGCGATATAAGTCATCTTGCTTACCAAAGATGTCATACTTTGGTTCGGGCGGTATTGTTGGATGAAGCGGCCGGACCGACATTACGTGTCGCTTACGCGAGACTGGTTTTACCGCCGTGCTTTGCACACGGTGACTAGCGGTGTCGGTTTCTCCAACTTTAGTTGAACCGAGTGTGGCTACGCCCGGTCCTTGCGAAGGTTAAAACAACATCAACTTGACAAACTATCGTTGTGGTTTTGATGCGTAGGTGAGATTGGTTCTTGCTTAAGCCCGTAGCAGCCACGTAAAACTTGCAACAACAAAGTAGAGGGCGTCTAACTTGTTTTTGCGGGGCATGTTGTGATGTGATATGGCCAAGACGTGATGCTATATTTTATTGTATGAGATGATCATGTTTTGTAACCGAAGTTATCGGCAACTGGCAGGAGCCATTTGGTTGTCGCTTTATTGTATGAAATGCAAAACACCCTGTAATTGCTTTACTTTATCACTAAGCGGTAGCGATAGTCGTAGAAGCAATAGATGGCATAAACGACAATGATGCTACGATGGAGATCAAGGTGTCGCGCCGGTGACGATGGTGATCATGATGGTGCTTCGGAGATGGAGATCACAAGCACAAGATGATGATGGCCATATCATATCACTTATATTGATTGCATGTGATGTTTATCCTTTATGCATCTTATCTTGCTTTGATTGACGGTAGCATTTTAAGATGATCTCTCGCTAAAAATTATCAAGAAGTGTTCTCCCTGAGTATGCACCATTGCCAAAGTTCATCGTGCCCAGACACCACGTGATGATCGGGTGTGATAAGCTCTACGTCCATCTACAACGGGTGCAAGCCAGGTTTGCACACGCAGAATACTCAGGTTAAACTTGACGAGCCTAGCATATGCAGACATGGCCTCGGAACACGGAGACCGAAAGGTCGAGCGTGAATCATATAGTAGATATGATCAACAAAAGATGTTCACCATTGAAAACTACTCCATCTCACGTGATGATCGGTTATGGTTTAGTTGATTTGGGTCACGTGATCGCTTAGATGACTAGAGAGATGTCTGTCTAAGTGGGAGTTCTTAAGTAATATGATTAATTGAACTTAAATTTATCATGAACTTAGTCCTGGTAGTATTTTGCAAATTATGTTGTAAGATCAATAGCTTGCGTTGTTGCTTTTATATGTTTATTTTTGATATGTTCCTAGAGAAAATTGTGTTGAAAAATGTTAGTAGCAATGATGCGGATTGGATCCGCGATCTGAGGTTTATCCTCATTGCTGCATAGAAGAATTATGTCCTTAATGCACCGCTAGGTGACAGACCTATTGCAGAGCGGATCACGCACGTTATGAGCGTTTGGCTAGCTCAATATGATGACTACTTGATAGTTTTGTGCACCATGCTTTATGGCTTAGAATCGGGACTTCAAAGATGTTTTGAACATCATGGACCATATGAGATGTTCGAGAATTGAAGTTAATATTTCAAGCAAATACCGAGTTGAGAGATATGAAGTCTTCAACAAGTTCTATAGCTAAAAGATGGAGGAGAATCGCTCAACTAGTGAGCATGTGCTCAGATTATGCAGGTACTTCAATCGCTTGAATCAAATGGGAGTTAATCTTCCAGATAAGATAGTGATTGACATAATTCTCTAGTCACCATCACCAAGTTAGTAGAACTTCATGATGAACTATAGTATGCAAGGGATGATGAAAATGATTCCCGAGTTTTTCATGATGATGAAATCGTTGAAGGTAGAAATCAAGAAAGAACATCAAGTGTTGATGGTTAACAAGACCACTAGTTTCAAGAAAAGGGCAAAGGGATAGAAGGGAACTTCAAGAAGAACGACAAGCAAGTTGCTGCTCAAGTGAAGAAGCCCAAGTCTGGACCTAAGCCTGAGACTAAATGCTTCTACTGCAAAGGGACTGGTCACTGAAAGCAAAACTACCCCAAGTATTTGGCGGATAAGAAGGATGGCAAAGTGAACAAAGGTATATTTGATATACATGTTATTGATGTGTACTTTACTAGTGTTTATAGCAACTCCTCGGTATTTGGTACTGGTTCAGTTGCTAAGAGTAGTAACTCGAAACAGGAGTTGCAGAATAAACAGAAACTAGTTAAAGGTGAAGTGACGATGTGTGTTGAATGTAGTTTCAAGATTGATATGATCATCATCACACACTCCCTATACTTTCGGGATTAGTGTTGAACCTAAATAAATGTTATTTGGTGTTTGCGTTGAGCATGAATATGATTTGATCGTGTTTATTGCAATACGGTTATTCATTTAAGTAAGAGAATAAATTGTTGTTCTATTTACATGAATAAAACCTTATATGGTTACACATCCAATGAAAATGGTTCATTGGATCTCGATCGTAGTGATACACATATTCATAATATTGAAACCAAAAGATGCAAAGTTAATAATGATAGTGCAACTTATTTGTGGCACTGCCTTTTAGGTCATATTGGTGTAAAGCGCATGAAGAAACTCCATGCTGATGGGATTTTGGAATCACTTGATTATGAATCACTTGATGCTTGCGAACCATGCCTCATGGGCAAGATGACTAAGACTCTGTTCTCCGGAACAGTGGAGCGAGCAACTGACTTATTGGAAATAATACATACTAATGTATGTGAGGGAGTCCTGGACTAGGGGGTGTCAGAACAGCCGGACTATCATTATCCGCCGGACTCCAAGACTACGAAGATACAAGATTGAAGACTTCGGCCCGTGTCCGGATGGGACTTTCCTTGGCGTGGAAGGCAAGCTTGGCGATACGGATATGTAGATCTCCTACCATTGTAACCGACTCTGTGTAACCCTAGCCCTCTCCGGTGTCTATATAAACCGGAGGACTTTAGTCCGTAGGACAATATACATTACAACAATCATACCATAGGCTAGCTTCTAGGGTTTAGCCTCCTTGATCTCGTGGTAGATCCACTCTTGTACTACCCATATCATCAATATTAATCGAGCAGGACGTAGGGTTTTACCTCCATTGAGAGGGCCCGAACCTGGGTAAAAACATTGTGTCCCTCGTCTCCTGTTACCATCCGCCTAGACGCATAGTTCGGGACCCCCTACCCGAGATCCGCCGGTTTTGACACGGACATTGGTGCTTTCATTGAGAGTTCCTTTGTGTCGTCACCGATAGGCTTGATGGCATCTTCAACCAACAACGCTGTCCAGGGTGAGACTTTTCTCCCCGGACAGATCTTCATATTCGGCGGCTTCGCACTTGCGGGCTAATTCACTTGGCCATCTGGAGCAGATCAGCTTCGCCCCGCCCGCCATCGGGTCAGATTCGGAAGCCTAAACTTCACGGCCGATGTCCGCGGAGACTTGATCTTCGACGGACTCGAACCACAGCCAAGCGCGCCACACTGTGACGACAGGCATGATCTAGCTCTGCCACTGAGCAGTGCCTTGGTGACCGCACATGGATCCGCTTCGACCATTAGTCCGGAGCCGATCGCCCAGATCAAGGGCCGGTGGATAGATGCCGCCCTGGGGGCTTCAACATCCACGGCGATGGAGCCGAACACTAACCTCGTCCCCTGCGAGGCTCGTGATTCCGAGACGCCGGACTCCTTGCCGGACTCCGAACCTCCCGCGCCCCTACCAATCAATCCGGATTGGGCGCCGGTTATGGAATTCACCGCCGCAGACATCTTCCAATACTCGCCTTTTGGCGATATCCTGAATTCACTAAAGCGTCTCTCATTATTAGGAGAGCCCTGGCTGGACTATGGCCAGGATGGTTGGGGTGCGGACGACGAAGAAATTCAGAGCCCACCCACCACCCACTTTGTAGCCGCTGTCGACGATCTAACCGACATGCTAGAATATGGCTCCGAAGACATCGACGGAATGGACGACGATGCCGGAGACGAACAAGAAACAGAGCCTATAAGGCACGGGAGGACCACCTCGTCACATGACATATATATGGTGGATACCCCAAAGGAGAGCGATGACGAGGACCAACGGGCCGCGGCAAAAGATAACCCCGCCGATAAACAACCAAAACGACGGCGCAGACGCTGCCCTAAGACCCGCCTCAACAACAACAACGCTCCCAAGGAGCCCGCAATATAGTAGGGCTCACAAATGGACGACGAAGATGCAGATAAGCAACCGTCTGAACAAGACAAGTCAGGTAATTAGTCCAGGCCCGGCGAAAACGACAATCCGGACGATCTCATGTCGGATACACCACCGGAGAGCAAGAACCTTCGGAAAAGACTCGTCAGTACTACAAGAAGCCTGAAGAAGGAAAAACGGAGGCTCAAAACAGCGGAAGACACACTCAGAATGAGATGGAGAAAAGTGCTCAAAACCGCAGATAAATACGGCAATGGCCACCAATCAAAGAGCTACCGAAGCGCAAGTTGTTACCAGAATTCGACGAGGAGGCCATAGAGCCTCGACCGTCCAAAAATAAAGAGGCTGCCTGGCCGGATAGACGGCCGGATGATAAGCCAAATTCTGACAGCGGCGCCACACATAAACCAACCAACGAACTTGGAAGGATAGATGGCCCAGCCAGGTCCATCTACGGGCCAAAGGAGAAGGCCCCAAGAAGCAAGGAAACACGTCAAGTGTCCGGTGATAGCGGCACACACAAATACAGGGGCGCCGCACACCCACTATGTTTCACCGATGAGGTGCTGGAACACGAATTCCCAGCAGGATTTAAACCCATAAACATAGAGGCCTACGATGGAACAACAGACCCTGGAGTCTGGATAGAAGATTATATACTGCATATACACATGGCCAGAGGAGACGATCTCCATGCCATAAAATACCTACCCCTCAAGCTCAAAGGGCCAGCCCGTCATTGGCTTAAAAGCCTCCCAGAAAACACTGTTGGAAGTTGGGAAGAGCTCGAGGATGCGTTTAGAGCAAATTTTCAAGGGACTTATGTCCGCCCTCCGGATGCAGATGATCTAAGTCATATAACTCAATAGCCCGGAGAGTCAGCGCGAAAATTCTGGAACAGGTTTCTTACCAAAAAGAACCAAATAGTCGACTGTCCGGATGCCGAAGCCTTAGCAGCTTTCAAGCACAATGTCCGAGACGAATGGCTTGCCAGACACCTCGGTCAAGAGAAACCGAGGACAATGTACGCACTAACAAGCCTCATGACACGCTTCTGTGCGGGAGAGGATAGCTGGCTAGCAAGATGCAGCACCAGCGACCCAAGTACATCCGAGATAAGAGATGGAAACGGTAAATCACGGCGCAGGAAAGAGCAGCGCCGAAATAAAGAGAAAAGCTCAAAGAGCACGGCAGTCAACGCCGGATTCAAAAGCTCGCGGCCCAACAACAACAAAACACAGCCTCTTCAGGATGACAGCGACGAATTGTCCAACTTAAATAAGATTTTGGGTCGGATATGTCAAATCCATAGTACCCCCGGAAGACCTGCAAATCACACCCACAGGGATTGTTGGGTTTTCAAACAGTCCGGCCGACTAAATGCCGAACACAAGGGGCTCGACGCGTCAAGCGAAGAAGATAAACCCCACCAGCAGAGCACCGGAAAACAAAAGACTTTCCCACAAGGGGTCAAAGTAGTAAACTCACTTCATGTGATAATACGGAAAAATAGTGCGGCACTTTATAAAAAGAGCTTCGCGCGGTCCGACCAAGCAGAACATAGAGATTGGATATCAAAACCAATCACTTTCGACCACCTGGACTATTCCAGAAGCGTTCGAAACTCGGGACAGACTCCCCTGATATTGAATCCCGTAATAGACGGATTACAATTTACTAACGTCCTAATGGACGGAGGCAGCGACTTAAACCTGCTGTATTCAAACACAATCGGTAGGATGGGGATCGACCCTTCCAAAATCCGACACAGCCGCACTTCCTTCAAAGGAGTGACGCCAGGCCCTTACGCCAAGTGCACAGGCTCCATATTACTAGAAGTCGTGTTCGGATCGCCGAACAATTTCCGACGCGAAAAATTAATTTTTCACATCGTCCCATTTGAAAGTGGATATCAAGCACTCTTGGGACGAAAGGCTTTCGTTCGCTTCAACGCCATACTGCATTACGCGTCTCTTACACTCAAGATGCCCGGTCCGCGTGGCGTCATTTCAATGCGAGGGTCACTTAAAGACCCCGGACTCGGATAGACGAATCCGGCTTCAGCGGACTAGGGGCTCCCTAGCCGCACACCTCCTCACAGGGGGCTGCGCGCACAAACAGCCGCAGGGTCATACAAACCTCGCTTTAATTATTTATATTTCTTATTTTACACATATCTTCCGCACGAATTGTTTTTAAACTAAACGTTCCTCTCTCTCTACAGATGAACAACATGCATACCCGTCCAGGATAACGGTGCAACGGAGACACAGGCGCAGACATGCAGTAGGGACCCGTTGTGAGGATTCTTTTCAGATTAAGACCCTGCGTAAACCTTTTTTACTGTCTCTTGTTGTTACTCTCCCTTGGTTTCTTCCTATAGCCAAAGCGGAGCCTGACGTTTTGGCATCGGCCGCGTCAGAAGACCATGCCCGTACCAGGACACCATGGATTTAGGGCATCGTTCTGCCCATTTTTATAAAGACCGAACACCTTAGGGAGTGTTCGGCGTCTCGAGTTAGGCATTATATGCATCAGCTCCGAATCATGTCTTTGGTCAAATGTTGGGTTTGCCCGGCTCCTGTGTTTTGCTGCCTTCGTTCCGTATCATCGGCTAACGCGGCACCGGGAGAACTACTGCGATTGTGCCCCGATTAATTTGGGCGAGCAGCTCGATGAAAAAGCCGCCGATCATCATGATACAACGAGAGATGGTCAACCACTCGATCGACCGCGGAATGTTTAGAATTCCCGCTTTGTGAAGGACCGTTTCGGTCAGCACATACGCACCTAACTTCGAGATGTGCGGTGCCACCGAGGCTATATCGTAGCCCCACCCTCGAGCTCCAGCTAAGTGAAAGTGATAAAGCGGTATAGTCCGGATTGCCTCGTTAAGCTCGCTACCACCTCCTTAAACAGGACCGAGACGTCGGATTAAGTGTGAAAACACGCTATTTTTTGCGAACACCCCCGCACCTTGTGCGTGGGGGCTGAAGCCGAAGACTGCAATCTTTCAAGTTATACGAATGTATACGTAAACGGCCGCACAGGAGAAGTTTTACTACTTGAGGCACACAAGTATAAAAAGCAATTATAGCATAATCATTGTTTTACAAGCTAAACCGTTCATTTGAACGTGATATTTTTCGAGCACTGCGACTCTATTACACGAGCGCCACGCATAACTTCCCCGAAATAGTGCTCGGCAGGGAGACGGCTTTCATCCGAACCCCGGGCGGCAACAGCGGCGGCATCCATCTCCGGACAGTGCGCCTTCACACGGGCAAGTGCCATCCGCGCGCCCTCGATGCAGGCCGACTGTTTCATTTCCTTTATGTGCGGCACCGCTCCAAGAAATTGCTGCAGTAAGCCGAAGTAGCTCGTCGCCTTGGGCCTCTTTGGCCAGACATGGGCCACGATGTCAGTCATGGCAAGTCCGGACAATCTATTTAGCTCGGCCCATTCGGCCAACCGGTCCGTCAATGGAAGTGAGCGATCCGGACTATGGAATTGAGACCAGTATAGCTCTTCCGTCTTGTGATCCTCCTGGCTCTGGAAGTGCTCAACGGCATCAGCCGCACTTGCAACTAAGTCCATATACGGATCCTCCGGACTACACAGACGCTCCAATTGAGCATACTTTCCATCCATAAACCGGCGACGCAGCAGAAAAGGCTTGCCAGCCATGATATCCCGGCTTTGGCGCGGTTCCTCCTTCATAGCCCGCATTGCGGGCGGGCATCCTTAACCGGCGGTGGCCTTCTTCAGGTCTTCCCACTCCGATAAGCGCTCCTTTTCAAGAGCCTCATTGCGGTCGGCAGCATCCTTTATTTTCATGGCCAATTCGCCACCTCCGCCTACTTAGGCGGTCGCGAGCTCTTCGACTTTCAACTCCTCGGCCGCCTTGAGGCAGCGCGTCACTCGCCGGGCTTGCTCCTTAGCTCGAGCAAGTTCTTCCCGAAGGCTCTCCACAGCAGCAGCACCGTCTGTACAACAACATATAATTTATCAGAGGAGGGCTTCGACCCCCTTAATAAAGCGACTGTGGAGAACTCATTTACCTTGCGACTCGTCAAGTCGCCTGTTGACAAGTGCGATGCCCGCATCTGCCACGTCAAGTTGCCGCTTTAATTCGGCAAACCCACTAGTCCGGCTAGCCCCCGGACTATCCGCCACCTGCATAGGAATGGCGGAATTCATTACTCTAGATTTCGATCCTCGGCACGCTGTCGTTTTCGACAACCTACCGAGTCTCAGGGGCTACTATCTATACAGGGCGCATTTTTATGTGCAAAACTGTTAAAAGATAAAAGGGTGCGTCATTCTCGCATACCTCAAATCCCGCCAGCAAACTCACGGCGGCATTGTGCAATCCGCTCTCGGCGGACGAAATCCTTCCAATCACCATACGCATCAACGCACGGTGATCTTATGTAATGGACGCCATCTCAAGCAGATTCTTCAGTTCCCCTGGTCGGATACTAGTGGGTGCCGAACTCTCTGGCCCCTCCGGACTCGGGGATACCCTCCGTGACGATACTTCGGGCTCGCCTGCCTTATCTGGCGGCGCTGCAGACGGAGGCGTTTCGCTCTCCATCATCTCCGGAAGAAGGTCCCCCGAAGATGAACTCATCTGAGAAGGCTGCAGATCTGAACTGCAATATAAATATTTCGGTTACCCACAGAAGCATAAATGAAGGTATTTCCTTACTAATTAATTCCCTCTTTCATACTCACGGCTCGCTGGAAGGCTGATCCTTTGGCGATGATTGTGCGTCCGGATTCTCTCCGGACACCGGACCCCCCGGTGAAGATCTCTTCCCACGCTTAGGGGCTTTGGCCTCCGGATCTTCGGAGGCGGTCCTCTTCTCCCCCCGAAGGGAGGGGTTCTTGATTCCCCCCTCCTCAGACGCCCCTTTGGGCGAAATATTAGCTCCTCTATTTTCCCCTTCGCCCCCTTCTGTGGGCGCGACCTCCAACATTCTCGACCAAGACGGGCTCCAAAGGCGGTCTCAGGGAGGGCGCCGACACCTTATCAGCCTTGATCACGCCACCCATTCCTGTGAAGAATAATGGGTCAAAAGGAGAACTCTAGAAAGGCATATAAACAGAATGTCCGGATTCGGAGCTGTTTACCTGACTATCCGGGCGATTGCGGCTTAGGCCTGCGTCCTCGGCTAATTCCGGACACGTCACCCGCGGTCCGAAGAACAACTTGTACATCTCCACGAGTGTCGCACCCATAAAGTGTTGGAGAATCCGAGGTCCCTCCGGGTTGAACTCCCATAGACGGAGAGGGCGGCGTTTGCGAGGCGAAGATGCACGATTAGCATAACCTGCATCACCATGACCAGGTCGATCTCCCTCGTTTGGAGGTCTCGAATCCGGCCCTGCAGTGAGGGCACGTCTTCGGACGGCCCCCAATTGAGCCCTTGGTTGACCCACGACATCAGCTGGCGTGGAGGTCCCGGGCGGAAGGAAGGCGGCGGCTTTTGCCTGCTGCCCTTCGGAGCGGTGATATAGAACCACTCCTGCTGCCACAGTCCGAGTTCCTCTTGGAAGGAACCCTCGGGCCACGGGGCATCGGCCTTTTTGCTTATGGCCGTGTAACACCCCGGATCCGTTGCGCCAGGTGTCCGCCAGTTATTCGCCTTCGTTGCCATGTCATTTGCTTGCGTGTTGCATTTTCCATGTCATCTTTTGCATTTTATCATGTCATCATGTGCATTTCATTTTGCATACGTGTTCGTCTCATGCATCCGAGCATTTTCCCTGTTGTCCGTTTTGCAATCCGGCGCTCCTATGTCCTCCGGCGTCTCCTCTTCTCTCTTTTCGTATGCGGGTTTTAAACTTTCTCGGAATGGACGAGGTTTGCCAAGCGCCTTGGTATAGCACCGTGAACCGCTGTCAAGTTTCGTGCCATTTGGAGGTCGTTTGATACTCCAGCAGTTAGCAAGGGTAACCGCAAAAGCCCTCTTTGTTGCATCCCAACACCCTTCCAAAGTGGCCCAAAACCCACCAAACTCCCTCCATGTTCTCGGTCGTTCGATCACGATCGCGTGGCCGAAAACCGCTCCTCATTTGGACTCTCCTAGCTCCCTCTACCTATAAATTAGCCTCCCCCTCCGAAATTTCCGGTCCAAAACCCTAGCCCTTTTCCTCCCGCCGCCACCGGACACGTCCGTGACGGCCGGACATGTCCGCCGCCGCCGCCCGTCCAATCCGCGCGCCACGTGGCTCGCCCGGCCGCCCGCGCCGCCCGCCGCCGAACCCGCCGCCCGGCCAGCCCCCCAGCGCCCTCCCTGATGCTGCCGCCGCCGCCTCGCCGCCGGCGCTGCCGCCGACCTCTTTCTGCCCGCCCGCGCATCTGCTGCTGATGCCCGCCGCCGTTGCGCCCGCTGGTCGGCGCCGCCCTCCGCCGCCTCCCTCCGCGCGTCGCCCTCGCCAGCGACCCAGCGCCCTCGCCACCGTCCGCCGACCCAGCGCCATCGCCGCCGCCGCCTCCAAGCGCCGCCCCGACCGTGCCGCCCTCTCTGCCATGCCCCCTCTCAATCTCGCCGTCAAGTCCGGATCCGGCGAGATCCGGCCGGATCCGCCCCGGAACCACCTCGCCGGCGCCCCCCCCTCCTTCTCCGGCGAAGATCCGGCGAACCCCGACGTGCTTCGAAGTCCGTGCAGGAACCCTAAGGTTGACCCCGAAAATTGCCAAGTCCCGAATCTGTGTTTATTTTCGTGCATTTTCATAGCATCACATCTCCGCAACCGTGGCTCCGTTTTGGGCGTATAATATGTCAAATTGTTCGTCTCGAAGAGTACATCATTTCATTCCATTGCATCATTTGCATTTGAGCTCATATTGATGCCCGAAATGCTGTTGGAAGATGGCTTCAGATCGTTAGTTTCAGAATCTTATCAGCTCGAGCTCTTTTGTCATTTTTGCCATGATTTATGAGTGCACCCTATGAACTTGAGTCCTACATGTGAGTTGAACATTGCCATGCCATCTTTCCAGGGGTATTTGCCATGTATTTTTGTGAGTTATGTGTTGACTAGAACAAGCATGCAAAGTAGGGATGGTGATGTTGCTGATTTCAGGAACTTAGTGTTTTCACTAAGTCTTGTCCTGCTGTTATTTTTATGCCACATGTTCATGCTGTTACAGAGAGATCTATGCCCTTTTTGAGCATGATCAGTAAGGGTGTTTTGAACATATGGATGTGCTCTATCCATCCATGCCTTTGTTGTTATTTATGGAGTAGTCTAGCATGTCATTTTCGTGCTCTACTTTTGGTTGAAATGTTTCCTGGCAGACTGTTTGCGTGAGATTCAATTTTCACGAGGTCGTTGTAGTTGATCCGTGTATGCTATGATGTTGTTCTTGCCATGTATAGCTCCTATGCCATGTCTTCTTGATGGGTGTATGCTTAGTTTATCATGAGATGCTCTGTAGTGAGTGCATCGAGCTCTCGAACATGCCATGTTGAATCTGTTTTTGCCATGTCCTGATATTTCACTAAGTCTGAAATCTGTAATAAAACTTGCAATGTTTACATGGGTGCCATCATTTCTTAGAGTCCTTTTTGGCTTATGGTCAGTAAGGGACTATTGAAATGTGATTTGAGTAGAATCATGTCATGCCTTGCTTTGCTATTATAAGTTCCTGTAGCATGTTGTTTGCTTGCTCTAAACATGCCTTCCTGATGTTAATTCCTGGCATGTTAGTATTTTCACTAAGTCTGTGAACCTGATATTTTGAGCACTTTCACCATGCTTGTTTGAACATG
Organism: Aegilops speltoides; assembly: GCA_021437245.1. NCBI lineage: Eukaryota > Viridiplantae > Streptophyta > Magnoliopsida > Poales > Poaceae > Aegilops > Aegilops speltoides. The sequence continues at coordinate 38,557,689 of CM038141.1, forward strand.
TTATGATGTGATTTAGCCGTAGCTCAGTGTTCCTCTTTTGTTAAGCATCTCCTGTAGATCGCTGCCATATGCTTTGTTTTTATGTTGGGGTGCTGTAGCATAGTTTCTTGTTGCTTGCTAAGTAGCATCGGGCTGTTAAACGCAGATTTGCATCATTCTTGTTTTGCTTGTCATTTGCAAACCGTGCATCGATTCGGTGATCTTTATATCGATTTCAACGAAATCATCCCATCTTTCAGCGGCATACTTGGTTTGCCAAGTTGATGCCAGTTCATCATTTTTCTTCCGAGCATACATATGCATTGCATATCACATCTCGCATCGCATGTCATGTTTTGCATCATATTGCTTGTGCATTGTTCCTTGTTTGATTGTGGTTCCGTTGCTTGTGTTCTTGCTTTGGGTAGAGCCGGGAGACGAGTACGTGAGCGAGGAACCTGTTGAGAACGCCTCTAAGATCAAGCCTTCGACAACTCGAGAACCTTGCAGGCAAGATGACCGCTACCTTGGATCTCACTACTATCATTGCTATGCTAGTTGCCTCGTTCTTTCGCTATGCTGCGCTACCTATTACCTGTTTGTCCAGCCATCCCAAATTGCCATGAACCTCTAACCTTTGACACCATTCCTAGCAAACCGTTGTTTGGCTATGTGACCGCTTTGCTCAGCCCCTCTTATAGTGTTGCTAGTTGTAGGTGAAGTTGAAGATTTCTCCATGGTGGACAGGGTTTATGTTGGGATATCACAATATCTCTTATAATATTAATGCATCTATATACTTGGTAAAGGGTGGAAGGCTCGGCCTTATGCCTGGTGTTTTGTTCCACTCTTGCCGCCCTAGTTTCCGTCATACCGGTGTTATGTTCCCGGATTTTGCGTTCCTTACGCGGTCGGGTGATTTATGGGACCCCCGACGGTTCGCTTTGAATAAAACTTGTCCAGCAAGGCCCAACATTGACTTTTACCATTTGCCTCACCTAGCCCTTTTTTTCCCTTGGGTTTCGGAGCCGAGGGTCATCTTTATTTTAACCCCCGGCGGTGCTCCTTCGAGTGTTGGTCCAACTCGAAGCGATGTCCGGCGCCCCCTGGGCAACCAGGGTCTATGCCAACCCGACGTCTTGCTCATCCGGTGTGCCCTGAGAACGAGATATGTGCAGCTCCTATCGGGATTTGTCGGCACATCGGGCGGCTTTGCTGGTCTTGTTTTACCATTGTCGAAATGTCTTGATGTCGGGATACCGAGTCCGATTGGAGTGTCTCGGGTGAAGGTCTATTCCTTCGATGATCGCGAGAGCTTGTCATGGGCTAAGTTGGGACACCCTGCAGGTATAAACTTTCGAGAGCCGTGCTCGCGGTTATGTGGCAGATGGGAATTTGTTAATGTCGGTTGTAGACAACTTGACACTTGATCCGAATTAAAACGCATCAACCGAGTGTGTAGCCGTGATGGTCTCTTCTCGTGGAGTCCGGAAGTGAACACGGTTTACGTGTTATGTTTGGCGTAAGTAGGTGTTCAGGATCACCTCTTGATCATTGCTAGCTTCACGACCGTTCGCTTGTTCTCTTCTCGCTCTTATTTGCGTTGGTTAGCCACCATATATGTTTAGCCGCTGCTGCAACCTCACCACTTTACCCTTCCTTTCCCATTAAGCTTTGCTAGTCTTGATACCCATGGTAATGGGATTGTTGAGTCCTCGTGGCTCACGGATACTTCAAAACCAGTTTGCGGTGCCTATGTTCTTGAGTAGGTGGCGCAATCAAGCTCAAGGAGGAGCTCGATGAAGATCTTGCCCTTTGTGTTGTTTCGTTCTAGTTGATCAAGAGTGGAGCCCAGGTTAGGGTCGATCGGGGACCTTTATCGCATTTGGGGTTCTTCTTTTATTTTGGTTCCGTAGTCGGACCTTGATTTTATCTGGATGATGTAATGCTTTATTCATGTAATTGTGTGAAGTGGCGATTGTAAGCCAACTATGTATCTCTTTCCCTTATGTATTACATGGGTTGTGTGAAGATTACCTCACTTGCGACATTGCTTTCAATGCGGTTATGCCTCTAAGTCGTGCTTCGACACGTGGGAGATATAGCCGCATCGAGGGCGTTACAGGCCGCCCCGCCGCACTCCGCTTGACGCCCCCCGATCATCTTCGGCTCCACCTTGAAGGTCTTCAGCCACAGGCCAAAGTGGGGAGTGATGCGGAGGAAGGCTTCGCAGACAATGATGAATGCGGAGATGTGGAGGATGGACTCCGGAGCCAAGTCGTGAAAGTCCAGCCCATAGTAGAACATGAGCCCTCTCACGAAGGGGTCCGTCGGGAATCCTAAACCCGGCGGAGGTGGGATCTGAGCGAGCGTATTCACGGGCTCGGGCGGGCACGGCCTGCCCTTGGGCAGGCAACTGTCTTGAAACCTCGTGGGCCAGGTACTTGGCCTCACGTAACTTCAATATGTCCTCCTCCGTGGCGGAGGAGGGCATCCACCGCCCCGGGGTCGGCCGGACATGGTTAAGGATCTGGCGCTCGAATCTGAGGCTCTGGGTGTTGGAACTGGGAGCGAGGAGGAGATTCGATGCGAGATTGAAGAACAAGGACAAGCCTTGGTCCTCTTATAAAGGGAAAAAATACCAAGGGCCGTCTCGTGACCGTTTGGGATTCGCCGATAGAGGAGGCGCGGCGACGGAGCAGTTGGGTTACCCATGCGTATTGATGAGAATCCCGGAATAAGGGGACACGATCTACTCGACAAGGCGTGCCAAGGAAACCGCTTCGCTAAGCGTCTTTGAGAGCGGACACTATCACGGTGTTCATGATCTTCTCTGGATTATTCAAGGAGGAACCCGCCTTGCAATGCCGAACATTACGCGCTGGACTTATCGTCATTGAAGCCCGGTTCGAGGGACTCTTGAGGAGTCTGGACTAGGGGTGTCCGGACAACCGGACTATCATTATCCGCGGACTCCAAGACTATGAAGATACAAGATTGAAGACTTGACCCGTGTCCGGATGGGACTTTCCTTGGCGTGGAAGGCAAGCTTGGCGTCTGGATATGTAGATCTCCTACCATTGTAACCGACTACTGTGTAACCTAGCCCTCTCCGGTGTCTATATAAACCGGAGGGCTTTAGTCCGTAGGACAACATACATTACAACAATCATACCATAGGCTAGCTTCTAGGGTTTAGCCTCCTTGATCTCGTGGTAGATCCACTCTTGTACTACCCATATCATCAATATTAATCGAGCAGGACGTAGGGTTTTACCTCCATCGAGAGGGCCCGAACCTGGGTAAAAACATTGTGTCCCTCGTCTCCTGTTACCATCCGCCTAGACACAGAGTTCGGGACCCCCTACCCGAGATCCGCCGGTTTTGACACCGACAGTATGCGATCCGATGAGTGTTAAGGCTCGCGGCGGGTATCGTTATTTTCTGACCTTCACAGATGATTTGAGTAGATATGGGTATATCTACTTGATGAAACATAAGTCTGAAATAGTTGAAAGGTTCAAAGAATTTCAGAGTGAAGTGGAAAAATCATCGTAACAAGAAAAATAAAGTTTCTACGATCTGATCGCGGAGACAAATATATGAGTTACGAGTTTGGTCTTCAACTAAAACAATGTGGAATAGTTTCACAAGTTCATGCCACCTGGAACACCACATCATAGTGGTGTGTCCGAACGTCATAACCGTACTTTATTGGATATAGTACAATCTATGATGTTTCTTACCGATTTACCAATATCGTTTTGGGATCATGCATTAGAGACAACTGCATTCACGTTAAATAGGGCACCATCTAAATCCGTTGAGACGACACTATATGAACTGTGGTTTAGCAAGAAACCAAAGTTGTCGTTTCTTAAAGTTTGGGGCTGTGATACTTATGTGAAAAAGTTTCATCCTGATAAGCTCAAACCCAAATCAGAGAAGTGCGTCTTCATAGAATACCCAAAGGAAATTGTTGGGTACACCTTCTATCACAGATCCGAAGGAAAAACATTCGTTGCTAATAAATGGATCCTTTCTAGAGAAGGAGTTTCTCTCGAAAGAAGTGAGTGGGAGGAAAGTAGAACTTGATGAGGTAACTGTACATGTTCCCTTATTGGAAAGTAGTTCATCACAGAAATCTATTCTTGTGACTACTATACCAATTAGTGAGGAAGCTAATGATGATGATCATGTAACTTCAGATCAAGTTACTACCGAACCTCGTAGGTAAAAGCAGTGAGATCCGCACTAGAGTGGTGCGGTAATCCTGTTACGGAGGTCGTGTTACTTGACCATGACAAACCTACGAACTATGAAGAAGCGATGATGAGCCCAGATTCCGCAAAATGGTCTGAGGCCATGAAATCTGAGATATGATCCATGTATGAGGACAAAGTATAGACTTTGATGGATTTGCCCAATGATCGGCAAACCATAGAAAATAAATGGATCTTCAAGAGGAATACGGACGTTGATCGTAGTGTTACTATCTACAAAGCTAGACTTGTCGAAATGGTTTTTTGACAAAGTTCAAGGTGTTGACTACGATGAAATTTTCTCACTCGTAGCGATGCTTAAAGTCTGTCCAAATCATGTTAGCAATTGCCGCATTTTTATGAAATCTGGCAAATGGATAAACAAAACTACATTCCTTAATGGATTTAAAGAAGAGTTGTATATGATGCAACGAGAAGGTTTTGTCAATCCTAAAGGTGCTTGACAAAATACGCAAGCTCAATGATCCATCTATGGACTGGTGCAAGCATCTCGGAGTTGGAATATACGCTTTGATAAGTTGATCAAAGCATATAGTTTATGAGACTTGCGGTGAAGCTGTATTTACTAGAAAGTGAGTGGGAGCACTACAAGATTTCGATAAGTATATGTGAATGACATATTGTAGATCGGAAATAATGTAGAATTATTCGCAAAGCATAAAGGAGTGTTTGAAAGGAGTTTTTCAAAGAAGACCTCGGTGAAGCTGCTTACATATTGAGCATCAAGATCTATAGAGATAGATCAAGGCGCTTGATAAGTTTTTCAATGAGTACATACCTTGACAAGATTTTGAAGTAGTTCAAAATGGAGCAGATCAAAGAAAGAGTTCTTGCCTGTGTTACAAGGTGTGAAATTGAGTAAGACTCAAAACCCGACCACGTCGAAAGATAGAAAGAGAATGAGCGTCATTCCTATGCCTTGGCCATAGGTTCTATAAAGTATGCCATGCTGTGTACGGATCTATTGTATACCCTACACCGAGTTTGGCAAGGGAGTACAATAGTGATCTAGGAGTAGATCACTAGACAGCGGTCAAAATTATCCTTAGTGGAATAAGGATATGTTTCTCGATTATGGGAGTGACAAAAGGTTAAATAAGTAAAGGGTTACGTCGATGCAAGTTTTGACACCAATCTGGATGACTCGAGTCTCGATCTAGATACATATTGAAAGTGGGAGCAATTAGCTAGAGTAGCTCCGTGCAGAGCATTGTAGACATAGAAAAATTGCAAAATACATAACGGATCTGAATGTGAAAGACCCGTTGACTAAGATTCTCTCACAAGCAAAACATGATCACACCTTAGTACTCTTTGGGTGTTAATCACATAGCAATGTGAACTAGATTACTGTATCTAGTAAACCCTTTGGGTGTTGGTCACATGACGATGTGAACTATGGGTGTTAATCACATGATGATGTGAACTATCGATGTTAATCACATGGTGATGTGATCTAGATTATTGACTCTAGTGCAAGTGGGAGACTGAAGGAAATATGCCCTAGAGGCAATAATAAAGTTATTATTTATTTCCTTATTTCATGATAAACGTTTATTATTCATGCTAGAATTGTATTAACCAGAAACATAATACATGTGTGAATATATAGACAAACAGAGTGTCACTAGTATGCCTCTACTTGACTAGCTTGTTAATCAAAGATGGTTGTGTTTCCTAACCATGGACAAAGAGTTGTTATTTGATTAACGGGATCACATCATTAGGAGAATGATGTGATTGACATGACCCATTTCGTTAGCCTAGCACTTGATCATTTAGTATGTTGCTATTGCTTCCTTCATGACTTATACATGTTCCTATGACTATGAGATTATGAAACTCCCGTTTACCGGAGGAACACTTTGTGTGCTACCAAACATCACAACGTAACTGGGTGATTATAAAGGTGCTCTACAGGTGTCTCCAAAGGTACTTGTTGGGTTGGCGTATTTCGAGATTAGGATTTGTCACTCCGAATGTCGGAGAGGTATCTCTGGGCCCTCTCGGTAATGCACATCACTTAAGCCTTGCAAGCATTGCAACTAATGAGTTAGTTGCGAGATGATGTATTACGGAACGAGTAAAGAGACTTGCCGGTAACAAGATTGAACTAGGTATTGGATACCGACGATCGAATCTCGGGCAAGTAACATACCGATGACAAAGGGAACAACGTATGTTGTTATGCGGTCTGACCGATAAAGATCTTCGTAGAATATGTAGGAACCAATATGGGCATCCAGGTCCCGCTATTGGTTATTGACGGAGACATGTCTCGGTCATGTCTACATTGTTCTCGAACCGTAGGGTCCGCACGCTTAAGGTTTCGATGATGCTTATATTATGAGTTTATGAGTTTTGATGTGCGAAGGAGTTCGGAGCCCGTATGAGATCGGGGACATGACGAGGAGTCTCGAAATGGTCGAGACGTAAAGATCGATATATTGGACGACTATATTCGGAGTTCGGAAAGGTTCCGAGTGATTCGGTATTTTTCGAATCTGGGAGAGTTACGGGAATTCGCCGGGAGAAGTATTGGGCCTTATTGGGCCTGCGGGAAAGAGAGAGGGCTGCCTAGGGCAGGCCGCGCCCTCATGGCCTAGTCCGAATTGACTAGGGAGGCCGCACCCCTCCTTTCTTCCTTCTCTCTTCCCTTCCTTGTCTCCTACTCCTAATACATGGAAGGACTCCTAGTTGGACTAGGAAAGGGGGAATCCTACTCCCGGTGGGAGTAGGACTCCCCTAGGGCGCGCCATAGAAGTGGGTCGGCCCTCCCCTCCTTCACTCCTTTATATACGGGGGTAGGGGGCACCCCATGGACACACAAGTTGATTATCGTGATCGTTCCTTAGCCGTGTGCGGTGCCCCCCTCCACGATATTACACCTCGGTCATATTGTAGAGGTGCTTAGGCGAAGCCCTACGACAGTTGAACATGAAGACGTCACCACGCCGTCGTGCTGACGGAACTCCTCCCCGTACCTCTGCTGGATCGGAGTTCGGGGTGCGTCATCGAGCTGTACGTGTGTCAAGAACTCGGAGGTGCCGGAGTAACGGTGCTTGGATCGGTTGGACCGGGAAGACGTACGACTACTTCCTCTAAGTTGCGTCAACGCTTCGCTTGGTCTCACGAGTGCGTACGAGACAACACTCTCCCCTCTCGTTGCTATGCATCACCATGATCTTGCGTGTGCGTAGGAAATTTTTTGAAATTACTACGTTCCCCTTCACCTCCTATTACCATTAGCCTTAGACGCACAGTTCGGGACCCCCTACCCGAGATCCGCCGGTTTTGACACCGACAGGGGGCCTGTTGGGGGCGCGGCTGGAGATGCTCTTAGAAAGCAAAACAAAGAACAAAGATCTCCTAAGAAGTGAAGAATTTGAGTGATGCCCACAACATGATGCAAGTACAGTATGCAAGTACTCAAAAGAAAAACATGCATCCAGATTGTAGCACACACAATTTAGCTATAGTGCGAGGTCCACACTGATCAAGTACTCTCAGGCTATCAGTACCTAGAAATTAAATTATTACTGGGCGCGCCATAACACGAAAGCTCATGAGCTCTGGTGGTTAGGCGCAATCGTTCATCAGCGGGACGGTTCGATCCCTATCGCGCGGGCATAGGTGCTATGAGCATTATCATCCCCACGGTCGAGGAGGATTCATGTGCGAGTCACTCCTTGATCCGACGCCTGCGACCTTTATCCACCTGGGATCTCCTTGGGTAAATGGCATCACACGCATGGGACTTCACCACGCAACTCGATTCTCTTCAGCCCCACAACTCGCTCCATGGCTAACCTTATGTAGTTTGTCACCTTGTCTTCATCCTCAAAACCGTACATCCGGAGCAACTTCAACTTTAGGTACTTCAAATCCTTGGATGGTCCCCACACCACGCTGGTCTTCTCGGCACTGTCCTCAGACGGTATGTCACATGCATGCCGCTCTCGAGATAACTTCACTCAAGGGCATACAAGACAAATAACACAAGTTAATTGAACTCGACACCCACCCATGCAGGGCAATGTAGTAACAGTTCAAACTTAATTATCTGCCATTTAAATTTGTGCAACATGTTCAGTATTACTCCCTCCGTCCCACATTGTAAGACGTTTTTTGACACTAGTGTAATGTCAAAAACGTCATACATTTAGTATCTAATCTAAGTGTGTGCCTGTGTAGGAGGATGTGGTTGAACACCTTGGGATGTTTTCCAGTTTTTTGTTTGGAAACAATTGATCTGATGTTAATTTGAAGATGACAAGGAGATAATGAAGTGGAAGGGTACGAGAGGATCAGCCAAGGAAGGCGAGCTGCCGTGTATGGATCGTGTTGCAAGGGTGTCTCGCAGACTGATTTTCTTGATTTGATGTATTGGCATTGCATATATCATTATCTCGAAGTCTGGTTAGTGTTTGATTTTGCACAGATTTGTTTGGGATCAGCTTTGAAGCAAGCATCGTTCCTTGTGGTCATAGGTAAATTTGCACAGTCATGTCTATTAATAGTTGGTTCAGAACATTTGGAGCACAGTGACAAGTTTCAATTTTAAGGATTTATGATATATGCAAATGACAATATAATTCAGCATGGAGCAGAACCGCTGCACACTTATCAATGTATAATTCCTTGTGGTCCATTGGTTTTCCCCAATATGTCAATGTGTGATGTGTCTAAACCCCATTATTTCCCTTTGTTATAGTCATTATTCAGCATGGAGCAGAACCGCTACACACTTATCAATGTATAATTCATATAAAACTTGATATATTGCAGAGTTGTGCTTCCATCATTTCCTAAGATATACTGAAATTAAAAGTTCAGCTTCTATTTGTCGAGTTGTTTCTTTTCACAGCCGACAACTGATGCTAAATAAAATGTCCGATGGGGTTTGAGGTTGATTTTTATCAAAGGTATTAGGGATGCCCAATCCCGAAATGAAAAATGAATTTACTTTATGTTTTCAAATAATAAATTCTTTGGAAAGTGTTGGTATGGAGGGCAACCGTGGATTCGGCTAGCCATGGAAAGTGAAAGTAATGGTGAAAAAAGGAATAAACTTTATTTTCTGTTTGGGAACCGCCTATGATGTATGTAGCATGGAAAGTGTTGGGAGCTCTAAGTCGTTTTCGTTGGTGGGAAAAGTATGCCTCTCAAAAATGTTTTTATCTCTCAATTTAAGCTTTGAGCTCTGGCACCTCTACAAATCCCTACTTCCCTCCGCGAAGGGCCTTTCTTTTACTTATGCAATTTTTATTTTGAATTTGAGTCTCCATCTTCTCTTATAAAGCACCAACTAAGGGGCACTATAATCATATTTGAGCATTAGGTGTAGCTAATATTGGAGTGTGTTTCATGAATGGATCAATGATTGAGTATAATGGGCTAGGGATAACTTGCTTTAGTGTTGATATTTTGAAAGACATGGTTGCTTGTTGGTATGCTTGAGTATTAAAGTCTTCATGTCAAAACTAGACTATTGCTTTTAATCATATAAAAGTCCAAATGTCCATGCTATAAAGAAAAGAAATGTGATGAACATGTTAGGCAGCATTCCACATCAAAATTTCTGTTTTTATCATTTACCTACTCGAGGACGAGCAGGAATTAAGCTTGGGGATGCTGATGTGTCTCCAATGTATCTATAATTTTTGATTGTTCCATGCTGTTAGATTATCATTCTTGGATGTTTTACAATCATTTTATAGTCATTTTATATCATTTTTTGGTACTAACCTATTGACATAGTGCCCAGTGCCAGTTGTTGTTTTCTGCATGCTTTTTATAATGCAGGAAATCAATATCAAACGGAGTCCAAATGCAGTGAAACTTTTTGAGGTTTTTTTTGGGCCAGAAGACATCCAGTGGGCCAGGAAAGCACCTAGGGGGTGCTCCGAGGGGAGTACAACCCACCAGGGCGCGCTTGGAGACCCAGGCGCGCCCAGGTGGGTTGTTCCTGTTGGGGAACGTAGTAATTTCAAAAAAATTCCTATGCACACGAAAGATCATGGTGATGGCATATCAACGAGAGGGGAGAGTATTGTCCACGTACCCTCGTAGACCATAAGCGGAAGCGCTAGCACAACGCGGTTGATGTAGTCGTACGTCTTCACGATCCGACGGATCCAAGCACCGACCGTACGGCACCTCCGTGTTCAGCACACGTTCAGCTCGATGACGATCCCCGGGCTCCAATCCAGCAAAGCTTCGGGGATGAGTTCCGTCAGCACGACGGCGTGGTGACGATAATGATGTTCTACCGGCGCAGGGCTTCGCCTAAACTCCGCGACGATATGACCAAGGTGGAATATGGTGGAGGGGGGCACCGCACACGGCTAAGGTACGATCCGTAGATCAACTTGTGTTGTGCCTAGAGGTGCCCCCTGCCCCCGTATATAAAGGAGCAAGGGGAGGGGGCGGCCGGCCTAGTAGGGGCGCGCCAAGGGGAGTCCTACTCCCACCGGGAGTAGGACTCCCTCCTTCCTTGTTGGAGTAGGAGAAGGGGGAAAGAGGGGGAGAGGAGGAAGGAAAAGGGGGCCGCACCCCTTGTCCAATTCGGACCAGAGGGGGGCTGCGCGCCTCCTTCCTTTCGGCCTCTCTCCTCTATTCCCGTATGGCCCAATAAGGCCCATATACTCCCCGGCGAATTCCCGTAACTCTCCGGTACTCCGAAAAATACTCGAATCACTCGGAACCTTTCCGAACTCCGAATATAGTCGTCCAATATATCGATCTTTACGTCTCGACCATTTCAAGACTCCTCGTCATGTCCCCGATCTCATATGGGACTCCAAACTCCTTCGTTACATCAAAACTCATAAACTCATAATATAACTGTCATCGAAACGTTCAGCGTGCGGACCCTACGGGTTCGAGAACTATGTAGACATGACCTAGAACTATTCTCGGTTAATAACCAATAGCGGAACCTGGATGCCCATATTGGTTCCGACGTATTCTACGAAGATCTTTATCGGTCAAACCGCATAACAACATACGTTGTTCCCTTTGTCATCGGTATGTTACTTGCCCGAGATTCGATCGTCGGTATCCAATACCTAGTTCAATCTCGTTACCGGCAAGTCTCTTTACTCGTTACGTAATGCATCATCCCGTAACCAACTCATTGGTCACATTGCTTGCAAGGCTTATAGTGATGTGTATTACTGAGAGGGCCCAGAGATACCTCTCCGACAATCGGAGTGACAAAACCTAATCTCGAAATACGCCAACTCAACATGTACCTTTGGAGACACCTGTAGTACTCCTTTATAATCACCCAGTTACGTTGTGACGTTTGGTAGTACCCAAAGTGTTCCTCCGATAAACGGGAGTTGCATAATTCTCATAGTTACAGGAACATGTATAAGTCATGAAGAAAGCAATAGCAATATACTAAACGATCAAGTGCTAGGCTAACGGAATGGGTCATGTAAATCACATCATTCTCCTAATGATGTGATCCCTTTAATCAAATGACAACACATGTCTATGATTAGGAAACATAACCATCTTTGATTAATGAGCTAGTCAAGTAGAGGCATACTAGTGACACTATATTTGTCTATGTATTCACACATGTATTATGTTTCCGGTTAATACAATTCTAGCATCAATAATAAACATTTATCATGAAATAAGGAAATAAACAATAACTTTATTATTGCCTCTAGGGCATATTTCCTTCAGTCTCCCACTTGCACTAGAGTCAATAATCTAGTTCACATCGCCATGTGATTTAACAGCAATATTCACATCTGTATGTGATTAATACCCATAGTTCACATTGTCATGTGATCAACACCCAAAGGGTTTACTAGAGTGAATAATCTAGTTCACATCGCTATGTGATTAACACCCAAAGAGTACTAAGGTATGATCATGTTTTGCTTGTGTGAGAAGTTTAGTCAACGGGTTTGTCATATTCAGAGCCGTATGTATTTTGCAAATATTCTATGTCCATAATGCTCTACACGGAGCTACTCTAGCTAATTGCTCCCACTTTCAATATGTATCCAGATTGAGACTTAGAGTCATCTGGATTGGTGTAAAAGCTTGCATCGATGTAACTCTTTACGACGGGCTCTTTTATCACCTCCATAATCGAGAAATATTTCCTTAGTCCTCACTAAGGATGTTCTTGACCAATGTCCAGTGATCTACTCCTAGATCACTATTATACTCCCTTGCCAAATTCAGAGCAAGGTATACAATAGGTCTGGTACATAGCATAGCATACTTTATAGAACCTATGACTGAGGCATAGGGAATGACTTTCATTCTCTTTTCTATTTTCTGCCGTGGTCGGGATTTGAGTCTTACTCAATTTCACACCTTTGCAACACAGGCAAGAACTTTTTTCTTTTACTGTTTCATTTTGAACTACTTCAAAATCTTGACAAGGTATGTACTTATTGAAAAACTTATCGAGCGTCTTGATCTATCTCAATAGATCTTGATGCTCAAGTAAGTAGCTTTACTGAGGTCTTTCTTTTAAAGAACTCCTTTCAAACACTCCTTTATGCTTTGCAGAATAATTCTACATTATTTCCAATCAACAATATGTCATCCACATATAATATTAGAAATGCTACAGAGCTCCCACTCACATTCTTGTAAATACAGGATTCTCAAAAAGTCTGTATAAAACCATATGCTTTGATCAACTCATCAAAGCGTATATTCCAACTCCGAGAGGCTTGCACCAGTCCATAAATGGATCGCTGGAGCTTGCACACTTTGTTAGCACCTTTAGGATTGACAAAACCTTCTGGTTGCATCATATGCAACTCTTCTTTAATAAATTCATTAAGGAATGCAGTTTTGACATCCATTTGCCAGATTTCATAAATTGTGGCAATTGCTAACATGATTCGGACAGACTTAAGCATCGCTACGGGTGAGAAAGTCTCATCGTAGTCAACCCCTTGAACTTGTCGAAAACCTTTCGCAACAAGTTGAGATTTATAGACAGTTACATTACCATCAACGTCAGTCTTCTTCTTAAAGATCCATTTATACAATATAGCTTGCCGATCATCGGGCAACTCCACCAAAGTCCACACTTTGTTCTCATACATGGATCCTATCTCAGATTTCATGGCCTCCAGCCATTTTGCGGAATCTGGGCTCATCATCGCTTCCTCATAGTTCGTAGGTTTATCATGGTCTAGTAACATGACTTTCAGAACAGGATTACCGTACCACTCTGTTGCGGACCGTACTTTGGAAGACCTACGAGGTTCTATAGTAACTTGATCTGAAGTTTCATGATCATCATCATTAGCTTCCTCACTAATTGGTGTAGGAATCACTGGAACTGATTTCAGTGATGAACTATTTTCCAATTCGGGAGAAGGTACAGTTACCTCATCAAGTTCTACTTTCCTCCCACTCACTTCTTTCGAGAGAAACTCCTTCTCTAGAAAGGATCCATTCTTAGCAACGAATGTTTTTGCCTTCGGATCTGTGATAGAAGGAGTACCCAACAGTTTCCTTTGGGTATTCTATGAAGACGCACTTCTCCAATTTGGGTTTGAGCTTATCAGGATGAAACTTTTTCACATAAGCATCGCAGCCCCAAACTTTAAGAAACGACAACTTGGGTTTCTTGCCAAACCACAGTTCATAAGGTGTCATCTCAACGGATTTAGATGGTGCCCTATTTAACGTGAATGCAGCTGTCTCTAATGCATAACCCCAAAACGATATTGGTAAATCGGTAAGAGACATCATTGATCGCACCATATCAAATAAAGTGCGGTTACGACGATCGGACAAACCATAACGTTTGTGGTGTTCCAGGTGGCGTGAGCTGTGAAACTATTCCACATTGTTTTAATTGAAGACCAAACTCGTAACTCAAATATTCTTCTCCACGATCAGATCGCAGAAACTTTATTTTCTTGTTACTATGATTTTCCACTTCACTCTGAAATTCTTTGAACCTTTCAACTATTTCAGACATATGTTTCATCAAGTAGATATACCCATATCTGCTTAAATCATCTGTGAAGGTCAGAAAATAACGATACCCGCCACGAGCCTTAATACTCATTGGTCTGCATACATCAGTATGTATTATTTCCAACAAGTTTTGTTGCTCGTTCCATTGTTCCGAAGAACGGAGTTTTAGTCATCTTGCCCAAAAGGCACGGTTCGCAAGCATCAAATGATTCATAACCAAGTGACTCCGAAAATCCATTTTTATGGAGTTTCTTTATGCGCTTTACACCGATATGACCCAAACAGCAGTGCCACAAATAAGTTGCACTATCATTATTAACTTTGCATCTTTTGGCATCAATATTATGAATATGTGTATCACTACGATCGAGATCCAATAAACTATTTTCATTGGGTGTATGACCATTGAAGGTTTTATTCATGTAAACAGAACAACAATTATTCTCTGACTTTAAATGAATAACCGTATTGCAATAAACATGATCAAATCATATTCATGCTCAGCATAAGCGCCAAATAACATTTATTTAGGTTTAACACTAATCCCGAAAGTATAGGGAGTGTGCGATGATGATCATATCAATCTTGGAACTACTTCCAACACTCATCGTCACTGCCCCATCAACTAGTCTCTGTTTATTCTGTAACTCCTGTTTCGAGTTACTAATCTTAGCAACCGAACAAGTATCAAATACTCAGGGGCTACTATAAACACTAGTAAGGTACACATTAATAACATGTATATCAAATATACCCTTGCTTACTTTGCCATCCTTCTTATCCACCAAATATTCAGGGCATTTCCGCTTCCAGTGACCATTTCCTTTGCAGTGTATGCACTCAGTTTTAGGCTTTGGTCCAGCTTTGGTCTTCTTCACTGGAGTGACAACTTGTTTGCCATTCTACTTGAAGTTTCCCTTTCTTTCCCTTTGCCCTTTTCTTGAAACTAGTGGTCTCGTCAATCATCAACACTTGATGCTCTTTCTTGATTTCTACCTTCGTCAATTTCAACATCACGAAGAGCTCGGGAATCATTTTCGTCATCCCTTGCATACTATAGTTCATCATGAAGTTCTAGTAACTTAGTGATGGTGACTAGAGAATTCTGTCAATCACTATCTTATCTGGAAGATTAACTCCCACTTGATTCAAGCGATTGAAGTACCCAGACAATCTGAGCACATGCTCACTAGTTGAGTGATTCTCCTCCATCTTTTAGCTATAGAACTTGTTGGAGACTTCATATCTCTCAACTCGGGTATTTGCTTGAAATATTAACTTCAATTCCTGGAACATCTCATATGGTCCATGACGTTCAAAATGTCTTTGAAGTCCCGATTCTAAGCCGTTAAGCATGGTGCACTAAACTATCAAGTAGTCATCATATTGAGCTAGCCAAACGTTCATAACTTCTGCATCTTCTCCTGCAATAGGTCTGTCACCTAGCGGTGCATTAAGGACATAATTCTTCTGTGCAGCAATGAGGATAAACCTCAGATCACGGATCCAATCCACATAATTGCTACTAACATCTTTCAACACAGTTTTCTCTAGGAACATATCAAAATAAACATATGAAAGCAACAGCGCGAGCTATTAATCTACAACATAATTTGCAAAATACTACCAGGACTAAGTTCATGATAAATTTAAGCTCAATTAATCATATTACTTAAGAACTCCCACTTAGACAGACATCTCTCTAGTCATCTAAGTGATCACGTGATCCAAATCAACTAAACCATGTCCGATCATCACGTGAGATGGAGTAGTTTTCAATGGTGAACATCACTATGTTGATCATATCTACTATATGATTCACGCTCGACCTTTCGGTCTCCGTGTTCGAGGCCATATCGTATATGATAGGCTCGTCAAGTTTAACTCGAGTATTCGCGTGTGCAACTGTTTTGCACCCGTTGTATTTGAGCGTACAACCTATCACACCGATCATCACGTGGTGACTCGGCACGAAGAACGTTATAGCGGTGCATACTCGGGAGAACACTTCTTGATAATTAGTGAGAGATCATCTTAAAATGCTACCGTCAAACAAAGCAAGATAAGATGCATAAAGGATAAACATCACATGCAATCAATATAAGTGATATGATATGGCCATCATCATCTTGTGCTTGTGATCTCCATCTTCAAAGCACCATCGTGATCACCATCGTCACCGGTAGCGACACCTTGATCTCCATCGTAGCATCATTCTCGTTCGCCATCTATTGCTTCTCGACTATCGTTACCGCTTAGTGATAAAGTAAAGCAATTACGATGCGTTGCATTTCATACAATAAGCGACAACCATATGGCTCCTGCCATTGCCGATAACCGGTTACAAAACATGATCATCTCATACAATATAGCATCACGTCTTGACCATATCACATCACAACATGCCCTGCAAAAACAAGTTAGACGTCCTCTACTTTGTTGTTGCAAATCTTACGTGGCTGCTATGGGCTTTGGCAAGAACCATTCTTGCCTACGCATCAAAACCACAACGATAGTTCGTCAAGTTGGTGCTGTTTTAACCTTCGCAAGGACCGGGCGTAGCCACACTCGATTCGGCTAAAGTGAGAGAGACAGACACCCGCCAGCCACCTTTAAGCACGAGTGCTCGTAACGGTGAAACCAGTCTCGCGTAAGCGTACGCGTAATATCGGTCCGGGCCGCTTCATCTCACAATACCGCCGAACCAAAGTATGACATGCTGGTAAGCAGTATGACTTGTATCGCCCACAACTCACTTGTGTTCTACTCGTGCATATAACATCAACGCATAAAACCTAGGCTCGGATACCACTGTTGGGGAACGTAGTAATTTCAAAAAAATTCCTATGCACACGCAAGAACATGGTCATGGCATAGCAACGAGAGGGAAGAGTATTGTCCATGTACCCTCATAGACCATAAGCGGAAGCGTTAGCACAACGCGGTTGATGTAGTCGTACGTCTTCACGATCCAACCGATCCAAGCACCGACTGTACGGCACCTCCGAGTTCAGCACACGTTCAGCTCGATGGCGATCCCGGGCTCCGATCCAGCAAAGCTTGGGATGAGTTCCACAACCTGACGGCGTGGTGACGATGATGATGTTCTACCGGCGCGCAGGCTTCGCCTAAACTCATGACGATATGACCGAGGTGGAATATGGTGGAGGGGGCACCGCTGCGGCTAAGGAACAATCCGTAGATCAACTTGTGTTGTGCCTAGAGGTGCCCCCTGCCCCGTATATAAAGGAGCAAGGGAAGGGGCGGCCGGCCTAGTAGGGCGCGCCAGGGGAGTCCTACTCCCACCGGGAGTAGGACTCCTCCTTCCTGTTGGAGTAGGACAAGGGGAAAGAGGGGAGAGGAGTAAGGAAAGGGGCCGCACCCTTGTCCAATTCGGACGGAGGGGGCTGCACGCCTCCTTCCTTCGGCCTCTCTCCTCTATTCCCGTATGGCCCAATAAGGCCCATATACTCCCGGCGAATTCCGTAACTCTCGGTACTCCGAAAAATACCGAATCACTCGGAACCTTTCCGAACTCGAATATAGTTGTCCAATATATCGATCTTTACGTCTCGACCATTTGAGACTCCTCATCATGTCCCGATCTCATCTGGGACTCCGAACTCCTTCGGTACATCAAAACTCATAAACTCATAATATAACTATCATCGAAATGTTAAGCGTGCGGACCCTACGGGTTCGAGAACTATGTAGACATGACCTAGAACTATTCTCGGTCAATAACCAATAGTGGAACCTGGATGCCCATACACTACAGGAATCAGGCAGTTTGCCGTCAGCCAATAACAGACGGCAAAGGCTAGTATCTGAGACGGCAAAGAGTTTGCTGTCGGGCACTTGACGACAAAGTGTGTCCGGCAAAGACAAAGTCGGCAAGCGGTACTTTGCCGTCAGCTTTTTATCGGGCGGACGGCAAAGACTTTGCCGTCGGACAATCTCAATAACAGACGGCAAAGAAAACATCTTTGCCACCGGCCTTCTACAATCTTTTTTGTCAACCGAACAACTTCTGAGACGGCAAAGAATTTTTTTATTTAAAAAATTCACGGGACACCTAAACAGTAAAATATTTTCTATGGCATTCTTTATAGCTAATTTACACCGCAAATCAACTATAATCTGTTTGCGGGGCCCACCATCAAAATTCCCAGCTACAACATTTTCATAGATCAATTTAAAGAACTCAAGATCAACAATTATCATAGTCCATTTACAAGTTCCTGCTAGAGAGAAAGCGGGCTCAGGATTCGTTCTACAGACAAAGACCGCACGACAGCCGTGCACGCCATGTAGCTTCTTGGCGTCCTGCACCGGATGGGGCGACCGGCTGCGGCCCTCTGCATCCGGCGCTGCTCCCTGACAGCGAGGCTGGGCGCGAAGCGGCGGTGGCGGCCGTGGCGCTGGTGGAGGCGGGCTCCGCGGTCGGACGGGAGGGCAGAGGCGGGCACACGCGGTGGAGATGAGAGCGCGGAGGAGGGAGGCACTCGATGGCGCGCATATCGTGGCGGGGCGGGGCGCCCGTGGCGCGGGCGGAGGCGGGCTCGGCAGGCGGCGTCGGCGGCCGACGCGAGGCGGAGGCGCAGCGCGATAGCGCGGGCGCGACGGGGACGTGCGGCGCTTCGAGATGAGAGAGAGAGGCGGGCGGCACGGGCGGAGGCGGGCTCCGGCGAGCGAGGCGGTGGCTTGCTGAGGCGGGCTCCGCGAAGCGGACGCGTGGCCGCGCCGGCAGCAAGGCGGCGGCGCTCGACGCGGGCGGCGCTCGGGGATGGAAGAGAGAGCGGATGGCTGTGGTGCGTTGGAAGGGATAGGAAGAGGATAAGGCGTGGGTGGTGGGCCAACTAGGAGACGGGGTGGAGTGGGTGGTGGGCCAGCCGGGGTGGGTGGAGATGCGCGTGGTGAGAGAGGCGGGTGTGGGCGTTGTGGATTCATGCCACGTCACCGATCCATGTGATCGATCCGTGGGCTGTGTTTCCTCTTTGCCGTCTGCGATTTTTTTAGAGACGGCAAAGAGACATACTTTGCCGTCTGTAGAGGAAAAAGCAGTCGGCAAAGTCTTTGCTGTCTGTTTTTTTTCTACAGACGGTAAAGTGAGCTCTTTGCCGTCTATAAAAAAAATCACTGACGGCAAAGAGACTTTGCCGTCTGCTTTTTTCTCTGCAGACGGCAAATTATGTCTTTGCCGTTAGCCATTCTTTGCCGTCTGCCGCTGTCGGCAAAATTTGTCTTTGCCGTCTGTCTCGACGAAATGCTGACGGCAAAGATCAGTACTGACGGCAAATCTCTTGTTTCCTGTAGTGATATTGGTTCCTACATATTCTACGAAGATCTTTATCGGTCAAACCGCATAACAACATACGTTGTTCCCTTTGTCATCGGTATGTTACTTGCCCGAGATTCGATCGTCGGTATCCAATACCTAGTTCAATCTCGTTACCGGCAAGTCTCTTTACTCGTTACGTAATGCATCATCCCGTAACCAACTCATTGGTCACATTGCTTGCAAGGCTTATAGTGATGTGTATTACCGAGAGGGCCCAGAGATACCTCTCCGACAATCGGATGACAAAACCTAATCTCAAAATCGCCAACTCAACATGTACCTTTGGAGACACTGTAGTACTCCTTTATAGTCACCCGATTCGTTGTGACGTTTGGTAGTACCAAAGTGTTCCTCCGTAAACGGAGTTGCATAATTCTCATAGTTACGAGGAACATGTATAAGTCATGAAGAAAGCAATAGCAATATACTAAACGATCAAGTGCTAGGCTAACGGAATGGGTCATGTCAATCACATCATTCTCCTAATGATGTGATCCCTTTAATCAAATGACAACACATGTCTATGGTTAGGAAACATAACCATCTTTGATTAATGAGCTAGTCAAGTAGAGGCATACTAGTGACACTATGTTTGTCTATGTAATCACACATGTATTATGTTTCCGGTTAATACAATTCTAGCATCAATAATAAACATTTATCATGAAATAAGGAAATAAATAATAACTTTATTATTGCCTCTAGGGCATATTTCCTTCAGTTCCCACCTCGGGTGCCCCCTGAACCGCCTCTTTGCTCTATAAATATCCCAATATTCCAGAAACCCTAGGGGAGTCGACGAAAATGAATTCCAGCCGCCGCAGAGTCCAGAAACACCAGATTCAATCTAGACACCATCTCAGAGGGGTGCATCATGTCCATTGGTGCCTCTCCCATGATGCGTGAGTAGTTCTTTGTAGACCTACGAGTCTGTAGTTAGTAGCTAGATGACTTCCTCTCTCTCTCTTGATTATCAATACAATGGTCTCTTGGAGATCCATATGATATAAGTCTTTTTGCGGTGTGTTTGTTGGGATCCGATGAACTTTGAGTTTATGATCAGATCTATGTTTTTATCCATGAAAGTTATTTGAGTCTTCTTTGATCTCTTATATGCATGATTGCTTATAGCCTCGTATTTCTTCTCCGATATTTGGGTTTTTTTGGCGAACTTGATCTATTTATCTTGCAATGGGAAGAGGTGCTTTGTGATGGGTTCGATCTTACGGTGCTTAATCCCAGTGACAGAAAGGAAAACGACACGTATGTATTGCTACTATTAAGGATAACAAGATGGGGTCTATTTCTACATAAATAGATCTTGTGTACATCATGTCATCGTTTTTATTGCATTACTCCATTTCTCCATGAACTTAATACACTAGATGCATGCTGGATAGCGGTCGATGTATAGAGTAATAGTAATAGATGCAGGCAGGAGTCGGTCTACTAATCTTGGACGTGATGCCTATATAATGATCATTGTATGGATATCGTCATGATTATTTAAAGTTCTATCAATTGCCCAACAGTAATTGTTTTCCCACCGTTTGCTATTTTTCTCGAGAGAAGCCACTAGTGAATCCTACGGCCCCCGGGTCTCTTTTCATCATATTTTCCTTTGCGATCTATTTTCCTTTGCATTTATTTTCAGATATATTAAACCAAAAATACAAAAATACATTGCTGCAATTTATTTGTTCCACGATCTATTTATCCTATCTACCAATTTTACCTCACGTTATTTGCCTATCTTGAGGCGTCGTACCCAAAAGGGATTGACAACCCATTTAACACGTGGGTTGCGTGTTGGGGAACGTAGTAATTTCAAAAAATTTCCTACGCACACGCAAGATCATGGTGATGTATAGCAACGAGAGGGGAGAGTGTTGTCTACGTACCCTCGTAGACCCGAAGCGGAAGCGATCACAACGTAGAGGAAGTAGTCGTCGTTCTCCTCGCGATCCGACCGATCCGGCGCCGTTACTCGGCGCCCGAGTTCTTGACACACGTACAGCTCGATGGCGTCCCTCGTACTCGATCCAGCCGAGTGTCGAGGAGAGTACCGTCGACGACGGCGTGGTGGCGATCTTGATGTTTCACCGGCGCAGGGCTTCGCCTAAGCTTCGCGACGGTATAACTGAGGTGGAATATGGTGGAGGGGGGCACCGCACACGGCTAAGGAACGATCCAAAGATCAAACTTGTGTCTCTTGTGGTGCCTCTACCTCAGTATATAAAGGAGCCAAGGGGAGGGCGCGGCCATGAGAGAGAGCGGGAGGAGTCCTACTCCTTCCGGGAGTAGGACTCCCTCAATCCTATTCAATTAGGATTCCTGAGAGGGAAAGAGGAGGAGGGGGGGCCACCTCTCCTAGTCCTAATAGGACTAGGGAAGGGGGGCGCAGCCCATCTAGGGCAGCCCTTCTCTTTTCCACTAAGGCCCACTATGGCCCATATAGCTCCGGGGGTTCCAGTAACCTCCGGTACTCGATAAATTCTGTTTTACCGGAACCATTCCGAACTCCAAACATAGGCTTCCAATATATCAATCTTTATGTCTCGACCATTTCGAGACTCCTCGTCATGTCCGTGATCACATCCGGGACTCGAACTTCTTCGGTACATCAAAATACATAAACTCATAATAACCATCATCGAAACCTTAGCGTGCGGACCCTACGGTTCGAGAACAATGTAGACATGACTTAGAACTATTCACGGTCAATAACCAATAGCGGGACCTGGATGCCCATATTGGTTCCTACATATTCTACGAAGATCTTTATCCGTCAGACCGCATAACAACATACGTTGTTCCCTTTGTCATCGGTATGTTACTTGCCCGAGATTCGATCGTCGGTATCCAATACCTAGTTCAATCTCGTTACCGGCAAGTCTCTTTACTCGTTTCGTAATACATCATCTCACAACTAACTCATTAGTTGTAGTGCTTGCAAGGCTTCAGTGATGTGCATTACCGAGAGGGCCCAGAGATACCTCTCCGTCAATCGGAGTGACAAAACCTAATCTCGAAATACGCTAACCCAACATCTACCTTTGGAGACACCTGTAGTACTCCTTTATAATCACCCAGTTACGTTGTGACGTTTGGTAGTACCCAAAGTGTTCCTCCGGTAAACAGGAGTTGCATAATCTCATAGTTACAGGAACATGTATATGTCATGGATAAAAGCAGTAGCAACATACTAAACGATCGTGTGCTAAGCTCATGGAATGGGTCATGTCAATCAGATCATTCTACTAATGATGTGACCTTATTAATCAAATAACAACTTCTTTGTTCATGGTTAGGAAACATAACCATCTTTGATTAACAAGCTAGTCTAGTAGAGGCATACTAGTGACATATTGTTTGTCTATGCATTCACACATGTATCATGTTTCCGGTTAATACAATTCTAGCATGAATGATAAACATTTATCATGAAATAAGGAAATAAATAATAACTTTATTATTGCCTCTAGGGCATATTTCCTTGATCTCCCACTTGCACTAGAGTCAATAATCTAGTTCACATCGCCATGTGATTGAACACCAATAATCATATCTCATATGATTAACACCCATAGTTCACATCGTCATGTGACCAACACCCAAAGGGTTTACTAGAGTCAATAATCTAGTTCACATCGCTATGTGATTAACACCCAAAGAGTTCAAAGGTATGATCATGTTTTGCTCGTGAGAGAAGTTTAGTCAACGAATCTTTCACATTCAGATCCGTTATGTATTTTGCAATTTTTCTATGTCTACAATGCTCTGCACGAAGCTACTCTAGCTAATTGCTCCCACTTTCAATATGTATCTAGATCAAGACTTAGAGTCATCCAGATCAGTGTCAAAACTTGTATCGACGTAACCCTTTACGACGAACCTTTTGTCACTTCCATAATCGAGAAACATATCCTTATTCCACTAAGGATAATTTTGACCGCTGTCGATGATCTACTCCTAGATCACTATTGTACTCCTT
This sequence comes from Aegilops speltoides, assembly GCA_021437245.1. Taxonomy (NCBI): domain Eukaryota; kingdom Viridiplantae; phylum Streptophyta; class Magnoliopsida; order Poales; family Poaceae; genus Aegilops; species Aegilops speltoides. The sequence goes on from CM038141.1 coordinate 38,581,264, forward strand.
GCGAAACTTAGTGCAGGGTATACAATAGATCGGTACACAACATGGCATACTTTATAGAAACTATGGCCAAGGCATAGTGAATGACTTTCATTCTCTTTCTATCTTCTGCTTTGGTCGGGTTTTGAGTCTTACTCAATTTCACACCTTGTAACACGAGCAAGAACTCTTTCTTTGATTGTTTCATTTTGAACTACTTCAAAATCTTGTCAAGGTATGTACTCATTGAAAAAACTTATCAAGCATCTTGATCTATCTCTATAGATCGATGCTCAATATGTAAGTAGCTTTACCGAGGTCTTTCTTTGAAAAACTCCTTTCAAACACTTCTTTATGCTTTGCGAGAATAATTCTACATTATTTCCGATCTACAATATGTCATTCACATATACTTATCGAAATCTTGTAGTGCTCCCACTCACTTTTTAGTAAATACAGGCTTCATCGTAAGTCTCAGATAAAACTATATGCTTTGATCAACTTATCAAAGCGTATATTCCAACTCGAGATGCTTGCACCAGTCCATAGATGGATCATTGGAGCTTGCACACTTTGTTAGCTCCTTTGGATCGAAAAAAAACTTCGGTTGCATCATATACAACTCTTCCTCCGTAAAACCATTCAGAATGCAGTTTTACATCCATTTGCCAAATTTCATAAATTGTGGCAATTGCTAACAAGATTCGGACAGACTTAAGCATCGCTACAGTTGAGAAAATCTCATTGTAGTCAACATCTTGAACTTTGTCGAAAACCTTTTGCAACAAGTCGAGCTTTGTAGATAGTAACACTACTATCAACGTCCGTCTTCCTCTTGAAGATCCATTTATTTTCTATGGTTTGCCGATCATCGGGCAAATCCATCAAAGTCCACACTTTGTTCTCATACATGGATCTCATCTCGATTTCATGGCCTCAAGCCATTTCGAATCTGGGCTCATCATCGCTTCTTCATAGTTCGTAGGTTCATCATGATCTAGTAGCATGATTTCCGAACAGGATTACCGTACCACTCACAGTGCGGATTTTACTCTGGTTGATCTACGAGATTCTGTAGTAACTTGATCTGGAGTTTCATGATCAACATCATCAACTTCCTCACTACTTGGTGTAGATGTCTCAGAAACCGGTTTCTGCGACAAACTACTTTCAAGTAATGGAGAAGGTACAATTACCTTATCAAGTTCTACTTTCCTCCCACTCACTTCTTTCGAGAGAAACTCCTTCTCTAGAAAGGATCCATTTTTAAGCAACGAATATCTTGCCTTCGGATCTGTGATAGAAGGTGTACCCAACAATTTCCTTTGGGTATTCTATGAAGACGCACTTCTCCGATTTGGGTTTGAGCTTATCAGGATGAAACTTTTTCACATAAGCATCGCAGCCCCAAACTTTAAGAAACGACAACTTTGGTTTCTTGCTAAACCACAGTTCATATAGTGTCGTCTCAACGGATTTAGATGGTGCCCTATTTAACGTGAATGCAGCTGTCTCTAATGCATGATCCCAAAAGCGATATTGGTAAATCGGTAAGAAACATCATAGATTGTACTATATCCAATAAAGTACGGTTATGACGTTCGGACACACCATTATGATGTGGTGTTCCGTGGCATGAATTTGTGAAACTATTCCACATTGTTTTAATTGAAGACCAAACTCAGTAACTCAAATATTTGTCTCCGCGATCGATCGTAGAAATCTTATTTTCTTGTCACGATGATTTTTCCACTTCACTCTGAAATTCTTTGAACCTTTCAACTATTTCAGACTTATGTTTCATCAAGTAGATATACCCATATCTGCTCAAATCATCTGTGAAGGTCGAAAATAATGATACCCACCATGAGCCTTAACACTCATTGGATCGCATACATCGGTATGTATTATTTCCAATAAGTCAATTGCTCGCTCCTTTGTTCGGAGAACGGAGTTTTAGTCATCTTGCCCATGAGGCATGGTTCGCAAGCATCAAGTGATTCATAATCAAGTGATTCCAAAATCCCATCAGCATGGAGTTTCTTCATGCGCTTTACACCAATATGACCTGAACGGCAGTGCCACAAATAAGTTGCACTATCATTATTAACTTTGCATCTTTTGGTTTCAATATTATGAATATGTGTATCACTACGATCGAGATCCAATGAACCTTTTTCATTGGGTGTGTAAACATATAAGGTTTTATTCATGTAAACAGAACAACAATTTATTCTCTTACTTAAATAAATAACCGTATTGCAATAAACATGATCAAATCATATTCATGCTCAACGCAAACACCAAATAACATTTATTTAGGTTCAACACTAATCCCGAAAGTATAGAGAGTGTGCGATGATGATCATATCAATCTTGAAACTACTTTCAACACACATCGTCACTTCACCCTTAACTAGTTTCTGTTTATTCTGCAACTCCCGTTTCGAGTTACTACTCTTAGCAACTGAACCAGTACCAAATACCGAGGAGTTGCTATAAACACTAGTAAAGTATACATCAATAACATGTATATCAAATATACCTTTGTTCACTATGCCATCCTTCTTATCCGCCAAATACTTGGGGTAGTTCTGCTTCCAGTGACCAGTCCCTTTGCAGTAGAAGCACTTAGTCTCAGGCTTAGGTCCAGACTTGGGCTTCTTCACTTGAGCAGCAACTTGCTTGCCGTCCTTCTTGAAGTTCCCTTTTATCCCTTTGCCCTTTTCTTGAAACTAGTGATCTTGTCAACCATCAACACTTGATGCTCTTTCTTGATTTCTACATTCGTCGATTTCAACATCACGAAGAACTCGGGAATCATTTTCATCATCCCTTGCATACTATAGTTCATCACGAAGTTCTACTAACTTGGTGATGGTGACTAGAGAATTCTGTCAATCACTATCTTATCTGGAAGATTAACTCCCACTTGATTCAAGCAATTGAAGTACCCAAACAATTTGAGCACATGCTCACTAGTTGAGCGATTCTCCTCCATCTTTTAGCTATAGAACTTGTTGAAGACTTCATATCTCTCAACTCGGGTATTTGCTTGAAATATTAACTTCAACTCCTGGAACATCTCATATGGTCCATGACGTTCAAAACGTCTTTGAAGTCCCGATTCTAAGCTGTTAAGCATGGTGCATAAACTATCAAGTAGTCATCATATTGAGCTAGCCAAACGTTCATAACGTTTGCATCCGCTCTCCTGCAATAGGTCTGTCACCTAGCGGTGCATTAAGGACATAATTCTTACGTGCAGCAATGAGGATAAACTTCCGATCACGGATCGAATCCGCATCATTGCTACTAACATTTTTCAACACAATTTTCTCTAGGAACATATCAAAAACAAACATATGAAAGCAACAACGCGAGCTATTCATCTACAACATAATTTGCAAAATACTACCAGGACTAAGTTCATGATAAATTTAAGTTCAATTAATCATATTACTTAAGAACTCCCACTTAGATAGACATCTCTCTAGTCATCTAAGTGATCACGTGACCCAAATCAACTAAACCATAACCGATCATCACGTGAGATGGAGTAGTTTTCAATGGTGAACATCTTATGTTGATCATATCTACTATATGATTCACGCTCGACCTTTCGGTCTCCGTGTTCCGAGGCCATATCTGCATATGCTAGGCTCGTCAAGTATAACCCGAGTATTCTGCGTGTGCAAAACTGGCTTGCACCCGTTGTAGATGGACGAGAGCTTATCACACCCGATCATCACGTGGTGTGCGGGCACGACGAACTTTGGCAGCGGTGCATACTCGGGAGAACACTTCTTGATAATTTAGTGAGAGATCATCTTATAATGCTACCGTCAATCAAAGCAAGATAAGATGCATAAAGGATAAACATCACATGCAAATCAATATAAGTGATATGATATGGTCATCATCATCTTGTGCTTCATGATCTCCATCTTGTTGCACCACCATGATCACCATCGTCACCGCGCGACACCATGATCTTCATCGCAGCATCGTTGTCGTCTCGCCAAACTTATGCTACTACGACTATCGCTACCGCTTAGTGATAAAGTAAAGCATTACTGAGCGATTGCATTGCATACAATAAAGCGACAACCATATGGCTCCAGCCGATTGCCGATAACCGGTTACAAAACATGATCATCTCATACAATAAAATATAGCATCACGTCTTGACCATATCACATCACAACATGCCTGCAAAAACAAGTTAGGCGTCCTCTACTTTGTTGTTGCAAATTTTACGTGGCTGCTACGGGCTTAAGCAAGATCCAGTCTCACCTCGCATCAAAACCACAGCGATACTTCGTCAAATAGACTCCGTTTAACCTTCTTCAAGGACCGGGCGTAGCCACACTCGGTTCAACTAAAGTGAGAGAGACAGCACCCACCAGGTCACCTTTAAGCAACGAGTGCTCGCAGCGGTGAAACCAGTCTCGCGTAAGCGTCTGCGTAATGTCGGTCCAGGCGCTTCATCTCACAATACCGCTGAACCAAAGTATGACATGCTGGTAGGTAGTATGACTTGTATCGCCCACAACTCACTTGTGTTCTACTCATGCAAAACATCAAACCATAAAAACCTAGGCTCGGATGCCATTTGTTGGGGAACGTAGTAATTTCAAAAATTTCCTCGCACACGCAAGATCATGGTGATGTATAGCAACGAGAGGGAGAGTGTTGTCTCGTACCCTCGTGACCCGGCGAAGCGATCTGGCGTAGAGGAAGTAGTCGACGCGTTCTCCTCGCGATCCGACCGATCCCGGCGCCGTTACTCGGCGCCCCGAGTTCTTGACACACGTACAGCTCGATGGCGTCCCTCGTACTCGATCCAGCCGAGTGTCGAGGGAGAGTACCGTCGAGACGACGGCGTGGTGGCGATCTTGATGTTTCACGGCGCGGGGCTTCGCCTAAGCTTGCGACAGTATAACCGAGGTGGAATATGGTGGAGGGGGCACCGACACGGCTAAGGAACGATCCAAAGATCAAACTTGTGTCTCTTGTGGTGCCTCTACCTCAGTATATAAAGGAGCCAAGGGGGGAGGGGCGCCGGCCATGAGAGAGAGGCGCAGGAGGAGTCCTACTCATTCCGGGAGTAGGACTCCCCTCCAATCCTATTCCAATTAGGATTCGGAGAAAAGAGGAGGAGGGCGGCCACCTCTCCTAGTCCTAATAGGACTAGGGAAGGGGGCGCGCAGCCCATCTAGGGCAGCCCTTCTCTTTTCCACTAAGGCCCACTATGGCCCATATAGCTCCCGGGGTTCGGTAACCTCCGGTACTCAGAAAATTCTGTTTTACCGGAACCATTCCGAACTCCAAACATAGGCTTCCAATATATCAATCTTTATGTCTCGACCATTTCAAGACTCCTCGTCATGTCCGTGATCACATCCGGGACTCCGAACTTCTTCGGTACATCAAAATACATAAACTCATAATAACTGTCATCGAAACCTTAAGCGTGCGGACCCTACGGTTCGAGAACAATGTAGACATGACTTAGAACTATTCACGGTCAATAACCAATAGCGGGACCTGGATGCCCATATTGGTTCCTACATATTCTACGAAGATCTTTATCCGTCAGACCGCATAACAACATACGTTGTTCCCTTTGTCATCGGTATGTTACTTGCCCGAGATTCGATCGGCGGTATCAATACCTAGTTCAATCTCGTTACGGCAAGTCTCTTTACTCGTTCAAGTAATACATCATCTCACAACTAACTCATTAGTTGTAGTGCTTGCAAGGCTTGATGATGTGCATTACCGAGAGGGCCCAGAGATACCTCTCCGTCAATCGGAGTGACAAAACCTAATCTCGAAATACGCTAACCCAACATCTACCTTTGGAGACACCTGTAGTACTCCTTTATAATCACCCGATTCGTTGTGACGTTTGGTAGTACCAAAGTGTTCCTCCGTAAACGGAGTTGCATAATCTCATAGTTACGAGAACATGTATATGTCATGGATAAAAGCGGTAGCAACATACTAAGCGATCGTGTGCTAAGCTCATGGAATGGGTCATGTCAATCAGATCATTCTACTAATGATGTGACCTTATTAATCAAATAACAACTTCTTTGTTCATGGTTAGGAAACATAACCATCTTTGATTAACAAGCTAGTCTAGTAGAGGCATACTAGTGACATATTGTTTGTCTATGCATTCACACATGTATCATGTTTCCGGTTAATACAATTCTAGCATGAATGATAAACATTTATCATGAAATAAGGAAATAAATAATAACTTTATTATTGCCTCTAGGGCATATTTCCTTCATTGCGAGTATTTGTTTTTTGTGTGCAGGTGTTGTTTACATGGTGTGAGGAGGTTCTCCTACTGGTTCGATAACCTTGGTCTCATCACCGAGGGAACACATCTACCGTCGCTATACTGCATCATCACTTCCTCTTTGGGGAAATACCGACGTAGTTCTACCAGACATCATATATCTTAATGTGTTTTAAGTGGCTCATTGAAGCAGAGATGTTGTCCTGCAAAACATCTTTTGAAGAACACACCTATATGAGTCTGATTGTTAAACGTCACAATCTATGAGAGTAGGATGTTCTCTAGTAAACTCATGAAAGGCCTCGGAGTATGACACATAAGCTCCACCCGCGGGGAAGACCCACGGTAGCCTAGTATCGGTCAAGGTTTTGTGTGAAGCTAGATTCGCAGAAAACTTGCAATTCAAGGCCTAGTCCATTGTACAAGTTGCTTACTAGTGTAGCATAGATTTCTAGGTGGAAGTTCAACTTAATAGTCTCCACTGCAGTACCGGTATATAAAATAGTGTTTTGGAACCAAAAGCAAATTATGTGTGCCTCTGGGATCTGGTGGAGGATTGCTGGAATTTTGTCTATTTTGGGCCAGCCCAATAGCTGTTTAAGAATTCCTAATAAATGCTAGAGGCCCACATAGCCCATTCGTACAAGGCAAGAGGTGGAACCAAAGTTTAGTCCCACATTGCTAGTTTGGTGGGAGTTGGACCTCCTTATAAGGGAGGTTGTTTCGAGCATGAGAACAAGAGGGACATTCACGAGCGCTCCTCCTCCTCCGCCCGCCTCGCCTCGTCACGACGCATTGTGGGTTGCGGGAATGAGCCGAGCCAATGTCTAAATTCTTGAATGCAAACGGTGCATCCTTTCGGCTGATGGATGTTCGCTTCATTTATGTCTCTTTGTTTCACTTCCCGTCGCTGCCTTCTCGCCTCCTTCTCCCGTGCCTTGCGGCGTGCACCGCAGTTCGGGACAGTAGGCCTCCGAAACCCCACCACTTTGAGTCATGTACGGGAGAAGGGTGATAAGGTTTTTGGGGAGCGTTCCGCCCGACTACTGACTTCTTCATCACGGACGCCCCAGAGTCTGACGACTACTTCACCGACGACAATTTCTTCCCTGATTTCGACAACCTCTTCGACGTCATGGCTGGCGAGGACACCGACCCCAAGACCAGTGCTTCTGCCGACTATTCCGTATGACTCCGTGTTCTCTCTATTTAAGATCTTGACTCAGTTTCTTGCTCTAGCTTTTCTAGTTCTAGCCTCTGTTCAACATATGTTCTCTTCTAGTTCATATGTGAACATGCCATTTGCTTTCTCTCCTTTACATTACATGACTTGTTTAATCTCTACCATGATAGTCATGTTTTATCTACTATTTCTGTTAATAAAATCATATGGTAAATCGCTCATATTTCCAACAGTGGGTTGGCACGCCGCCGGGTTATCCACCACCTCTGGCTCCGGCACCCAAAGTTGTTTGTCCACCGGCACAACGTCTGGATCGACGCACCAAGCTCGCAACTTGAACAACGAGAGATCTTCCTTGTTCGTAGGTGCCAAACTCTCCAACAAACATGTAGAGCCAAGAAGCTCCGCCTTCGTCTCCCGAGTCCAGACATGAGATGGAACACCTTCGATCATCAAATCCACTTACGAGCGCATCACCCTAGACACCGCTTGAGCTTGTCGTAGCCATGGACTAACGAACAGCTTGAAGGAGCCATGCTCGACATAGCCCGTCGCTAGGGTCTTGTTGCAGAATTCCGGGGCTGCGAAGACCACCAAAAAGTCCTCGGGGTGAGACTTATGCATGGAGAAACGATGCTGGGGGTATGCGCAGCTCCTTCGAAATCACCTCCGTCGTCTCCGAGCACGACACCGCAAGCCGCGGACCCCCGACATAGGCCACCACTGCCAGTCTAAGTCGCTGTTCCAGATCATTCATCTCCGGGTTCCGACAGAGGACGAAGATGCCACCGACTGCCTGCCCAGACCCCATAGGTACGGTGTCAACCGCTACTAGCGAGGGCCTCACCACCGGAGAGACCTACCGAGTCGTCGGCGACAGCCTGCTCGCAGGTCCGTCAAGCAGCAACGGTAGGGTTGTCCGTGCCACCTTGGCCACGGCATCACACCAGAGCTCCTCCTCCGACCTAGGGGTCCCTGGCCACTTGCATTTCGAGGAGATATGGCCTTTGAGACCGCAACAGATGCACATCGGCTTGAACATGCAATCTTCCTTGTGGTGACCCTCCCGGAAGCACTTGAAGCAAAGGCAGAACAGGTCCGGTGGGATTTCTCTCCTTTCCAGCGAGGAAGATGACGAGCGCGGTCTCGACCTGCCCGCTTTCGCCTGCTTTTGAAGCGCTTTCCTCTTGCACCGCATCGCCTTGCGTGAAGGGCTCGACTTCCTCCATGGCGCCGTCGGGCCCGAGGCAAGGCCGGGGGGCACCTCGCCTGCCCCCGCCGAGGAGTGTGCGGATCCAGGCGACGCAGACCACCCCATCCCAAAAACCACAGGTTGCAGCCTCGAGGACATCGGCGCCAGGCTAGCAGAGCCGGACGCCATGGCCGCAGGAACCAGAGAGGTCAGCTACGTCGAGCGGGTGGGCGCCAGAGACCGAAGTGGTCACTGGCGAAGGGTGGGTGGGCGTCGGGCGGAGTGTCCACCGACGGGAGAGCTGGTGGAGTGAGGGAGGGGAAAGCAAAGTTGTGTTAAGCCTAGGTACCTTGTACTCCTTTCGTTCATAAATATAAGTTTTTGTAGAGATAAACTATAAACTACATACGGAGCAAAATGAGTGAATCTACATTCTAAAATACGTCATAGTGGAATCACTACCAAGAACGAAGGTGAGGGAGTATCAGACATGTCGTTTCGTTGTTATGCAATGGAGCCGGGGCTAGAGCCCTTTTCCTGTAAAAAAAAAATGGAGCAAGGCCATGGGTGTACGATGCTGATGCTCGCCAGCTTTACAGGATGATGAGCAGGCAGCTCCTCCTGATGCGGCGATTCTGATGGAGCAGGTCTTGATGCGCAGACGACGGCCAAATCGATCGCCCGGCGCGTCGCGGGCGAGGCCGGCATTCCGTCGAACAGAGCGCGGGCACCCCGCCCAAGCCTACTCTCTCTCCCCGACGGCGAAGCCTTCAGTCCCCGTTCCCCTCGACGGCGACGCGCTCGGCCGAGGCAGAGGCCCCCACGCGGCAGAGGCGCTTCTGGCGTGTCGCCCCGAGCCGCGGCCACCTGACCGCCCGGATTCCACCTCCCCACCTCCGCGCGCGCGCGACGCGAGTGGGCGCGAGTGCGGCGCGAATCCGATCCCCCCGTATAAGAAGAAGCGGGGGTGAGTGGGCGGATGGGAACCCGGCCCGGCTCGCCAAACCGAATCCTCCCTCCTCCTCCTCCTGCTGGCGCTGCTGCTTCGGAATTGGTACCGATCCCTTCCCTTCCCTTCCCGTCTTCTTCTCTGTGCAATTTCGTTTCCATTTCTCTTCCCCCTTTGCTTGATCCCCGCGGGCTCGTTCATGAATCATGAGCTCGAGATCATGGGATGATACATGGATCGATCCATCGATCGATCGCTGACGAATCTGGTTCTCGGGAATTTGTTTGGCTGATCGATCGATGGCTTAGTTTGTGAACTGTGATCCTTGTTCACCGTGGATTCCACATAAATGATCCTTGTTCACCATTTTAAAATTTGTCTACCTGCGTCAAATTTCAAACTGATTAATGAACTTCAATTCTTTAGCACCTACAGCTGGATGAGGGAGAAGAAGTTTAGATCCCTGGACGGATATAGGGCACGCTGATGTGTTTATCTCCGGCGTTTACAGTAGATTCTACATATATAATTTGTCTTTGCTTCTCTATGTTTTTGGTTTTTTGAGAAAAATGGAGCTGTGCCAATGAACTAAAATAAATTCGGTGTAACAAACTGTGAGCTTTTTTTTTTAACAGAAAATTGCCAACATGTGCTAGCCATGTTTCGAAGATGAACATCCGATAGCTAGCTAACCAGTTCGGGACTCGGGAGAAACCCTCGCCTTCTCCTTTTGTGCACACTTCGTATTCACCATCTGCACCTTCCCAACAACCACAACAGTGCATCACATAGTAACTTTTCAAAATTGTCTCAGATGCTATCATCAAAATTTGTCTTGGAACCTCGAGTTTCTTTTTGGGGGGGGCAAAGGAACCTACAAGTAGAGGCGTCTTTTTTGTTTATCTTTTGCTACCTGTTTGGCTTAGACCCTATTTGTTTTCTTGCCACGGGATATTGTCTGTCTGTTCCAATATCTTTTGACAGTGGAACCTGGCCTTGCATAAGGGTCGTATGGAGAAAAAAAGTAGAAGACGCCTAAAGCAAGACTAGGTTTGGGATTCCTGGCCTCCCTGCTCTCCCAACCTTCATAGTGATCTTGATAAACGAAAACTCAAATAAAGTTTGGGAGAACAGGGAGACGTGGGACTCCTACTCACCCCTGTATGCCGCAATATACCATCTTGGTTTGGGATTAGCAGCATGCTGATCATATAGAGTTGTATGCTTACTCAAATACATGAATCTTCTTAACCATGACTACTAAACCGTGAGAGACACGATGACACGAGCAGTCAAACAATGTCGCACTGCATAAAGCTCATGCATTTGGTTGGAATAAGAAATGCTACAGCTGTACAGACCTGTGTTACGCGGCTAGCCAAGTCAGGAGGAGATCGAGTACTTACTCTAGTAAAGATTTGTCGTACCCAGAATAAAGTTGCAGATTTCTTAGCTAAACTAATCTAGGATGGGACACCAGACTGATTTGTGATTGCAGGATGATCCGGACCACATTGCGGACTTATCAGCTGCAGATTGTAACCTTGTTAGTTGATCAATCAAGTATCGATTGTTTGTGCAAAAAAGTCAGTTTAGCCCAAGATTTTTTTTCAAAAATTGTGCAGCTAGCCCATCCTCTCATCCTTAGTCCACCTACAAATGACACTCCTCTCACATATATCCTGGGAAGTGGGAACATATGATTTGAAATGGAGGCCATCCAAGACTGGAGCACATGCTCCGTGGTCTAAAACTCGGTGCTCGGGAAGCTCTCATAGTTAACTTATCACCATAATCCACCTCCAAGGAAAAACATATTTAGGTTTAAGCACAAAGAGAAGCGACTCATCCTAGCCATCGCCCCGAATTAGGACCCACACCACTATGTTATCTCCTCTCCACCCACATGGGTCCAGGTTCTAGAGATTGTATGGGTTCACAACTTCACATGGCCTTGTGGCCCTTGTCACATATTGGTAAAGCTAGTATGTCTTTAGGCACCAAATAGCAACTCGATATACAATGATTGCAAAAGCTACTATGTCTTTGAGCTGGCATAATGTTTCAGATTGTACATCAATGGTTATACAATTCATACATGTTACACAATCTAATATATATAATTTTTCTCCATGTAATATTTCTTTTCTCTCAATATAATTTGCTAAGGATAAATACTTACTTTCACATTTTCTTAGAGATTCATCCTTGCCGGTAGGTCGGCAACGCAACCATGGAAGAAGGGAAAGACAAGAATAACACCACCGAGAAGGGGCTGTTCTCAAACATGATGCATGGGTATCCACCTCATGGAGGATACGGATACCCTCCTCAAGGTTACCCGCCACCGGGGGTCCCCTACCCTCCTCCCGGGGCGTATCCTCCTCCACCACAATATGGGTACCCTCAGCCGGGTGGCTACCCACCTCACGGTGGATATCCCCCCGTCGGCTACCCTGGTATGCATTGCTCGTTGATCAGTTATACATAATGCACGTCCTAATTGTGCCGTGTCTGCGGAGTTAATTTGCTCAGTTGGACCTCAATGATATGAACAACACTGTAATTGATCTTTCCGTTATTAGCTTGGATTTATTTATGTCATCACTTCTTGATAATCTGTTTCAGGCTACGGGGGTGGCCACGGAGGCCATGGCTACGGTGGCGGGCACATGGGCTACGGAGGCGGCTATGGCGGCGGCGGCCATGCTCTCGGGCACCACCATGGAGGCCACGGCTACGGCCATTATGGTCACGGAGGTCATGGCTACGGACACCACGGTCACGGACACTACCACGGCGGGCACGGCTGGGGGCACCATGGCCATGGATATCACCACCACCACCACCACGGCAAGCACGGTTACGGCAAGTTCAAGAAGTGCAAGTGATTTGCGTCTGCGCACGGTGATTGCGCCTCATCAACTATCTTAAGTAAGCTTGGTTCCAGAAATACCCCCGCGGCTGGGAAGAGCGCTAGCATGTCTCCCGTGAGACTGATGATGCAATGCACCTGTACTGTTACTGGATACACCACATAATTTGGTGCTCCAGATAATAAGGTCTGCTAATAAGTAGCGGAATCACATACCAGTCATTTGCTGCAGTTCAGATGTTCTCTTTTGTCCACACATAGATGTGCGCTTGCTCCTGGCTAGCTAGATATCATGCCCGATCAGATCAGTGGTCAGTTCATGCCCCTAGTACACACGTCATGTGAAGGCCGGCGCCTGGGTGCGACCGTGGTGATCATTGATCATCCTGCGCAGTTGCACGGCGCAAGGCCGGCGTTCATCATGTAGTGGCAGGCTGGCAGCCGCTGGGGAGGCGAGCTCCGGAGCTCCGGCGAGCAGCTACCCCCTCCCTCCCTGCCGTGTCGTGCCAAGCTCAAACGAGAACAAAGAGAGGTGGTCGACAGCAATGCTGCCAAAACAAGCGTGGCGTATCATTGAGAATCCAGATTCCTTATGTGCGACCGTGTTGAGAGCTAAATATTTCCCAAACGGTGATTTATTAAATACAAAGCTAAAAAAGGGCTCTTCTTTTACTTGGCAAAGTATCATGGCAAGGGTTAATTGTCTAAAGCTTGGTTATATTTGGCGTGTTGGAAATGGACACAACATTGATATTTGGGAAGATGCTTGGATTCCTAATTGTGCAAATAGAAAAGTAATCACACCGAGAGGGAGTATTTTGATCTCAAGGGTATCTGATTTAATTGATCCTGCTACTAGTAATTGGGACGAAAATCTGGTTACACAAATGTTCTGGCCAATTGATGCACAAAGGATCCCTGCAATTCCATTATCACAACATGATATGTCGGATTTTGTCGCTTGGAGCTATTCAAAGAATGGAACTTTTTTTGTTCGATCAGCCTACGCAGTGCAATGGGAACACCAACATGGGGGAAAAGTAAGAACCGATGATATGGGATATTTGACTATCAATCCCATTTGGAGTGAGATTTGGAAATTATCTTGTCTATCAAAGGTTAAAATTTTCATTTGGCGCACACTGGATGGCACCCTCCCGTGTAGAGTTAATTTGGCGAATAGACATATAAAGGTTACCACCAATTGTCCGGCATGTTGCTTTGGATCAGAGGATACAAAGCATATATTATTTCAGTGTCAGAAAGCAAAGGAGGTTTGGAAAAATCTGGGTCTAGATGAGGTCATTAAAAGAGCGTGCGAAGTTGATTATGCTGGTGAGGCGGTGCTTGAATTTTTGCTTTCTATGCCTGAACGGGAGCTTCCGATCTTGGGTATTCGGAATGTCCGTGAATTAATTGCAATTTCAACTTGGTATTTATGGTGGGAGAGGCGAAAACTGGTCCATAAAGAGAAAACCCAAGATGCTAACCAGATCGCTATGGGAATTTGTGCAATTACGTTAAACTATGTTTTGACTATATCACCAAAGGCTACGATGAAAAGAGGAGGTTGGATCCAACCTCCAAATGGGTTTGTAAAACTTAATGTGGATGCCTCTTTTGATCATGACCGGCTCAGGGGCACGGCTGGTGCAGGTAAAGGAAAATTCATTGCAGGGGGGAATTGGAGAATTGATTGGTGCACGGATATTCTGACAGCTGAAGCTATGGCGCTTAGATATGGTCTATCTATTGCTCAAAGGGCGGGCTGTAACCGCTTAGTTATTAACTCGGATAACATGGAGGTCATCGAAACCATGAACAATGGAGGACGGTCATCTAGTACAGCAGCGGCAGTGTTTGACGATTGTTATTTTTTCACATTACTAAATTCGAGCATTGTAATAGAGAAGCAAATAGGGTCGCACATGAACTTGCTAAGTTAGCTAGATTTTCTTCATCTTTGAACTGGTTTGAGGAGCCCTTGAGCGAAATTGTACCCCTCCTCATTAACGATGTACTTGTTATTGCAAATAAATAAAGTTTCTATGTTCTTTTAAAAAAAAGATAGCTGGCCGTGTGGAACCATGGAAGGATTGTTGTTGGCCTCGGGAGGTAGGCTGGTTCTTATAAACGACCGCCTCACCAACATCCCAGTGTTCATCATGGGGATTCTACCTGTTACAAGATAGCATTCATCACAAATTGGATAAGGTGTGATTCAGATTTTTTTTTTGTTCTATAGTAGTAAAGAGCAAGGCAAGCAGAAATACCATATGATCAAGTGGGAGGCTATATGTTCTCCAAAAGAAAAGGGCGGCCTTGGTGTGATAAACACCCAAATTATGAATTGGCGCCTTGTCTCAAAGTGGGCATGGAAAATTCTAGTTGGGCAAGGTGGTCTTTGGCTGGAAATAATCAAACCAAAGTACTTATCGAAAGAGGTAATGGACTTCCACACGAATGCCAAACTATCCCAATTTGCCAAAAGGGTGCGAAAGGTGCAACCATTGCTCCGCTTGGGTGCTAGATTCCATATGAATAACCAAAGAGTAGAGCTCTTCTGTTTAGATAACTGGTGTAGCGAGAGGGCTCTTAGCGAATCAAACCCTAGTTTGTTCGCCATATCGGAGCTCCTCGAGGCTAAAGTGGCGGATGTATGGGTGAAAAATCGGTGGGATCCTAGATTTCGTTGATCTCTCGGAGTCAACGACGCGCACGAATGGAAGAATCTATGTCGCGGGATTGCCGATCATAGGGTCACTACTAGGAGGGATGTAGTCACTTGCACCTTGGACCCTTCGAGCAACTTTTGCACTGGATCCCTTTACAGGGCGATTTTCCGACTTGCTACTCCATGTGAGTATGTGACTTAAGTGGGATTTGGAAGGCGAAAATCCCATAAAAAATATACTTTTTGCTTCGGCAAGTGGGCAGAATAGGCTATCGAGTAGGGATCAAGTTAGGAAACACCATGATCCTAGGGATGGTAAATGTGTGTAGTGCGGCAATGACGAGACGTGCGATCATATCATCTTTCCGATGCATTGTCGCAAGATTTGGGTGGAGTGTTCTTGGTGAGGAAACATGGTGTACATGGAATCCTAGCTAGTAACTTCTTGGATGTATATCGATCGGCTGATCAAAAGTACGAGTGTCCAAGATCGTAGGTTTGCATGGACGGGTTCACGGTGTTGGCATGGTTCCCTATGGACTACTCGCAATAAAACTCTTATGGACGGCAAACTATGTCACCATCCGACGGACTTTAATGTACAAACCGGTGATCCTTTTTGCAACTATATGAAAGCTTCTGACGAAACCAAGGGATCGAGGGAGGGAAGGTGGAGCAACCTTCACGTAGGGTTCTCTGAGCTTTGGCAGTATTGAATCTCATACGAAAATCATGCAGATTTGAGTGAGCTACGTTGAAGAACAGAGAGAGAGAGAGAGGCAGAGGCGATGGATGAGGAATTTTCTGGATCTCATCTCGATCCATCTCTCTATTCTCTATCTATATTATTTGTATATTTTACACTTCAGCCCTCTTACAGATATATAAATTCCAACTCACACCAACACTCCCCCTCAAGATGGGGCAAACACATCAGATAGACCCATCTTGCTACAAAAGATAGAGAACAACTTTTCTGGTAGACCTTTTGTTAGAACATCTGCTACCTGATTTGCTGAAGTCACATATGGCATACAAACCACTCCTCTATCCAGTTTCTCTTTGATGAAATGACGGTCAACTTCAACATGTTTAGTACGATCGTGTTGCACTGGATTATTCGCCATATCAATTGCTGCTTTGTTGTCACAGTAAAGCATCAAAGGCTTACTCTGACATAACCTTAGTCCAGTTAGAAGAATCTGCAGCTATAATAGCTCACATAGGCCATGTGCCATGGATCTAAACTCAGCCTCGGCAGTTGACCTAGCTACCACGTTTTGTTTTTTACTTCGCCAAGAGACTAAATTTCCCCCAACAAATACACAATAACCAGAAGTGGATCGCCGATCATCTAGAGAACCAGCCCAGTCCGCATCTGTATAACACTCAACTTGTAAATTCCCTTGCTTTGTGTAGAGAAGACCTTTTCCTGGGCACCCTTTAAGGTACCGTAGGATTCTATTAACAGCATCCAGATGAGCCGTTCTTGGGTTATGCATGAATTGACTCACAACACTTACGGCAAATGCAATATCGGGACGAGTGTGGGAAAGATAAATCAACTTACCCATAAGTCTCTGATAGCGTTCTCTATTAACCGCATTTCCTAAATCACTACTTAATTTGTGATTCTATTCAATGGGAATAGTAGCCGGTTTTGAACCATACATGCCAGTTTCTTTGAGCGGGTCTAAGATGTACTTCCTTTGTGTCATTGCCTGTCATCACAATATCATCAACATAAACTATTAGGATTGCTATCTTGTTATTAGCATGTTTATAGAATAATGTGTGGTCAGCGTTGCTCCGTCGATAGCCTCTTTTCAACATAGCTTGTCTAAAACGATCAAACCACGCCCTTGGTGATTGTTTTAACCCATACAAGGAACGATGTAGGCGTAATACTTTTCCTGTATTACGGCTAGAATCAAAACCTGGTGGAATTTGCATATACACCTCTTCATGAAGATCTCCAAGAAGAAATGCATTTTTTACGTCCATCTGGTAGATGCTCCAATCAAAATTAACCGCACAAGATATGAGAGTCCTCACAGAGTTCATCTTTGCCACAGGTGCACAGGTTTCATCATAGTCTATACCATAAGTCTGCGTGTACCCCTTGGCTACAAGGCGTGCTTTATATCTGTCTATCTTACCCTCTGGCGTGTGCTTAATAGTAAACACCCATTTGCATCCCACCGGTTGCTTGCCTAGAGGTAGATCCACGAGCTCCCAAGTTTTATTTTTTTCAATGCTCTCATCTCATCCAGCATTGCATCCTTCCACTTGGGGTCTTTCAAGGCAACTTTCCAGTCTTTTGGTATGGAAGTAAGATCTAGAGAAGCAATAAAAGTTTGGAGGGACGGACTGCAATATTTGTAGGAGATGTAATTGGCTATATCATGTTTGTAGTCTTTAAGATATCCTGGTGCATTTTGGGTTCTAGTTGGTCTTTGTAAGGCAATAGGTAAAGTGTCTACAGGAGTAGAAGGTTGATTATCACTCCGCCCTGATGTACTCGTAGGAGTTACGAAATCAGAAGTGATAGTATTGGTACCTGGGTCCTCACGCATTTGAGACTCCTCATCTTGAGATGGAAATGATAAGTGTCCTATGCCATCATCCTCGTCTCCATGACAAGAGTTATCATCACTAACACCATCATTTTCCTCCCCCTGATTTCGAGTGCTATTAGTAGACAGAGGATCACCAGAAGTGGGAGCAAGAACAAGGACAGGCCCTTCATTTACCCTTTCTTGCTGCTCATCAAGTGGTGACAATGAAATACCAGACCCAACATTTGATTCATAATATGGTTCATTTTCACGGAAAGTTACATCCATGCTCACAAAAAAATGATGCTCTGAAGGGCACCAACATCTATAGCCCTTTTTTGAGGGAGAATAACCCATAAACACACATTTAAGAGCACGAGGATCTAGTTTCCGTACCAAATTTCTATAGTCATGCACAAAACAAACACTCCCAAAGACTTTTGGAGGAACCACAAATTCATTAGAATTTAGAAGGCATTCAGCAGGAGTTTTGTAACCTAAAACACGAAGAGGCATGCGATTTATCAAGTAAGTTGCAGTTTTAATTACCTCGCCCCAAAGGAATTTGGGCACATTCATTGTAAACATCAATGAACGTGCAACTTCGAGCAAATGCCTATTTTTACGTTCAGCAACACCATTTTGCTCTGGTGTATTAACACATGACGTCTCATGTTCAATGCCATTCAAAGCAAGAAACAATTCAAACTCATGATTGACATATTCTGTACCATTGTCCGTATGTAGAATTTTAACAGGAGCTGCATGCTGATTTTTAATAAGGGCACACAAGTCTTTGGAAACAGATAATACATCACTCTTATGCTTCAGAAGATAGAGCCAAGTGTACCGACTAAAGCAATCAATAAAGGTGACAAACCACCGGTGCCCAGAAACTGAGTGAACCTCATAGGGTTCCCAAACATCAGAGTGAATTCTTTCAAATGGTTTTTCACTTCTAAGACCAATACTAGGATAAGAGCCCCTAGTATGTTTAGCTAGCTCACAAGCATCACATACCAGAGCCTCTTTAGGACATAACTTAAATAAAGCATGATAAACACGGGATAAAACAGCAAAGGAAGGATGCCCAAGCCTGCGGTGATGCAACAATAACTCTTGACAGGAAGACAAACATGATACAAAAGCCACTTCATCAGTTCCATCATCAAGATAATAAAGTCCTTCATGCTCGGTCCCAGTCCCCAATTGTCTCCTAGTCCCTAGCTCCTGAAGAGCACAACACGTAGGATCAAACCAGCTTCTACAACCATGAGATTTATTCATAGAGCTAACAGATAATAGGTTCAGTGGGAACTTGGGAACATGTAGAACATGAGGTAAAGACAATGACTTGATGCACCGGATGGATCCTCGTCCTGCAATAGATGCCATAGATCCATCCGCTACACGAACCTTGTCTTTACCTGAACAAGGTGTATAAGATACAAACAGGTCTGAATCCCCTGTCATATGATTTGTAGCTCCTGTATCAATAATCCAAGGTTTTGATTTGGTGGTAGTGTTCGCTTGATAAAGGTTCATACCTTGGTGAGAAGTGGCAATTAGATTGGAATCAACCTTAGAGGTGCCTTGCGAGGAAGATGAGCTTTCTGAGAGTTTAAGCTTGGAGTTGAACTCCTCAAGAGCTCGTACATCTACCACTGGTGGCCCCCGTAGAGACGGGGTGTGGTTAGCTTGCCTTCTATTCACATTCACACATTGAACTCCCCCTGGCCGAGGTTTTACTTTTTCCCACCAAGATGGATATCCATGCAGCTCAAAACATCCATCCTTTGTGTGTCCTTTTCTTTTACAATGATCACAAAGCAACTTGTTTTTGTCTATCTTGCCAAAGGGCCTGGGAGTACGGCGGTATTGCATAGATAAAGCCGCACGGTCATCTGCACATTTCAGATCATCCTCCTTAGGTTGAGCCAACCAAGTTTCTTCCTCAAGCACACTGGAAATAATATCATCGAGACTTGGCCATTCTGGTTGAGAGAATATAAGTTGTCGCCGAAGGTTAAGCTCCTGGTTTAGTCCATCTAGAAACAGCTTGGCCACAATAGTCTCAAACCATTTGTGATGAATGGCTAGATCTCTCTTGTCAACTGCTTGAAAAGGATGATAGTAGTGCAGGTCCCTGTACAGCCGTTTCAATTCACCAGCATACTCTGTTACAGACTTTGTGCCTTGATTTAGATGAGTTAATTCCTCCATAATGCGGGTTGCCTGCATTTTGTTTGGTTTCCCAGTGAATTGGTTCTCCAAGGCGGTCCACACTTCAGACACGGATGACATTATTTCGACCTGTTGTCGCACAATTGGATCCATGCTTCCCAACAGCCATATTAGAACTCTATCATTGATCTGTCTTGTGTGAGTATCACCACTTTTCTGCTTTTCTTCATCATCAACAAGCAGGTACTCATAGCCATGGGAACTCAGTATCAATTGAGCATGGCGTGCCCAACTGACATAGTTGCCAGGGCCTGACAACCTCACTGGATTTGGTTCCAGGGCATACTTAACTATCTCTGGGACTGCTTTAAGCTGCTGCTACTCAAGCAATTTACTAAAAATTTCATACATTTTTTCTATACTTGCATCCCCTGACTTGTCTTTAGATTGTTCTGACATTTCCAATGAAAAAGCACACCCCAAGCACACTCAACAATTGTAAGACTCACCACGCAAGGTGCTACTTGCTGTAGTACACGAGCCTGATTTAACTTGGCTTCTCCACTGCTTGTAATGGAGATCTCACGCAGGAGAATAGCAGCCAAAAAACAAACTTGGAGATGAACTAGCTATTGGCGTGATAGGTACCAGGAAGAACGATGGCACTTTGGGGATGAAATTGACTTTGCCGCAAACCACTAACCAAACCGGAGCAGCGCTGCAGACCTATGGCCGGGCCGGACGGCGGACTGCAGCAGGGATGAAGACGGGGATTCGGAGAGACCACACCACAACACACGACTGCAGCGACCGCAAGCTCCAGAGTACGGCGACACAGCACCTCGTCGGCGGCCAATCTTCGCTTAAAATTCCGGGTGGAACACGCAGGAACGAACCTGCTCTGGTGCCATATTGAATCTCATACGAAAATCATGCAGATTTGAGTGAGCTAGGTTGAAGAACGGAGAGAGAGAGAGAGGCAGAGGCGATGGATGGGGAATTTTCTGGATCTCATCTTGATCCATCTCTCTATTCTCTATCTATATTATTTATACATTTTACTCTTCAGCGCTCTTACAGATATATAAATTCCAACTCACACCAACAGGCAGAAGCGATGGCAGGAGGCTACCGGCCAGGGAGCCCGCCCCGTCTTGGAGTCTGCTGATCTACATCTGGGTCATCAGTTTCTGCGCCGCGTCGCTGATTTGGGTCATGCGTGCTTGTAAGGGTCTCATTCTAAGGCGCTTGTCTGATGGGAGGTCTTTCGGGAGGTCTTAGAAAATAAGCAGAACTTTTCTTAAGACCGGTCTTATTTCATAGGATAGACGCTAACTAAGCGTCTCTCTTGTAAAAATAGGCAGCGGTCTTGAGAAAAATCCGTTATTTTTCTAAGATCTCTCAAGACCGCCATCAGAAAGCGCTTAAATCAGGCATGCGCCTCCGCTCTAAGAAAAAAAAAGTGAGGGTTTGGGATAAAGTCTCTGGCCCAATACTTTTGGACTCGTCAGCCCGTCGCGTCTCCCTGGGTGGTGGACCGAATCCAGGCCCAGCCGGAAAAGCGACCACACGCCACCACGTGCCGGCTGCTCGTCGTTTCAACGCGTACACGAATATCTCCCATTCAACTCAAAAAAAAAAAAACCGAATATCTCCCCCGAGCAAAGCAACGTGGGGTTCCTTCGCCGCGTTGCTTTCCCTTCTTGCTCGCCCCCACGACGGACGACGCGCTTCGGCCGCGGCTGCCTCGAGCGAAGGAGTCCCGGCCCCCACCTGTCATCGTCCCGGCATCCCAAGGTCAGTCCTATCCATCCATCCACCCACGAACATTAACTCCGTGCCGCGGGACCCACCCGGGATTCGGTGCGCGGGCGAGGAAAGGAAGGTGCCAACGCCTGCGAGCCGGAACGGAAGCGCGTACACGAGCCCACCGGCCCCTATATAAAATCACCAGCACACACAGGAGCCCAAATATCCATCCACGGAGCGCACGGAGGAGGTCGTCGTCATCCGCCAAACCAGATCGGCTGCTTCTCCTTCTTCTTCAACTTCGCAGAACCGTCGGCGGTCTTCTCTTCCTCTAGGTACGCGGCGTCTCCTTCTCCATTCCGTGCTTCTACGAATCCGCGGCCTCTCTTTGGCTCCGAGCAGTAGATCGTGGTAGTGAAATTCCTTTTCTAGTGGGGATTTTCCTTTTCTAGTTCGGTTATGGAAAGGGGGATCGGTCGCAGACTTGCTCCCCTGGATCTGATCTGTTGGTTGCCGTGGTAAAACCCTAGTTCGTCGTTGTGGTAGGGTAGGGGGCTGCGCCCAAATTAGCCCTTCATGTGTGGGAAGTCATGCCCGAGGGAGGTTTTCGTCAGTTGGATCGATCGATGCGGCTATTCGTAGATCGGTCATGGGGTTAATTAGCCAGTCTTGTTGTGGGATTAGGTGTCAGGATGCGTAATAAGGCTAAAATCTGGGGCTACCTGCGCTTGGTTTGGTTCAGAAAACCCGCAAATTCTCCCCGATTGGTTAATCTGTCAGGATGATTGATTACGACATGCATGTTTCGCCTGTCCTGTATGGATAGATTGCTGCTTGTTAGGCACGATGGTACATGGACATGGTTTGGTCACATGGAAATTGGGATGGGAATTGGGTAGGCAGGTCGGCACAAATGGTTGGCTCTTGCTGCCCTGTTTGTTTTAGTCAGAGGGCCATGTCTGATTGCTTGCACGCAGCACTCACTCAAGCATATGGTTCTTTTAACAAGTCAAATGCTTTGAAAGGAGAAGGATTAGTTCTGCTCTAGCTGGCATAAACACTTCAATGTGGCGGTGGGTGCTATGGGCCCTCTAACCGACAAGAACATATATTAGCAACTGTTACATACAGTACAACACGTGTTTAGTGGAAATTCAGACAGCAAGATTTCCCTGTCCTGTAATTCCAGTACTATGCTTGGGGACAGCAAGATTTCTCTGTCATGTATTAACATTTGCCTGATCATGATATGTGCAGTTTGCCTGATCATGTATTAAGATTTCTGTCCTGTAACTTGAGTACTATGCTTGGGGGGACAGCAACATTTCTCTATATATCGTGTACTAACATTTGTCTGATCATGAAATGTGCAGTTAGATCCTTCGAGAGCAATGGGAGGAGGCAATGATGGTCATGGGTACCCACCCGGTGGCCAGGGGGGATACCCTCCTGCAGGGTACCCGCCGCAGCAGGGAGGTTACCCTCCACAGCAAGGATACCCGCCTGCACCTGGAGCTTACCCACCTGCACCTGGGGCATACCCTCCTGCACCTGGGGCCTACCCTCCTGCACCTGGAGCGGGAGGCCCTGACGGGGAGAAGGGGCTCCTCTCCAACATCATGCACGGTGTTGCCGGTGCTCATGGTGGTGGTCATGGCTACCCATCTGGTGGCCACGGGTACCCCCCGCAGCAGCATGGATACCCTCAGCAAGGCTACCCTCCTCAGCATGGCTACCCACCGCAGCAGCATGGCTACCCTCCACAGCAGCATGGCTATCCCCCTGCTGGCTACCCTGGCTCATCTGGTATATACCACTCCCTTGTGTTTTTCAGTCATTGATATTGATGAGGATCTGTGCAAAGCCATCATAGCACCCTTTCTGATAGGAACATTTACATTTCCACGATTGATATGCATTTATATGTGTACTATGTGTTGGATTGATATGCATTTATATGTGTACTATGTGTTGGATTGATGTGCATTTAGATGTGTAGTATGTGCTGCATCTTCAACAGCCTGCAATTTCAGTCTAGTATATGAGTGGTGGTTTATCTTGATGTTAACGAGTCCCAAGTTCTGCTGTATCAAACTTGTGTCATTCTTCAGCATCCATCCTCATCGGCTAATTGTTTTTTCAGGTCACAGTGGTAGCCATGGAGGAGGAGGCATGGGCATGGGCGGCATGCTGGCTGGAGGCGCAGCAGCTGCTGCCGCCGCTTACGGAGCACACAAGCTTTCTCACGGCGGCCACGGTGGAGGTGGACACATGATGGGAGGCATGATGGGCGGCCACGGAGGCTACGGCGGCGGGTACGGCCACCACGGCGGCAAGTTCAAGCACGGGAAGCACGGCCACGGCAAGTTCAAGCACGGCAAGCATGGCAAGCACGGCATGTTCGGCGGCGGCGGCAAGTTCAAGAAGTGGAAGTAATGCTGCTAGCTAGTAGCTTCACCATGGCTGATGAATCAAAAAAAAAAAAAACCTAAACTCTTGGTGTAGGCTTCCAGAACTTGGTTTGGTCAGGGAAAGCCTTTGAGATGTGTATCTAAGCAGGGTGTGGTGTGGTTGCTGCTCGATCTTGTGGAGCTCCCATCCTTTGCTCTATATGATTTGGCACTCTAGTTTGCGTCTGTGACAAGATATGACTTGCTAATAAGTACCTGAATTCTGTCTGGTGCTATGCTTTACCGCTGTTCATATGTGGTTGCTCTTTCTGCGGCATCTTATTCTGAATTGGTGTCGTGTTTGCTTTGCTGTGATTTCAACTGTTCGATGCTCCTCCAGAAGGGCGGGCAAGCAACATCTTGTAAATTGCTGCTCCATAGCAATAGTAATGCACCTAATAAACATTGTAGAGCATCCTGTAACAAACTTGTTCCGATGCAACATTCAGAACGCTAATCTTGCATAGCAGTTTTACAGTCGGTTTCAGAACAATATGATCTCTAGACGCTCCTGGCCACTAGTCGGTTTCAGAACATTCTCCTGACTTGATCCCCGCTCATATGATTATTGTTTAATAAATAAATGTCGCTGAGGTTAAACATTGGCATAAGCCCAGAATTGACGGACGAAATTCTGCATGAAAACATGTGGCCTCAGCCCAAACGACTTTGAGGTGCAGAAACACAAAATTATTTGTCATTGTCATTGTCACACAGAAAACAGAGCAGTTCTGATCGTGGCTAGTCGGCGAAGACGGAGTCGTCGATCTGGAAGGCCTTGGTGAAGAATGCCGGCCAGCAGAGGTAGGTGGAGAGGATGCTGCTGACGGTGGAGGCGCCCATGAGCATGTTCATCACCACGATCTGCAGCTGGATGGCCTCCAGCGGCGACGCGCCGCCCATGATGAGCCCCGTCATGGCCCCCGGCAGCGCGATCAGCCCCACCGTCTTGGCGTTGTCGATCACCGGCGACAGCGCGATCACCAGCGACCGCCGCACCTGCTGCACCGTCGCCTGCCGCGGCGTCGCCCCCAGCGCCAGCGCCGTCTCCACCTGCAACGAAAATGATCAGAACAATGAAGTCGATTTTCTGAATTCGTGATGAACATGCTGGTTCAGAATTTTGTACTACTAAGTAGTTTCTTCTTGAATTAGTTTTAAATTTTCTGACGGAAAAGGTTGCGTAGTCGTGCGGACCACGATCATGCACTTTAAACTGAAAGAAATAATATTACACACACCTTCAGCGAGTGCAGAATGGCGTAAAAGATATTATACTTGACCTTGTCTAACAAAGTTAGTTATTAACAATGCAAGGTGACGGCGAGTCACTACGCAAAGTGAATGGGCATACAATTTGATTGATTTTTCATGGAAGAAGACTTACGAGGCTCCGCTGCGTCTTGACGTCCTCGTGGAGCTTCTTCATGGTGACGCCGGTGACGGTCATGGCGTTGCCGACCATCATGCCGGCCACGGGGATGATGTACCTCGGCGTGAAGGGGAACACGCTGAGCACCACGAGCAGGAACATGGTGACGGCGGTGCCGGCGAGGATGGACACGCCGGCGATGTACCCGCCGCGCGGGACCTGCCTGGCGCGGCGGCCCGCGGTGTAGCCGGCGACGGTGACCATGAAGAGGTAGGCGAGCAGGATCCAGAGCGGGCTGCTCTGGGTGAAGATGAAGTGGAGCACGAAGCCGATGACGGAGAGCTGCAGGAAGGAGCGCGCGATGGCGTAGAGCATCTCCGCCTCCACGCCCAGCCGCTGCGTGAAGCTGAGCGCCACCGCCATGGCCACCACGGCGGTCGCCGCCAGCGGCTTGAGCATGCCCATGGCGAAGTCGCGCCAGAACCCCGGCGCCCACGGGTCCACCTCCTGCGCCAGCCGCGACAGCAGCGCGGTCGCCGCCGAGGAGGAGGTCGCCATGACTACGTCGTCCCGGTGCGGTGACTGAGCTGAGCGCCGGGGAGAGGGCTGCTTCTTGAGCTTTGAGCTTGAGGTTAAGGAGTCGAGGAGCTCGGTGGGCAAGTGGGGGAGGGAACAAGCGAGAAAGGCGCGGAATGGGAGAGGTGAGGTCCTTCCTGCACTGCTTTGCGGCGTGGCGCTTGGGTGGGTGCTACGTGGTGGAGGGCGGGCGAGGCACCTTGGTGGAAGGTGGGACCCGCCGCTCAGTGAGCCATGCCAGATGCAATCCGAGGTAAAAGAATCTAGCAGCAAAGAAAAAGGTGATTCAATTTGGCTCCCGGGCCAGAAAATTTATTTTTCAAATGTAAAAAAAAATCAAGGAAAAAATTATGTGATCTTAGTCATATACAAATGCTACCTGCAAATTTTGTGGTAAAAATTTGCATTTTGACCCGTGCAAAAAAAAGACAAATTGAAGATAAAAAATGTCACTCCAAAATTGTTTTTTCCACACGAAACAATGATGCTCCGTTTCGCATGAAATTTGTCAAGCATGCTTGTGACACAAAAACGAACATCTAAAAAAAATTCAGTATAATTCATCCAGGAGCATATGCTCCCGGGAGCCAAAGCGCCCCTCAGGAAAAAAGAACTCAGCAGCAAAAGTCAGCAATTTCCTGCCCGTTTCACGGGCATTGGCAAATTGCGAGCCATTGCACAAAACTTAACAACCTTGGCATAAACTAATGGAACAAACGCACAATAATTAGGATGCAAGTCAAACGGAAAATGGCTCCACAAAAAACGTCATGAATCACGCAGTCTAACAGGTCATTTCATCCATTCATTCGTTCATTCACAACAAACGTGCCGCCATCATCAACTATTTTCATCCCCAGGACAGAGTCTTTAGACGGAGTGGACAGAGTCATTCCTCAAATCATATATAGTGAACCTACTAAGTGATAGTAATAACAATTAGCATGCTAAGCGGTCGGTCATGCTCTCATGGATGGGGTGGGGGAGCGGGTCGACTAAGCCTTGTTCTTGCTGCCGTCCTCGGGCTTCTTGTAGGCATGGTCCAGCTCCTTGGCCTTGCCCATCAGGCCCTGCATGTAGTTCTTGATGTTGGGGACGTCGTAGTTCTGGGCGATGTAGATGCCGCCCGCCGCGCCGACCAGCAGCGAGAAGGTGCTCTGGATGAAACCCATTGGAGCTAGTCTGAAAAACAGGAACCAAAGAGGATATTACTGTCAAAACGTTGCTTAGCAATACGAGAATCTCATCTATATATATGCAAATTCGTCTATGCAACATATGAAGACTGTCCAGCGAATTTCATCTATCTGTAGGTAGATCATCAGACCAAAGTGAATTGAAAAAGCGGCACTGGCAAATTTTGGCAGTTGGCAAGAATTAAAGGTTGTTTATTTTGGCTTTTTCTAGCAAGGTTCAACATATACCGATTTATTTTTAGGGAATTCTAACATATACAGATGGATCATATCATCTTAGAATATATAAAGCAATGCCATAAAGCATAAATCAATAAGACCAAAAAAGCTAAAAACTTGGTATCTACCATGGACAAAACAATTATTTTTAGGGAATTCTAACATATACAGATGGATCATATCATCTTAGAATATATAAAGCAATGCCATAAAGCATAAATCAATAAGACCAAAAAAGCTAAAAACTTGGTATCTACCATGGACAAAACAATGGGCCATATTTGTCCTATTCAAGCATCTACAAAAGAGGTGTGAACTAAAAAGAATAAGTGCCAGCAGCAAACATGCCTATCAGAAGAAGTACAGCCCTACTCCCTGATGCACGCAGCGTTTCACAGCATGCAGTAAATTGTTCATCAAATTCCTACCGATTCTGAATCCTAAATTCCCAATGATATTAGCGTGCTTACATTCTCATAACGCCCGTATTAGTTAACCAAAATTCAACCTACAGAGTTCTAGTACAGCGAGTAACTCCCAATTCTTTTAATAGAAGCACAATTAACAACAGAACTAGGGAGTCTAGGACAATGCCACCAGATAGAATTTGAAGGAAAAACGTTCTTCCAGAACCTTCAAGCCACAATCATACATAGAGTGGCTGATCATATAAGCTATATTCAAATAAACATCAACTAAACTTGATAACAAGAAAAACTACAATCACATTGATACACACAGATCAATTCTTAAACTAATTCTAACCAGATTTATAAGTACTCATGGACACCAGTTGCATCAGCGGCACAGCACTAGATTACACCACCTACCAAACCAGCCAAACAATCAAGCTAGAAATAGTTGGCTGAACCATGGCTAACCAAACTCCTACCTACAAAGTTAATCTGCACTGGAAGACTTTTACATCCTTTTTTTAGGGTGACTTCTACATCCTTATAAACAGCACAGCACAATTGAAAAAAAAATACTAACAGCAATTGTCAGGGATTACAGTAGTTTTTTCTCAGATTTTTGTAGATGTCAAATCAGATTAATCACGACCTCAACTAAACTGGATTACAGGTATCGTGCTGGAACTAATTCTAAGCATCTGCAATTGAAATATCAATCTGCATTTATAGCTACTGAACTAGATTCAAGGGTATGACTGACCCTACACCGATTTAAGCTAAAAAAAAGAGAGTAAATTAGTCAGCTTGCAGATTGGACCACAAGGGCAAGCCCCCGGTAACTACAAAGAGCTCGAAATCAAGCACGACTAGCAACAACTAGAGATCGCAAGCACCGAGCGGCGATCGACAGCCTTTACCGGAGCCCCGGCCGGAGAACCTCGTGGGAACCAACCGCGGATCGACACCAAGCCAGATTCAGCAGCGCGCCGCGGGGTAGGAGGGGAGTGGGGAGGGAGGATCCGGATATTTACCTAGGACGGGCGGAGGAGGGGACGGAATCGAGCTCGGCGGAGGCGACGGGAGGAGGTCGGAAGCACCGGAGGCGATCGCCGAGGAAGGGGATTGGAAGGATTGTGGTTTGGGTTTGGTTGGCTTCGGCTTGTGTTCGCTCTTATTATGGCCCCCACCGGAGGGGGTTGCCGGACTTGCTGTCCAAGAAGAACTCGTTCCTTCCTGGGCCGGTATGTGCCCGGACTGGGATTTCCTCAACTGGCCGTGACTGCCCCAGACTCTCTCTCTTTCCTGTATGGATCTTCACGGCCCAAACTAGTACCCAGTACTAGGCTGGGTCACCTTGGCCCAAACAAAAATATAGGTCTTCTCTAATCTTTGTTTGTTCATGCTCCATAATCCGAGAGCAACTAATTTACGAGCGCTCCTTCGAAAGCCTCACAATGATCAGCACCACGTGGCGCGCTCTCAGCCATTTGCCACGTGTCGCGCTCTGGGCGGTCCTTCCGGATTTTGTTTTCTTTTATTTTTCCGCACGCGTTTTAGGTTTTTTAGACGTTTTTTTTCCGGTTTTTTGACGTTTTGGTTTTCCACCAGTCTTCCCTAGCTTTTAGAGCAAAATTGTTTTTTGAAAAAAAATAATTTTTTTGCGCAGAAAAAATGCATTTTGTTTTGCGAGAGGCACGTTTTTGTTTTCGCGCGAGGCACGGCCATGCCTCTTGGAGACGGAAAAAAGAACGTGTTTTCTGTTTTTTTTTTCCTTTCGCGAGAGGTACGGTTTTGCTTCCGCGAGAGGCACGGTTGTGCCTCTTTCGAAAAGGGGAAAAAACGTGTTTACTGTATTTTTTTTCTTTCGCGAGAGGCACAGTTTTGCTTCCGTGAGAGGCACGTTGTGCTTTCGCGAGAGGCAGGGCGTGCCTCTTTCAGAAAGGGAAAAAAACGTGTTTTCTGTTTTTTTTCTCTTTCGCGAGAGGCACGGTTTTGCTTCCGCGAGAGACACGGTTGTGCTTTCGCGAGAGGCACGGATGTGCCTCTTTCGGAAAGGGAAAAAACGTGTTTTCTGTTTTTTTTTCACGAGAGGCACGGTTTTGCTTCCGCGAGAGGCACAGTTGTGATTTCGTCAGAGGCACGGGCGTGCCTCTTTCGGAAAGGGAAAAACGCATGTTCCCGGTTCGGTATTTTCATGAAAAAAAGTTCGTCAAAACCTATCAATATGGGATCTAGTTTTGAAGATCTCGACGCGAGGAATCCAACAGCGAAAGCGATTGCAGATTTGGACGCACGATTTAAGAGATAAAACGTTTTGAATAAACGGATCTACGAAAAAAAGGAAAACTCCCAGGTTGCGACAAGTGGCGCACATACGCACGCCACTTGTCGCAACCTGGGGAAGTTGGAGTGATCTCCGCAAGGAGTACTCCTTAATTAGTGATTTCACCATAATCCAGCAAGGATTTGATTTTCCTTTATTATTATTATTAGCAGCTTGAGGCTGCTTCTGCCTCTTACAATTCAAAAGTGTGTCACCCGATCTTCAAGGCTTGAAGGTTGCATTGTCAGTGGTAAAACACCTACCTTTTGCCGATGAGAGCCTGGTGTTTTTCAAAGCAAATGAGGAGACTCTTATCAGGTACATGAGGTATTTGATATGCATTGTTTGACTTTGAGAAATCGCATTAGCACATCTAAGTCCGCAATCTTATTCAGCAATGGTGCCCTTATATCTCGCCTTCAGCGACACGGGAGGAACCCATCGCTTAAGGGTGGCTCGAGTTGGGACGGCCCAAGCGCATGGGGACAACAACCTCATTCTCTGTTTTTTATGCTTTTTTTTGTTTTTTGCTTTTTGTTTCTTTTGTTTATACTTCCAACTATTCTAAATAAATTTATTATAAAAATCACTCTACATACAAACATTTTAAAAATGTTGATCAAGCAATTGAAAAATGTTAACTATGTATAGAGAAAATGTTTATCACGTATACAAAAAATGTGTATGAAACAATTTGATCATGTATTTTAAAAATGTTAATCAAGCATTTGAAAAATGCTGAAAAAGTGTTTGAAAAATGTTAATCAAGCATTTGGAAAATGTCAAATGTGTATAGAATTTTTTTTGATCATGTATTAAAAATATGATGAACACAATTTGATCATGTATATAAAATGTTAATCAAGCATTTGAAAATATTGAAAAAGTATTTAAAAAATATTAAATGTTTATAAAAAAATGTTAACCGTGTATTAAAAATGACGGAAAATTTTGATCATATTTATGAAAATTGATAATCGAAATTCTTTAAAAATTGAACAAGTATTTTAAAAATAATTAATCAAGCATTTGAAAATGTTAAATGTGTTTAGAACAAATGTTGACCATTTATTCGAACAATGTTAAATAATGCACTAAAAAGGGTAATCAACGTGTTTAAAAATTGTTAAATCTGCATATAAAAAATGTTGACCATGTGTTAGAAAAATGTTAATCAAGCATTTGCTTTTTCTAAGTGTGTATAGGAAAATGTTGACCATGTATTTGATAAATCGTTATCTTGTGTTTGAAAAATCTTAATCAAACATTTAAAAATGTTAAAAAATTGTATAGAAAAATGTTGACCTTATATTTAAAAAGTTCAATTTGTATTGGAAAATGGTAAACATCTATTAGAAAAATGTTGTTGACATATACCAAAAAGGTTGAGTGAAAACCAAAAAGAAACAAAGGAAACAAACAAATAAAACTTAAAAATAAACAAAATGAAGCAAATAAAAAGGAAAATTTAAAATAAAACTGAAGAAACAAATGCAAAAAGAATGAAAATTTTGATAAAAACAACAAAAGAAACAAAGAAAGACAAAAAAATGGAGGATATAACAAATTCAAACAAAAAACAAAAGAAAAGGAAAAAAAAAACAGGGATAACCGATTGAAAATTTAGAAAGAAGAAAGAAAAGAAAAAAAACCAATAAAAACAAGGAAAGAAATGATGAAAACCCATTTTTGAAAACCTATAAAACTTGTATTTGAAAACAGAGAAAAGATACTGAAAAAGGTAAAAGAAAAAACTATGAAAAACTGGACCGTGTCACCTCAAGTAGGACATGCTCTATGTTTCATCAATAATCCGACGCGAGCATAGTGGTTGGCCGCTTTGCGAATTACCCAGGAGACCTGGGATTGACCCCCCGCCCCAATGGGTCGGCCCATCACTATAGACTGTCAATGGGAGAGTAGCTTCTGTCTCGCTTAATGCGAAACATAGCTCTCACGTGCCAGCTCTAGACTCTTTTCTCTATGGATATCATGGCCCAAGATATTCCCTGTACTGTGTGGGCCCAAATATGAAGATAGGTCGAAGGAAATATGTTCTAGAGGCAATAATAAAGTTGTTATTTTATATTTCCTTATTCATGATAAATGTTTATTATTCATGCTAGAATTGTATTAACAGAAAGCTTGATACATGTGTGAATACATAGACAAAACACCGTGTCCCTAGTATGCCTCTACTTGACTAGCTCGTTAATTAAAGATGGTTAAGTTTTCTAACCATAGACATGCGTTGTCATTTGATGAACGAGATCACATCATTAGGAGAATGATGTGATGGACAAGACCCATCCGTTAGCTTAGAATAATGATCGTTCACTTCTATTGCTACTGCTTTCTTCATGTCAAATACATATTCCTCCGACTATGAGATTATGCAACTTCCGGAGACCGGAGGAATGCCTTGTCACTACACCACGGTAGAGCTTACGTGACACATTTTTGTGGGCAAAGGTCCAGTAATCACCACAAAATAACTGTCACCAAGCTTTTATGTTTTGTCTTCGGATCATGTGTCGGCAAAGGTACATCACCATGGACACACTAAGAGTCAACAATCATGAAGCAACGATGTATCTATCAGTAATTGCTTAATAACATGTTATGTGTCGGCGTATGTATGGACCTTGACATGTTTTCAGTCGGCATAGGTAGTTACTTAGCGACCTAAAATGTGTCGGCGTACGTAGGGTGTATGGACACGGACTAAGTGTCGGCGTGGTGGACACGTGTCAATGGACTGAAGGTTGGAAACTTGTGGTGCGCAATTTCCGCGCGAGGGGGCAATTTTTGGGGTGTACGTGCAAAATATCCTTCACCCCCGTGCAAAATATCCCCAAGCCCCAACTCGAACCCGACTCCACAACCCTAACCAGTGGCTGCCGCCGCGCCCCTCGTGCTCGATCCACAGTCCTGCCGCCGGCCTCGCGCTCCGTCCCGTCGTCAAGTCATCGTGTCAGAGCTCGCACCCCCCGCCCCCGAGCTCCACCCCGACATCCACCCGTCATTGCACTCCAACCCTTCCCCCCGAGCTCCATCCCGAGAACGAGCCGCCGGCCGCCGTCCTCGAGATCCACATACAGCCGTCGTCCTCAAGATCCACATACAGCCGCCGTCCTCGAGATCCACATACAACCGCCGTCCTCAGGCCGCCCCCTCGACATCCAGCCGTCGTCCTCGCCAATCCCCGTCCGTGCTGCTGCCGGGGCCCCATCTCCTGGCTCCCGCTGCTGCCGCACCCGCTGTTGCCGGGGCTCCATCTCTTCTCTCTCGCTGCTGCCGGACCTGCTGCAACGGGACTTGCTGCTGCTGGGGATCCATCCCCTTCGAGCTGCCTCCCTCTCGAAGCCAGCCGTCGTCGTGCCCTGAGTAAGCATCAAATCGTCCTGAGATTTCCTTCTCTGTACGTGAGGTTGTATTGAGTGAACACGAAGGCATGCTTCTTGACTTTGATGTGTGTACCTTGCATTGCTTAGAAGCTAGTTTGTGCATTTTTTGTAGTGAGGTGATGGCAGAAGACAACAATGATACATCGTAGATGGAGCTGGAGACAATGTTAGGAAGAGTGTCAAATGGAGGTTGCTTCTCATGGTAGTGAGGATGTGTAAGAGACGCACACCTTATTTTCTAATGGTCTTGAAGTCAATTAGGCATACACTTGGAGTTTTTATATCGTGTACCCTAAATTAATGTGACATTTTAATAAATTGTTTAGAGTATGTGGTGGTTCTTTTTTTCTGATGTGCAGTGTCATATCTGAACTTCAGGCTGGTATCATAATTTTTTTTTGCTTTGGTGTTTTGGAGTTTCTCGATGAGGTGTAATATTTTTGACCATTAGTGACATCCTTCACCATAAGGCATAGATGTACCAATGATGTTATTTCTTGAAGCCAATTTGAAATTTTGTATCTCTTGTGAGTAACAAGTAAACTGTCAGGTTGACTTATTTGTATATCTTGGAATTGTTTCCTGGTTGATATATTGAAGAGCGTTGTTAGTCCAGAATTAATCAGTATAATTCAGTTTGGTTCAGTTCAGGACATAGTAAGTATGCTTTAGAACAAATGATCAAAATTATCTGTTACGAAAGACATGTCAGGCTTGTGTTTTCAATCTCCCTGTACTTCTATGGTTCCAAATCTTCTCCTATAGCTGTATTGTCTTAACTGCTTGTAGAACTGTACTGCAAGTTAGTTTATTATTGAAGAAAAATTCATTTATTATGATGTTGTCAACTTGTGCTTAATTTTGTGATTGCTGAAGGCAAGGAAAAGAGATGGTGCAGAAGGAGCTTCAGCAGGCATGATGGTTCGACAACCACAACGTCGCAAGGCCATCCCGATGGCTTGGTGTAGGATCGAAAGTATGTCTAGAGGGGGGGTGATTAGACTACTTGACAATATAAAAATTCTGCCTTTTGACAAAAAACAGTTTTTGGCAGATTCACAATTATGATCAAGTCAAGCATCACCCTACACATGCAATTCTAGAGTATAGGCAGCGGAAACTAAATTGCACATGTAGTAAAGAGAGGTGGAGAAGAGCAAACGCAATTTTGGAGACGCGGTGATTTTTCTCGTGGTTCCGATAGGTGGTGCTATCGTACTTCCACGTTGATGAAGACTTCAACCCACGGAGGGTAACGGCTGCGAGAGTCCACGGAGGGCTCCACCCACGAAGGGTCCACGAAGAAGCAACCTTGTCTATTCCATCATGGCCTACACCCATGGAGGACTAGCCTTACTCGGGGTAGATCTTCACGAAGTAGGCGATCTCCTTGCCCTTACAAACTTCTTGGTTCAACTCCACATCTCGACGGAGGCTCCCAAGCGACACCTAACCAATCTAGGAGGCACCACCCTCCAAAAGGTAATAGATGTTGTAGATGATGATGAACTCCTTGCTCTTGTGCTTCAAATGATAATCTCCCCAACACTCAACTCTCCTCACTGATTTGGCTGTGGTGGAAGAAAGGATTGAGTGGAAAGCAACTTGGGAAGGCTAGAGATCAAGCTTCATATGGTGGGAGTGGAGCAACTTGATCTCAACACAAGGGTAGGTAGCTCTCTTCTCAGAAATGTAAGGTAGTTCTTTCTGATGGCTCTCTCCACGAATGAAGAGGGGGTGGAGGGGTATAAATAGCCTCCACACAAAATCCAACCGTTACACACATTTGACCAATCTCGGTGGGACCGAAGTTGACAACTCGGTGAGACCGATAGTTCAAATAATGTGAACGTTGGGATTTTCGGTGGGACCGAAAATACAATCTCGGTGAGTCCGATTCGTGCAATGACAAGAGCATGCCAATTTCGGTGGGACCGACTTCATCATCTCGGTGACACCGATTTGATGACAGAAGGTTACAGAAGCTTGGCAACTCATTTTTCGGTGAGA
Source organism: Aegilops speltoides (assembly GCA_021437245.1). NCBI lineage: Eukaryota > Viridiplantae > Streptophyta > Magnoliopsida > Poales > Poaceae > Aegilops > Aegilops speltoides. The sequence continues at coordinate 38,616,886 of CM038141.1, forward strand.
CCGAGTTCAGAATCGGAAAATCCGAGTTTGCTAGGGTTTGGCTTATGGCTGAGGTGGTTCATCTCGGTGTGGCTGAGTTTGGAAAATCGGTGGGACCGAGACTACTTATGAGTGTATATGGCGGTGAAAGTTGCTTGATAGTTTAGGAGATGTATCACTAAGCACTTGAGCAACCAGATCATCATCATAACCTCATCCCTTTTAATAGTATTGGCTTTTCCTATGGACTCAATGTGATCTTGGATCACTAAACCAAAATGGAGTCTTGAGCTTTTGCCAATGCTTGCCTTAGCATTTTGAGGGGTCCACTTCTTGATCCTTGCCATACCCATATCACTGAACTTTCTACGAAATGATTCTCAAGTAACTATTAGTTCAATGATATATATGTTGTTATTAATTACCAAAACCACCGGGGATTAGTTGCACTTTCAATCTCCCCTTTTGGTAATTGATGACAACATATAGATCAAAGCTTCGACAAAGGATATAATCAATGAACAATATCGTCGCTTTGAGAAGTATGTGATAAGTAAGAGCTCCCCCTAAATTTGTGCATTATTTAAGATTTGCGTTTGAATGCAAATGCACAATCGATTAGGATCATGGGTCACTCTTCCATGTCACATACATCTTGGTGGAGCGCACAAAATGATAAGAATGAACAACATGCACCCAATCACCAAGACATGAGTAAATGGTCATACAAGATAGGAATGGCATATGATAAGCATTAAGCACACATTAAGGCATAGTACGACCAAGCACTCATTAAGGTAGAGTCAAACGTAGTATCAAACACACTGAATGTCTCGAAAACCAAAAGTATCTCAAAGAAACCGCAAAAGAACGAAAGAGCAAAAGCGACAACAGCACTCTCTCTCTCTCAAAGTCCTATGATCTATACAATTTCTCCCCCTTTGGCAACAAGTTACCAAAAAGTTCGAAAAAGCATAGAGCTAAGCGTCACTGGGGACTCTGCTGGCGTCTCCCGTCTGGGTTGATGTCGGAGTGGATATGACAACATCGGCGAAGACTTCACCGATGTCTCAGTCTTTGGAGGAGTGGTCACCGAGCTGGAGCTGGAGTAGGAGTAATCGCTGAACTGTGGAGGTCTTTGAAGTCTGTAGTCCCGTGTCGATCCATCGGAATAGCAATGATCGGGTCCTGTGGGAACCGGAGCAGTTTGTTGATAAGCATCTGGACTAAGTCATCCTGCATCTCACGCATAAGCTCTTCCTTCTCCCGCTTTGCTTCCTCAATGTCCGCCTCGAGCTTATTGATATCACTTGCACTTGATCGACTTCACGTCCGGCGTGGATCTTGTCCTCAACAATCCTCTCTAAGCTCTCCGAGGCTGTACAATGCTGGCAGGCGTTGTTCAATCCTTTGGGTAGCTTCAAGAATCTGCTCTCCGAAGCTCTTTGGTTTAGGCTGCTTTGCTTTTGCTTCCTTGTCGACTTTGGCTTTCTTGGCAGCTTCGATCTTGGCTTGACCTTCAACAGATGTTGGATCCTCCTCATCCATCACAACAACATTGTCTTCATGCTCGCTGCGAGTGGTAAATGTTCTCTATCCAACAGAATGTGCCCATGCCAAACTTGGCATTGATAAGCATCTGAATCTGCGGGCAAATCCACATGACCTTTTACGTCACCGCAGTCCTCTTAATGGTCTCTACCATCAAGTCCATCACCTTGAAAGGTGCCTTCTCATCAAGTATGTGCAGCATGTTGATAGAGTATCCTCGATCATGCGATGATCTCGGACTTGGGCATCAAGGTATGCCTCAAAATGGTATTAGTGGTAGGTAAGCCTGCTCGAGATAGTAGATCGAGCCGAGCTTCCAGATTCCCAAATCCTTTGCGGAACCTCTTTGTACATGTTCTTCATGGATTCATGATTCTTCTTTGGAATCCCATATACATCAATATCATCTTCTCGTTGCCTTTGGAGCATTCAAATTTCTGCCCATTCTTCAACGAAGAAGAAAATCTTTGACCTTCACCATCCACACAATCTTTCCATCGGGGTAGAAGTGAGTGTGGCATAGAATTGCATTATCATCTCATCGTTCCAACTGGTCAATTTCTGACCTACAAAATCTGCAACACCACATGCAGTGAAACTTTCATGCACATGTGGAAAGAAATCTCTGTGCTCTTCGCTGTCAATGTACTTCCAATCAACATATCTTGTGTCTGCGACTATGGGCTTCTTGTCCATCAGCACGGTCTCATAGAAGTCCTGCTGCTCTCTGGTGTGAAATCTGGGATCAACAGCAGTTCTTCTCCTCACGGCATATGGGTCAACTTGTCTCCATAGCCTGAGACCTCTATCTTTCCTTGCCTTCATATCCTCAGCTTGAGGATGAGCATCATTATGTAGTGGCAGTTTTGGACGAAGTTTCTGCAAAACTGGTCCTTCATCATCTGACACAGCTGGTGGCACATCATCCTTGTTCTTTTCAGACGCTGGAATGTTCCTGACTGTCTTCTTGGGCTTGGCAGCAGGCTTTGCTGGAGCTGCCTTAGCTGGAGCAGATTGCTTGGGCTTTGATGTGGCTCCAGCCTTAATGGCATCACCCATGAACTTAGGCTTCTGAGGAGGAGGCTGGGGTGCTTCCTCATCCTCATCTTCATCTGCTGCATCATGCACTACCCTCTTTCTCTTGGAGGTTTTCTTCACTTTGCTTGCAGTTGCCTCTCCCAAATTCAGTTTCTTGGCAACAGTTGACTGCTTGACTTTGCTGGTGCCCTTCTTAGTTTGTTGACCTTGTTGCTCTTTGGCAACAACCTTCCTTTTGGGCTTTGAGGTCACCTCTTCCTCAACAACAAAATCAGAATCCTCATCATCTGAATTCCTCTTCTTTCTAGCTCTGGTGGCTGCAGGAGGCAAACCACTTGGAGTACTCCTCTCACCATCATCGATGAGCTGCTAGGATCGGGACTAGTGCCCGCCTCGGAATGTCTCGCAATGGGTGTCTCGGACTGTTACTCGATCACACCGCATCGACATGGTGACAACCTATGAATAGATAAGGTGTAGGCGGAGAAGAAGAGTCATCACAAAATGCGAAGTTTTTGCAAACAAATGAGTTCAAATTCTAGTATTAGGTTTTCACGAAGACATTTGGTCGACCGAGTTTAAGATTCGTGAATCCGAAGTGTTAAACAGAGCTTTCACACCACTTTAGGTTTGACGAAGTGGGTTTCGATCTGCCGAAAACACTAGGGTTTCACAGAATTTTCATTTCGGTCACACCGATTTGCACAACTTCGGTTGGACCGAAGGGTGCAATGGTAATGGCCATAGGCCAAATCGGTCATACCGAAACTATAAAATCGGTCTCACCGAGATGTGTTCGTGAAACCTAACCCTAAAACTTTTACTCGAATCTAGTCCAAACGAACTAATCTGTGTACGGGAGGATTTCAATCGTGGCAAGATACTAGGCAAACCAAGCGTGCATTGAATCGGAGATGGGAGCACGAGTGGGATCAAAACTCACCCTAACTTGGTGGAGTTTTTCTCGGCGGCAACGGCGCGGAGGAGATGTCCGTTGACGGCGACGGAGACTGCGGCGGGGCGAAAGGCATTTACGGCGACGATCCGGAGACCAAGCGGCACGGCAAAGGTGTGAGGGCTAAACGTTTGAAGGAGAAATCAATGCGCGCCCTCGGAGTATATATACCCCTTGTCGTCGGTGGGACCGAGTTGTAAACTTCGGTGGCACCGAGATGGATAACTGCTAGGCGTTATGCACTTCGTCACGCCGAAAATCACAACTCGGTTTCACCGAGGTGAAAGCCTAGATCGATCTAAATGCTTTCGGTTCGACCGAGTTTGAGTAAGTTGGTCCGACCAAATCAATTAGAAGGTTTTGGAAGTTAGCCCTTGACGGATCGGTGGCTCAAGTGCTCCTCACCGGAGGGTCCGAAAATGACTTGTTCAAAATTTGTGATGTAAGCATGAATAGAATTTGAGACAAGAAAGCATAGATAGCTAGGGAGGTACTTAGGCATTCTTGTCCATCCATTTGGTCAGAAAACTCAAAACGACCAAAACAACAAATGGATGTCCTCGAATGGATAAAATCATGCATCCAACATGCTCACACAATAAGATAGCAAATGAAATATGTGTCAAACATACACAACCAAAACTCTAGCTACTAACACACAATTTGTCGATGACTAGGTCATCTTTATATGAGTATATTGACTTAGGAGCCAAATGAGAACATTTGATCATAGGTCATACTCATCGTTTAAGCACAAGTGGGGTTACCACTTTTACATAAAGCATTGATGTGTTCACATCATTTGAAGATGCTTTAGCTCTATTTTTAGAGCAAAGCTCCCCCTAGATGTGAGAACCCCTTTTAAAGGGTCAAACTAACCTTGGGTTGTCGTAGAAGACTTCATGTAGATGTTGAAGATGTGGATGCTCAATGTTGATGAAGATCATCAAGAGTTGGGAGCTATCCTTTGGATTCGGGCACTTTCAATACCTACATGGGTTAGTCCCACAAGGAACAAACAAGGATATCCATGGACATAGATTGAAATTCACAATAGATGATGTCCATGAAAGCAATGATTACATTGTCCCTTGACTTACCAACAAGAGGGTTTGTGACTCCATGAACTAGTGCACGATGTGGAAGTTGATTGCACAAGTTTTTGCCAAAATGAATGTGAGTGAAGTATGTTGGCGGAGTCACCCTCAAGAACTTTCTAGTTCTTCTTCTTCGGGATCCACATCATCTTGATGGGAATCCTTGGGGTTGTAGTTGAGCTTGACGAAGTATAACTTGACGTTTCCTTGGGAACCCACTTGACCATGGCTTGAGGTGCTTCAACAAATGCATCAATCTCCTCTTGAAGCTTGTCCTTGCCTTTTAGCTTGTGGTCTTGTGGTGGAAGGTCATCTTGAGCTTGTTCCACATTGGAAGAAGTAGGATCATACTTCTCCTTTTGAGGAACAAACTGTGGAGTAGGATATTGATCTTCTTCCCATTCAACACCTTCGGCGTTGAACTTTCGCTCAAAACCAATTCCTTGATTCTTCCGGTGCCTTCCTTGCTTGCGAACAATTTCCTCAAAGTTTTTGCTTCCGGCAAGGCTCTTGTAGACACCTTTCTCTATAATCCCTTTCAATAAACTATTTTCTTGCTCAAGTGTAACTTGGCTTGAAACATGGTTAGTGGAATCAAGAGAACTACTAGAAGCAACAACATTGGATTTAGCATGGTTATTGTTACTACTAGAGAAAGAATTTTTCTTATACTTGTCATGCTTAGTCTTAATGGGTAGCAAGAAATTAGACAAGAGAAGTCGTTTGGCAAGATATGAAGAACTCTTCTTTCGAAGATCGTCATTGATTGCTTTTAGAAACTCATGTTCTTGCTCTAGAGTGAGCTTCTCGAAGCGTAGCTTCTCATGAGATCTTAGGAGCTCTCTATGATCTTCTTGAGTTGTTTCATGAGCTAACTTAAGAGTGTTTAGTTCTTTAGTTAGATGCTCAATCTCCTTCATAGCATTGTAATTCGACTCTTCTCGACTATAAAGACTACTAGCATGTTCATCGTTACTAGGTTCATTGGATTTATCAAGTAAGAGATCATCTTCACCAAGCAAGTCATCCTCATCACTATCAAGTCAATGAATTCAGGTGTGATACCTTGGGGCCTTTAGCCATGAAGCATCTTCCAATTCCCTCATTTGGTGAATCAAATAAGTCGTAGGAGTTGGAGTTGGAGGATACGAGAGCAAGACCGGCAACACCTTCATCTTGACTGTAGTCGGAGTTGGAGTGATAGCTTCCTTCGAATTGATTGTCGGAGTCGGAGCCGGAGACCCATTCACCTACATGAGCTTGATGTTTTCTTCTTGTGTAGCTCCTTGATGACTTGTCTTTCCTCTCCGAATCCTTGCTTCTCCGAGAGGGTCTTCGTTCATAACGATCATCTCTGCTCCTTCTCTCTTTCCGAGGTGACTCATCTCTTGAGCTTCTTCTTCTTGGAGATTCTTCTCTTCTCTTGTGGGGAGCCGTACACTCATTTGAGTAGTGTCCGGTCTTCCACAATTGTAGCAGCTTCGATCACGACTAGAAGATCTCTTTTCATCATATGATCTAGACTTTGAGCTTCTCTCTTTGCCTCTATTCTTGTAGAATTTGTTGAAGTTCTTGACCATTAGGCTTATCTCTTCATTGGAAACTAACTTGTCACTTGAGGTTGTGGGAGCATCACTTGTAGCTTTGTAAGCACCACTTGACTTGTTGTGAAGCTCTTCCTTATCCTTAAGTGTCATCTCATGAGCAACAATTCTTCCAATGACTTCGGTTGGCTTGAGATTCTTGTAGTTTGGCATCATTTGGATCAAAGTGCACACGGTGTCATACTTTCCATCCAAAGCTCTGAGAATCTTCTTGATGATGAATCGGTCGGTCATTTCTTCGCTTCCTAAGCCGGCAATCTCATTTGTGATGAGAGCAAGCCTAGAGTACATTTCAGCGACACCTTCACCATCCTTCATCTTGAACTTGTCAAGTTGACCTTGAAGAATATCTAGCTTTGACTCCTTCACGGATTCGGTACCTTCGTGCATTTCAACCAAAGTATCCCAAAATCTCTTTTGCATTCTCAAGACGGCTGATTTTGTTGAACTCCTCGGGACACAAGGCATTGAAGAGAATGTCACAAGCTTGAGCATTGTTTTGCAACATCCGCAATTCTTCCGTTGTAAGCTTCGATCCGAACTTTTCCTTCCTCGAAGAATTCACCTTGCATACCAACACAAATAATGCCCCATGCGGTGGGTTATGACCAAGAATATGAATTTTCATTTTATGCTTCCAACTAGCAAAATTTGTACCATCAAAGTAAGGACCTCTCTGAAAATTACCCTCACTAGACGCCATACTCTCCTAGGTTGTGAAACCAAGCTTATGGAGTCCAATGCAATGGAAACCAATACAATGGAGACCAAAGCTCGATACCACTTGTAGGATCGAAAGTATGTCTAGAGGGGGTGATTAGACTACTTGACAATATAAAATTCTGCCTTTTGACAAAGAACAGTTTTTGGCAGATTCACAATTATGATCAAGTCAAGCATCACCCTACACATGCAATTCTAGAGTATAGGCAGCGGAAAGTAAATTGCACATGTAGTAAAAAGAGGTGGAGAAGAGCAAATGCAATTTTGGAGACGCGGTGATTTTTCTCGTGGTTCCGATAGGTCGTGCTATCATACTTCCACGTTGATGGAGACTTCAACCCACGGAGGGTAACGGCCGAGAGTCCACGGAGGCTCCACCCACGAAGGGTCCACGAAGAAGCAACCTTGTCTATTCCATCATGGCTCTCGCCCACGGAGGACTAGCCTTACTCGGGGTAGATCTTCACGAAGTAGGCGATCTCCTTGCCCTTACAAACTTCTTGGTTCAACTCCACATCTCGTGGAGGCTCCCAAGCGACACCTAACCAATCTAGGAGGCACCACCCTCCAAAAGGTAATAGATGTTGTAGATGATGATGAACTCCTTGCTCTTGTGCTTCAAATGATAATCTCCCCAACACTCAACTCTCCTCACTGATTTGGCTGTGGTGGAAGAAAGGATTGAGTGGAAAGCAACTTGGGAAGGCTAGAGATCAAGCTTCATATGGTGGGAGTGGAGCAACTTGATCTCAACACAAGGGTAGGTAGCTCTCTTCTCGAAATGTAAGGTAGGAGTGGTAGTTCTTTCGATGGCTCTCTCCACGAATGAAGAGGGGTGGAGGGGTATAAATAGCCTCCACACAAAATCCAACCGTTACACACATTTGACCAATCTCGGTGGGACCGAAGTTGAAAACTTCGGTGAGACCGATAGTTCAAATAATGTGAGCGTTGGGATTTTCGTGGGACCGAAAATACAATCTCGGTGAGTCCGATTCGTGCAATGACAAGAGCATGCCAATTTCGGTGGGACCGACTTCATCATCTCGGTGACACCGATTTGATGATGAATGTTCTGAAGCTTGGCAACTCATTTTTCGGTGAGACCGAGTTCGAATCGGAAAATCCGAGTTTGCTAGGGTTTGGCTTATGGCTGAGGTGGTTCATCTTGGTGTGGTGAGTTTGGAAAATCGGTGGGACCGAGACTACTTATGAGTGTATATGGCGGTGAAAGTTGCGATAGTTTAGGAGATGTATCACTAAGCACTTGAGCAACCAGATCATCATCATAACCTCATCCCTTCTAATAGTATTGGCTTTTCCTATGGACTCAATGTGATCTTGGATCACTAAACCAAAAATGGAGTCTTGAGCTTTTGCCAATGCTTGCCTTAGCATTTTGAGGGGTCCACTTCTTCAGTCCTTGCCATACCCATATCACTGAACTTTCTGAAATGATTCTCAAGTAACTATTAGTTCAATGATATATATGTTGTTATTAATTACCAAAACCACCTGGGGATTAGTTGCACTTTCACTTGGAAACACTATTTTAGGTTTGCCTGTCACTCCCTACCCAGCCACTCTGTAGTTGATGTTATTATTTTGGTTATTCCATGGACTGATTGGTTGCTATTGTGGTTACTCCATGGACTAATATGACCTTCACCGAAACCATTACTTTTACAAAATTGCCTACCTTTGTTCTAGCATATTAAATCTTATCAGCATGCTCGAGTGCCTAAAAATTGTTCTGTCCAAACATTATTTTTGTTTCTGCCATCATGATATGTGTGAAGTTTGCAATGACTAGAGATCTCACCAACGGTCATGGCTCCTAAACTTCCACTTGTTCTATTCATATGCTTAACTTATTTTTAAGATAATGGAAGATGGTTCCTCAACCTATGCATCGTTCCATAATTTATATTGCCCGGATTTTTATTTCTTTGTGGCTTGATCTGGGATCCTACTTTGTTATACAAGTGCACGCTAGTCAGTGCTTGCCATTATTTCTCTTGGGATCACTCTGCATATCAGAATATTTTTACATACTGCATTCTCTACAAAAAAATACACTTCCGTGATGATACGTGTTTGTCACAGCAGGTCGCGTTTTTTGTCATGCATGTACATCCATAACAAATTTATGACAGAATCAACATAATCATACCTGTGCTGTCGTAGAAGTGTTCCATGACATTACCAAAATTATCATCACGGAATTGTCCACTTCCATGACGATAAATCGCGCGTCAGAGAAGTGCTTTCGTCAAGGGTAACCGACACGTGGTATCCCACCGTAACAGAACGCCGTTAAGCTATCAGGTCGGGTTTTGGATCCGATAACCCGTTAACAACCCCGACCAATGGGGATTTTCCACATGTAAAATCATCATTGGCTGGAGGAGACACGTGTCAGGTCCGCGCTGGCACAGGTGTCACTCATCCAATGGGCGAGACGCGCCTATGATATGTTGACACATGGACCGGCCCATCAAGTTTAAATGGGCTGGCCCAACTAAAGGCCCACAAGATTTTGCGGACCATAATGGGCCGGCCCAGCTAAAGGCCCACGAGATTTTACGGACCATAATGGGCTGGCCCAGCTAACGGTCCACAAGATTTTGCGGGCCATAATGGGCCGGCCCAGGTAAAGGCCCACAAGATTTTTGTGTGCCATAATGGGTCGGCCCAAGTAAAGGCCCATAAGATTCTTGCGGATCATAATGGGCCGGCCCGGTTAAAGGCCCATGAGATTTCGCCGACATTAATGGGTCGGCCCAGCTATAGGCTCACAAGAATTTGAGGACCCTAGTAGGCCGGCCCATTAACTGGCTGCCATGTTTTGGGCTAAATGCCGGCCCATATTTGGCCCGGTCCATTAATGGCCTGCCACGTTCCGGGCCTAATAGTGGCCAATATGAGATCCAGCCCGTTAAAAGCCTACCACGTTCTGGGCCAAATTACGACCTAGATCAGGTACGACCCTTTAAGAGGCTATGGGCTCAATTATGGCCCATATTAGGTTCGGCCCGTGAACTGGACACTATGCTTTTGGGCCCACTTGCTAGAGGCCCACTTAGTAATTCGGCCTGACATTAGTTTTGGCCTCTTAAGGACCCGTTTAACATTTCGGCCCTATATTAATTTCGGCCTGTTAAATGCCCGTCATATAGTTGGGCCTAACTACGACCCGGTTTGCATCCGGCCTGCTCGCAGCCGATATCTGATTGGGCCAAACAAGGACCGGAACAATTTTGGCATGTTAAAAGCCCGTGATTTGATTCACACAATCATGGGCCGGGGTTCATTTCGGGCTGCTGCCGGCCCGTTAGCTGTTCGACACGTTTCAGCCCAACCTACATCGTGATTGCATGATGGCCCGATTATGTACCGTAATTTTACGGTTTGGACGGTTTACTGCGAAGACAAGATATATATACAGTAAAATAACTGCAGCATCGTGAATAAGAAAAAACCTAGACTATACAATAAAGAAATTACAGCATATTACATCCACTGGGCATCAAAGTTCACCACTATGATATAAAGCACAAGCAGACAACAGATTACATACACTGGGCATCAAAGATCGCCACCAGTGCAAATAAACATGCCAACAAAATAATATACAAAACCGACAGCACTTCAATAGAGTTCAAGAAAGGTTAGCCCTGTTGGGGAGCTGCAGCGCAAGCAGCTGAGCAAGATGATGAGACTGCGCTTGTTCAACACTTAAATCTTCCCCACTCTGAAAGATAAACAAGCGATACGGATGATGGGTTTTGCACATAAAAGTATTAGTCTTGACAATTCATCACATTTCTTCTTGATTTAATAAAGTGACACAGTTTAAAATTGCATTAACACAATATGGTGTTGTTCAGGTCAAGACATGGCAGGAAATGACATTGTGAAGGAGTTGGCAGCTTCACGACGCCACTGGATTACAGATCAAGAACTCATAAGTATCAATGGTTAGTGTGCTGTCAATTTATCCCATTTCAGATTGGCAAAGAAAGAGACGGTTTAAATAATACTCCCTCCGTCCGGAATTACTTGTCATCAAAATGGATGTGTCTAGAACTAAAATACATCTAGATACATCCATTTCAATGACATGTATTTTTGGACGGAGGGAGTAGTAGAATGATATGACATTGTTCGTAGTTAAGACATTGCAGAATATGACACTGTGCTGTAGTGGGTAGGTTCACCACACCACTGGATTACGGATGAAGAACAGAAGCATACATGCAGTGCAAAAGAAGATCACTTGCTCTGTATAGTTTAATTTACATGGTATGAATAAGGAACTTGGTTCTACAACTGAAAACTTAAATTGAGAAAGGACAAACTTTTGTTTATGAACTACGTAATAAACTTTAAACATGCAATTTGATGCAAACACCAAAAATAAACAGCTGTTGCAGTCATGCCTAACCAAATATATACAACAAAGTTTGAAGGCTTGAGATGGACAAACTTACATTATTGGTGAAGACAGGCTCTATAAAGGCCTTGTCCATGCTGATGGGGGGGGCAATTCAAGAAGTTTACCATAGAATCTTCTTCATAAGCATTGCCTTTATTCTACATTTTGTTAAGAGTAAATATAGATGTGATAATATACGAAAAAATGGAGAATATTTAAGATAAGATGAAGAGTGATGCTACATAACCAAGTAGCTATAAATGTAAGTGCAGCGATACAGGCAAAAGGTACAGCCAAGAGCAATGCACAGCTAAACTTCTTCAGTACCAACCTTATGGTAAGAGTAAATATAGATCTGATGTGTAGAAAATGGAGGGCAAAGGAAAATAAGCTGCAGAGTGATGGTACATGAACAACTACCTGTCATTATAAGTACACTGATAAAGGACAACATGTACTTACAAGAACAATGCAGAGCTAGAAAAACATTGGCATTGGATATATTCTACACTAATGTAACCATTCATACAGATCAGATAATTTGGAGCAAACAATTGATAAGCAAGCTATCATGCATACTCATCACACATAATGAACCGGTATGTATGCAAGTACGGTGATACAGACAACAGTACTAACAAGAGCAAAGCAAGCAGGCAGCATATTTGCGATATCCTCGTCATTTTTTCAAACCGAATTCTTCTTGAGCAGATTTCCGCAAACAAGATCCGTAAGGCACATGCGAAAAAGTAGAAGTTCAAATTGTCATGTGATTTCATAGACGAGACCTCATCCCGAAGCGAGACCATGCATAACAAGGTTTTTCCATTCAATGTCTTCTAAATTTAGCACAGGAGACTTCACCGGAAATTCGTTTATAGATTTACCACCAAAGTGTGATTTCCTCAGGTAACACCGATACTGCTGCAATGCTTCCTTGAAAAGCACAAGCAAGCTTTGCTCGTCATGACTATCCAGGTTGACCCTCGCCTAGTTACAACAATGTAATGTAAATCATTGATGTGTTCAGTTAGCAGAAAACAGGAAAATAATAACCATGAATAATAGCACTTACACGTAAGTTGAACAGGAAGATGTGAAAATGGTGTTTGTCTTCACAATAATCTTCCCATGATGGGAATATATGCACGTAGTCCTTAACAACATTGAAAGCATTGTCTTTTAAACTAGGAATAAATGGAATGGGGTTCCAATCTGCAGGAATTGGCCGTCTCTGTAGTTGGGATAGGTCTTCGGCCGGTGGACTTGCTTTACTTTTTGCTGGAGTGGGATTTTTCTGTGGTACAGCTGGTGCTATGGCAAATGAAATTGGTATACCTTTTGGCCGAGTGCAGGTCCTGTGGTGGGGCTAGTGGTGTGGCCAAGGAGTATGGGTACAGTCTGCTGGAGTCGGTCCTACGTTTTGTGTCACTTGGTTGTACAACCAATATAAGTGGGTGTTTGTCGATTTCTCCGGCACCACCACGTTTTCAAGGACTTTGCTTGGTGCTCCTTCAGTTCGCAATCACCCTCTTCCTTTTGATGTCTGATGCACACGAACAACATTTGAGTGGAAAAACATGGTATGATGACAGATGGAATATGTATTGATAATGGATGGGCATGGTATCTTGACATATATGATGAGTAAACTAAGCAGATGGTGGTGCAACAAAGTAGAAGAAATGCAAGACAACATATGCAAGATACCCGCAATCAATAAAACATTGCCAAATTAGAACAGGCACCTTCATGGGTGAACAGGACATGCCATCTGCCTTTGACTCCTCGAGGTTAGAATAGTCATTAGGATCATATTCTGAACAAGAGTCAACAGGTGGGGAGCGTATGAGTTTCATTGCATCCAGAATGACACTCAATGCCTTGGTGCCAATTTTGTAAGTCATTGTAGTGTTTAGCTTCAAGAGTGAACTGCTGCTAGTGCGACACAAAGCAGCTACACAGATCATAATGTAGATATAACAGGAAAACCTTAAGCATCAGAGTAAAATCAGCAAAGTGGAACTTGCTGGAATATATGTGCTAGTATTGCCGGTACGGCTAGAAAGGCTTCGGATACCAGCTCTCTTCAAGTGAAGGTGCGGTACTCTTAATATCAGTATAACTCTCAAAGGCGACATAGCTTCGCGCATTTCCTTGCTATTCTTATAGGATTCAAGTGGGCAGGCCACTACAAATCCTATTCCGACGTTTACAAGATCCTACGAATCAAAGAGGCTCAAAGTGTCCATCACAACTGACCGTATAGACCTCTACACTGCAAATGTCCCTACTCATCTTCAGTACAAGGAACATACTGCACTACTAGCATACTCTCCCTCCGTTCCAAAATATAAGTCTTGGTAGAGATTTCCACTATGGATCACATACAGATGTATCCAGATACATTTTAGAGTGTAGATTCACTCATTTTGCTCCATATGTAGTCCATGGTGGAATCTATACAAAGACTTGTATTTAGGAACGGAGAGAGTACATATTAAAGAAGAATGGAAGAGGAACATGGTAAAGAAGAGCAAGCAGATTTTGGATAATAAAATGTTGGTTGCGCAGTGCCCACACATGATGAACCAGAGTGCATTAAGAATGCAACTCCCAGCTGTCTCTCAACCATTTCAGGCGGTTGGATGAAGATCCTACGTCTCCTAACCCTTCTTCTTCCTTGTCTCTGATTCTTCCCATACAGAACACCGCACGGGCCGCCGGCCGGACCACCGGCCCCGGCCGCCTGTGTTCCTCCGCCACCCCCACCCCCCACCCGCGTCGAGTTTTCTTCGTTCGGCGAGGCCCCACAACCACCCGAGCCCCTTGGATTGCACCGGCGAACTCCGGCGAGCTCCGAAAAATCGATTGACCCAATTTTGAAATTTAGTCTACTGTGATTTAACTAGTGTGAAATATAAAAGGGGAAAACCATAAGCACTGGGAGTATAGTGTTGAGCGTGCCATGGCGGATCTGAAGGTGCAAACCGGAGGCAACTTCTCTCTCGCATGGATCTGAAGGTGCAATCCCTTTTTTGTTCACTCCTTTCACGCCCATCTCTCTCGCATGCATACTCCTTCAGGTAGCTATCACTCTCTTTTCTCCAGCTCACCCGCACGCTCACTTCATGTTTCTCCTATCCTCGCAAACATGGTCTCTCGACGTCTCCCTTGAGAAGTGTCACACTCTCCCTATCATTATACGTTACACGGTTTTCATTATCTCTCATGCCTCTACTGTTCTCTGGTATCACTCGGTACCTAAGCTTTCTTTTTCACCGCCACACACACAGTCTCCACTCGTCTTTCACTTTGTCTTTCTCTCTATGGGATTCTCTCACACACCCTATACGTCTCTACATATGACTCATACCACTAAAATTACTCTCTCTCTCTCTCTCTCTCTCTCTCTTGTAGACACAATATTTGTTGTGGTCTCCTTTTCGTCTCCATCCCAAACTGACACCGATCAGACAACCCCGACTACCGTCTCCTCTCTCTCTCTCTCACAGACACACACACACAACTCCTGCTTCCACTCTCCTTCCGACTACCGTCTCTCTCTCACACACACAAAACTCTTGCTTTCGCACTCCGACTCGTATTTCTCTCACAAACATCTATCGACTAGCTAGCCTCTAGATAGGTTTATACACCTGCACACTCATGCTTCCACCATCACATACATGTATCTCTCCCGCTCCTTGTATCTATGTAGCTTTTTCTTCCCTTCTTGAGACACGCCCTCTCAATCGTGCACACACACACTATCGCCTAATTTTAAGCTGATACCTATCACACACACATTACTTGTGTCTTTGTCACACATGCACTCCGCCCTCCTCCACTCTCCCTCTCTCTCACACACACATGGGCTTTTTGCAACAACTAGCAAGATTCCCATGTGTTGCACGGAACATCAAGATGCATTTGTATGAGTAGTTTATCTTGTGGGGGAAAAGGATGAACAACGGAAGGCCTTATTTGCAAATGTGGAGAGGGGTGTGGGTATCTTTTTGCAAAATTGCCATAGTTTCCTTACTATCCGTCAGATATAGATTGGACGGCCTATATTGCAGGATGGCAGGCACACAATCATCACCGACAATGCTTTTTATAAGAGTAGGGATAAAAAATAGAGTTGGTGATGATGGTGGGCCTGCCATCCTGCAATGTAGGTCGTCCGATTTATATCTGACAGATAGAAGGAAAATATGGCAATTTACCCACACTCTTCACCACATTTGCAGATAAGGCCTTCCCTCGTTCATCCTTTTCTCCCACATGATCTTGATGTTCCATGCAACACACGGGCATCTTGCTAGTAAGAGTAGAAATTAGACATATAGCACTTCTTGAATCTTGAAACCAACAACATTCCTCCCTTATCTAATCAAAACCGCCAAAGGAATATATTTTGAGTGAAACATAACATATTTTTAGTGATATATGTATTTCAAAACTAGACTTTTTTTCTATCAAATCGGTGAATATGTATTAATCTACTTTGATCGTGTGGTAACGCATTGGCACATTGTTAGTAGTTATTATAATTTTTTGGACACCAGACAAACGGTGGAGTACATTACAAAGAGAATAGGCGCACGCACGCAGTCGGCCTCTCGCTGTCTCGCACACATGAGTGTTACGTAAAGGCAACGTTAACAAATAAACCCTAAAACCCTAGGTGCACGATTGCTGCATTTGCGGGTACCGGGTACGTGGTGGAGCACCTTTGTAGGAGTTGATGGTCGGGACCACAGGTGAACGACTTGGAGCGCGGTGGCTCGCCAGTTGCCACAGATTGGGTAGCCACGTTTAAAATATCGTTTTTTAGCGGGGTTAAGAGTTCCGATTTTCAATGGCACGTTATAAGTAGTAAGTAGTTTTTAGAACGATTAGTATGGAGCAAAAATGGAATTCATAGTACTACGTACCTCCTTGGCGTATGGTTGTATGGATTTATGTTACGATTTGTTGAACCTGGTAGTTCTAGGGCAAATACTATGGTTTAGATTTAGATGCTGGTTTTCAGTAATCGGAAGGGGAAACCCTTCTTTGATGAAAAATACTACTACCTCCATTCTGGTTTACTAGTCCCCATCGTACTTTGGGTCAAAGTTTGTCCATGAATTTTACTTGTAAAATGTGAATGGAAAACGAGATTTTGTTATACCCAGACAAAAAAGGACTGGAGGGAGTGATTGCTCTGACACGGACGCGACCTCTCATAGCGCAGGCATTGAACCGGTGCGCCGACCAAGAGGGCACTCGTTGCAGGCCCGGCTGAGCACGCCTCGCCGCGTGCAACCAACTTAAGCTGCCCCGCCTGCCTTCATTGAATCCCCGCGTGTGCCGGCAACACGTCCTTCCGTGAGCCGGCATGCATTTTAGAACACAAAAAATGACTAAAATATAATTAATTTATGCATGGTCTTGACTTGTTGTGCTCGCACTGGTAGCAGGAACTAGTAGAGGTTTTTCTTTATTTATAACTCTCCTCACATTTTTTTTGGCTTTGAAGTGAATCATGGTTGTGGACATTATGTATGAATGTGCAGATATCTGTGAACATGACTTTGATGTGGAAGTTGAACTTGGAATGTCGGGCTTGCGCGTGAACTATACCATGTCCAATGCTTTGTTTGTTATTGTATGGAAAGTAATTGCTGTTATTACATGACCCGAAAAAACATTTTGTGCCACATCAGTAGATGCACAGACATCGCAACATGCATGCTGACTGGGTAAACATTTGAACCTAGCTATTATGAAGGGAATTTTGTATTGACAACAATTTTAGATAGCAGGAGACGCCTAGCCTGCTCTGCCTCTGCTAGCATATTTCTGGCTTCTTCCATCTCTTCTTTGGCTTGGGTGAAGAGAGCATATGATTGCTCTTTTCACTTCTTCAAGAACTCAGCTACATTCTCAAGGGTTGCTGCACGCTTTCTTTCAGCCTTTACTAATGCCACGAGGAGACGAACAGCTGACGACTCCACCTGGCTTGTGTGTAATCCAGCATCATTTGGGAATTTGCACCTTGTGTCTAATCCGACATCATTAGGGAACTGGCACCTTGTGTGTAATCCAGCCTCATTTTGGAAACATGATCTCGAGGTTGACCATACTTCCCCCCTCGCAGGAACTGCATCCTGACATGAAGTTACTTTTTTAGATCAATACTCAGAGAAACCTAGATCCATTTAGTAGAAGCCAGATAAACAGAATTCGGAGAAGTGAATTCAAAAGGAAAAGAAATATAAAAACAGACTACAAGGTGAGAACACCCACTTCCTACATCAAGTTAAAAACAAAAGCATTAGGACGATTAAGACTCTTCTTATTACACATCGAAGAACACCACGCTTAAGAGAAACAGAAACTACAACATATACACATCGAAGAACACGAGGCTAAACGAAAGTAATTGAAAGGGTGTTACTTACCAAAGCTCGCTTTATAGGTTCGTGCAGCTCCTCTTTAACTTGCCACGCCCTTGAAGATGTCCCAATATCCGTGTTTGGTCTTCATTGCTCCATTGCATGTTCACACTGTGGTTTTAAAATCTCAACATGGCAAGAAAAATACTACTAGTAATACTCACAAGATCTTGTGGGCAACATTAAAGCACTAAATGCGCCATGTTAGAGCATCTCCAACAGAATCGCAACGCGCGGCGCTTTAAAAAAGCGTTTATAGTGCTGAGATCGAGAAGTAGATACTAGAGAGTAGAGGATAGTTCTCTGCATAGATAGATAAAAAAAGATAATTCAACTACTCCTCGTCGCCTGACTCCTCCTCGGTGATGTCCTCCTCCGACGTCTGACTGTAGGCGTGAAGATACCGATCGTCGTCGGATTCCCAGGGCGACGCTGCTCCTAGCCTCATGTTGAATTGAGCGTCCGCTTTTCGCCTACGCTTGTCCTCGCGATAGGCGGCTCGCTCCACCCTCCTCTTATCCCTCTCCGCCCTCCTTAGTGAAGGAAGTATGCCCTAGAGGCAATAATAAAGTTATTATTTATTTCCTCATATCATGATAAATGTTTATTATTCATGCTAGAATTGTATTAACCAGAAACATGATACATGTGTGAATACATAGACAAACATAGTGTCACTAGTATGCCTCTACTTGAACTAGCTCATTGATCAAAGATGGTTATGTTTCCTAACCATAGGCATGTGTTGTCAATTGATTAATGGGATCACATCATTAGGAGAATGATGTGATTGACTTGACCCATTCCGTTAGCTTAGCACTTGATCGTTTAGTATGTTGCTATTGCTTTCTTCATGACTTATACAAAGTTCCTACAACTATGAGATTGTGCAACTCCCGTTTACCGGAGGAACACTTTGTTGCTACCAAACATCACAACGTAACTGGGTGATTATAAAGGTGCTCTACAGGTGTCTCCAAAGGTACATGTTGAGGTGGCATAATTCGAGATTAGGTTTTGTCACTCCGATTGTCGGAGAGGTATCTCTGGGCCCTCTCGGTAATACTCATCACCTAAAGCCTTGCAAGCATTGTAACTAATGAGTTAGTTATGAAATGATGTATTACGGAACGAGTAAAGAGACTTGCCGGTAACGAGATTGAACTAGGTATTGGATACCAACGATCGAATCTCGGGCAAGTAACATACCGATGACAAAGGGAACAACGTATGTTGTTATGCGGTTTGACCGATAAAGATCTTCGAAGATTATGTAGGAACCAATATGAACATCCAGGTTTCACTATTGGTTATTGACCGAGAATAGTTCTAGGTCATGTCTACATAGTTCTCGAACCCGTAGGGTCCGCACGCTTAACGTTTCGTTGACGATATAGTATTATATGAGTTATGCATGTTGGTAACCGAATATTGTTCGGAGTCCCGAATGAGATCATGGACATGACAAGGAACTCCGGAATGGTCCGAAGATAAAGTTTGATATATGGGATAATAGTGTTTGATCTCCGGAAGAGTTCCAGAATTCACCGGAAGGGGTTCCGGATGTTTCCCGAAATGTTTGGGTACGAGAACACGTTATTTGGGCCAAAGGGAAAGCCCACAAGGTTTTGGAAAGCGCAAAGGAAGTTTTATGGAGTCTGAGGCTGACGCCAGGTACTGGCGTCGGGTCCGAGACGCCGGAACCTCGGCGTCTGGGTCCAGACGCCGGGAACCCTGGCGTCTGGCCCTGGAGTCCGAGAAGGACTCTTGCCTTTCGGGTGAAACCGACTTTGTGGAGACTTTTACTTCAAGTTTTGACCCCAAGGCTCAACATATAAATAGAGGGGTAGGGCTAGCACCAAAGAGACATCAAGAAACAACAAGCTGTGTGCCGACAACCCCGTCCCCTCTAGTTTATCCTTCGTCATAGTTTCCGTAGTGCTTAGGCGAAGCCCTGCGGAGATTGTTTTTCACCAACACCGTCACCACGCCGTCGTGCTGCCGGAACTCATCTACTACTTCGCCCGTCTTGCTGGATCGAGAAGGCGAGGACGTCATCGAGCTGAACGTGTGCAGAACTCGGAGGTGCCGTGCATCCGGTACTTGGATCGGTTGGATCGTGAAGACGTACGACTACATCAACCGCGTTGATAAACGCTTCCGCTTAGCGATCTTCAAGGGTATGAAGATACACTCCCCCTCTCGTTGCTATGCATTACCATGATCTTGCGTGTGCGTAGGAAAATTTTGAAATTACTACGTTCCCCAACAGTGGCATCCGAGCCAGGTTTTATGTGTTGATGTTATATGCACGAGTAGAACACAAGTGAGTTGTGGGCGATACAAGTCATACTGCTTACCAGCATGTCATACTTTGGTTCGGCGGTATTGTTGGATGAAGCGACCCGGACCGACATTACGCGTACGCTTACGCGAGACTGGTTTTACCGCCGTGCTTTGCACACAGGTGACTAGCGGGTGTCATTTTCTCCAACTTTAGTTGAACCGAGTGTGGCTACGCCCGGTCCTTGCGAAGGTTAAAACAGCACCAACTTGACGAACTATCGTTGTGGTTTTGATGCGTAGGTAAGAACGGTTCTTGCTCAGCCCGTAGCAACTACGTAAAACTTGCAACAACAAAGTAGAGGACGTCTAACTTGTTTTTCCAGGGCATGTTGTGATGTGATATGGCCAAGACGTGATGCTATATTTTATTGTATGAGATGATCATGTTTTGTAACCAAAGTTATCGGCAACTGGCAAGAGCCATATGGTTG
This sequence comes from Aegilops speltoides, assembly GCA_021437245.1. NCBI lineage: Eukaryota > Viridiplantae > Streptophyta > Magnoliopsida > Poales > Poaceae > Aegilops > Aegilops speltoides. The sequence goes on from CM038141.1 coordinate 38,637,494, forward strand.
TCGCTTTATTGTATGAAATGCAAACGCCCTGTAATTGCTTTACTTTATCACTAACCGTAGCGATAGTCGTAGAAGCAATAGATGGCGTAAACGACAACGATGCTACGATGGAGATCAAGGTGTCGCGCCGGTGACGATGGTGATCACGACGGTGCTTCGAAGATGGAGATCACAAGCACAAGATGATGATGGCCATATCATATCACTTATATTGATTGCATGTGATGTTTATCCTTTATGCATCTTATCTTGCTTTGATTGACGGTAGCATTTTAAGATGATCTCTCACTAAAATTATCAAGAAGTGTTCTCCCGAGTATGCACCGTTGCCAAAGTTCGTCGTGCCCGGACACCCACGTGATGATCGGGTGTGATAAGCTCTCGTCCATCTACAACGGCTGCAAGCCAGTTTTGCACACGCAGAATACTCAGTTAAACTTGACGAGCCTAGCATATGCAGATATGGCCTTGGAACACGGAGACCGAAAGGTCGGCGTGAATCATATAGTAGATATGATCAACATAGAGATGTTCACCATTGAAAACTACTCCATCTCACGTGATGATCGGTTATGGTTTAGTTGATTTGGATCACGTGATCACTTAGATGACTAGAGATGTCCATCTAAGTGGGAGTTCTTAAGTAATATGATTAATTGAACTTAAATTTATCATGAACTTAGTACCTGATAGTATTTTGCTTGTCTTTGTAGATAGATGGCTCGTGCTGTTGTTCCGTTGAATTTTAATGCGTTTCTTGAGAAAGCAAAGTTGAAAGATGATGGTAGCAATTACACGGACTGGGTCCGTAACTTGAGGGTTATCCTCATTGCTGCACGTAAGAATTACGTCCCGAAGCACCGCTGGGTGCGAACCTGCTGCAGAGCAACACCAGACGTTATGAACGTCTGGCAGAGCAAAGCTGATGACTACTCTACAGTTCAGTGTGCCATGCTTTACGGCTTAGAACCGGGTCTTCAACAACGTTTTGAACGTCATGGAGCATATGAGATGTTCCAGGAGTTGAAGTTAATATTTCAAGCAAATGCCCGGATTGAGAGATATGAAGTCTCCAATAAGTTTTACAGCTGCAAGATGGAGGAGAATAGTTACATCGGTGAGCATATACTCAAAATGTCCGGGTATAATAATCACTTGATTCAACTGGGAGTTAATCTTCCGATGATAGCTTCATTGATGTAATTCTCCAATCATCGCCACCAAGCTACAAGAGCTTCGTGATGAACTATAATATGCAAGGGATGAACAAGACAATTCCCGAGCTCTTCGCAATGCTAAAGGCTGCGGAAGTAGAAATCAAGAAGGAGCATCAAGTGTTGATGGTCAACAAGACCACTAGTTTCAAGAAAAAGGGCAAAGGGAAGAAGAAGGGGAACTTCAAGAAGAACAGCAAGCAAGTTGCTGCTCAAGAGAAGAAACCCAAGTCTGGACCTAAGCCTGAAACTGAGTGCTTCTACTGCAAGCAAACTGGTTACTGGAAGCGGAACTGCCCCAAGTATTTGGCGGATAAGAAGGATGGCAAAGTGAACAAAGGTATATGTGATATACATGTTATTGATGTGTACCTAACTAGAACTCATAGTAGCACCTGGGTATTTGATACTGGTTCTGTTGGTAATATTTGCAACTCGAAACAGGGACTACGGAATAAGCGAGCACTGGCCAAGGACGAGGTGACGATGCACGTGGGAAACGGTTCCAAAGTCGATGTGATCGCGGTCGGCACGCTACCTCTACATCTACCTTCGGGATTAGTTTTAGACCTGAATAATTGTTATTTGGTGCCAGCGTTGAGCATGAACATTATATCTGGATCTTGTTTGATGCGAGACGGTTATTCATTTAAATCAGAGAATAATGGTTGTTCTATTTATATGAGTAATATTTTTATGGTCATGCACCCTTGAAGAGTGGTCTATTTTATTGAATCTCGATAGTAGTGATACACATATTCATAATGTTGAAGCCAAAAGATGCAGAGTTGATAATGATAGTGCAACTTATTTGTGGCAATGCCATTTAGGTCATATCGGTGTAAAGCGCATGAAGAAACTCCATCTTGATGGACTTTTGGAATCACTTGATTATGAATCACTTGGTACTTATGAACCGTGCCTCATGGGCAAGATGACTAAAACATCGTTCTCCGTAATATGGAGAAGAGCAACAATTTGTTGGAAATCATACATACAGATGTATGTGGTCCGATGAATGTTGAAGCTCATGGCGGATATCGTTATTTTCTCACCTTCACAGATGATTTGAGCAGATATGGGTATATCTACTTAATGAAACATAAGTTTGAAACATTTGAAAAGTTCAAAGAATTTCAGAGTGAAGTGGAAAATCATCGTAACAAGAAAATAAAGTTTCTACGATCTGATCGTGGAGGAGAATATTTTAGTTACGAGTTTGGTTTACATTTGAAACAATGCGGAATAGTTTCGCAACTCACGCCACCAGGAACACCACAAATAAATGGTGTGTCCGAACGTCGTAATCGTACTTTACTAGATATGGTGCGATCTATGATGTCTCTTACTGATTTACTGCTATCATTTTGGGGTTATGCTTTAGAGACGGCTGCATTCACATTAAATAGGGCACCATCTAAATCCGTTGAGACGACGCCTTATGAACTGTGGTTTGGCAAGAAACCAAATTTGTTGTTTCTTAAAGTTTGGGGCTGCGATGCTTATGTGAAGAAACTTCAACCAGATAAGCTCGAACCCAAATCGGAGAAATGCGTCTTCATAGGATACCCAAAAGAGACTGTTGGGTACACCTTCTATCACAGATCCGAAGGTAAGACTTTCGTTGCTAAGAATGGATCCTTTCTAGAGAAGGAGTTTCTCTCGAAAGAAGTGAGTGGGAGGAAAGTAGAACTTGATGAGGCAACGGTACCTACTCCCTTATTGGAAAGTAGTTCATCACAGAAATCAGTTCCTGTGACAAATACACCAATTAGTGAGGAAGCTAATGATATTGATCATGAAACTTCAGATCAAGTGTCTACTGAACCTCGTAGGTCTAACAGAATAAGATCCGCACCAGAGTGGTACGGTAATCCTGTTCTGGAAGTCATGTTACTTGACCATGATGAACCTACGAACTATGAGGAAGCGATGATGAGCCCAGATTCCGCAAAATGGCTAGAGGCCATGAAATCTGAGATGGGATCCATGTATGAGAACAAAGTATGGACTTTGGTTGATTTGCCCGATGATCAGCAAGCCATTGAGAATAAATGGATCTTTAAGAAGAAGACTGACGCTGACGGTAATGTAACTGTCTATAAAGCTCGACTTGTTGCGAAAGGTTTTCGACAAGTTCAAGAGGTCGACTACGATGAGACATTCTCACCTGTAGCGATGCTTAAGTCTGTCCGAATCATGTTAGCGATTGCCGCATTTTATGATTATGAAATTTGGCAGATGGATGTAAAAACTGCATTCCTGAATGGATTTCTGGAAGAAGAGTTGTATATGATGCAATCGGAGGGTTTTGTCAATCCTAAAGGAGCTAACAAAGTGTGCAAGCTCCAGCGATCAATCTATGGTCTGGTGCAAGCATCTCAGAGTTGGAATAAACGCTTTGATAGTGTGATCAAAGCATATGGTTTTATACAGACTTTTGGAGAAGCCTGTATTTACAAGAAAGTGAGTGGGAGCTCTTTAGCATTTCTAATATTATATGTGGATGACATATTGTTGATTGGAAATGATATAGAATTTCTGGATAGCATAAAAGGATACTTGAATAAAAGTTTTTCAATGAAAGACCTCGGTGAAGCTACTTACATATTGGGCATTAAGATCTATAGAGATAGATCAAGACGCTTGATTGGACTTTCACAAAGCACGTACCTTGATAAAGTATTGAAAAGGTTCAATATGGAACAAGCAAAGAAAGGGTTCTTGCCTATATTACAAGGTATAAAGTTGAGTCAGACTCAATGCCCGACCACTGCAGAAGATAGAGAGAAAATGAAAGGAGTTCCCTATGCTACAACCATAGGCTCTATCATGTATGCAATGCTGTGTACCAGACCTGATGTGTGCCTTGCTATTAGTATGGCAGGGAGGTACCAAAGTAATCCAGGAGTGGGTCACTGGACAGCGGTCAAGAACATCCTGAAATACCTGAAAAGGACTAAGGATATGTTTCTCGTATATGGAGGTGACAAAGAGCTAGTCGTAAATGGTTACGTCGATGCAAGCTTTGACACTGATCCAGACGATTCTAAATCGCAAACCGGATACGTATTTTTATTAAACGGTGGAGCTGTAAGTTGGTGCAGTTCTAAACAAAGTGTCGTGGCGGGATCTACATGTGAAGCGGAGTACATAGCTGCTTCGGAAGCAGCAAATGAAGGAGTCTGGATGAAGGAGTTCATTTCCGATCTAGGTGTTGTACCTAGTGCATCTGGACCAATGAAGATCTTTTGTGACAATACTGGTGCAATTGCCTTGGTAAAGGAATCCAGATTTCACAAGAGGACCAATCACATCAAGAGACGCTTCAATTCCATTCGGGACCAAGTCCAAGTGGGAGACATAGAGATTTGCAAGATACATACGGATCTGAATGTTGCGCACCGTTGACTAAGCCTCTCTCACGAGCAAAACATGATCAGCACCAAGACTCCATGGGTGTTAGAATCATTACTATGTAATCTAGATTATTGACTCTAGTGCAAGTGGGAGACTGAAGGAAATATGCCTTAGAGGCAATAATAAAGTTATTATTTATTTCCTCATATCATGATAAATGTTTATTATTCATGCTAGAATTGTATTAACCGGAAACATGATACATGTGTGAATACATAGACAAACATAGTGTCACTAGTATGCCTCTACTTGAACTAGCTCATTGATCAAAGATGGTTATGTTTCCTAACCATAGGCATGTGTTGTCATTTGATTAATGGGATCACATCATTAGGAGAATGATGTGATTGACTTGACCCATTCTGTTAGCTTAGCACTTGATCGTTTAGTATGTTGCTATTGCTTTCTTCATGACTTATACAAAGTTCCTACAACTACGAGATTTTGCAACTCCCGTTTACCGGAGGAACACTTTGTGTGCTACCAAACGTCACAACGTAACTGGGTGATTATAAAGGTGCTCTACAGGTGTCTCCAAAGGTACATGTTGAGTTGGCATAATTCGAGATTAGGTTTTGTCACTCCGATTGTCGGAGAGGTATCTCAGGGCCCTCTCGGTAATACTCATCACCTAAAGCCTTGCAAGCATTGTAACTAATGAGTTAGTTATGAAATGATGTATTACGGAACGAGTAAAGATACTTGCCGGTAACAAGATTGAACTAGGTATTGGATACCAACGATCGAATCTCGGGCAAGTAACATACCGATGACAAAGGGAACAACGTATGTTGTTATGCGGTTTGACCGATAAAGATCTTCGTAGAATATGTAGGAACCAATATGAACATCCAGGTTTCACTATTGGTTATTGACCGAGAATAGTTCTAGGTCATGTCTACATAGTTCTCGAACCCGTAGGGTCCGCACGCTTAACGTTTCGTTGACGATATAGTATTATATGAGTTATGCATGTTGGTAACCGAATGTTGTTCGGAGTCCCGAATGAGATCATGGGCATGACGAGGAACTCCGGAATGGTCCGTAGATAAAGTTTGATATATGGGATAATAGTGTTTGATCTCCGGAAGAGTTCCGGAATTCACCGGAAGGGGTTCCGGATGTTTCCCGAAATGTTTGGGTACGAGAACACGTTATTTGGGCCAAAGGGGAAAGCCCACAAGGTTTTTGGAAAGCGCAAAAGGAAGTTTTATGAGTCCGAGGCGACGCCAGGTACTGGCGTGCGGGTCCGACGCCGAACCCCGTCGTTCGCCCCGAGTCCGAGAAGTACTCTTGCCTTTCGGGTGAAACCGACTTTGTGGAGACTTTTACTTCAAGTTTCGACCCCAAGGCTCAACATATAAATAGAGGGGTAGGGCTAGCACCAAAGAGACATCAAGAAACACCAAGCCGTGTGCCGGCAACCCCGTCCCCTCTAGTTTATCCTCCGTCATTGTTTCCGTAGTGCTTAGGCGAAGCCCTGCGGAGATTATTTTTCACCAACACCATCACCACGCCGTCGTGCTGTCGGAAATCATCTACTACTTCGCCCGTCTTGCTGGATCGAGAAGGCGAGGACGTCATCGAGCTGAACGTGTGCAGAACTCGAAGGTGCCGTGCGTTCGGTACTTGGATCGGTTGGATCGTGAAGACGTACGACCACATCAACCGCGTTGATAAACGCTTCCGCTTAGCGATCTTCAAGGGTATGAAGATACACTCCCCCTCTCGTTGCTATGCATCACCATGATCTTGCGTGTGCGTAGGAAAATTTTGAAATTACTACGTTCCCCAACACTTTGCATGTAGAACTTGCGCTCGTTGATGATGTCCTGCGGGAAGTGTTGGCGCCACAGCGTAATGGCTTCCTCGTCCATCTTGGCGATGTCGAGACGGTGCTCCCGCCTCCGGTTGTCACGACGATCCTCGTCGGTGCTAAGCCGCGGCAGAGGCGCGAGCTCCTGCGCCCTTTCCCGCGTCGGCACGTTGGGGAAGTTCAATGTTCTATGAGGCCACCGGAGGCGCCACGCCGCCGCGTCATACGCGCGAGCGGCCTCGGTGGCGGTGTCGAAATTGCCGGGGCCGAGGCACATCCCGCGGAACCGGATCTCAGCGGAGAAGCCGCCGGAGGGGCGCGCGCGGACGCCGCGGTATCCCCAAGTTTCCCGGCGACGCGGTGGCATGGTGGCGTGGCGGCAGCGAGGCGAAAAAGAGCAGGGAGAGAGTGGCGGCGAGGCACAAAGTGGTGGCAAGGCACAGAGCGGTGGGAAGGCATTGGATTTTATAAAGCGCGTCGGACACCGCGCGCCAAAACTAGCGCACGCCTGGTCGCTTTTTCCCGCGCGCGCGATCCTTTCCCGATGTCTCTGCTATCTCTACTCTCTTCTCTATGGTTATATTTATTTTATATTTTATATTTAATATTTATCTTTACTTCCTTTACTGTCTACTTTTTTTTCTCTATACTTTTTTTCTTGCAGTATAGGCCGTCCGATTTATATCTGACAGATAGGAAGGAAACAAATGGGAATTTTGCAAAAAGATACCCATACCCCTCTCCAGATTTGCAAATAAGGCCTTCCATCATTCATCCTTTTCTCCCAAAAGATAAACTACTCATACAAATGCATCTTGATGCATGCAACGCATGGGCATCTTGCTAGTTCTAAAAACCTTTCCATCATTTGCCACACTGCTGGTTGCAGATGAAAAACCTACCCAAGCACAGCGTGATACAGGAGCGACGCACAATTACAAGCTGATATTCTGTTGGACAATGGAGGCTATAACCAATTACTTTTACGGGAACAATAGCACCCAGGAAAAATTGAAGGGTAGGTATGAACAAAATTGGAACTGCACATGTACTGCTAAGTGATTCAATACACACATTACCAATCGAGGAGGAGAACGATGGTCGCGGCGGCCTCTGTGAGTCATGGTCGGCAATGGGAGTCAGTTCATTGTCCACGACGGTGGTACTTCTGCGCTTGGTGTCGGCTTCCGGGAAGCAGATCCGAGACCGTGGAAGACGATGCCGGGGAAGAGGCTCCGTCTACGACGACGACGGTGGACCGGCTCCAATGCGGTGTACGAGGTCGTCGATGAGGCAGATGCGCTGCGATGGACGAGTGCGCCGATTTAAAGGGGAGGAGCATGAAGGCTGCGGTGCCGTGGAGAAGTCTGTTTTGCGGTGGGGATAGAAAATGGGGAGTATTTAGGTGTACTACTCTGGGTGCCGGGGTGGGGCTGGCTGGGTAGGGTGAACCTGAAGTTACGAATACATCCCCCTACCAAGCGTTGTCCGTAGGCCTGTTCCAATGGCTATAATGGTAACTTCCCACTACTCGAATCAGGGTCGCGGGAGATTTTCCCGCCGACCTCAAAATTTTGTGACACTAGACTCCCCGTGTGGCGTGTTGAGTGATTCGGCTAAGCAACTAGCGAGTAGTAGTAGTAAACTCTGCATATTAGGTTTAACCGAAATCAAACTCCCTAAAGTTTGACCAAGTTTATATAAAAATATAAACATTTACCATAACAAATATGTATGATGTGAAAGTACATTGAATAATGAATCTAATGGTATTTATTTGTTATTGTATATGTTAATATTTTTTTGTTATAAGCTTTCTGAGAGTTTACAAAACTTGACTTTGACCAATGCTAATATGCGGATTTAAATAAAAATGGAGGGTGTACACATTTGTTTTCTTAGTTTGTAGTGAACTAATCATTTGTTGAAATTGTGAAATAAATATATTAGGCTATTGACTTCGAATGTAATGGTCTATACAATTCAATAGTTACAATCATTGTCGAATCCCCAGATATATACAAGGTCTACAGTACTTCACAACATGCTCAAACTCACATAATCCCAGTCAAATGAGAATCTAAATGCATTTCATAGTTATTACTTTGTAGGATGCAACAAAAACAACCAAAACTCTACATCAACCATTATAGAAACAACATTTTGACATATCCCATTGTGTGAATGAAACGTGCAGAGAGAGCTTTTGAAGATGGAGAAATAGGGCGGGAAAGATTGTATGTATGTGGATGAGAGAGTAGGAGACAAACCTAACGAGAGAGAGAGAGAGAGAGAGAGAGGAAGAAGTTAGGTCTGTGAGAAAGATGGAGACATATAATATATGTGAGATGCGTGTGCATCCGGATTCTGTATACGTGGAAGAAGAAGAGACAACATGTTTGATGAGAGAGCTGGAAAAACATGGACGAGAGGGGAAGGATCTCATGAGTTGAGGGATTGACAATTTTGTGCGGGGGAGAGAGGGATTGGTAATTTTGTGCAAGAGAGAGAGAGAGGGTGGGGGGAGGAGTCAGTCAACCGTCGTCACATCACCCTGCTTCCAAATGACCCCGCATTCTCTAGCACGATGTAGTCGCCGTCTTCGATCTGCTCGATGCCCTCTTTGAGATTGAGGTGTTGTGCATGTTGGGGGTGCAAAGAAGCACAAGCGAGAGTGGTAGCCGTATAACCTTGGATGGGGATGAATTGTGTGCTCGGGGGAGTGTGTGCGTGTGTTGTGCTGCGTGTGTGTGTGTGTGTGTGTGTGTGTGTGTGTGTGTGTTTGTGTGTGTATGTGTGTGTGTCAGATATTGAGCAAAAACAAACATAAGGAGAGAAATGGGTATTCACGAAGAGATTGTGCGGGCCTTGAGGTGGGCAGGGGCCGAGTGAGGGTGTCAAAATGTGTGCGTTGATGCATATGTTGCATGCGATCGTGCGAGGGACGGACGAATCGAGAGAGATGGTTGTTGTGTTACGGATGCTCCTCTCTCTCTGTCTCTCTATGTGTGTGTGTCTCTCTCTCTCTCTCACACACACAAGTAAACTACAAGACCGTTCTCTCATGTATACACAATGTATCGGCATCTGTCTATGTCTCACTCATGCATGATCATTTGCACATTCACACCACTCTATGTCTGTATCACACGCACAGCGTCTCCACATTTCCCTTCCGCCACAACACACATATGGACACATACACACGTTCTCTCTCAGTCACACACAAAAAATAAGTATTAAAAAAACCTAGGGCGCACCTAAAACGTCCAAATCCAAATAAACACAAACTGGAGCTCAATTCAAATATATGGAAATATTGCAGCGTCAAGAACTTTCCCAGGAAAAAAAGTTGAGTAATATTCGAGGATTGTTTTCACACACACAAAAAGGTTCGGTAGATGTCCTTCAAGCGCGACACGGTGACGCACCGTTCGATCGACCGCACGACCACGGTTCACGCGCTTGCACAGGATTCCGTATCGTGGTTGTGGTACTAACTTCAATTTTTTTTAATAAAAGTGCTGCCTAAGTCTAATGTTTACGTGTACTAGTACGGTTTTCTTTTAAGTTTGACCAACCTCATATAAAACTAAAGTAAGGTCCCATATGCGCACTCATCAATATGCCGCCGCCACCATTGCGCATGCCGGCGCCCGCCTGCTCCGGCCAACAATTTCTCGCCCATCACCGTCGTGTCGCCGCCATCCTTGTGCCATGAAGCCGAAGGCTCGCCCGCTCACGTTGTCTGCAGTCCCTCCTCGCCATGCCTCCGTGCTGCCAAGCACGCGAGCAGCTGGTGGAGCCGCGTCTATGCACGCAGCGTACGAAGAGGAGGACGAGCGCGTGCTCCAGCACACCGGCGAGGAGGAACTAGCATGTCATTGTCATCTCCGCCCGCGCGGAGGAGGCGCACATGGTGGCTGTCGCGGCGGAAGTCGGTCGCGCGCGCGTCGAGCCCGCAAACCGGATGCGGACGCGGAATCTACCTTCGAGACCTTGAATGCCACATGGATCCTGCAATCTGAAGGAGCAATTTGGGTCAGTCGACTCATGTGAGTCGTTTGATGCAACATGGATGGCTAGAAGGGCTTCTTCCACCTCTTCTGCCGTCTTCTTCCTTCGCTCCGTCAAACTTCTTTCACAAATTGACTGACCCAAATTATACTACTAGTATGAACGTATTAAGTACAGTGGGAACACGAAGGTACGAGCAGTAGTACCAACTGCAAGAAGAACAGTAGTAAGACATAGTACTAGTACTACTCTACGTACTAAAGAGTTCAAATAATGAGAAAGAACATAAACATAGTTCTACTGGGGCCTCAACACAACACACCCTTGAAAATAAACTAAGCAACTAGTCCGCTTGACACTGCAGTAGAACCAGCATGAGCGATGGCACTGCCACCTACTCGGAGTCCGAGTCCACGTCCTCGACTTCGTCCTCGTCCCTCTTCCTCTTCCTCTTCGCCGACACTTCTTTGCTTGAACCGGACACTGGGCTCTGCTTCTTCATCCAATCCATGTAGATATTTAAACAAAGGTAGGCATCCATTGCTGCTTACAGGATGAGATCTTCATCTAATGTCTTCGACTCCCATGCATGATGAAACTCGTGATGAGGTTTCTTCAGTTTAGCGTATGAAGGATCAATCATGGCTGCTACCAGGGTCAACACTGAAGGTTGAGAGGAGGACACCAGGCTTGCCTTCTGGAGATCGAAGGGCTGGCCTACAACGAGACCTATCCGAAGCAGGACATCCCTGTCGTTCTTAAAGCCTACAGTAACGAATATCACTCTTTTGTCCTTGAGGAAGTTCTTAAAATCCTGGCACTCAACGTCGGCATGGCATATGTGGTAGACCAAGCAAACGTTATGTACACAAACCTGGATCACGGTGGGCTTCTTCCTCTCTTCGTCCTTTAGATCCTTCTCTCGTCCCAGGACTGTGGTGTACTCAACATCTAGCCCAGCGACCCACTCATCCATTGAACTGTTGAACATGCGTAGGAAGTGAGCAAGCCATGCTTTCACCATCGCGGATCCACGTGTGTAGATGACGATGAACTGATCGCCGGTGATGGCTCTAACCTGGTACTCAGCGGCGACCATGGAGATTTGGGAGGCCATGGATTTTGGAGGAGGGTTAGGAGAAGTTGAACTGTTGTACCCCGCAAAAACTGGGAGCGAACTAATGTGAAAGGACGGGACGACTGGGAGCGAACTGTTCTGAGGTAGAAGACGGGGACGAGTAGGGCGTGCGAACGGCGTGGGGTTGCTGGCTTGCCTGGTGGATAAATGGCTGCAAGCCCCCAAAGAGTTCTCGAGAACTATGCGGGACCCACTAGATGTCATGTCTACTAGACCCATAGCGTAGGCCTGACGGTATAGCTTCTGTCTATTTGCACGCCATGCCGGCGCGTGGATATAACTTCACTTAATTCCGTCAACCGCCGCGCCTCCCATGACCTTCGCCTCCCTCGCGCGGTCGCGCCCTTTGAGACTTCGACCGGCTATAAATGAGCAATTTTTTTTGCCTACTCCGCATGCATGATACTCCCTCTGGTCCTTTTTACTCCCGTCAACCGTTTGCAAAGTGTTTGACCAAATATATACTTTTTTTGAACACCACCTTATATTAATTAACCAGCCACACCAGTACACTCATTCGATACAATATTCACCACACAGGGCGGTACGTTATTTGCAAGAATACCATCTAATCTATTGTCAAATCTATACTTAGCGATTAAGTGTGCCACTTATTGGCCGAACGGCTAATCTTTGACAATTGAAGATTGTTGATCAACTTCGAGATGCTCAACGCTTTCATCTTCAGGTCACGCATAGCAGACCTGTCATAGTCCCCCGATGCAAGAGATGCTACCACAAAAGCGCAATCAATCTCTAAAATAACAGGATTATGAAGAGAAATACCTATGTAGAGACCGGCAATGCAAGCCCTAAGCTCTGCTTCCTCCATGCTTTGACATGCATCAATGAAATCCCATGACCAAATTTATACTAAAAATATCAATATCTACAATACTGACTATAATGAGTATAAGAACTATGCATTATAATGAGTGTAAAATATTGATTTGACATTGTGAATGTTGATACTCCCTCCGTCTAGGTGAGTAAGTCATCTTAGGCTGTGCGCCGTGACCAAGGAGGAGGGGAAAACGAGAGACATTAATGTTTATTTGCTAATTAAATAGTATTGCATGCAATGAACTAACCACTGCATGTCATGTTTGATAGTCTCAGGTCATTAAAAGCATGCACACCCTCATCTCTTATTGGTTGATATGTCAAGAAACAAGAAACGAGGTAGAAGTTAATGCACCGCGCCTACGTGTTTTGGGATTATTTGGTTTTCGTAAGATGACTTACACACCTAGCTATTAGAGTACCACTACCACCCTTGTAGTTTAAAGGGATCGACTCAAAAATTTCACCTACTCTTAGCAAGATAGTAGAGGCGGTGGAATAGTTTTTGAAGTCTGCAAAAGTACTCAACTAATGTTGTCGTTCTTCACAAAAAAATGTGTTTACCAATGCATGAATGAACACTAGTTACTCTAACCCCCCTCTCTTCTTTAATTCTTTGCCACATCAGCATGTTTGCTATTCTCGTGTGCATGATACCAGCTAAGATACCACCATGATGGCCAGCCTTAATCATCGCATGCAATAATTTAGTGCACCTTGAAATATGAACATGTGTGAGGCATGTATGTTTTTAATGACTTGAGACTATACCTAGCCCGGCATGCAAGATGACTTATTATGCACCGTTCCCCATACCTGCAGGAAGCCCGTTCATCTCCAAATCTTTTACTCTCCATATGTGGAAACAATATGCCTTCCAAACTCTCCTTCTCCCTCCGGCGGTCCCACCACTCCACCCCGTGTGAAAAAATCTGCATGCATGACTCTCCTCCCCCCACGCTCGTCCAATCCGTTGTGACCAGCAATATTTCCACCCCTTCGCTCCCCCGTAATTTACTCCAACAAATATGCCCACGTAGCTTTTACTTAACTTCAGGTGCATTGGGTCACTGACATACGGGCCCAGCAGTGTACTGGCCCACATGTCAGTGATGCAACTGGACCTGCAGTTAAGTTAGTGCAGCTCAGTCCATATCTTACATAGGTGTGCCATTGCTCGCTATAAATACTGCGCCTCCCACGACATCGCTATCTCCTCCCCCTCACGTTCATGTTCATCGCTATCTCCTCCCCCTCCCTCTCACGTCGACCACCATGGCATCGCCCCTCCCAAGCCCTAGGAGCCCCTCGCTGCACCGCGCGGATGGTCACGCGTCGCCGTTCCGTTCCTCGCCGCCACTAGTCGAGGAGGACGCGTCGGCGTTCCGCTCCTCGCTGCTACGCGATGCGTCGCCGTTCTGTTCCTCGCTGCCACTAGTCGAGGAGGATGCGTCGGTGTTCCGCTCCTCGTCGTGACGCGACGCGTCGCTGTTCCGTTCCTCGCCGCCACTAGTCGAGGAGGACGCGTCAGCGTTCCGCTCCTCGCCGCGACGCATCGAGGTGGACGCGTCGGCGTTCCCAATCTCGCTAGCACGCGCGTCGGAGGACGCGTCGGCTCCCCGCTATGAGGAGAACGCCGCGCCGCCCGTCGAGCCCCCCCAGCCTTGAGGAGCTTTGGAAAGAAATGGATGTCACCTTGTGGGAGGCTTTGCCTCCAGCAGAGTGCGCCAAAATAGAGACGGAGAAAAAGGCCAAGGAAGAGAAGCGCACCATGCAACAAGCTTTCTGAGAGATCTATGTCGCGTCCGAGAGAGTCAAGCAATTGGTTCTTTGGCAGAAGGCTCGTGCGAGGGCCGTGAGGGTGGCGGAGGACGCCCGTGCCGACGCCCTGAGTGCAGTCGAGCCCAAGCGCCTCATCTACGCTTGGCGGTACGTGGACCGGGTGCACGTTTCCAGCCAGGAGGAGTACCTGTTGGCTCTGGATCACCACACCGGTGAGATCGCGCTCGCCCACCGGCAAGCCGCCAATCAGCACCTCGCGAGTTGCGAGGCTGAGGAAGAGGCGTTGTGTCGGCGCGCTGGGAAACGGCCGCGCACCAGGGCACTCGTGGCGCGCCGCAAGCGCTCCTGCGAGCGCCATGGCTTTTAGGAGGAGTATAATTTTTGTTTCGTAAGGCGATCTTATTAGTTTTGGGACGCAAATGATAAATCCCGAACGTTCAGAAATATTTAGCGTCCTTAATTAAGTATGTAAAAGGGAAAGTTTGGAAACGTTGTGTATTATTACGCATTTTGCAAGTACGTGCATATAGCACAAACTTTACTATATACTATCGGACTACACGTCTCTCTCGATATATGCTTGCAGACTGTGCTACTCCCTCCGTCCAGGTCAATAAGTCATCTTTGGTTGTGCACAGTGACCAAGAAGGAGGGAAAACTTGTACACCTAGACGGAGGGAGTACTACTATTACTTATGTACGTGCAAATGCACGTTTTAACATTACGATGCGGTTTTTGTAAAAGTAGAAAAACAACACTAGTCAAGCTTGTGAAACGATTCAATGCAAAACAAATGCAAGAATGCTCGTTTGATTGTTTACTTTTAGCTTCCTTCTCTGTGGTTATTTCTCTGTCGTACTTTGTACGGAGTATCTCACTGGTTGGAAAGGCATGCAAATTCCCAAACCGCTTCCTACACCTCAGATCGAATTTTTGCCTAACAAGTTGTGTCGTGCAATTGGAATTCCAACTTGAGTACTACTACTAGTAGGAGTACCAGGGGCCAGTTCTTTTAGGCTTCTAGATTTGTAATCCCATAACTACTACCTCCGTCCTGGTTTATTGGTCCCCATTGTAATCTGTGTCAAATTTTGATCATAAATTTAACTAATGAAATGTTAGTGCATGTCACATGCACTACTCCATCCATCTAGGTGAGCAAGTCATCTTAGGCTGTGCACCGTGACCAAGGAGTAGGAGAAAATGAGAAACATTAATGTTTATTTGCTAATTAATAGTATTGCATGCAATGAACTAACCACTGCATGTCGTGTTTGATATCTCAAGTCATTAAAAGCATGCACACTCTTTATCTCTTATTGGTCGATATGTCAAGAAACAAGAAACGAGGTAGAAGTTAATGCACCGCACCTAAGTGTTTTGGGATTATTTGGTTTTCGTAAGATGACTTACACACCTAGATGCATCGCGCCTAAGTGTTTTGAGTAACATTTTATCAGTTAAGTCTTTGGTCAAAATTTAGCACAAATTACAATGGTGAGGAATAAACCAGGACGGAGTAGTAGTTTAGAAGCCCAAATAAATGAGTGAGGCGCCTTATTGTTACTCTCCACTGTGACTAGTCTTGTGGGAAAAGCTGGGGAAGCCGCCAAAAGAACTGGCCCTAGGAGTAGTAGCTAGGGATCGAGTGTGCGAGATGAACCGGAGAAAGTAAATGCAGAGAGATGAAATGCAAAAAAGACGGAGGGATGTGATGGTTGCTTGTCCGCTTATTTTACCAGGCCATTTATTACTGGGAGTGGTTGGTTTTTGTGATATGACGGCTTTACTGCCGCGCCATGAGCGGGGTGAGAGGTGAGACTCCCGTGCAGCGCCGCCCTCTACACTTGTACTACATCGGTCGTGGTTTATTAGTCCCCCATTGAATTTGACTGAAGATTTAATTGACAAAATGTTAGTGCATGTCAACAAAAACTATATTGTTGGATTCGTATTTGAACATAATTTTGAATGATATAATTTTAGGTGACATGCATCAGTATGTATCATACTATATATAATGTTAGTTCAATTTTTTGTCGTACTAATCTATAGTAGTAAGGTGCCCGTGCGTTGCACCGAAGAATGAAATGCATTGATCGGGGAGTTGTTTATTTTGACAAAGGATGTGGGGGTCATCTCATGTGTAACGGGTATCGATAGGTTTCTTCGGATATTATCTCATCTCTAGAGGTCACAAACATCTGGATGAAATAGATAAAAAGGTATCTTTTGCAAACAAAAGCGTTCAACTGTTCAACCTGCATCCAAAACTTGTGAAGAAATAACACTTATTGTGCCTTGCAAGAAATGATCTTCAAGAATTAGTTTTTGAGTATCGATTGTTATACATGTTGGCTACAGATGACATGGCACTTTCTTATAGTCAACAGTTGGCTATACTATTAAGTAATATTAACCATGCCCTTATACACCTAGACGGAGGGATTAAATCAGGATGACTTGCAAGGGGGTAGAGGAGATGTAAGAAATGGTTCATCATAAGTCTTTCACCAGTACTGTAGTAAAAATTCATACATGGAAGATTCTAGACTAAACCATAAATGGATACACTTTTATTCATGCACGATACTCCAATAGAGCAAGATCATGCATGGAAGTCTCCACATGCTTAGACAGCGGATTACATTGAGCGAAGACTAATGATCAACATTTAACTTGATAATGCGTATTTTTTTAGAAGAATAGGGAGGCTCCTCCCCGGTTCCATTATCAAATGAAACCCAAAGTGTCTTACATCAGCTCACTAGGAGGAGCAGTTCAAAGGAAGATCTGCGGTGAAAGCCACTCAAGTTTAACGATAAGCTTACAGAATCAAAAGCAGCAAAGACACGGGCCATAAGCACCCACCCACACACTACATGTTTTCTAAGTGCACTTGATAATGCATATGTCCAGGTGAACCTCCTTGGAGTCCCCGTGCACCAAGTCGGCGGGTAAAGGATGGAACGGATGCCATGGGTTTTCCAAGTCCACATTGGCGGGATAGTCCCAGCTCCCCAGAGTCCAAGTCTGTTTGATGAGGCCGGTGTCGCCGCCCACGCGACCCGGAGGGGTAGTAACATTGACCACGCACCCATACATCTGCCTCGTGTCGATTAACGATTAATCGTGGCGGCATACGCCGCGCACATTACAGAGGCGGGCAGCGGCTCGCGAGCCTCGCCGGTGCCCACGATCAAGAGGAAGACGCTGCCGTCCTCCTCCGAGACTAGCAGGCGGTGGTGATCCTCCAGCGACTCCGGCATGGTGAACCGGTAGCACATGTCGTACTTGATGTTCTCCGCCAAGGTCCAGCAGTGACTGCTGCACGCATCCGTAAGGTGATGCACCACGTCCGTCGGTGAGCCACAAAACGGCATCGGGCACTCATAGCAGTGGATGAAGGGCTCCTTGGAGGCATCGACCAGGCCGTCCATGAAACTGGAGTGGCTGCAGGGGATGTTGCGCCAGTTGAATATATGAGCAAGTTACTACGAGATTTAATCCGAATAAGCACAAAATAAATCATGACGGCTATAACAGAAATGAAACTAATCATGTGGACTAGCATAGTAGTAGGATACAGAGTAGAAACATGAATTCTACCACGATTTCGAACAGGAAGGACAGAAACACATACGGTGCAATGGGAGCAGCACCGTTGGCGTTGAGGTTGTCGCCCATGTTGTTGAGGAAGAGGTTGCCGAGGTCGGGGAAGAAGTCGTCGTCGGTGAAGTCGTGGCTGCCAGCAGTCGCGAGAGTGCGCTCCCCAGATTTCAACAGCGCCCGCCGAATGGAGCGCAGGAGGGAGTGGCTGTAGGGGACGTTGCGGCCGCCGAATGGAGCGCAGGAGTAGCACACGAAGCAGTAGATGGTGTCCTTACTAGTACTCCCTAGTCTTTATCTATCTATATCTATATATATCTACTCTTATAGAAAACCAAGTTGGTGATGATGGTATGCCTGCCATCTTGTAATATAGACCGTCCAATCTATATCTGACGGATAGAAAGCCAACTATGACAATTTTAAAAAAGATACCCGCACCTCTCTCCACATTTACAGATAAGGCCTTACCTCGTGCTCCTCCCTATGTCTCTATCTCTACTACTTTTTTTTATAACAAATCGAATAGTGTTGTGCCGTCCGCTGCACGCCCGGCTGAACACGCCCCCTCGCCTCCATCATCACCAACTGAGTCTTTTATAGGAGTAGGAGTAGAGAAAAACCCGAGTTGGTGATGATGGTGTGCCGTGCAATGCACGGGCATCTTGCTATTTGTTTTTTGCATATAAGTCCAAACAACACGTAGACACGGTCTTTGAGCAAGGTTCATAGTCGTTCCACGATCGGGCATTGAAGTTTGTAACTATTTTAGATTAGGATATACTACTCCTCCGGTGCTAGTAGTAGAATAGAGTCGTACTCTACTACTCTACTCTAGCAAGCTAGGGCATAGTACTGTAGTAGGTACTGTAGGGAGTACCAGTACTATGATCACTCAAGCAAGTTGTCTGGCATCGATATGACCCTACGCTGCTCGTATGTGTCTCGTAAGTCAAGCGGCGTGCTGTAGTTATCATCACCTGTCCACTTCCCGCATCACATATTCGCTTCTCCATCTTTGTCCGCACATAATCTCGTCCAAGCTTCCATCCCCGCTAAGGCGCCTCCCCCCTTGTCCGAAACCCAAGCACTAACAATGGCAGAATCGAGCAGCGTTCGCCGAAAGAGTGGCTGGAATTCGCTCCCCACAGAGGTAATCAAGCTCATTGTTTCGCGTGTGCACAATCTCAGTACCATGCCGCTCGCCGCGTGCTCGTCGGGGCTGTACCGTTTACTCAAAGCCCTCAGGCCGGAGCTTTTTAAGCCAGCTCCTTGCTTGCTGATGCCGCCTAATCTTCAGAAATGGCGTGTCATGCAGCATAACGATCGTAGGGTGGCAAGCATCAACCCCCTTCACTGCGATCCGATCCCCATCAGCCTCAGCTACATTAACGGTATGTACTGGGTTGGCATGAACACGTCTTGGATGGTGCTTGTCGACGGTCACGGTAGCTGGATGCTCGTGGAGGTCTACACCCGGCGATTGATCCCCCTTCCTTCGATTAACACTACACTGCTTTGGCACCGCGGCCCAGAATACTCGGAATCTTACAGTAGCCAACATGATACCAAGTTTGATTTGCTCAAGGTTGTAATCTACCAAGTGCCCACAAGATCTGCAAATTATAAAGATTTCAGGATAATTGCGTTCTTCAACCGCGGTCTCGCCTATCTAACAGGTCACTGCGGTAAGTGGATAAATCTGCACGCCCATCGCAGGATCATACATCCTCCATGGTTCTCTGATGCCATTGAACACAAGGGCTTCATTTACGCTGTCAACTCCTTCTATGGCTGGACGTATTGCTGGCCTACTCCAGTCATCGCTACAAACAGCTGTTACAGTAGTATGTTACTTTCCTATGATATCATGATGGCTTGATTATATCACTGTGAACATTTATTGAAAAAATATTCATGCTAATAACATGTTGTTCTTAAGATTGACTAAATCAAGAGCCCTTTTTTATTTGACTCCAACTTGATATGATGTTGTAGGCGCTTTGGTGTCCCTACCCTTCCTAATCCCGTAACCTTTCAAAGAAAAGCGGCATGGCAGTTGCAGGTGGTTCCTGGCTCGATCAGACAACGGTGAAAGATTGATGATCGTTCGCACGTATCGGACGTGTTGTTTCGCGGAATACAATCACAGTCACTGCAAGGTCTTTGAGCAGGATCCCAGCTTCTCTAGGCCTTCAGGAATTTTTGACTGGAGGCTGGTAAGTAGCCTTGGTACACGCTCTCTGTTTGTCGGACTGAATTATCCGATTAACTAGGAGATAACCGACGGCAAGGATCATGATGGCATCGCGGTTTCGTTCATCAGGCAAAACTGTGTGTACACAGCGTACCATGCGTCTCTGCATGCACCATACCCTGATATGTGCCGCCACGCTCTGCAGCCCAAAGTAGGAGAGAGGGTCACAAGTATCAGACTTCGACCTACTGGCTGGAGTTTCCCCCGTCAGGCACCCATCTGGTTCAAGCCGTCAGCCAATCTCCACAGCTTAATAAATAGTAACGTCTAACTGAGCCAGTTAGTTAGATGCGTACACTTGGTGTAGTAGGAACTTTATTTAGTTTGATGCATACACTTGTTCTTTCTTGGTAGCCCTTTTGTAATGATGGCTGATGTTTGGTTTGGAAGAGAGAGCTGCGTCTTCACTCTTCTCGCCTGCTTACTACTTCTGTTGCACCCCCAGCCCTGGTTGTTGCTGCTATTTTCAATGTACAATCAGTAGTATATTTCGTCTGTTGGTTGAATGAATGTGTTGTTAGAACGACAAACACAATGTTTTGGAAGTCGTTGCACGGTTCGATCCTTTAGTGCCCCGTACCGTACGTAGCTCATACTATTTTTCGTACGGAACACATTTTCCACTTGTTGATAACATGCAACCCACTGATGAAGGCCCAATAGAGAAGCCCATAATTAACTAGAAGGGAGGCTCTCACATGAATCTGGCCCAGGTACATGCTCATGGTCCCCTAAACATAAATAAGTAAATAAATAAATAAAGCTAAATGCTCATGCACCAGTTCTTTGGGAAAATAGGTAGCCCAATATTTCTTTTTAAGAATGCCCAAGCTAGGCCTATTTGTTTTCTCCGAATTACTGGGCTGCAAATCTTTCAAGACGAGGAGGGATGCATTCCGTCCTGGCCAAAGAGTATGGTCAATGTCTGTTAAAAGTAATATCAAAAGGGGTTGAAAATTCCAAAAAATTTATAGCAAATGGGATATTAGTTTTTTTTGAATTTTGTTCTTCACTGATATCTTATACGTATTTCATTGGATTTAACATGACATAGTACTAATTTATTTTTAAATTTGTTTTAGTATGGCTATTAATTTTTGGATTAAGAATATTTCATTCCCCAACAAAAAATTCCCACATATTTAGTTAATTTTTTGACCCTGGTGCTGACCAGAAAATGGCCGGCAATTCTCAAAATGGAAAACGGGCTGCAATAAATTCCATATGAATTAGAAAATGAGTAAAAATTATAAAAATAATAGCAAATGGGTTGTACACGCCACAGATTTCGAGGCTGACTTGTTTACGCAAGGCTTTGTCAGTGAACACACGATTCTAGCCGCCGTGCTTCTTCAATCTCTGATCTTCCTGCTCCAGCCGCCTAAACTAGCGCCGGCGGGACTGCCTGCTCCCTCCTCTTGTGGCCCGCTGTGATGCCGTGCAGGCTTCCCCGGCCCACCCTACTCCCTCCGCTAGCCTGGCCGCACGCAATCAACTGCCTCCTTATTACACGAAAAAAATGATTCCTCCCACTGACATCTAGGGCGCACCGGTTGGGAGGCTGACCTGTGGGCCAACTATGTTGACGCGTATGCAGGGCTTGTCAACTTAGTCAACAAACGATTTTAGCAACAGTAACCGTTGGATTTGAATCGAACGGTCCTGCTGCTTCTTCAATCGCTGCTCTTCTTGCACCAGCCGCCCAAACCAGCGCCGGGGAGACCGCCTGCTCCTGCCTCCAGTGGCCGGCTGTGCTGCTGTTGAGGCCTCATCGCCCCCTACTACTCCCACCGCTAGCCAGGCCCTGTGGCGACGACAACCTCACACCGCAGCCGAACCAGTGAACCCTCGTACTCCTCTCCGCATGGGCATCCACTGCCGCGTCTTCCCCGGCTCCGCGTCGTGCCCTTCCTAGGCCTCGCCATCGTCCACCGCCTTGGTGCTCTCGGCGCGGCGTGGTCAATGTGGTCAATGACATTCCATCGAAAGAGTACTGTACGTGGAGAGGCTGACAGCTGGGTCCATGGACACAGCCCAGTTTTTTGTGATTTGCCAAGTAAGTCGCTTTGTCAGGCCTGTTGGGCTGCAAATCTTTCAAGACGAGGAGAGCTTTTATTCGGCTGGCCGAGAAAATGGCCCATCAGTAATGAGAAATGGGCTGTACATTTTTAAAACACATCAAACCGGCAATTAGTTTCAAATATCTTTTTTTTCATTTCGAGATTTTAAATTACATTAATTTTTATGCGTGGAGAATTTGTTGGATTTTATATTGATATACATTTATTTTTAAATTAGTTTGAATGTGAGTTGAAATTTCGGGATTAAAAACAGTTTGGACCGCACCGAAATATGCAAAATTTCGTATAAGTTTTTAACCGTGGACACAATATGGGATGTAATGCTAACAAAAAGAATGTGGGCTCAAAAAACCCTTAAGAATTAGCTAATGGGCTGTAAATTATTAAAAATAATGGCAGATAGGTTGTATGCTGTTTTCCACAAATTTGAGGCTTTCCTAAAAAAAGGTTGACGCACAAGCCGTGACTGTTGGATGGCCATCCAACGGCCGTCGTGCTTCTTCAATCTCTGACCCACCAGCTATATCTTCGTACGCAATGAAGTGCCTCCTTATTACGCACAAAAAAATGAATACTCCCCCTGTTAGCTGGGACCCAGTATAGTGGCAGGCTGGCTTGTGGGCCTACTAAGTTGACGGGGATGGAGGGCTTTGTCAACTTAGTCAATATGCACGATTCTAGCTCCAGTGACCGTACGATGTCCATCCAACGGCCGTAGTGCTTCTTCAACCTCTGGTCATTTTGCTCCAGCCGCCCAAACCAGCGTCGGTCGTGCCTCGTGCTCCTGCCTCCCGTGGCCGGCTACGATGCGGCGGAGGCCTCACCGCCCCCTACTACTCCCACCGCTGTCCAGGCCATCCCTCTACTCACCCACACCCCCTGTTATTCTGCGGTGATGGCAGCCTCACACCGCAGCGAACCAGTGAGCCCTCGTACTCCTCAACGCGTGGGCATCCACTGCCGCGTCTTCCCCGGCTCCGCGTCGTCCCCTTCCTAGGCCTCGCCGTCGTCCACCACCCTGGTGCTCTCGGCGCAGCATGGTCAACGTGGTCAAGGAATGGCTTCCACCGGACGTGGACTGTACGTGGAGAGGCTGACAGGTGGGTCCACGGCCGTAGCAAGGAAGTGCCTCCTTATTACACGCAAAATAATTATTCCTCCACCTGACAGCAGGGACCCACCGGACGGGCCACCATATTTTGCGAAAAAAATGTTTCCCCCTGACTGCTCGGACCCACCAGCTACACCTTCGCACGCAAGGAAGTGCATCCGGGCAAAAAAACAAAACGATTCGCCCCCCTGACTGTTGGGACCCACCAGCTACATCTTCGCACGCAAGGAATTGCGTCTGGGCAAAAAAAACGATTCGTCCCCCTGACTGCTGGGACCCACCAGCTACATCTTCGCATGCAAGGAAGTGCCTCACAGTCGGGACCCACCTGGTTGAAGCATACGTAGCGTTGTCATTCTGGTTGCGAACGTGTACGTACATGTATACTGGTGGATGTAGAGGCGCGCACATGTCGTAGTAGAGGCGCGCATGTAGCATGTACACGTACGTACAACGGCCAGGGTGCAAGAAAGAAAATACAACCACGTATGTGTACATACGGGCGGGGTCTCGAACGCCTACTCGCGCATACGTACGGCGAGGACTCGTTTACATGGCTAGGTCGGAACGGGGAAACAGCGTTGTCATTGTGTTCATGGGGAGGCAACAGAATGCGTCGTGTTCGTGGGGAGGCAACGGAATACGTCGTGTTCATCGGGAGGCAACGGAATGCGTCGTGTTCATCGGGAGGCAACGAAACGCGTGGGAGCCAACCGGCTGGGTCGGAACGGAATGCGTGGTCGTGTTCATCGGGAGGGCTTGGACGGAACAGGCGATGGAAACGAGGCCTGGCGTACTGCTGAACGGAGGAAACGGACCTCCTACGTTTGGAACAGGGTCCTGTTGATCGGGAGGGGTGTGGCGTACCGCAAAACGGAGGAAACAGACCTCCTACGGTCGAAACGGGGGTCCTGTTGATCGGGAGGGGTGTGGCGTACCGCAAAACGGATTTAAACGGGCCACCTACGGTCAAACGGGGTCCCGTTGATCGGGAGGGTGTGGCGTATCGCAAAAGCAGGCAAACGGACCTCCTACGGTCGAAACGGGCGGTCTGTTTGATCGGGAGGGTGTGGCGTATCGCAAAACGCAGAAACGGACTTGTGTTGGGCGCCACGGTCGAAACGGGGTCCCGCTCGCCGGGAGGGTGTGGCGTGCGCAAAACGGACTCCACGGATACTTTTCATCTCCACCGTCGACCTCCTCCAGCCTCCACGGCTACCGTTGACCTCCTCCACCTCCACGGGCTCTGTTCATCCAGCCTCCACCGCGCTACTCCACCGCTCATTGTTCAACCACCCGTCCACGGGCACCCCTCCACCATCTACTGCTCACCCAGCCCTCCACACCACGGGTCTGTTCAACCACCCTCCACGGCCACCCCTCCATCGTCTCATCGCTCATCCAGCCCTCCACACCAGGGTCTGTTCATCCGAGGCAACGCCACCGCTCCATCGCTCATCCAACCCCCATAACGCTCACTATTCATCAATCGATCGGCTTGATTAGCGGCAGATAGCGAAGAATCGCTCCATCGGGTTCGATTAATAGCCATCGATCGATCGCTCGGGTTCGATAACACGTAGCTGCAGGTCTGTCGCTTCGGGTTCGATTAGAGCCCAACGCCTCGCTTCGGGTTCGATTAGAGCTAACGCCGCACACACGCTGCAGCACGTGCGTGTATGAGAAAGCGCGCATTGCTCGCCCCGACCTCCCACCGTGAATCGCAACTCCCGAAATTTTCCTCCCCTCGCTTCTACCACGGTTTTTTCCGTCATGTACGGCCCAAAGAATGTCATGCAGCTGCGTCTCCGGCCCGCCGTGACGAAAAGCCCATTTTCATCATGATTTTTTGTCATAGAAGTAGGAGCCCACCACATCTATGATGATACCGGGTTTTGTCACAATTATCATCATAGAAGTGTCATATGTATGACAGAAAAAAATTTCGTTCGGCCAAAAATGTCACGGATGTGTCTTTTTTTTGTAGTGATTTATGCTCTATCTATGATGTAATTTGACATGTCATCCTTGACTGTTACCTCTATCTGTCTTAAGCTTATATTGTAGAAATTATGTTTTTGTTAATTATAACTATATACTATTCTTTCACTGTCTCAGATAAAATCAGAATATTATTTTTGGATAAGCTGGAAGGGAAAGTGCTTACAATACGCTATTTCATCAAACTAATAAACAATGGTTCAAATGACTGGTGTTGCTAGGTAAGGGAGATCCTTATCTGGAAATGCTTAAGACCTGCTATTTTGTCAGTGTAAAAACTGTGGTAGCCCACTAAGGTTGTATACCAAGATTAGGTTATTTAGGGTAGACTTTGTAGTTTGTGGTTAGTGGCAATTCCGTATTACTCTCTATCCCAAAATAAGTGTTCAACTTTGTAACAGAGTTGTACTAAAGTTGAGACACTTATTTGGGACGGAAGGAGTATTTTGGGAGTTGTGAATGCTATGCAATGTTGTGAATGCATACTATATTTATTATACATGTTTGTTGATTTTATTTGAATAATTGCCTCTTGACTAGGACGAATGAGAAAATATCTTCATTTGGTTATACGTGCATTGCACGTGAACGCTCGCTAGTTAGAGTAAAAAATAGATGCAAATAGTGTGATTACATATAGTTGTCATAATTAATTACAATGCCTGATGAGAAACAAATTACTAATTCATTTAGTCTTGCCGACAATAGCCGAGAACCACGGCCAGCAGCATGCAGCATGAGCAATGGGTAGAGAACGGATGACTACCTCGCTGGGAACCATGGTCACGCACGTGCAGCAGAAAATGAATGGTGGATGGAAAGGCTACCTCACAGGGAACCAGGGCCACGACTTGTAGTGAGCAACTACTAGGTACATTTTTATTTCAGTAGTAATTAGCTCACATGCTATTGCATAAGAACAGTTTCTATAATGTAACTTTACAAGGTTGGCTAGCCTATGTGTTAACACTAGATTTCTATTCATGGTTATGTAGCTCTTAATCATGAAAATCTGGAGAGGTTGCAAAAGCGGTTGTCTTTTCTTTAGTGAATGCTTCTGTAATAGGCTATAAATAAGCTACTAGGTTGTACGAACTGTGTTTCGGATGGTCAATGCCTTCATTGTTGATAAAAGTGCAACCACAGGGACATAGTTCTATATAGTACCATATTATCATATTATAACTTCTGTACAAACTATATTGTTAACTATGATATCATGAGGTTATTGATCGAATATGTGTTAATCCACATATGAGCTTTGAACAACTTGAATTGATTCCAGTTTCTTGGCAAATTTTTCTGAAAATATTTCAGGCACTTAGCCAACTAGTGCACATGGACGTGATGACTTTGCAGTGATTATGGAACAACCAACCTGTAATCATGGATCTTATGTGTCTTTAGACAATTTGATGTTTCGGGTATTTTGGAGCTTGCACTCTGTGCATGTGGATACATACTTGTGTGTTCTGGAGCTAGACCATCTAGCTGAAGTCTCTCGTACCAGCAAATAGTGATCATCCTTTTGTGACTTGTGTGTTCTAGGTGATTGTTAAGATGGTCAAAACTATGCTTTGTCAAGATTCATGTGTTTGTCAACTTGCGTTCAGTGTATATGCATGTTTGTGAACATATTTTCATTGTTATAGAGTATGTGTTCATCATGAACCTGCTTGTGGTTGTGAGGTTAATAACTGAATCTATTTAGATCTTGTATACATAAATAATTATATATATGTATATTGTTTTGGCTGACATCACTTCACCAGCAATTTATATGTCGGTAAAGGCAATATCTGTCAGTATAGGTAGGGTATTTGTTGATAGACTATCTGTTGGCATAAGTATGGTGTACGTGGCTAATAAAGTGTTGGCATAGGTAGGGTGTATGTGGACAGGCTATCTGTCGGCGTAGGTAGGGTGTATCTTGTCTGAAAAAGTGTTGGCGTAGGTAGGGTGTATCTTGTCTGAAAAAGTGTCGGTGTAGGTAGGGTGTATGCCGACTGAAAATGTGTCGGGAAGTAAACAACTGTCGGCAATACCTTTCCCCACAGCAAGTCCTCCGACTCTTTCATCTTCTGTCAGCATTGGTGTTAGCTACAACTTATGTGTCGGCAAAGGTAACCTATGCCGACACATTGGTATGTCACGGAAGCTCTACCGTGGTGTAGTGTGTGTGCTATCAAATGTCAAAACATATCTGGGTGATTATAAAGATGCTCTACATGTATTTCCAAAGGTGTTTGTTGGGTTGGCATAGATCAAGATTAGGATTTATCACTCCGAGTATCAGAGAGGTATCTTTGGGCCCTCTCGGTAATGCACATCATATGAAGCCTTGCAAGCAATGTGACTAATGAGTTAGTTGTGGGATGATGCATTACAGAACGAGTAAAGAGACTTGCCGGTAACGAGATTGAACTAGATATGAAGATACCGACAATCGAATCTCGGGCAAGTAACATACCGATGACAAAGGGAATAACATATGTTGACATTGCGGTTCGACCGATAAAGATCTTCGTAGAATATGTGGGAACCAATATGAGCATCCAGGTTCCGCTATTGGTTATTGACCAGAGAGGTGCCTCAGTCATGTCTACATAGTTCTCAAACCTATAGGGTCTGCATGCTTAACGTTCGATGACGATATGTATTATATGAGTTATGTGTTTTGGTGACCAAAGGTTGTTCGGTTACCCGAATGAGATCATGGATATGACAAGGAGCCTCGAAATGGTCAAGAGGTAAAGATTGATATATTGGAAGGTAGTATTTGGACACCGAAAGGGTTCCGGAGTGTATCGCGTACATACCGGAGTACCGGAGGGGTTACCGGAACCCCCCGGTGGAAGATATGGGCCATATGGGCCATAGGAGGGAGGCTAACCAGCCCATGCTACCTCTTGAGCACTGCGTTGGTTTTCCCTTGAAGAGGAAAGGGTGATGCAGCAAAGTAGCGTAAGTATTTCCCTCAGTTTTTGAGAACCAAGGTATCAATCCAGTAGGAGGCTCCTCAAAGTCCCTCGTACCTACACAAACAAACAAGAACCTCGCAACCAACGCGATAAAGGGGTTGTCAATCCCTTCACGGTAACTTGTGAAACTGAGATCTGGTAGAGATAGTAAGATAAGATAAATATTTTTGGTATTTTTATGATATAGATTGGAAAGTAAAGATTGCAAATAAAAATAGATCGGAAACTTATATGATAAAAGATATACCCGGGGGTCATAGGTTTCACTAGTAGCTTCTCTCAAGATAGCATAAGTATTACGGTGGGTGAACAAATTACTGTTGAGCAATTGATAGAAAAGTGCATAGTTATGAGAATATCTAGGCATGATCATGTATATAGGCATCACGTCCGCAACAAGTAGATCGAAACTATTCTGCATCTACTACTATTACTCCACACATCGACCGACTCCTGCCTGCATCTAGAGTATTAAGTTCATAAGAACAGAGTAATGCATTAAGCAAGATGACATGATGTAGAGGGATAAAGTCAAGCAATATGATATAAACCCCATCTTTTTATCCTTGATGGCAACAATACAATACGTGCCTTGCTACCCCTGCTGTCATTGGGAAAGGACACCGCAAGATTGAACCCAAAGCTAAGCACTTCTCCCATTGCAAGAAAGATCAATCTAGTAGGCCAAACCAAACTGATAATTCGAAGAGACTTGCAAAGATAACCAATCATACATAAAATAATTCAGAGGAGATTCAAATACTTCTCATAGATAAACTTGATCATAAACCCACAATTCATCGGATCTCGACAAACACACCGCAAAAGAGTTACATCAAATAGATCTCCAAGAAGATCGAGGAGAACTTTGTATTGAGATTCAAAGAGAGAGAAGAAGTCATCTAGCTAATAACTATGGACCCGAAGGTCTGTGGTAAACTACTCACAACTCATTGGAGAGGCTTTAGAGATTATGTAGAGGCCCTTTGTGGTCGATTCCCCCTCCGGCGGAGCGCCGGCGAAGGCTCCAAGATGGGATCTCGCGGATACAGAAGGTTGCGGTGGTGGAAATAGTTTTTCGTGGTGCTCCTGGATGTTTTCAGGGTACGTGGATATATATAGGTGAAGAAGGTAGGTCAGGGGAGCCACGAGGGGCCCACGAGGGTGGGGGGCGCGCCCACCCCGCTAGGGCGCGCCCTCCTGCCTCGTGGCCGCCTCGGCTGCTTCTTGACGTCCACTCCAAGTCTCCTGGATTGCGTTTGTTCCAAAAAGATCGCTCCCAAAGGTTTCATTCCATTTGGACTCCATTTGATATTCCTTTTCTTCGAAACACTGAAATAGGCAAAAGAAAGCAGCAATTCGGGCTGGGCCTCCGGTTAGTAGGTTAATCCCAAAAATGATATAAAAGTGTAAAGTAAAGCCCATAAACATCCAAAACGGGTAATATAATAGCATGGAACAATCAAAAATTATAGATACGTTGGAGACGTATCAAGCCTCCCCAAGCTTAATTCCTGCTTGTCCTCGAGTAGGTAAATGATAAAAACAGAATTTTTGATGTGGAATGCTACCTAGCATAATTCTCAATGTAATTTTCTTTATTGTAGCATGAATGTTCAGATCCAAATGATTCAAGATAGAAATTCATAAAACATAAAAATAGTAATACTTCAAGCATACTAGCAAGTAATCATGTCTTATCAAAATAGCATATCCAAAGAAAGCTCATCCCTACAAAATCATATAGTTAGGCCATGCTTCATTTTCATCACACAAAATACTCCCATCATGCACAACCCCGGTTTCAGCCAAGCAATTGGTTCATACTTTTTAACGCGCTTCAGCTTTTTCAACTCTTACGCAATACATGAGTGCAAGCCATGGACATAGCACTATATGTGGAATAGGGTGGTGGTTGTGAAAAAAAGGGAGAAGATAGTCTCACATCAACTAGGCGTATCAATGGGCTATGGAGATGCCCATTAATAGATATCAATGTGATTGAGTAGGGATTGCCATGCAACGGACGCACTAGAGCTATAAATGTATGAAAGCTCAACAAAAGAAAACTAAGTGGGTGTGCATCCAACTTGCTTGCTCACGAAGACCTAGGGCATTTTGAGGAAGCCCATCATTGGAATATACAAGCCAAGTTCTATAATGAAAAATTCTCACTAGTATATGAAAGCGATAACATAGGAGACTCTCTATCATGAAGATCATGGTGCTACTTTGAAGCACAAGTGTGGAAAAAAAGATAGCATTGTCCCTTCTCTCTTTTCTCTCATTTTTTGGTGGGCTTCTTTGGCCTTTTTTTATGGGCTTCTTTGGCCTCTTTTATTATTTTTTATAAAGTCCGAAGTCTCATCCCAACTTGTGGGGGAATCATAGTCTTCATCATCCTTTCCTCTCCTGGGACAATGCTCTAATAATGAAGATCATCACACTTTTATTGATTTACAACTCAAGAATTACAACTCAATACTTAGAACAAAATATGACTCTACGTGAATGCCTTCGGCGGTGTACCGGGATATGCAATGAACCAAGAGTGACATGTATGAAAAATTAAGGAGGTGGCCTTGCCACAAATACGATGTCAACTACATGATCATGCAAAGAGCAATATGACAATGATGGAGCATGTCATAATAAACGGAACGATGGAAAGTTGCATGGCAATGTATCTCGGAATGGCTATGGAAATGCCATAATAGGTAGGTATGGTGGCTGTTTTGAGGAAGGTAAATGGTGGGTGCATGATACTGGCGAAAGTTGCGCGGCATAATAGAGGCTAGAAATGGTGGAAGGGTGAGAGTGCCTATAATCCATGGACTCACATTAGTCATAAAGAACTCATATACTTATTGCAAAAGTCTACTTGCCCTCGAAGCAAAGTGCTACTACGCATGCTCCTAGGGGAAGGGTTGGTAGGAGTTAACCATTGCGCGATCCCGACCTCCACACATAAGACAATTAAAAGAGCACCTCATGCAACAAATTTGTGACACAACTTTTACCATACGTGCATGCTATGGGACTTGCCAACCATAACACAAGTATTTCTCAATTTCATAATTACCCAACTAGCATGACTCTAACATTACCACCTTTATATCTCAAAACAATTATCAAGCATCAAATTGATCATAGTGTTTAATGCACTTCCTATGATAGTTTTTATTATACCCAACTTGGATGCCCATCATATTAGGACCAATTTTTATGACCATAGCAAATACCATGCTGTTCTAAAATACTCTCAAAATAATATAAGTGAAGCATGAGAGATCAATAATTTCTACAAAATTAAGCCATCGCCGTGCTCTAAAAAGATATAAGTGAAGTACTAGAGCAAAACTATCTGGCTCAAAAGATATAAGTGAAGCACATAGAGTATTCTAATAAATTCCAAATCATGTGCGTCTCTCCCAAAAGGCGTGTACATCAAGGATGATTGTGGTAGACTAAAAATAAAAGACTCATATCATACAAGATGCTCCAAGCAAAACATATATCATGTGGCGAATAAAAATATAGTTCCAAGTAAAGTTACGGATAGACGAAAACGAAAGAGGGGATGCCTTCCGGGGCATCCCCAAGCTTAAGCTTTTGGTTGTGCTTGAATTATCTTGGAGTGCCATGGGCATCCCCAATCTTAGGCTCTTGCCACTCCTTATTCCATAGTCCATCAAATCTTTACCCAAAACATGAAAACTTCACAACACAAAACTCAACAGGAAATCTC
This sequence comes from Aegilops speltoides, assembly GCA_021437245.1. Lineage (NCBI taxonomy): Eukaryota > Viridiplantae > Streptophyta > Magnoliopsida > Poales > Poaceae > Aegilops > Aegilops speltoides. The sequence goes on from CM038141.1 coordinate 38,669,513, forward strand.
ATAAGCTCCGTTAGTGCAAGAAAGAAAAATCACCACATAAGGTACTGTAATGAACTCATTATTTATTTATATTGGTGTTAAACCTACTGTTTTCTAACTTCTCTATGGTTCATACCCCCCCCCCCGATACTAGCCATAGATGCATCAAAATAAGCAAACAACACAAGAAAGACAGAATCTGTCAAAAACAGAACAGTTTGTAGCAATCTTTAACTTTTGAATACTTCTGGAACTCTAAAAAATCCTACCAAAATAGGAAGTCCTGGGAAATTTGTCTATTGATCTACTGCTAAAAGAATCAACTCAAAATCACATTTCTGTGATTTATTAAAATTATTCTCGTGTGTGCAAAAGTTTCTGTTTTTTAGCAGAATCTAATTAACTATCATTGTAGGTTATCCTATAGGTTCTACTAGCAAAAAGGCCCATGCGTTGCAACGGGAGAAAAAATATCCACTCATATCTCTAGCTGGGTCAGTTGGACAAACTGTGCGTGGCCGGTTGGCAGGTTATGAGATCGAACCCTCCCATTGGCAATTTTATTTTTCTCCAGACCTGAGCCACAATGCACTGCCAGATGGCTTCCTCTGTTAAACCAAAACGGGTGGCAAATAACGAAACCAAATAGCCTACGTGAAATTAATTGAAGCGGGACCAAACGAAGCGGGACGAAACCAAGAATATCACCTCCCCTTAATAATAGGTATAGACTTGGAGCAAACACTAATTAAAACATAAAACCACATCTAAACAGAGACTAGATGAAATATTTATTACTAAACAGAAGCAAAAAAGCGAGAAACAAAAATAAAATTGGGGTGCCTCCCAACAAGCGCTATCGTTTAACGCCCCTAGCTAGGCATAAAAGCGAGAATAGATCTAAGTATTGCCATCTTTACCATTCAATTCATAAGTGGCTCGCATAATAGATTCATAAGGTAATTTGACTTTCTTACTAGGAAAGTGTTCCATGCCTTTCCAATGGAAATTGGAATCTAATATTCCCTTCCTTCATATCAATAATTGCACCAATCGTTCTAAGGAAAGGTCTACCAAGAATAATAGGACATGAAAGATTGTAATCTATATCAAGAACGATAAAATCTATGGGCACATAATTCCTATTTGCAACAATAAGAACATCATTAATCCTTCCCATAGGTTTCTTAATAGTGGAATCCGCAAGGTGCAAGTTTAAAGAGCAATCATCAAATTCATGGAAACCTAGTACATCACATAAAGTTTTCGGAATCGTGGAAACACTAGCACCCAAATCACACAAAGCATATCATTCATGGTCTTTAATTTTAATTTTAATATTAGGTTCCCACTCATCATAAAGTTTTCTAGGTATAGAAACTTCCAATTCAAGTTTTTCTTCATAGGATTGCATCAAGGCATCAACAATATGTTTGGTAAAAGCTTTATTTTGACTATAAGCATGAGGAGAATTCAACACGGATTGCAACAAGGAAATACAATCTATTAAAGAACAATTTTCATAATTAAATTCCTTGAAATCCATAATAGTGGGTTCATTGCTATGTAAAGTTTTGATCTCTCCAATCCCACTTTTACCAAATTTAGCATCAAGATCTAAAAACTCCGAATTATTGGGACACCTTTTAACTAAAGCTGACTCATCTCCAGTCCCATCATTATCAAGATTCATATTGCAAAACAAAGATTTAATAGGGTACACATCAATAACTTTTAGATCTTCATCATTATTATCGTGGAAACTAGAAGAACACACTCTTACAAAGCAATCTTTCTTAGCACGCATCCTAGCAGTTCTTTCTTTGCACTCATCAATGGAAATTCTCATGGCTTTGAGAGACTCACAGATATCATGCTTAGGTGGAATAGATCTAAGTTTCAAAGAATCAACATCTAGAGAAAGTCTATCAACGTTCCTAGCCAATTCATCAACTTTAAGCAAATTTTCTTCAAGCAAAGCATTGAAATTATTTTGAGAGATCATAAATTCTTTAACACTATTCTCAAAATCAGAGGGCATATTATTAAAATATCCATAAGAGTTGTTGTAGGAATTACCATAATTATTAGAGGAATTACTAGGAAACGGCCTAGGATTAAAGTTTCCTCTATACGCGTTGTTACCAAAATTATTCCTACCAACAAAATTCACATCCATGGATTCATTATTATTCTCAATCAAAGTAGACAAAGGCATATCATTGGGATCAATATGAGCACTCTTAGTAGCAAATAATTTCATAAGTTCATCCATTTTTCCACTCAAAACATTAATCTCTTCTATCACATGAACTTTTTTACCAGTAGATCTTTTGGTGTGCCATTGAGAATAATTAACCATAATATTATCAAGGAGTTTAGCAGCTTCTCCTAAAGTGATTTCCATAAAAGTGCCTCCCACGGCCGAATCTAAAAGATTTCTAGAAGCAAAATTCAATCTGACATAAAATTTTTGTATGATCACTCATAAATTCAAACCATGTGTAGGGCAATTGCGAATCATTAATTTCATTCTTTGCCAAGATCGGGCAACATGCTCATGATCAAGTTGTTTAAAATTCATAATATCATTTCTAAGAGAGATGATCTTAGCGGGAGGAAAATACTTAGAGATAAAAGCATCTTTGCACTTATTCCATGAATCAATACTATTTTTAGGCAAAGACGAAAACCAAGTTTTAGCACGATCTCTAAGTGAAAATGGAAATAACTTCAATTTAACAATACCATTATCCGTATCGTTCTTCTTTTGCATATCACACAAATCAACAAAGTTGTTTAGATGAGTAGCGGCATCTTCACTAGGAAGGCCGGAGAATTGTGTCGATGTTCTGGGAACAGGGGTCCCCAGACTTGCCTGCCTGCGGCCTGCGGCGTGGCTCAAGCGAAGGCCCAGGCAGCCCAGCTTCATCAGCTCAAGTTCAAGACCCTCGCCAAGGGCCAAGCCTCGCGGGGCAGACGACAAGAAGCTTCCTCAGGAGCAGCCTCATCATGCAGGATCGCGAGGAGGCGGAGATATCAAGGCAGGGCACCTAGCGAGGAGCCATAACGCAAGCCATGACGATCGAGACCAGGCGGGCGCCAGGCAGGCGCCGGCCTGCGTAGTGTCCTTGCTTCCTCTTTGGTGCAAAGGGGGCAAGCACAGGCCAAGGCATTAGGCAAAGGTTACCGTTTCGGTGCAACAAGACCAAGACTAGCAGAACGGCAGGATGGAAGTCATCATGGAGCCCAGGACGGCGTCACTGCCAGAGTCTTTGGCAGTCGAAGACGAACTTTAGTTAGGATAAGTGTACTAGATGTTCCCCTTCAAAATGGCCAATTGTTGGTACCCTTCCCGCTCATTATTTGGGAAGAGGCCCATGGCCTCCCTCTATAAATAGGACTAGCCACCACCGTAGAAAGAGAGAATCCAGATTGCGCATAGACTGGAGAGAGGCGACTGAACTCACCCAAGCAGTTCATCGCACCAGCTCAAGAACAGCCCCTCGCGAGGCTGTTCTCCCTTTGTATTGTTCATCATCAGCCTCTGAGGCAATCCACCACACCACACACTGGAGTAGGGTATTACACCACAATGGTGGCCTGAACTAGTATAAACCTCATGTCCCTTGTGTGTTCTTCTTTCTAGCCTAGATTCCTTGCGAGGCCTCGAGATGCGAGCTGGTAGGGGAAAGATCTTCATGCGCACCCCAGAGATCGAACCTCAAGGGTCTGCCGGAACCCGAAATCCGACATTTGGCGCGCCAGGTAGGTGTGCGCCGGAATCTTTCTTCCGCTGGTCGCGCGTGATCTTCCGTCGTATCCATGGCTGACGCTCATCGGGCTCGCGCTGAGCGCCGGGCTGCTCTTGCCACCCACGTCGCCCAGACGGCGCCCGTCGGCGGACGCCCCCGTCGTTCCCCGTCTCCTGCCGCCAACGCCGCCACCGGCCCGGCGGGAAACGAGCAGCAGGCCTCGTCCCTGCATCCTTAGGTGCGGCGGGAAGGCCGCATTGCCACCCCGTCGCTGACTCCAGCCGGTTCATCGTCCCACGCCCATCGCGCCCCCACGGACGCGCACGCTGCATTGCTCCTGGCGCGTGAGCTCATGCCCTACCGTCCTGTCAACGACCTCTATGAGGACTGGCTCGCCCGCATCACCGAGCTCGTCAGCGCCGCAGGGGCTCTCCTTTGCCATCTCTCTCGCTGCCTCGCCCTCCCTCCTGTGTGGGAGGCGTGGATCAAGAGGTGCCTCCGCCACCTCCTCGCCAAGAAGGCGCCTTGGCTCCAAGGCGCGCGGCCCCAGGATGATACCCACCGCGTCCGGCTCCTGCACGACAAGAAAGAAGTTGCCAAGAAATCCCTCGCCCCCAAGAAGGTGCCCGCGTGCTCCCAGCACTGGTGCGCCATGACTGCATCCCTGCGCCACCACGTCAAGACCCCACGCTGCTCCATGCGGCGGTGCATGGGAATTTCCAGGAGCAAGCCTAGCACCAGCAAAGGGCTCCAGTGGCCACCGCAGGCTGCCGCGCCTTCACCCCCGGGCTACACAGTGTCGCATGGCCAGGCAAGTTCAAGCCTGACCTGCCCCGTCGCTACGACGACACTGCAGACCCCGCGAAGTTCCTACAGCTCTACGAGCTGGGCATCGAAACCGCCAACAGGGACGAAAAGGTCATGGCGAATTGGTTTCCCATGGCGCTCAAGGACGGTGCCCGCACCTGGCTCCTGAACCTGGCTCCTGGCACGATCTCCTCCTGGGACGACATGCACACTCCCTTCATCGCCAACTTCCAAGGCACTCGCGACCGGCCCCCGGCCATGAGTGACCTGCGCCGCATCAAGCAACAGCCAGGGGAGACCCTGCAGAAGTACATCCAGCGCTTCAACAACGCTCGCCTCAAGATCCCCAGGGTGACTGAGGAAGCCATCATCTCAGCCTTCTTTGATGGCATGCGTGACATCAAGATGAAAGTGGAGCTAGCAATCCATGAAGACCTGTGCACATCCCTGGAGCTGTTCAACTTGGCGACAAGTGCGACAGGGCTGAGGAAGGGCACCTCTCCCTTCTCGAGCTTCCGGCTGCCGATCCAGAAGAGAAGAAGCCCAAGGTCAAGGACGTGAAGCGTAAGGGAGCTGCTGTGCTCGCAGCAGAGCCAGACACCAAGCAAGGCAGGGATCAGCCTGAGTCATCCAAGGGTAGCCGATACTGCATGTACCACGACCTCCACACCCACAACACCAACGAATGCCAAGAGCTCAAGGCCGTACGAGATGGGCGTATCGGCCAACGCCCCGAGTGAAATGATCGGGGCTATGGCCGAGGAGGAGGAAGAGGTGGAGGATGATGGGAAGACCGTGGCCCTCACCAAGGGTAGCGTGACCGACCTCACAAGGACCGTTGGCAGGACCAGCCTCGTGAGGGAGGTTGGAGGGATCAACCTCGTGAGGATTGCCCACACGGCAACACATGCCTCCCACCTCTGCCACCACCGCCAAGGAGGAATGAAGACCAGCATCAGGACAAGGGGGCTGGGGGCTTCCAGGAGCCGTGCGCAATCGCTTGCATCCTGGGCGGAGCCCAGGCCCCAGCCTCACAGCGCATCTTCAAGCAGTTTGCTCACGAGGTGAATGCAGTCCTCCCCAAGCTTGAGGCCACGCGCCCTCTCAGGTGGTCTGTGTGCGCTATCACGTTCAGCTCAGCGAATCAGCTCAAGTGCGCAGCAGCAACCGGAGCCTTCCCAATGCTTTGTTCCCAGTCATCAGCAATGTGCAAGTCACCAGGACCCTCATCGATGGCAGAGCAGGACTCAATGTCCTGTCCGTCGAGACATTCAAGAATCTCCAAGTGCCATATGATCAGCTTCAGCGGACCAAGCCTTTCTCAGGAGTCACTGATGGTTCCACTATTCCGATAGGGCTGGTTCGCCTTCCAGTCACCTTTGGGTAGCGCAACAACTACCGCACCGAACTCATTGACTTCGACGTCGCCCACATTCGCCTGCCATACAATGCCATCCTCGGGTACCCAGCCCTGGCCAAGTTCATGGCGGTGACTCACCATGGCTACAATGTCCTCAAGATGCTAGGAAGCGGTGGAGTCATCACAGTACCTTGTGAGGAAAGGGATGCAGTGTGTTCTCTTGAGCTTGCCTTCCAAGCCGCAGCAATCGAAGACCCAGATCACAGGAGTGGAAGACTTCCCAAGACGGTCTCTAAGAAGAAGAAGGCTTCGCCTAGCCCAACCATTAGGAGGCGGGTGCCTCCAGAGGCCTTGTGTCAGGACCCGCGCCTGTCTAGGGGGCGCCACCCTCTGTCGCATAGGAAGGCGCGCCTGGCGCCCTCCTCGGGCAGGGCTCGGGGGCTCTTTCTTGGAGAGCCACCGACTTTGCCAAGGTCACGAGGGAGGCGCTCGGGCACCACTTGGAGGCGTGCTTCAAGGCGCATTTCCCTCAGGAAGGTATGAGGCAAGGAGGGACAAACCCTCAGGAGTTCATCGCGAGAAACACTCAGGAGCTATAGGAGTCAAGAGTCATGCGCGGCAGCCGCCGCCTACCCGCCGCAGCCCCCCATCCAGGCGAGGATGGCGGGCTGCGCGTCTGCATCGACGTGCCAGGGCTCAACCGAGCCGCGTCTCAGGAGCGCCTCTGGCCTTCGCGCATGGAGCGTTGCAAAGGTCCACCTCACAGCTACATTCGCATGCCTTTCGGCATGCCGAACGCGGTCGCCACTCATCAGCGCCTGCTGAGGAGCATTCTGGAGGCTCAGGAGGTCAGGCATCGCGTGGTCCTGGCGGAGATGGAGATGGCCCTCGAAGATCCACCTATGCCCCCGGAGCCTCCCGAGGCTCCAGGTCCCGAGAGCTCGTGAGCGTCGGCTTCCTCACCGCGCGTAACCCGCTACTTCAGCATCCCTTCATCTTCAACCGTATCAGGTGACATCTTTCAAAGTTCCATTTTCAGCTGGGAGCGCCCATAGGGCTGCATCATTCCCAGGTCACGTGGGTCTGTCCCTGTGGCATGTATCCGTTTTGCTCATGTTCTTTGCCTACCTTGTTGGGGGCGCCCCTCGGGCTGCATTATCCCCAAGCCGCTCGGGCCTGACCCAGTGGCGGTTGCTTTTTCTGCATCTATCTAAATGGATTTGCTCCTTCATGCTTAACATGCTTGACCTAATCGCCTGCTCGATTGACACCTACCTTTGGAGCCGCTCGCTCTAGCACAGCACTTGCGTACGGGTTTATCCCTGCAACACCGATAAATCTGAGTGGCCGAGCTCTGGCCGCGGCAGCCTCGCAAGGTGCCACCTCACCAGGCCCTCAGTGCCCCAATCACTCCCTCGGAGCGACCAATGGTTGGCTGGCAACTGTAACGATAGACCTTGTTTCCCCTTGTGATTGGTATGCAGGACCCACTCCAGAAGCAACGCTGGGGACCTCGCGAGCTCTCTCTTCCTCTCTCCGGCATGATCCACTCGCGCGTTAAAAGGGGGGCGCCTGAGCATCGCGACTCATGGGCTCTTACTGGCTCTCCAGCCCTCACCCCCTGGCCTTGACCAACGACATCGCGGCCTGTCATACCAGCGGCGGCTGAGCTCGCTCGAGGGCCGGGACCTGAGGACGTAGAGCATGAAGGAAAGTGCGGGGGAGAGGGAAGAAGCTCACGAGGACCTAACCCAGCAACACCTCAGCTGCCGCCACGCAGGCCCGGCGCTCCATCGAAAACTACTCTAAACCTACAAGATAGTCACGCAAAAACTGAATCGACTCAGCCCTAAACCCTTGCCTACTACAGCTCTGTCACGGCAACATTGCCTACCTTTCTTGCCCAGCGGAGGCTGCTTGAGCGCCAAAGGGGACCTCCTGAGCATCGCGACTCAGGGGCTCTTACTGGACCTTGGGCCGGTCACCTCCTGGCCTTGACCACGGCATCGCGACCTGGCATACCAGCAACAGCTGAAGCTTGCCTGGGGACTGGGACCTGTCGGCGTAGAGCACCAGGCCCTCGTGAGGAAAGAAAGGAGGAACTGAGCCGGGGGGAAACGCGCCTCCCGCATCGTTTCATGATAAGAATGTACAATTCACAAAAGACACGGCAGGCATCTTACATACCCCCATGGGGTGTCATTTCGGTTCGCAAGGAACAAAAGGTAATAAAGAGCGATAACTACGCGCGCCTCCGCAGAAGACGCCATCATCAACAGTGGGCCATCAGGCGCAAGCGCCAACCCCATCCAGATCAGCAGCGCCAACGGCCTGATGCAGCCGCCCTGCTTCGGGCGCGACGCGAGCTCGGAGTCTCGTAGCTGTCGTCGCTCGTCTCCAGAGTCGTGTGGAGCTTGGTGGAGTCACTGGACCCTCCGGCTCCTCCGCTGGTGCCTGAGGAGCTGCTAGGGAAGAGGTTGGCAGGCCTGGTCCTTGCCACGCCGATGCTCCGGTCGCCTCCCTTGGGGCAGCATTCCAGTCGGCGTCCTTCCGCGTCAAAGACCTTGAAGAACATCAAGGAGGCGCTGTCGTATTCCAGATGGATTATGAGGGCACCCCCCGTCCGGTAGACCCGGGCGATCTCGCCCCAGCCGCGAGTCAGGAAGATCTTGCCCGCGGCAACAACCTCGACCTCCGCCCCGGTCGCAAGGGTGTTGCAGTTGGCGTGCTGTAGCTAGAGCTCCCGAGGCCCCCTCGGTGGAATCTCGAAGGCGAAGCAGGGAGGAAGGCGAATCCAAGATCGAGGAGGCATGGTGGCGTGAAGCACAAGCTCGCGAGAGGAGCCCTCGGCGTGGACTCCAGGAGGAATGACACGCACCGCCGTAACTCGCCGACATCAGCGGCGGCACCGTCGGTGTCGCTCGATGCGTTATTCTCCAGGGCCCTCAATTCGGGCATACTAGGGCAGCGGAAACCCAGGTGGCCGCCGCTCGTACCAGGGCCTTGACGCCTCCTGCTGAGCACCCTCATCTCGGCGACAGAGGATTGGCCGCTTCTTTGCCGGAAGCGGGTCGGGACCCTCTCGGGGGGCCTTTCCCTTCTCTTCTGCAGAAAACCAGCGGATAGGCGCCATAGCGTAAGGTGGAGCAAGGGCAAGGAAGAAATAGAAAAGGAGTAGCAGGAAGGGATGGACTGGAAGGGCTCACGCTGTTCCGTACTTATAGCCGGAGGAGGCCAACCGTCGGCCACCACGATCGCAGGTAATCATGACCCATTTTTGCATGCAGGGACTTGTCAAGTCGTGCGGTTGCCGTGGCATCATGGGCAACCGGAGGCGCCCACGTCCAATCAATCGCCACGCGGCGCCCAAGGCCGCAGGCTGTTGGGCCGCGGTGCATCGCACTTGCCCCTTCGCTTCTCTGCTAAGCCAAGTCCGGGCGCGCCTTGGGCCCGGGGGCTACTGTTGGCGTTCTGGGAACGGGCGTCCCCAGACTTGCCTACCTGCGGCCTGCGACATGGCTCAAGCGAAGGCCCAGTGCAGCCCAGCTTCATCAGCTCAAGATCAAGACCCTCGCGAGGGGCCAAGCCTCATGGGGCGGACGACATGAAGCTTCCTCAGGAGCAGCCTCATCAGGCAGGCTCGCGAGGAGGCGGAGAGATCAAGGCAGGGCACCTCGCGAGGAGCCCATGATGCAAGCCATGACAATCGAGACCAGGCGGGCGCCGGCCTGCGCAGTGTCCTTGCTTCCTCTTTGGTGCAAAGGGGGCAAGCACATGCCAAGGCATCAGGCAAAAGTTACCGTTTTGGTGCAACAAGACCAAGACCAGCAGAACGGCAGGATGGAAGTCATCATGGAGCCCAGGACGGCGTCACCGCCAGAGTCTTTGGCAGTCGAAGACCAACTTTAGTCAGGATAAGTGTACTAGATGTTTCCCTTCAAAATGGCCAATTGTTGGTGCCCTTCCCGCTCATTATTTGGGAAGAGGCCCATGGCCTCCCTCTATAAATAGGACTAGCCACCACCATAGAAAGAGAGAATCCAGATTGCGCATAGACTGGAGAGAGGCGACTGAACTCACCCAAGCAGTTCATCGCACCAATTCAAGAACAGCCCCTCGCGAGGCTGTTCTCCCTTTGTATTGTTCATCATCAGCCCCTGAGGCAATCCACCACACCACACACTGGAGCAGGGTATTACACCACAATGGTGGCTTGAACCAGTATAAACCTCATGTCCCTTGTGTGTTCTTCTTTCTAGCCTAGATTCCTTGCGAGACCTCGAGACGCGAGCTGGTAGGGGAAAGATCTTCGTGCGCACCCCAGAGTTCGAACCTCAAGGGTCTGCCAGAACCCAAAATCCGACAAATTGATCTTTCATAACAAGATTCAACAAAGCAACATTGATTTCACAAGATTCATCATCATTAAGAGGAGCAATCGGAGTGCTAAGGCAATCATTATTATTGGTGAAAGTGAAAGAGAGGGCGAATAAAACGGCAAGGGTGAAGTGGGGGAGAGGAAAACGAGAGGCCAATGGCAAATAATGTAATGCGAGGGAGATGAGTTTGTGATGGGTACTTGGTATGTCTTGACTTGAGCGAAGACCTCCCCGGCAATGGTGCCAGAAATCCTTCTTGCTACCTCTTGAGCACTGCGTTGGTTTTCCCTTGAAGAGGAAAGGGTGAAGCAACAAAGTAGAGTAAGTATTTCCCTCAGTTTTTGAGAACCAAGGTATCAATCCGGTAGGAGGCTCCTCAAAAGTCCCTCGTACCTACACAAACAAAAAAGAACCTCGCAACTAACGCAGTAAAGGGGTTGTCAATCCCTTCACGGTAACTTGCGAAAGTGAGATCTGATAGAGATAGTAAGATAAGATAAATATTTTTGGTATTTTTATGATATGGATTGGAAAGTAAAGATTGCAAATAAAAATAGATCATAAACTTATATGACAAAAGATAAACTCGGGTGCCATAGGTTTCACTAGTGGCTTCTCTCAAGATAGCATAAGTATTACGGCGGGTGAACAAATTACTGTCGAGCAATTGATAGAAAAGTGCATAGTTATGAGAATATCTAGGCATGATCATGTATATAGGCATCACATCCGCAACAAGTAGATCGAAACGATTCTGCATCTACTACTATTACTCCACACATCGACCGACTCCTGCCTGCATGTAGAGTATTAAGTTTATAAGAACGGAGTAACGTGCATTAAGCAAGATGACATGATGTAGAGGGATAAACTCAAGCAATATGATATAAACCCCATCTTTTTATCCTCGATGGCAACAATACAATACGTGCCTTGCTGCCCCTACTATCACTAGGAAAGGACACCGAAAGATTGAAACCAAAGCTAAGCACTTCTCCCATTGCAAGAAAGATCAATCTAGTAGGCCAAACCAAACCGATAATTCGAAGAGACTTGCAAAGATAACCAATCATACATAAAAGAATTCAGAGGAGATTCAAATACTTCTCATAGATAAACTTGATCATAAACCCACAATTCATCGGATCTCGACAAACACACATAAAAAGAGTTACATCGAATAGATCTCCAAGAAGATCGAGGAGAACTTTGTATTGAGATTCAAAGAGAGAGAAGAAGCCATCTAGCTAATAACTATGGACCCAAAGGTCTATGGTAAACTACTCACAACTCATCGGAGAGGCCTTAGAGATGATGTAGAGGCCCTCCATGGTCGATGCCCCCTCCGACGAAGGCTCCAAGATGGGATCTCGCGGATACAGAAGGTTGCGTTAGGTGGAAATAGTTTTTCGTGGTGCTCCTGGATGTTTTCAGGGTACGTGGATATATATAGTCGAAGGAGGTAGGTCAGGGGAGCCACCAGGGGCCCACGAGGGTGGGGGGCGTGCCCACCCCCCTAAGGCGCGCCCTCCGGCCTCGTGGCCGCCTCGGCTGCTTCTTGACGTCCACTCCAAGTCTCCTAGATTGAGTTTGTTCCAAAAAGATCGCTCCCGAAGGTTTCATTCCGTTTGGACTCCGTTTGATATTCCTTTTCTTCGAAAAAGTGAAATAGGCAAAAAAAAAAACAGCAATTCGGGCTGGGCCTCCGGTTAGTAGGTTAATCCCAAGAATGATATAAAAGTGTAAAGTAAAGCCCATAAACTTCCAAAACGGGTAATATAATAGCATGGAACAATCAAAAATTATAGATACATTGGAGACGTATCAGCCCACAAGGGGCTGGTGCGCCCCCCACAAGGGAGGAGGCCGAATTGGACTAGGGAAGGGGGTGGCTCCCCCCTTTCCGTCTCCCTCTCCCTCTCCTTCCCCCTTCCCCCCTCCGGTAGAAGGAAAAGGGGGTCGAATCCCACTAAGAGTCCAAGTGGGAGTCCTCCCCACTTGGCGCGCCCTAGGCCGGCCTCCTCCCCTCTCCCTCCTTTATATACGGGGGCGGGGGGCACCTCTAGGCACAACAGTTGTTTCTTAGCTGTGTGTGGTGTGCCCTTCCACCGTTTACTCCTCCGGTCATATTGTCGTAGTGCTTAGGCGAAGCCCTGCACGGATCACATCACCAACATCGTCACGATGCCATCATGCTGACGGAACTCATTGACTCCTTCGTACCTCTACTGGATCAAGAGTTCAAGGGACGTCATCGAGCTGCGTGTGCAGAACTCGAAGGTGCCGTACATTCAGTACTTGATCGGTTGATTCGAGAAGACGTTCGACTACATCACCTGCGTTAAGTTAACGCTTCCGCTTTCAATCTATGAGGGTACGTGGACACACACTTCGCCTCTCGCTGCTATGCATCACCTAGATAGATCTTGCGTGAGTGTAGGAAATTTTTTAAAATGGCATGCTACGTTTCCCAACAAGGTCTTCTTTAGAAAGGGGTTTTTCTTAAGTAGGTTATTAATTCCTCATTGTAACCCACCGTGTCAGGTGCTCATGCTCCGTCGAGGATCAGATTATCCCCTTTTTTATTGGCAGCCTGCTTCTGCCTCTTGAAATTCTAAAGTGTGTCATCCGATCTTCAGATCTTGAAGGTTGCATTGTCAGTTCCGATGGTAAACCACCCACTTTTTGCCTATGAGAGCCTGCTATTTTTCAAAGCAAATGATGGTACTCTTATCAGGTACATGAGATATTCGATATGCATTGTTTGACTTTCTAGAATTGCATTAACGTGATACGCCTCCAACATATCTATAATTTTTTATTGTTCCATGCTATTATATTATCCGTTTTGGATGTTTTGATGGGCTTTACTATGCACTTAGATTATTTTTGGGACTAACCTATTAACCGGAGGCCCAGTCCAAATTGTTGTTTTTTTGCCTATTTCAGTGTTTCGCAGAAAAGAAATATCAAACGGAGTCCAAACTGAATGAAACCTTCGGGAGAGTTATTTTTGGAACAAACGCAACCCAGGAGACTTGGAGTGGAAGTTAAGAAAGAAAGGAGGCGGCCACGAGGCAGGGAGGCGCGCTCAGGGGGTAGGCGCGCCCCCACCCTCGTGGACCCCTCGTGGCTCCCTTGACCGACTTCTTTCGCCTATATATACTCATATACCCTGAAAACATCCAGGAGCACCACGAAACCCTATTTCCACCGCTGCAACCTTCTGTATCCCTGAGATCCCATCTTGGGGCCTTCTCCGACGCTCCGCCGGAGGGGGAATCGATCATGAAGGGCTTCTACATCAACACCATAGCCTCTCCGATGAAGTGTGAGTTGTTTACCATAGACCTTCGGGTCCATAGTTAATATCTAGATGGCTTCTTCTCTCTCTTTGGATCTCAATACAAAGTTCTCCTCGATCTTCTTGGAGATCTATTCGATGTAATTCTTTTTCCGGTGTGTTTGTCGAGATCCGATGAATTGTGGGTTTACGATCAAGATTATCTATGAACAATATTTGAATCTCCTCTAAATTCTTTTATGTATGATTTGTTATCTTTGCAAGTCTCTTCGAATTATCAGTTTGGTTTGGCCTACTAGATTGATCTTTTTTGCAATGGGAGAAGTGCTTAGCTTTGGGTTCAACCTTGCGATGTCCTTTCCTAGTGACAGCAGGGGCAGCAAGGCACATATTGTATTGTTGCCATCGAGGATAAAGAGATGGGGTTTATATCATATTGCTTGAGTTTACCCCCCTACATCATGTCATCTTGCCTAATGCGTTACTGTGTTCTTATGAACTTAGTACTCTCGATGCATGCTGGATAGCGGTCGATGTGTGGAGTAATAGTAGTATATGCAGAATCGTTTCGATCTACTTGTCGCGGACGTGATGCCTATATACATGATCATGCCTAGATATTCTCATAACTATGCACTTTTCTATCAAATGCTCGACAGTAATTTGTTCATCCACCGTAATACTTATGCTATCTTGCGAGAAGCCACTAGTGAAACCTATGGCCCCCGGGTCTATTTTCCATCATATAAGTCCCCGATCTATTTTATTTTACAATCTTTACTTTCCAATCTATATCATAAAAATACCAAAAATATTTATCTTATTATCTCTATCAGATCTCACTTTTGCAAGTGGCCGTGAAGGGATTGACAACCCCTTAATCGCGTTGGTTGCAAGGTTTTTGTTCGTTTGTGCAGGTACAAGGGATTTGAGTGTAGCCTCCTACTGGATTGATACCTTGGTTCTCAAAACTGAGGGAAATACTTACGCTACTTTGCTGCATCACCCTTTCCTCTTCAAGGGAAAACCAACACATGCTCAAGAGGTAGCAAGAAGGATTTCTGGCACCGTTGCTGGGGAGGTTTACGCACAAGTCAAGACATACCAAGTACCCATCACAAACTCTTATCCCTCGCATTACATTATTTGCCATTTGCCTCTCGTTTTCCTCTCCCCTCCCCGTTCGCCTCTTGTGTGCTTGCGTGTTGGATTGTTTGTCACGATGGCTCAAGATAATACTAAATTGTGTGATTTCTGCAATACCAACAATAATGATTTTCTTAGTACTCCGATTGCTCCTCTTACCGATGCTGAATCTTATGAAATTAATGCTACTTTGTTGAATCTTGTCATGAAAGATCAATTCTCTGGCCTTCCTAGTGAAGATGCCGCTACTCATCTAAACAACTTTGTTGATTTGTGTGATATGCAAAAGAAGAAAGACGTGGATAATGATATTTTTAAATTGAAGCTATTTCTGTTTTTGCTTAGAGATCATGCTAAAACTTGGTTTTTGTCTTTGCCTAAAAATAGTATTGATTCATGGAATAAGTGCAAAGATGCTTTTATCTCTAAGTATTTTCCTCCCGCTAAGATCATCTCTCTTAGAAACGATATTATGAATTTTAAGCAACTTGATCATGAGCATGTTGCACAATCTTGGGAAAGGATGAAATTAATGATTCACACTTGCCCTACACATGGATTAAATTTATGGATGATCATACAAAGTTTTTATGCCGGATTGAATTTTGCTTCTAGAAATCTTTTAGATTCGGCCGCGGGAGGCACTTTTATGGAAATCACTTTAGGAGAATCTACTAAACTCCTAGATAATATTATGGTTAATTATTCTCAATGGCACACCGAAATATATACTAGTAAAAAGGTTCATGCGATAGAAGAGATTAATGTTTTGAGTGGAAAGATGGATGAACTTATGAAATTGCCTACTAGGGAAAACCTTATACACAGAAATTTAGTAGCAGCACGGGTCAAAAAATGGCGCTAGTGCTAGATAGCAGTAGCGGGTGAGCAGAAACTGCGCTACAGATAAAATTGTAGCAGTAGCGTGTGCGGTCGTAAAAGCGCTACTACTAATATTCTCATTTCTAAAACGATAGGCTACACATAGCAGTAGTGGACTTGGAAGAAGCGCGCTACCGCTAGGACATAAGTAGTAGCGCTTTTCCTTAGAAAAACGCTACTGCTAATGGAAATAAAATAAAATGAAAAACAAATAGAAAAGTAAATGAAAATGAAAGAAATAGAAAAAGGAGAAAGAAAAATAAAATAAAATATAAAGCAAAATAAATGAAAATGCGAAAAAAGGAGAAAGGCATAGCAATAGCGTCTGTTCATAAGAGGCGCTATAGCTAATGTAGCTGCAGTGCGTTTCCTAGACACACGCTGTAGAAACGAAAAAGGAAATAAGAAAATGGAAGGAAATTACATTGCTATAGCAGTAACACGTTTTGCTAAAACCGCTATAGCTACCTTAGCTATAGCGCGTTTGGCGAAATGTGCTACCGCTAAGTTTAACTTAACCAAAAAACAGTTTCCCCCCGGCCACCACTTCTCCCCCAAATCCATCGACCCACCCCGCCGCCGTCTCCATGATTCGCCGTCGCCCCACTTCGTCGCCGTCTCCTGCTGACGTCGATGCACCCAGAGCCACCAGAGCCGCGCGCCGTCGACGCCATCGGAGCCGCCCAATGCCACGGAGCCGCGCGGCCTCATCAACGCCACCGGAGCCACCGTCGACGCCACCGGATCCTCCCTCGCCACAACTGCCCCCCTCGCCATCACCGGAGACGCCCCTACCTCCCTCGCCACCACTGCCTCCCTCACCACCACCGAAGCTATCCTCTGTAAGCCCCCACCCCTCCTCTCTCTCTCTCTCATGCATATATAGCACAAACACTGGACAAAGAACCTAGGTTAACTAGTTTAATTAGGTTAAATATCTAGGTTAGTGCAAAAATTTAGTTAGGGCTTTGACAGAGAAGTAGTTATGTTAACTAGTTTAATTAGGTTAATTATCTAGCTTAGTGCAAAAATTTAGTTAGGTCTTTGACAGAGAACTAGTTAGGTTAACTAGTTTAATTAGGTTAATTATCTAGGTTAGTGCAAAAATTTATTTAGGGCTTTGACAGAGAACTAGCTACGTTAACTAGTTTAATTAGGTTAATTATCTAGGTAAACAAGGTTAACTAACTAGGTTAAATAGGTAGGTTAATTAGGTTCGTTAGATTAACAAGCTAGGTTAAGTAGGTTGGCTAGGTTAGAGCAAAATTTTATTTTAGAGCATTAGGTCAAAAGGGTTAGAGAAATGGAGTTCCTTTGCAATTTAATTGGGTTCTATCCTAGGCAGAGAAGGGTTAGAGAAAATAATGTGTGTGTGTGTGTCTGTGTGTGTGTGAGAGAGAGAGAGGAATAGCTAGATCAACATAATTTGGGTTCTGTCCTAGGCAGAGAAGTGTTTAGTGAGGTCATTTTGCAAAGGTTTTTTGTAACAGCCCCAAAATTGGGTTATCAATTCTCGTGATGTTATTTCTTCCTGGCACTCATTTTCAAAATATTTCTCCTGAGTTTTGCTGATGACTCTGAGAATTCTTGTCATTTCCAACCTTTCAAATCTTGATCCTATCTTTTTCAGTGGGCAAGACCTCAATTGCATCATCTTAAACCCTCTCAAACCCTAATTCCAAATTTTTGGAATTGGAATGTGCCCTTTGTGATTACAAAGGAGCCGTCATTTTCCTTGATCTGTTGATCATCCCATATGTTCCTACAGACCCTCCTATCCTTTTCAACCTTGGATATGCAAAAATATTGCCAAGTCCCATCCAATATTTTTGAATTGTGATTTATTCCTTTTCTTGCCTTTCCGAGGAATAAAATCAAAAGGCATAGCTAGACATCTCCTAAATTCATGTGAATTTGTGGAGTTGATAATTATGCCTAATCCAAGCTATGGAAATCATATTGTCCATAATTAAATAAGGAAAATTGTCTTTTCCTATTTAATACCAATATTTCATTTCTGCCATTTTCTAAAGGAACTACTATTTTTATAGCACATAAAATTCTCACATTTGTGGAGTTTGCCCTTGCAATCACTAGTTCCATCATCATCTCATGTTCCACAGATCAAAAATTGAGCACATGATCCAATGCAAGTTTCTGCCTTCTCTGAAATTGTGCAAAGGAAGTGCTTTATTCCTAACTCTTTTTGAGCTAAAAATTGGCAGGGTGTTTAATATTGATAAATCACCCATGGGTACCAAAGATGAGCTCAATCCAATCATCCTAGCTCCCTGTGCAATTTTTCAAAGTTTCTAACCAGATTGTCACTTTGTGAAGGAAGTACCTTCATAGGGTTTCCAAATGGGATGAAACTTTTCCATCCTCTCTAGTATCCAAAATCATTAGCATTAACCCAAATTCAGATCATTTCATTGAGTTATGTGAGCACAGGAGCAATTCTTGTTTTCTGTCCAAATTTTCAGTTTGTGAAGAAGTATATTTTATCTTGCTCCATTATGTCTTAAAATAATTCCAAGCCTTCTCCTATCCATATAACCCACCTACCCAAGAGTTTGGCTAATTTCATTTAGCCAATAGTTCCCTAGGATTTTCCCAAGTTTCTGGTCAAAAGTGATGCTTGTGAAGAAAGTACCAATTTGGTGAGTCCATTTGGTGTGATCTTTTTACAGCATCTACTTATGACCAAATAATGAGGATTTGCCAAGTTTTAGCCTAATCCATCACTCCTAGTGAGTGCTTCATCATGATTCAGTTTCTGGGTCAGATTTGGTGGTTGTACAACAACTATGGTAAATAGTTGTCCTAATGACCTCAAAACTACCAGGGCCGTAGTCCTTGCTGCCCTAAGCCTCCCAGACATCAATTCTACCATTTACCCTCTCTGGTTTTATCTCTAGAGTGTTGCCAAGATTGCAACAGAAACCTTGTGGAGCTTGGTTTACTCCACTCCCTTTGTCTCTGCCTATCTCTTTACCATAGTAATAATCCACTCTGGAAGGACTACGCAGTAGACATGGTTTAACCTCAGTAAAAACCCAGAGCGCTCCATGCCAGTGGTGACTATGAGGGTGGCCGGCCAAAACAGTGGTCTAGCCACTGTTCGTGTCGGCATCGCTGCTCCGACTGTCTCTGGCCTCGCCATTAATGCCCAACAGTTACCCCTCGGCGTCCTCTTCCCTCTGGACCTCTGGCCCCTTTGTTTTCTTCTCCGGCGAGCCGTGCCAATGATCGGAATTGTGCGTTCCTATGCATCGTCG
This sequence comes from Aegilops speltoides, assembly GCA_021437245.1. NCBI lineage: Eukaryota > Viridiplantae > Streptophyta > Magnoliopsida > Poales > Poaceae > Aegilops > Aegilops speltoides. Next base: position 38,688,403 of record CM038141.1, read on the forward strand.
CCTTCCTCCCCGGTGTCCTCTTCCTCCGTTCGTCTGTGAGCTTTGCTCGATTCCGTGAGCCTCTGGCGCTCGTCCTCACCCTCCTCGTCGCCTTCCCGCCGCTTCCCATGAGTATTGGCCGCGTCTATAGACATTGCACCGTCGCCGACGCACGGACACGTCGCCCGCCGCGTGCCACCTCCTCCCCTCCTCCCTCGAGCTCCTCTGCGGCTATAAGTAGCCAGCCCCGAGCCCCCCTGCAGTCCCCAAGCATCCCGCAGCCATCTCCCCCTCACCTCGGAGCTCCCCGTCTCTTCCCCATCGCCATGGCCGCCGCTTCGTCCTTAGCCCCCCCTCGTCGTTCCTCCTCCACCAGCGCCTCCCCCATGCTCCGTCGAGCCTCCCCGTAGCCTCAGCCTCCTCTCTCCCTCACCAGAACCCCATGTCCACCAGCGGCCGAAGCCCTGCTCCGCCGCAAGCCTTGTAGCGGTCGCTGCAAAGCTCTCCGGCAGCAGCAACCACCACCCCGAGATGCGCCTCTCTGTCCTGCGTGTTTTGGTAGGTCGCACGACCCACGAGGTGGCCGGAGTCGCCGGCGATCCTCGTCGGGGCGATCTCCTCCCTCGGCCTCGCTCGCTCCCGAGCCCGAGGTAGAAGATGCCAGGGCCAGGCGGGCCCCCACCCCGCGTGACCCCACCTGTCGGCGAGAGGGTGGTGCCAGGTCAGATAAGTGGAGCCACCCCAGCTGTTTACGTTTTCCTTGCCCGAAGATGTATTTCCTAGAAGACGCTTTCTGTTTCTGGAAACGTATTTTCTCAAAGGAGCTTTCTCTTTTTCAGCTCAGCCCGCCGAAATATTTAAATTGTGAACGTTTGCTGATTAGTGCATTTTCTGCCTAAAAAGTAAACGGCCACAACTTTGCGCTCGTAACTCCGATTGAGGTAATTCCAATGCCCACGTTTTCGTTTCGTCGAGCCTGTTCCGTTCCCATCATTTTCACTATGGTTTGACACTATGAAAATGACCACTTTCCCCTTGTCCGTAAACAGCCCCCTCCGAGAGAGAACTATTTCCGGCAAATCTTTCCGCGATCTTTCCCACTTCTTCCCGGAGTATTTGTCGACCCCCAGGCAAGCCAACCTATTATCATGAGCCCCCAACTTGCATGTTGACTTTGCTTGCACCTTGTGTGTGTGTAGTTGCAGTTGTTTCTTATCATTTTCTTCTGCAGTTATTTCATTATGCTTATCATTCATGCTTGTGTGTTCATGATATATTTTGCCATGATAATTAGAATGTTGTTATTGATGATGCCATGTCACTACTATAATTTATTTTCATTTCATTGTTATAAAATGCTATGATGATGGTAATGCACCGTGGATATGTTAGTACTTGGTATTGTCATGTTCATTATGCTGTAAGCGTTCACTTGAGAAGCTCAATATGTTATTTAAAGCATTTGTATGATGTATGCTCATTGTTGCATTCATGTTAAAATGCTGGTATGATGATTGATGATGGAGAAGATAATAATATGACTTAATAATAACAAACCTCCTCCGTCATCGATGGGATCGAGTCATAGTGCCGCCAAATCGAACTTTTCCAGTGCAACCACATTTGCCGGTATGGGACGGCCCTAATGCAATCTATTGTCGTGCCTCTGGTCGGTGCCTCCAACTAGGGAAGGTTATGGGCGCGCGCTACCCTGATCAGGTAGGCGGACATAAGCCTTGTGTGATCGTAGTTAAGTTAGTTTTTTTGGTACCGGGTCCCAGAGTGGGATGGGCCACGATGGCGGTCATTGTGTCTAGAGGTAGACACGGGGCCACCCATGACTTAGCTCAGAGAGGAGTGAGTCGGAGTGGCCGGGAGAGTGTCATGACAGTAGATCGGTTTCGTCGGAATGCCGTTGGTCCACCCGAATGGGAGTGCGAGGCCATGGGTTCTGTAGTGTGGGTACAGTGTACTAACCTCTGCAGAGTGTGTATTTAAACTATAGATAGCCGCATCCTCGGTCATGGGCATAAGTTCGTAGTAGGGTACACTATCGGGTCTTAGTCGAAATGGAGGATAAACCTGAAATAATTAAGCTGAGTAATGTGGTTGTGATCGCCGTAAGGATCACGGGCCAGTTGTTGGTCGGGTTGTGATCGCCGTAAGGATCACGGGCCAGATGTGGTCGGGTTGTGATCGCCGTAGGGATCACGGGCCAGTTGTTGGTCGGGTTGTGATCGCCGTAAGGATCACGGGCCAGTTGTTGGTCGGGTTGTGATCGTCGTAAGGATCACGAGTTTGTCTCTGTTTGTGATCAGGAAATGAGGTGATCACCATTGGTAAGAGAGTCTGAGGGACTCAGTGCACAAGTTTTGTTGCATTGCATGAGTAATATGTTTGCATTTAAAGAACCATGGTAGAACATGATATCGTTGCATACAGTTAACATGCTATGTCTGCATTTGATATGGTTGGTAGTTTATTTTCAGAACAGTCTCATGATGCCATGCCATGCTTTGATTGATATGATAGAGATGATATGCTATTTGTTGATGTTGCCATGTTAGAAATAAATTTGCTATGCCATGTTGTTGCCATGCTAGTAGATGTCGTGATGTTAGTTTGATTTATGTCTTCGGTTGAGATTATGCCATGCTTAGTTCTGATATGAGATAGTTGTTGTAGACGCTTGGTTCTTGCTTTGTCTTCTGCTTGTTTGGATGCTATGTATTTGGTTGTCTTGCAAGTACATTCAATGTACTGACCTGGCGTGTCATGCCAGTTTTGTAGGTCATGCCCGATTTGTTCGTTGTTCCGTCGTGCTAGGCCATAATCTTGCCAGTCCTGTGAGTTGTGGAGCCCAGCCAGAGTAATATGCTGCCAAGACTTCCGTCGCCATTTTTATAGACTTCCGCTGCCATGTAAATAGCCTTAGGGCTATGCCAGAAGATTATATTCATCACTGATGTAATTATATACACATGTATTTGATGAATATTCTTGTACCTGGAATGCTGTATCATGGACCTGTCGTGTGTTAGGTGTTATCCTGGGCTGACGTGCGAAGGCCCCTGCTCCATGCGGATCGGGGTGCCACATTTTTTATTTTTGAAAAGACCACTATTTTTCAAGGAAAAGAATTTAGGCAAGTTTTATTTTAAAGATGATCCCTTCCTAGACTTTTATTGTTGATTATATCTTTTCATTGAAGTGGTCATGTTATATCTTTTCATTGAAATGGTTCGATTGTGCCCAAGTGGCTTTGTTGTTTCCAGGGAATGAAGCCGAGTGGCCTATGTTTTGCTAGAATGTTGATTCATTTCCGTTCCGGTAAATTTCAGGTTCTCGATTTGTCCACTTTTTAGCAAAAGTCATGCCAAAATTTTCCGTGAATTTCAGCATGACTTGTCCCACAAACTAGGACATATCGAGTGCCCGGGATTTGCCGCACCGGGAAGGAGTCAACGTTCCTACATGTCATTATTCATTTTATTAGGTCTAGAATTAATTACTAGATTTAATCGTAGGAAACATGGATAGCAACGATGAAGGACATGGTTCTGGTGACTGCGACAATGTCTACCGGGCGGCAGAAGAATTTTTGAGGGACATCGACGATCAAGAGTTCATGTTGGTGGGTCCACCTGCCACATCAGAGATTGAGACTAACATCGAGACCGGCGCTTAGACTGAGACCGGCATCAAGTCCGGCGCTGAGACTGAGACCGGTGCCGAGACTAGCAGAGCCGGTATAGAACCGGAAGCAAAAGACTTCCTAACAAGCTCAGGACTACTAGACTGGTGGTCACGGAGGTGGACGACGACAATTTTGAGCCAACCGCGCCCGAGAAATCGCGCGCATGCTACGGCAATAAGGTAGGCTGCATCATACGGACAACCGCCACCATCAACGATGAGAAACTAAAGAAGATAGATAATATGAGGCCCTCCCTCCTAAAGAAGCTGCACCAGATATTCTTGTTATCGGGCCGGAATGAAAAGGATTATAAAGATCCAGATAAGGACCCGGCAATGAAGAAGATAAACAAACACGCCATGACCAAGTTTAGTGACGCGTTGGCCGCCTGGAAATCAAGGGTGAAATATCGGATCATCATCAAAAAGGAACCCTACTCCGAGATTGTAAAGGATAATCCGATAATCACGACAGAGCACTTTCAAATATTCAAGGCGGGTTATGAGGCCGAAGCTTCCAAAAAAAGTCGAAGTACATGAAGGGGATTCAACAGAGGAACATTGGGAGCCACCACCTCAGAAGCCGTGGTTACGGCGGGAAGAGGTCCATATGGGCCAAGGAGGACGCGGAAGCCGCAAGTCTGAGCATCCCAGACCCCTTGGCGGAGTTCACCGTCACGAAGGAGTGTGACGTCCTCAGGGCCCGGCACCATTGGGAGCCAGTGAAGAAGGTTTTTGAGATGAATGGGGTCACAATGGAGTTCATGAGACTGCTAGTAATTTTAGTTTCTGGTCAATTCGACTGCACGTTAGTCATATTTGTAAACGATCCTTGTGCCTTTTGCAGAGAGAGCAGCACAGGATTGCGGCCGAAAGCGACTCACCGTCTGAGGCGTTGGCGAGGCCCAAGTGGGACACTCCATTCAACCGGGCATTGAACATATTGAAAGGACTCCCGGTGGAGACTCGACTGTCGTATGGACGCGTGCACGATGTCGGAGATGGCGCCACGTGGAAGAAGTACTACCGTGAGACCACGGAGGAGAGAAAGGAAAGACGGAAGTTAACTGAAAAAAACATCGACAAGAAGGTTGAGATTGTGGTTGAGAATAAATCATCTGAGACAGTCGCAACAGCGGTAGCTGCCGCAAAACAAGTGGTTGTAGATATGTCTACTACCTTGGTTCCGGCCGTTTTCAATTGGACCAGGCAAAATCCAGAAAAAAAATGCAGCGGATTTTCCCCTTGCTGACTTCTTGGGGAGAAGCTCGACTAGCATTGCACCAACACCTACAGCTGCACCTGCTCCCGCATCGGCTCCTGCACTTGCTCCCGCACCAGCTCCCGCACCTGTTCCGGCATCGGCTCCGACACCGGACGTGCTCTGCGGTGCTTCGTCTTTGGCTGAGCTCGACGCCCTCACGGTATCTATCACACTGGCCCTCTTCAATAAATGTATAATCTCCCATTTTTGTTGTCTTTCGGATGTCTCACATCGCAGACTTCTCTTTGCAAGTCGATGAAACCCCGTGCACCTTATTGTACACCATCGGTGACCAGAAGGTGGACGTGGGGAAGGCGACGATAATGGAGCCGAAGGAACCATTGTTCCACAGCCGACCGATCCCCCCGGACGTCTTCAAGGTTTCCGTGGCCAGTGTCAAACCGGGCTACGAGAATTTGGCTCCTCTGGTACTAGTGGGGGATGATGACGAGACCCCACGGCAGCTTGGTGATTGTTGCAATGGGTGGGTCCTGTTGTGGCCAAAGAGTCTGCTTCGTCTGGAAGAGGCCGGGAGCACACCCACGAGCACGAAGTTAGGTATGAACATCAACACCTCACCTACTCAATTAGCGTCGGCTGTCGTGCTGGGTGATAGCAGAGGGGGTGAGGAAGAGGATCCATTAGTCGTTGGTGACATCGCCATAGATGAGGATGACGATGACACTCAACAATATGTCAATACTGGCGCCTACTTAGGGTTTGAGCATCATGAGTCGGTGCCTGAATTGTCTCCTCCGGAGTCTGAACGTATTAGGGAAAACCTTCTGGTACCAAAGAAGTCTAGGAAGAGACCGAGGAAAGGCAAAAAACCTGATTCTATGATCCAGCCGCCTCAGCAGCCTCGGGTTCAAGACCGTATAGATATCCCCAGTGCGGCAAAATGGCATATCGCCGATGAACCAATCCTACCTAAAGCAACGATAGGGGCCAGATTTGGCGATGTAAGGAGACTTCATGACGATGTGCTGCGGAAAGAGAAAGGCCTCATCGCCTCGAAAAATCCAGGATACCCACTCTACGTGGTTAACGTGCCGCGACAATTGTCGTACGTCGACACATTCCCCGCGGACAAGTTCTTCCTTTAATTCGATTACATCTTCAACATGTATCACTGGAAGAAGCTGGATTTTACGTTTGTCCACCTTTATGCCTTGCACATGAACTACCTCATCGGGGTTGAGCAGATACCTTTTATCTGTGTCGCTGACCCGTACTTCATGCACGAGAGCTTCTTGGCAGTCTGCGCAAAGCACCGTGAATTCGTGAGGGACTACCTTGTCAATTTCAAGCTCGCCAATAAAGAGAAGGAGGCAATTCTCGTGCCTTATCATCCCCTGTAAGTCATTCGCGCGGATATCCTTACTTCGATTTCGATCATTCATTTGCACGGTGGAGGCTAATTAATTTGAGGTGTACTTATTTTGCGCAGCGGCGGGCGCGCCGTCCTCATCATCCTCTACCCCTGATACTCCCACGCTCTTTACTTGGACTCGTCAAAGAACATTACCAAAAAGGATTACACCCACATCAAGTCTGTTCTCGACAGTGCTATCTTTTACTACGACAAAGGGGGTGGAGAGGTCAACGACAAGAAGACAAGGCACGGCAAGACCGCCTTCAGCCATAAGACCGACTTCTGCTGCATCCAGCAACTGAGTGATTCTCTTAATGATGGATTCTATGTCCTACACCACATGCTGGAGTACAGACGGGATCACCAGAAACTTCTCATGTCACCTAAATCCGGCGATGCCCATATTCTGCAATGGGCAAAGCACATAGGAGATATCGAGGATCATCGATTTCGAGCTGAGTTCTATCACATCCAGCGCGAACTTGCCCAAATCATCATGAAGGAGGTCCTCGAAAAAACAGGGATGTTCTACGAAGAAGGAGAAATGTCACGGGAAGATGTCCGAACACGCGTAGCCTCTCAGCGTCTCGACATGAAGCCTTTCACTAAGCTCGGGGAATTTCTCCCTGACATGGATGGATGGCACGACATGTTGGAGTGATTGTCGATATATGACAATGTGTGTCCGTTTAGTCCATACTTTATGTATGACAAAACTTTGAGTTATGCACCGCGAAACTTTATCTGTGATGTAATTAAACCGTCCTCCTCCTCGACTAGCGAAGATCACTCTAGTTAGGACATTTTGGGTACGATGAACTTTGTTATTTATGCTTATGATATGTTGCTTCTATTTTTGCCAAGTCTGTCTCTTTCTGTTGCTCAACTATATATGTTGCATATCATCGACTCATGTGACGATGTAGGTTCATAGATCATCGATGGTGAAGAAGTGCTACGCCAGGAGTATACGACAAGTGGCGGAGTGCCGAGCCAGTGTACCGGTTTCCGGTTTCGGCGACGACCCGATGGTTAGTTTAGGTTCACGCTAATGCGAGAGAGGATCTGAACTCATGTACTTCATAGTTCGCTCTCACTCATAGTGTAGCTCTTCTCGCGTATATCATTGTTTAGATGGATGACGATGTAGTTGCAAATGTCGAGACTTGTATCGCTATTTTTGAGATGATGACGAGAGACCACTTTGTGTTGGATGATGATTATGATGATGACATGATTTGATGAGACTATTTGTATGTATATGCTATGATTACATTTGTATGTGTATGATATGCTAAAGATTATTGTATAAAGCCTATTCAAATACAAAACAAATATGCATAAAAACAGAAACTAATAAAACTAGCGATAGCGAGGAAAAGTTAGCGATGGCGCTCCCTTACGATGCGCCATGCGCCCGGATCCGATCGCCAGTGTCCGCCATTATTCGCCGTCGTTGCCTTGTCATGTGCTTGCGTGTTGCTCTTTGCCATGTCATCATTTGCATTTTATCATGTCATCATGTGCATTTCATTTTGCATACATGTTCGTCTCATGCATCCGAGCATTTTCCCGTTGTCTGTTTTGCAATCCGGCACTCCTATGTTCCCGGCGTCCCTTCTTCTCTCTGTTGTGGCGGGTGTTAAACTTTCTCGGAATGGCCGAGGTTTGCCAAGCGGCCTTGGTATAGCACCGTGAACCGCTTTGTCAAGTTTCGTGCCATTTGGAGGTCGTTTGGTACCCCAACGGTTAACCGGGTAACCGTAAAGCCCTCTTTTGTTTCCAGCCCAACACCCCTTACAAAGTGGCCCAAAACCCATCTAACTCCTCTCCATGCTCTCGGTCGTTCGATCACGATCGTGTGGTCGAAAACCGCACCTCATTTGGACTCTCCTAGCTCCTCTACCTATATATATGCCTTCCTCCCGAAATCCGGTCTAAACCCTAGCAAATCGCCTCACTTGCCGGACCGCGTCCGATCACGCGCCGGACACGTCGCGCCACGCCGCGAGCCAATCGTGGCTTGCCACGTGTCGCGCCGCCGCCCTCCTCGCCGCCCGCCCTGGAGCCCATCACGGGCCTGCAGGCCCTCGCGTCGCCGCCGCCCGCCCGCTTTCGCCGCCCGCCCCCCGCCGCCCGGCGCCCGGCCTCCGCGCCCAGCAGCTCGGCCCGCCGCCCAGCGCCGCCGCCTTTGCGCCCGGCCGCCCTCGCCCGCTCCGCCGTGGCCGACGACCTCGGCGCCCGCGCTGGCGCCCGCTACCGCCGCCGTTCCCGCCGCCGGCCGCCGCCGCCGCGCCCTTTTTCGCGGCTTTCGCGCCCATGCCAAGACCTCGCCCGCCCGGCCGGCTCGCCCGCCGCGGTGGCCGCCGCCGCCGGCGCCGGATCCGGCCCGATCCGGCCGCCCCGGCTCCTCCCTCGACTCCGGCCGGCCCCTTCGCGAGATCCGGCGAGATCTCCGGCCAACTTCGTAAACCGTGTCGCGGTCAACCCCTAGCCGCGAGGTAAAGATCCACTAAGTCCCCAGATTTCCGTTATTTTCGTGCATTTTCATCGCATCACATCTCCGCAACCGTGGCTCCGTTTTGGGCGTATAATATGTCAAATTGTTCGTCTCGAAGAGTGCATCATTTCATTTCATTGCATCATTTGCATTTGAGCTCATCTTGATGCCCGAAATGCTGTTGGAAAATGGCTTCAGATCGTTAGTTTCAGAATCTTATCAGCTCGAGCTCTTTTGTCATTTTTGCCATGATTGATGTGTGCATCCTATGAGTATGAGCTCTACATGAATGTTGGACTAGGCCATGCCATCTTTCCAGGGGTGTTGACCTTGTATTTTTGTGAGTTGTGTGCTGAGTGCATTGAGCTTGTAAAGTAGGGTAGTTGCTGTTACTGTTTTCCTGGCAGATTCTGTTATAATTTGATGCTATGTTAACATGCTTCTAGTAATCATTCTATGCATAATCTGGAGATACTCTATAAACATGATTTGATATACATGTCTTGCTCTATCCATTAATGCCCTTGGTTGCATTTATAGCCTGCTGGAACATGTTCATTTCTTGCTCCAAAGTTGCTTGAAAATGTTTCCTGGCAGACTGTTTGCATGAGATTCAATTTTCACGAGGTCGTTGTAGTTGATCCGTGTATGCTATGATGTTGTTCTTGCCATGTATAGCTCCTATGCCATGTCTTCTTGATGGTTGTATGCTTAGTTTATCATGGGATGCTCTGTAGTGAGTGCACCGAGCTCACGAACATGCCATGTTGAATCTGTTTTTGCCATGTCCTGATATTTCACTAAGTCTGAAATCTGTAATAAAACTTGCAATGTTTACATGGGTGCCATCATTTCTTAAGGTCCTTTTTGGCTTATGGTCAGTAAGGGACTATTGATATATGCTTTGAGTAAAATCATGTCATGCCTTGCTTTGCTATTATAAGTTCCTGTAGCATGTTGTTTGCTTGCTCTAAACATGCCTTCCTGATGTTAATTCCTGGCATGTTAGTATTTTCACTAAGTCTGTGAACCTGATATTTTGAGCACTTTTACCATGCTTGTTTGAACATGTTATGATGTGATTTAGCCGTAGCTCAGTGTTCCTCTTTTGTTAAGCATCTCCTGTAGTTCGCTGCCATATGCTTTGTTTTTATGTTGGGGTGCTGTAGCATAGTTTCTTGTTGCGTGCTAAGTAGCATCGGGCTGTTAAGCATGATTTGCATCATTCTTGTTTTGCTTGTCATTTGCAAACCGTGCATCCGATTCGGTGATCTTTATATCGATTTCACCGAAATCATCCCATCTTTCAGAGGCATACTTGGTTTGCCAAGTTGATGCCAGTTCATCATTTTCCTTCCGGAGCACACATATGCATTGCATATCTCATCTCGCATCGCATGTCATGTTTTGCATCATATTGCTTGTGCATTGTTCCTTGTTTGATTGTGGTTCCGTTGCTTGTGTTCTTGCTTTGGGGTAGAGCCGGGAGACGAGTACGTGAACGAGGAACCTGTTGAGAACGCCTACGAGGATCAAGCCTTCGTCAACTCTGAGAACCTTACAGGCAAGATGATCATACCCTCGAAATCACTACTATCTTTGCTATGCTAGTTTGCTCGCTCTTTTGCTATGCCAATGCTACGATGCCTACCTTTTGCTTGTCAGCCTCCCAAATTGCCATGTCAAACCTCTAACCTTTGACACCATTCCTAGCAAACCGTTGATTGGCTATGTTACCGCTTTGCTCAGCCCCTCTTATAGCGTTGTTAGTTGCAGGTGAAGATTGAAGTTTGTTCCTTGTTGGAACATGGAGATGTTGTTCCTGGCTGGAACATGTTTACTTGTTGGGATATCACAATATTTCTTATTTAATTAATGCATCTATATACTTGGTAAAGGTTGGAAGGCTCGGCCTTATGCAGTGTTTTGTTCCACTCTTGCCGCCTAGTTTCCGTCATATCGGTGTTATGTTCCCGGATTTTGCGTCCCTTACGGTTGGGCTATAATGGGAACCCCTTGACAGTTCGCCTTAAGTAAAGCTTCTCCAGCAATGCCCAACATTGGTTTTACCATTTGCCTCACCTAGCCTTTTCTTTCCCTTGGGTTCTGCAGACTCAAGGGTCATCTTTATTGTAACCCCGGGCGGTGCTCCTCGAGTGTTGGTCGAACCGAGCTACTGCTGGGGGGCCACCTCGGGAAACTTGAGGGTTGGTTTTACTCGTAGCTAGTCTCATCCGAGTGTGCCACGAGAAAGAGATATGTGCAGCTCCTATCGGGATTTGTCGGCACATTCGGGCGGTGTTGCTGGTTTAGTTTTACCTGTCGAAATGTCTTGTTGTACGGGATACCGAGTCGATCGGAGTGTCTTGGGTGGAGGTCTATTCCTCCGCTGACCGTGAGAGCTTGTCATGGGCTAAGTTGGGACACCCTGCAGGATTTGATCTTTCAAAGCCGTGCCCGCGGTTATGTGGCAGATGGGAATTTGTTAACGTCCGGTTGTAGAAGACCTGAAGTTGACCTTAATTAAAATACATCAACCGTGTGTGTAACCGTGATGGTCTCTTTCCGGCAGAGTCCGGGAAGTGAACACGGTGTTGGAGTTATGCTTGACGTAGGTTGCTATAGGATCACTTCTTGATCATACTTTTGTCGACCGTGCTTTGCCTTCTCTTCTCGCTCTCATTTGCGTATGTTAGCCGCCTTTTATGCTAGTCGCTTGCTGCAGCTCCACCTCATGCCTTTACCTTTCCCATAAGCTTAAATAGTCTTGATCTCGCGGGTGCGAGATTGTTGAGTCCTCGTGGCTCACCAGATACTTCCAAAACCAGTTTGCAGGTGCCTATTTTACCGAGCAGGTGCCGCACCAAGCTCAAGGAGGAGCTCGATGAAGATCTTGTCCTTTGTGTTGTTTCGTTCTAGTGGATCAGTAGTGGAGCCCAGTTGGGGTCGATCAAGGACCTTTGTCGCATTTGGGGTTCTTCTTTTATTTTGGTTCCGTAGTCGGACCTTGATTGTATCTGTATGATGTAATGCTTTATTCATGTAATTGTGTGAAGTGGCGAGTGTAAGCCAACTATGTATCTCTTTCCCCTCATTTATTACATGGGTTGTGTGAAGATTACCTCACTTGCGACATTGCTTTCAATGCGGTTATGCCTCTAAGTCGTGCTTCGACACGTGGGAGATATAGCCGCATCGAGGGCGTTACAAGTTGGTAATCAGAGCCATCCCCGACCTTAGGAGCCCCCACTGCTTGATCGTTTTTAGTGGCCGAGTTGTGTCTAGAAAAATGTTTTGAGTCATTTAGGATTATATATATCGGAGAGTTTAGGAATTCTTTTTACTCCCGGTCCTTCGACCTTCGGTGAGGTATCTGACGTAGAGTTTTGACTCTTCTCTTCTAAAATTTCACTAAAATTTTTTTAGGATCACGCTGGTATCTTAGAATCGTTCGATGGTTTTATGATGACAACATTGTCTTGGTTGCCTCGACATTTAGGGGTTGTGGCGGTGTCCCGGAGTTGAGCTCCGAGGTGTTGTCGTCATAATTTTATCGTTGCAGTTCGGAATACCGAGTTTAATACGCCGACATCGAAAATCTCTTTTATGCAGTTGTTGGTGAGATAATCCCGCTAACCCAGTACTGAGGTGAGTACGGGAGTATTGCCATGACTCGTATAACGGATGCTTTTCGAAGGTTGAGGTAGACGATTTCCGAAGGTTTCTTGGTTATGTGTTGACGGATGGATACAGCTGGATGTAGGGATTGTTAGTTTGGGTGAGATATATTGCTCCCCTGTATCCCCAACACCAGATTGCATAACCAGAAAGTTTCGGGAGTTTTATAGGTGGGAATTCAAGTAGCTCTTAGCATATCTTTCCGACAGATGTATGATATGAAATTGGGGTTCGACGTCTAGTGGTCCGCCTATTCACGGTTGGTTTTACAGTGGTCTCGTTGTGTCTTAAAGAGTCCTTGGCTATGCCGACTCGGGGACACTTCGTATGTCATGTGCACTACCTTGTACATGATGGTGCTGTCTGATTGAGCCGTGTAGGCCCCACCACGAAAACTTGGACGAAATCTCTATCATATGTTTGTTCCGGCTTATTCTGCAAGCCAGTCCTTTGTTTTTGTTTTGAGTTGTGGTATTCGAGTTGCTTCAATGTCAAGTGTTGATTCCATACCTTTCCGAAATGGTGTTCTCATACTCCGATGTGAATACCAATCCTTCTCGACAATCGAGATTGTCATGTCAATCCTTTTCAACCGGTGTGCTTCTCTTCAAGTGGATCCCATCATTTTTCCCATCCGCAAGATCAAATCTAAGTTTTCTCAACGGTGTTTGTTTCGTTCATCCCAAGTTGCCTTTGTTTTCCCCACCCTCCCACCCTTTTTCTTCAAGGACACAGATTTCTTAATCAAGTATCCATTTATTCATGTGAAGTCTCTTCATTCTTTTCAATCAATGTTCTTATCCGATGATTTCCCATGAAGATGCTCAACAGTTTCAAGTTCATCATTCTTCATTCTCGTATTCTTTTCCGGTGGATCCATATCAAGCTTTTGATATTCATCATATCCCTTTCCTTGTTTCAAATGCTTTCCCATACCGATGCACCTCTTAATCATTCACTTCCTATTCATTTGTTCTGGAGTGCTGAAGATATTTTGAAAGATTTGTGTTTCCATTCTTAATCCGTTCAAGCCATTTGGAGATTGTTATCTCATTCAAGTCATTTAATTCAACCGGTGCAACATCTCTTTTAAATCTTTTCAACGATGTTCTTTTGAGTGGGCCCTAACCCACAGGTCTTTTCCCAGGATCTTACCTGACTCTTCTATTTTCCCAGAGCTATCCTAAATTCTTCTCCAAGTTTGACGTAAGAATGAGTTATCATCAGTCAAATGCTTTTCTCCAAGATCTTTCAAATTCTTTTCATAGTTGGCTCAACCTCTTCGCTTTTGATTCTTCCGGTGCGCCTCAATAATTCTTGGTGGTGTTTCTTGTCGTCATTCTCATCATTTGAAGACCGAAGAAGAGTTTCTCTTTAATCTTGCTCTATTCTCTTCAAGATTCATGGTGCTAGCTTGTTGCCATCCTCTCATAATTGTTTTTGATTGTGAGAATCTTTTTCACCCATCGGGGGATATTCAAGAGTCTTCTCAGTTTGTCATCCGGAGTCCATCAATTCAGGTTTATCCATTCTCAGCTGTCAGTTATCATTCTCCTATCTTACCGGTGCATCATTCAAGTATTCTCTAATCAGCTCGTGATCTATTCGTTCATTTCTATCTAAATACCCTCAAGCACCTTCATTCATTTTGCAATTCTTCCCGGTGAATTGTGCCTTTGCTACTTTCATTTTCAATTCTTACGGTGGTTCTTTCGAGATCTCTCTTCCTGGTTCATCATATCAATTCATTTGTTGCTCCAATCCTACCGGTGGTTCGTTGAAGACCTTCTCAAGTTTTGATATATCTCTTTTAATCCTTTCTACAAGAATAAGTAGTATGCCAAATCCGTTGCTTGTCATCAATTTAAATTGGTGAAGGATACGCATAACATAATTCTTGTTCTTGTTCATCCAAGTGATTAATTTTTTTCTTCCGGAGATTATTCATGATGAATAAATTCTTGTTTACAAGTGATTCATCTTTCTTTCCGGAGTTGGTCATCATATCACATTCTCGGTTCGAGATGCTTCATCTTTTCTTTCCGGAGTTCCAAGCTTTCTCGGTTATCTCATCACGAAGATCCATCTAAATCATTGCAAGGCTTCACCTTGTGTTTTCAACTTCTCCTTCTTTCCACCATCCTTTTAATATCGGAGTTTCTTCATGGTGGTTCGTCAATGATTCCTTTCATTCTTGATTTGTTCATCAAGATTTCTCTCGAAGTTAAGATCCGCCAAGCTATACTCAAAAAATAAACATGGTGTTCCAACACATGTTTTGTTTTGAGGAGTTCTAGCATTCTTCATCTTGCATTCCAAAGTGCAATTCCTTCTATCTTACCTTTTGAGATGGTGTTATATCATTCTTGACAATTTCCATTCATGTTTCATGATTCATATGTTGTCAAGAATGAGATATTTTAAATCCATCAATCTCTCCTTTGGAGTATCTTGGTATAGATTTCACCTAAAGCCTTCCCTAAGGAATATTGCTATTTGTGGTGTTTATCAATGATCCAAGTTTTCTCCTATCCTCTCGGCGAAAGCAGTTTTTCATCTCTTTGGTGCTCTCAATCAAATCAATGGTTTCCAATTGTGGCCGGTTGTCACCTCATAATTTTGAGATGTTTTCATAAGCCCGCCACAAGCTTATACTTTTCGTAATTGGTTCTCTAACAACTCCGTTCAATCCTTCTTTTTAAGGAGGCTCTTTCAAATCCAATTGTGATAGAAGTTGTTATTCTCTTCTCTGTTCTCTCGATTCCACTCTTTCATTTGTCCCGAAGGCATTGTGATGTTTTCTTTGACCCATTATATCATTTTGGAGATCATGTTCTTTCCGTGCTTATCCATTTAACCGGAGTGTCGTGTCCTCTGCTCAAGCTCTTTTCTTCCTATCAAGTTTGTATCCGTTTTCAACCGGAGTGCTATAAGAAATTGTTCTTCCTTGTTCCTCTTTTCTAACGGGGTGTTTTCAACTTCGTTCATCTCCGTTGTATTCTTTCTTTCAATTTGTTCAATTTTTCAAGGTCCGTGGTTTCACTCGTTTGTCAAAGAAGCAACTTAGTTTTACCTCTTCTCTTCCTCTTCCGTTTCCCTCCGGTGCCATCCTAGATCTCGGGACGAGATCCTCTCATAGTGGTGGAGTGTTGTAACGCCCCGGATCCGATGCGCCAGGTGTCCGCCAGTTATTCGCCGTCGTTGCCTTGTCATGTGCTTGCGTGTTGCTCTTTGCCATGTCATCATTTGCATTTTATCATGTCATCATGTGCATTTCATTTTGCATACATGTTCGTCTCATGCATCCGAGCATTTTCCCCGTTGTCCGTTTTGCAATCCGGCACTCCTATGTTCCCCGGCGTCCCCTTCTTCTCTCCTGTTGTGAGCGGGTGTTAAACTTTCTCGGAATGGCCCGAGGTTTGCCAAGCGGCCTTGGTATAGCACCGGTAGACCGCCTGTCAAGTTTCGTGCCATTTGGAGGTCGTTTGGTACTCCAACGGTTAACCGGGTAACCGTAAAGCCCTCTTTTGTTTCCAGCCCAACACCCCTTACAAAGTGGCCCAAAACCCATCTAACTCCTCTCCATGCTCTCGGTCGTTCGATCACGATCGTGTGGGCGAAAACCGCACCTCATTTGGACTCTCCTAGCTCCCTCTACCTATATATATGCCTTCCTCCCGAAATCCGGTCTAAACCCTAGCAAATCGCCTCCGCGCCACGGGCCGCGTCCGACACGCGCCGGACACGTCCGCCGCGCCCATGCAGCCAATCGTGGCTTGCCACGTGTCGCGCCGCCGCCCTCTCGCCGCCCGCTGGAGCCCATCACGGGCCCAGCGAACCCTCGCGTCGCCGCCGCCCGCCCGCTTCGCTTGCCGCGCCCGCCGCCCGCCCGGCCCGCGGCCTCCCAGCGCCCGCCAGCAGCTCGGCCGCCGCCAGCGCACCAGACGCTGCGCGCCCGCCGCCCTCCGCCGCTCCGCCGTGGCCGACGACCTCCGGCGCCAGCGCTGGCCCTTATTGCCGCGCCGTTCCCGCCGCCGCCGGCGCCGCCCGCCGCGCTTCCCGCCCGCTCGCGCCGCCCACATACCCTTCGCCGCCCGCCCGGCGAAGCCTGCGCCAGCCGGTGGCCGCCGCCACCACGCCAGCTCGCACCTCTGCCCGCCGCCGGCCGGATCCGGCCCGATCCGGCCGCCCCGGCTCCTCCCTCGACTCCGGCCGGCCCCTTCGCGAGATCCGGCGAGATCTCCGGCCAACTTCGTAAACCGTGTCGCGGTCAACCCCTAGCCGCGAGGTAAAGATCCACTAAGTCCCCAGATTTCCGTTATTTTCGTGCATTTTCATCGCATCACATCTCCGCAACCGTGGCTCGGTTTTGGGCGCATAATATGTCAAATTGTTCGTCTCGAAGAGTACATCATTTCATTCCATTGCATCATTTGCATTTGAGCTCATCTTGATGCCCGAAATGCTGTTGGAAGATGGCTTCAGATCGTTAGTTTCAGAATCTTATCAGCTCGAGCTCTTTTGTCATTTTTGCCATGATTGATGTGTGCATCCTATGAGTATGAGCTCTACATGAATGTTGGACTAGGCCATGCCATCTTTCCAGGGGTGTTGACCTTGTATTTCTGTGAGTTGTGTGCTGAGTGCATTGAGCTTGTAAAGTAGGGTAGTTGCTGTTACTGTTTTCCTGGCAGATTCTGTTATAATTTGATGCTATGTTAACATGCTTCTAGTAATCATTCTATGCATAATCTGGAGATACTCTATAAACATGATTTGATATACATGTCTTGCTCTATCCATTAATGCCCTTGGTTGCATTTATAGCCTGCTGGAACATGTTCATTTCTTGCTCCAAAGTTGCTTGAAAATGTTTCCTGGCAGACTGTTTGCATGAGATTCAATTTTCACGAGGTCGTTGTAGTTGATCCGTGTATGCTATGATGTTGTTCTTGCCATGTATAGCTCCTATGCCATGTCTTCTTGATGGGTGTATGCTTAGTTTATCATGGGATGCTCTGTAGTGAGTGCATCGAGCTCACGAACATGCCATGTTGAATCTGTTTTTGCCATGTCCTGATATTTCACTAAGTCTGAAATCTGTAATAAAACTTGCAATGTTTACATGGGTGCCATCATTTCTTAAGGTCCTTTTTGGCTTATGGTCAGTAAGGGACTATTGATATATGCTTTGAGTAGAATCATGTCATGCCTTGCTTTGCTATTATAAGTTCCTGTAGCATGTTGTTTGCTTGCTCTAAACATGCCTTCCTGATGTTAATTCCTGGCATGTTAGTATTTTCACTAAGTCTGTGAACCTGATATTTTGAGCACTTTTACCATGCTTGTTTGAACATGTTATGATGTGATTTAGCCGTAGCTCAGTGTTCCTCTTTTGTTAAGCATCTCCTGTAGTTCGCTGCCATATGCTTTGTTTTTATGTTGGGGTGCTGTAGCATAGTTTCTTGTTGCGTGCTAAGTAGCATCGGGCTGTTAAACGCAGATTTGCATCATTCTTGTTTTGCTTGTCATTTGCAAACCGTGCATCCGATTCCGGTGATCTTTATATCGATTTCACCCGAAATCATCCCATCTTTCAGCGGCATACTTGGTTTGCCAAGTTGATGCCAGTTCATCATTTTCCTTCCGAGCACACATATGCATTGCATATCTCATCTCGCATCGCATGTCATGTTTTGCATCATATTGCTTGTGCATTGTTCCTTGTTTGATTGTGGTTCCGTTGCTTGTGTTCTTGCTTTGGGGTAGAGCCGGAGGCGAGTGCGTGAGCGAGGAACCTGTTGAGAACGCCTCGAGGATCAAGCCTTCGTCGACTCGAGAACCTTACAGCAAGATGATCATACCCTCGAAATCACTACTATCTTTGCTATGCTAGTTTGCTCGCTCTTTTGCTATGCCAATGCTACGATGCCTACCTTTTGCTTGTCAGCCTCCCAAATTGCCATGTCAAACCTCTAACCTTTGACACCATTCCTAGCAAACCGTTGATTGGCTATGTTACCGCTTTGCTCAGCCCTCTTATAGCGTTGTTAGTTGCGGTGAAGATTGAAGTTTGTTCCTTGTTGGAACATGGAGATGTTGTTCTGGCTGGAACATGTTTACTTGTTGGGATATCACAATATTTCTTATTTAATTAATGCATCTATATACTTGGTAAAGGGTGGAAGGCTCGGCCTTATGCAGTGTTTTGTTCCACTCTTGCCGCCTAGTTTCCGTCATATCGGTGTTATGTTCCCGGATTTTGCGTCCCTTACGGTTGGGCTATAATGGGAACCCCTTGACAGTTCGCCTTAAGTAAAGCTTCTCCAGCAATGCCCAACATTGGTTTTACCATTTGCCTCACCTAGCCTTTTCTTTCCCTTGGGTTCTGCAGACTCAAGGGTCATCTTTATTTTTAACCCCGGGCGGTGCTCCTCGAGTGTTGGTCCGAACCGAGCTACTGTGGGCCACCTCGGGAAACTTGAGGGTTGGTTTTACTCGTAGCTAGTCTCATCCGAGTGTGCCCGAGAAAGAGATATGTGCAGCTCCTATCGGGATTTGTCGGCACATTCGGGTGGTGTTGCTGGTTTAGTTTTACCACGTCGAAATGTCTTGTTGTACCGGGATACCGAGTCGATCGTAGTGTCTTGGGTGGAGGTCTATTCCTCCGTTGACCGTGAGAGCTTGTCATGGGCTAAGTTGGGACACCCTGCAGGGATTTGATCTTTCAAAGCCGTGCCCGCGGTTATGTGGCAGATGGGAATTTGTTAACGTCCGGTTGTAGAAGACCAAGTTGACCTTAATTAAAATACATCAACCGTGTGTGTAACCGTGATGGTCTCTTTCCGGCAGAGTCCGGGAAGTGAACACGGTGTTGGAGTTATGCTTGACGTAGGTTGCTATAGGATCACTTCTTGATCATACTTTTGTCGACCGTGCTTTGCCTTCTCTTCTCGCTCTCATTTGCGTATGTTAGCCGCCTTTTATGCTAGTCGCTTGCTGCAGCTCCACCTCATGCCTTTACCTTTCCCATAAGCTTAAATAGTCTTGATCTCGCGGGTGCGAGATTGCTGAGTCCTCGTGGCTCACCAGATACTTCCAAAACCAGTTTGCAGGTGCCTATTTTACCGGCGGTGCCGCACCAAGCTCAAGGAGGAGCTCGATGAAGATCTTGTCCTTTGTGTTGTTTCGTTCTAGTGGATCAAGAGTGGAGCCCAGTTGGGGTCGATCAAGGACCTTTGTCGCATTTGGGGTTCTTCTTTTATTTTGGTTCCGTAGTCGGACCTTGATTGTATCTGTATGATGTAATGCTTTATTCATGTAATTGTGTGAAGTGGCGAGTGTAAGCCAACTATGTATCTCTTTCCCCTCATTTATTACATGGGTTGTGTGAAGATTACCTCACTTGCGACATTGCTTTCAATGCGGTTATGCCTCTAAGTCGTGCTTCGACACGTGGGAGATATAGCCGCATCGAGGGCGTTACAAGCGCTTACTTCTAAAAAGCGCTGCAGATATTAGCAGCAACGCTCTTACCTAAAGTGCGCTACTGCTAGCCATGTATAGCAGTAGCGTGGGATGACAGGCGCTACTGCTACATGTTAGCTGTAGCGCCTTATCAATAGCACGACGTCCCGCGCTACTGATAGGCAAAATACCCTCGCTACTGCTAGGGTTTTCCCTGGTAGTGTTGTTTGCTAATAAGAGTGCTCCTATTGATCCTAATGATATGCCTTTGTCTACTTTGATTGAGAATAATAATGAATGTATGGATGTGAGTTTTGTTGGTAGGAATAATTTTGGTAACAACGCGTATAGAGGAAACCTTAATCCTAAGTCGTTCCTAGTAATTCCTCTAATAATAATGGTAATTCCTACAATAACTCTTATAGAAATTTTAATAAGTTGCCCTCTGATTTTGAGATTAGTGTTAAGGAGTTTATGATTTCTCAAAAGAATTTCAATGCTTTGCTTGAAGAAAAATTGCCAAAGATTGTTGAGTTGGCTAGCAACGTGGATAGAATTTCTCTTGATGTTGATTCTTTGAAACTTAGATCTATTCCACCTAAGCATGATATCAATGAGTCCCTCAAAGCCATGAGAATTTCCATTGATGAGTGCAAAGAAAGAACCGCTAGAATGCGTGCAAAAAAGGATTGCTTTGTAAAAGTGAGTTCTTCTAGTTTTCATGATAATAGGGATGAAGATCTAAAAGTGACTGATGTGTCCCCTATTAAATCTTTGTTTTGCAAATTGAATCTTAATAACGATGGGACTGGAGATGAGTCAACTTTAGTTAAAAGGCGTCCCAATGATTCGAGTTTTTAGATCTTGATGCAAAAACTGGTAAAAGTGGGATTGAAGAGATCAAAACTTTACATAGCAATGAACCCACTATTTTGGATTTCAAGGAATTTAATTATGATAATTATTCTTTAATAGATTGTATTTCCTTGTTGCAATCCGTGTTAAATTCTCCTCATGCTTATGTCAAAATAAAGCTTTTACTAAACATATTGTTGATACTTTAATGCAATCTTATGAAGAAAAACTTGAATTAGAAGTTTCTATCCCTAAAAAACTTTATGATGAGTGGGAACCTACTATTAAAATTAAAATTAAAAATCATGAATGCTATGCTTTGTGTGATTTGGGTGATAGTGTTTCCACGATTCCAAAAATCTTGTGTGATGTGTTAGGTTTCCGTGAATTTGATGATTGCTCTTTAAACTTGCACCTTGCAGATTCCACCATTAAGAAACCTATGGGAAGGATTAATGATGTTCTTATTGTTGCAAACAGGAGTTATGTGCCCGTGGATTTTATTGTTCTTGATATAGATTGCAATCTTTCATGTCCTATTGTTCTTGGTAGACCTTTCCTTAGAACGATTGGCAACAACAGAGTTATGTGTTAGTCTGAGGGGGCCGTGGCCCCCCCAGCCCAAGTGGGAATTTTTATTTACCAGCAGTAATGGCCCTGCAGCTTTGGAAAAGCCCATCATCACATATCGCTTTGCTTGTCGTTCGGCTGCTTGATTGCTTAGCCTCTATTTCTATACTTTTCTATTCTCCAATCATGCTCGGGCGTGGCTGAGCCCTGCTGTCCCCATGTTCTTCTAAGTAGTACTAGTTGTAGTTGCAACCAGTTGCCTATTCACTTTGGTTCTATTCATAGTTGTTCGAGTATACCACTTCTTTTGTACTCAGACGTTTCTTTTAGAGATTTCAATATAGACTACATACGAAGCAAAATAATGAATCTATACTCTAAACTATATCTATATACATCTATATGTAGTCCGTATTGAAATCTCTAAAAGATTTATATTTAGAAACGAAGAAGTAGCTATTACTTGCTAGTTGACTCGAGAATGTCTTTGAAATCTGAAGGTGAGAGGTATATCCAAGTCGACAAGTCAAAAATAAAAATATTTTACTGTAATTAGTTCTCTTATATTAAGTATATGTTACTAGTCACACATGTATTTTGTGATCGTACTATAGGTATACATTTGCCTGGAGGCTGAGTTCTGTTTTCTTGTAGTAGGTTAACTTTTTTTGTCTTTTGGCCCCCCCATTGATTCTTGGCAAGCTCCGCCACTGACGATTGGTGCAATTATTGATATGAAAGAAGGAAATATTAGATTCCAATTTCCATTAAGGAAAGGCATGGAACACTTTACTAGGAAGAAAGTCAAATTACCTTATGAATCTATTATGAGAGCCACTTATGAATTGAATACCAAAGATGGTAATACTTAGATCTATTTTCGATTTTATGTCTAGCTAGGGGCGTTAAACGATAGCGCTTGTTGGGAGGCAACCCAATTTTATTTTGTTCTTAGCTTTTTGTTCCTGTTTAGTAATAAATAATTCATCTAGCCTCTGGTTAGATGTGGTTTTATGTTTTAATTAGTGTTTGTTCCAAGTAGAACGTTTGGGAAGATTTGGGTGAAGTCTTTATGATCTTGCTGTAAAAAACAGAAACTTTAGCGCTCACGAGATTAGCTGCTAATTTTTACTGGAGAGTGCTTTTAGGTTGATTCTTTTTGAAGATTTTTAATATACAAATTTCTCACGTTCACCAATTTATTTCAGAATTTTTGGAGTTCCATAAGTATTCAAAAGTTACAGATTACTACAGACTGTTCTGTATTTGACAGATTCTGTTTTTCGTGTGTTGTTTGCTTATTTTGATGAATCTATGGCTAGTATCGGAGGGTATGAACCATAGATAAGTTGGAATACAGTAGGTTTAACACCAATATAAATAAATAATGAGTTCATTACAGTACCTTAAAGTGGTGGTTTGTTTTCTTGCACTAACAGAGCTCATGAGATTTTCTGTTGAGTTTTGTGTTGTGAAGTTTTCAAGTTTTGGGTAAAGATTTGATGGATTATGGAATAAGGAGTGGCAAGAGCCTAAGCTTGGGGATGACCAAGTCACCCCAAGGTAAAATTAAAGGATAACCAAAAGCCTAAGCTTGGGGATGCCCCGGAAGGCATCCCCACTTTCGTCTTCGTCCATCGGTAACTTTACTTGATGCTATATTTTTATTCACCTTATGATATGTGTTTTTCTTGGAGCGTCTTGTATGATTTGAGTCTTTTATTTTAGTTTATCACAATCATCCTTGCTGTACACACCTTTTGGGAGAAACACACATGAATCGGAATTTATTAGAATACTCTATGTGCTTCACTTATATCTTTTGAGCTAGATAGTTTTTGCTCTAGTGCTTCACTTATATCTTTTAGAGCATGGTGGTGGTTTTATTTTATAGAAATTATTGATCTCTAATGCTTCACTTATATTATTTTAAGAGTCCTTTAGAACAGCATGGTATTTGCTTTGGTTATAAAATTAGTCCTAATATGATGGGCATCCAAGTTGGGTATAATAAAAACTTTTATATAGAGTGCACTAAACACTATGATAAATTTGATACTTGATAATTGTTTTGAGATATAAAGGTGGTAATGTTAGAGTCATGCTAGTTGGCTAATTATGAAATTGAGAAATACTTGTGTTAAAGTTGGCAAGTCCCGTAGCATGCACGTATGGTGAACGTTGTGTGACAAATTTGAAGCATGGGGTGTTCTTTGATTGACTTCCTTATGAGTGCAGGTCGGGATTGCGTGATGGTTAAGTCCTACCAACCCTTCCCCTAGGAGCATGCGTAGTAGTACTTTGCTTCGAGGGCTAATAAACTTTTGCAATAAGTATATGAGTTCTTTATGACTAATGTGAGTCCATGGATTATACACACTCTTACCCTTCCGCAATTTGCTAGCCTCTACGGTACCGTGCATTGCCATTTCTCACCTTGAGAGTTGGTGCAAACTTCGCCGGTGCATCCAAACCCCGTGATACGATACACTCTATCACACATAAATCTCCTTATATCTTCCTCAAAACAGCCACCATACCTACCTATTATGGCATTTCCATAGCCATTTTGAGATATATTGACATGCAACTTTCCACCGTTTTGTTTATAATGACACGATCCATCATTGTCATATTGCCTTGCATGATCATGTAGTTGAAATCGTATTTGTGGCAAAGCCACCTTTATAGTTCTTTCATACATGTCACTCTTGATTCAGTCCATATCCCGGTACACCACCGGAGGCATTCACACAGAGTCATATTTTGTCCTAAGTATCGAGTTGTAATTCTTGAGTTGTAAGGAAATAAAAGTGTGATGATCTTCATTATTAGAGCATTGTCCCAAGTGAGGAAAGGATGATGGAGACTATGATTCCCCCACAAGTCGGGATGAGACTCCGGACTTTATGAAAAATAAAAGAGGCCAAAGAAGCCCAAACAAAAAAAAGAGGCCAAAGAAGCCCAAATAAAAAAATGAGAGAAAAAGAGAGAAGGGACAATGTTACTATCCTTTTTCCACACTTGTGCTTCAAACTAGCACAATGATCTTCATGATAGAGAGTCTCCTATGTTGTCACTTTCATATACTAGTGGGATTTTTTCATTATAGAACTTGGCTTGTATATTCCAATGATGGGCTTTCTCAAAATGCCCTAGGTCTTCGTGAGCAAGCAAGTTGGATGCACACCCACTTAGTTTCTTTTGATGAGCTTTCATACATTTATAGCTCTAGTGCATCCGTTGCATGGCAATCCCTACTCCTCGTATTCACATCAATTGATGGGCATCTCCATAGCCTGTTGATTAGCCGTGTCAATATGAGACTTTCTCCTTTTTTCTCACATAATCCCTATCATCATACTCTACTCCACCCATAGTGCTATATCCATGGCTGATGCTCATGTATTGCGTGAGGGTTGAAAAGGATGAAGCGCGTTAAAAAGTATGAACCAATTGTTTGGCTGAAACCGGGGTTGTGCATGATGGGAGCATTTTATGTGACAAAAATGAAGCATGGCCAAACTATATGATTTTGTAGGGATAAGCTTTCTTTGGCTATGTTATTTTGATAAGACATAGACTTTTTGGTTAGCACGCTTGAAGTATTACTATTTTTATGTCAATATTAAACTATTATCTTGAATCCTTTGGATCTGAACATTCATGCCACAATAAAGAAAATTACATTGAGAATTATGTTAGGTAGCATTCGACATCAAAAATTCTATTTTCATCATTTACCTACTCGAGGACGAGCGGGAATTAAGGTTGGGGATGCTTGATACGTCTCCAACATATCTATAATTTTTATTGTTCCATGCTATGATATTATCCGTTTTGGATGTTTAATGGGCTTTACTATGCACTTTTATATTATTTTGGGACTAACCTATTAACCGGAGGCCCAGGTCAAATTGTTGTTTTTGCCTATTTCATGTTTTTGAGAAAAGGAATATCAAACGGAGTCCAAACGGAATGAAACCTTCAGAGAGTTATTTTTGGAACAAACGCAATCTAGGAGACTTGGAGTGGACTTCAAGAAAGAAACGAGGCGGCCACAAGGCAGGGAGGCACACCCCCACCCTCGTGGGACCCTCGTGGCTCCCCTAACCGACTTCTTTTGCCTATATATACTCATATACCCTGAAAACATCCAGGAGCACCACGAAACCCTATTTCCTCCGCCGCAAACTTCTGTACCCGTGAGATCCCATCTTGTGGCCTTTTCGGCGCTCCGCTGGAGGGGGAATCGATCATGGAGGGCTTCTACATCAACACAATAGCCTCTCCGATGAAGTGTGAGTAGTTTACCACAGACCTTCGGGTCCATAGTTATTAGCTAGATGGTTTCTTCTCTCTCTTTTGATCTCAATACAAAGTTCTCCTTGATCTTCTTGGAGATCTATTCGATGTAATTCTTTTTGCGGTGTGTTTGTCGAGATCCGATGAATTGTGGGTTTATGATCAAGATTATCTATGAACAATATTTGAATCTTTTCTGAATTCTTTTATGTATGACTTGTTATCTTTGCAAGTATCTTCGAATTATTAGTTTAGTTTGGCCTACTAGATTGATCTTCTTGCAATGGGAGAAGTGCTTAGCTTTGGGTTCAATCTTGCGGTGTCCTTTCTTAGTGACAGCAGGGGCAACAAGGCACGTATTGTATTGTTGCCATCGAGGATAAAAAGATGGGGTTTATATCATATTGCTTGAGTTTATCCCTTTACATCATGTCATCTTGCCTAATGCGTTACTCTATTCTTATGAACTTAATACTCTAGATGCATGTTGGATATCGGTCGATGTGTGGAGTAATAGTAGTAGATGCAGAATCGTTTCGATCTACTTGTCGCAGACGTGATGCCTATATACATGATCATGCCTAGATATTCTCATAACTATGCACTTTTCTATCAAATGCTCGACAGTAATTTGTTCACCCACCGTAATACTTATGCTATCTTGAGAGAAGCCACTAGTGAAACCTATGGCCCCCGGGTCTATTTTCCATCATATAAGTTTCCGATCTATTTTATTTTACAATTTTTACTTTCCAATCTATATCATAAAAATACCAAAAATATTTATCTTATTATCTCTATCAGATCTCACTTTTGCAAGTGGCCGTGAAGGGATTGACAACCCCTTTATCGCGTTGGTTGCAAGGTTCTTATTTGTTTGTGCAGGTACGAGGGATTTGAGTGTAGCCTCCTACGGATTGATACCTTGGTTCTCAAAACTGAGGGAAATACTTACGCTACTTTGCTGCATCACCCTTTTCTCTTCAAGGGAAAACCAACGCATGCTCAAGAGGTAGCATAACGCAGTTAAGTCTGCAGTCTTCTTCAGTAAGGACTGCCCAGAGGAACGAATTCAAATAAAAAAGCATGTCATGTGTGAGTCACTCTCCAAAAAGTACCTAAGTATGCCCACTGATGTAGGGAGAGACAAGAATGGTGAGCTTCAATATTTGAAGGATAGATTATGCAAGACAATACAAGGATGGATTAAACACTGTCGACATGGTCAATATATTCCCATTTAATAGTAGCTCGGGGAATCTTGCCATGGCAT
Source organism: Aegilops speltoides (assembly GCA_021437245.1). Classification (NCBI taxonomy): domain Eukaryota; kingdom Viridiplantae; phylum Streptophyta; class Magnoliopsida; order Poales; family Poaceae; genus Aegilops; species Aegilops speltoides. Next base: position 38,715,365 of record CM038141.1, read on the forward strand.
GTTTCAATCTTCATCGTCGACTTTGTGAGAATTTGAATTAAATCCTTCGAAAGTTCTGGCATGGGAGAAAAGAAGGGAAACCTTATTGGGTTGAGTTATTGCTTTGTGTGTGGGGGGGAGATGGGCTGGTTTTCAAGGCACTAGTTGTTGGGGCGCCACCCTGTGACGCCGCTTGAGAGGAAGCTGTGCACACATTTCCATTTTAAAAAATACATAAATTCATTGTCTACGTCTAAAAAAACATGTCAGAAAATAAATCCTCACCTTCATCTAAAAAAAAGTAAAAAAGAAAAAGAAAAAAAATACCACCCCAGCCTACCAGCGAGTGCCACTTTGCATAACCCTCCATTTAAAAAATACTAGAGGTTCTCACCTCCATCTAGAAAGAAAAAATATTTAAAAAATAATCCACACCTTCATCTAAAAAAAATCCAAAATTTTTCTCATCGCGGCCAACCAGCTTGCGCCACGTGGCATAGCTGGTTGGCCGCCCTCCACAAGTAGCTTAATGGGTTTAATTGAGCTTTTCAACATTGCCTCCTTGTCCCTTAGGGCTGGTGGATATTACAGGATCCAGGAAGCCTTAGTGCTCCAATACTCAAGTCGAAATACTATCCAGATGGAGATTTTCTGGTTGCATTGGTTGGCTCTCATCCATCACAGGTATCAGAGACTGATCATTGAGGAACAAAGCACTTTGAAGTTGGGGCTTGTGAAAAAGAATAGGAACAAGAGCTAGCTCATCAATGCTAGGAGTGATAATTGGATTCCAATGGAAAGTTCAGCGCGTCCTATCCCATGTATGCAACCTGAACCGCGAATGTTGGTGAGCGAATTTATCAAAGCACTATTTGCAATGTGAAACAAACAAAAGTTGCGTGTTCTGGGTTGGTATGTGACTGGATTTGCTTCCTTTTTTAGCACATGGACTGGATTTACTATTTTTATAGAAAATGGACTAGATTTACTTTTTAGGGGTTGGTCTGGATTTACTTATGCAGTTATGCTTTTGCTGGGTGTTAATGCCAGCTCCGGGCAATTTGCAAACGGGCGCCTGAGCAGTACAAGCTGGGCCGGTCCATCTATTTTTTCTTGTTTTTTAGAAACGTTAAAAAGGTGCGAGAACGGGTATTCGAACCACGCCCCACTCGTTGCAACCGCTCCGCTCTAACCACCAGGCCATCGCCCCTCTAATGCGCAAAGATATTTCGCTTCAGATTTATTTCGTTTCTTCACATTCGCAAAACCGGTTTTGCAAAGCTTCGAAGGTTCCCAAACCCGGTTTTCCGGTTCGCGGTTTAGAATACGAACAGTTTTATTAGGTTTTCCTTTTCTTTCCTTTTTTAATGCATGATTTTTAATAATTTCATGTTTTTAAAATTGATGAACTAATTTACAGATTGGATGAACTTTTTCAAAACTTGATGAACTCTTTCCAGATTACATGAACTTTTTCAAAATTGCTGATATTTTTTTCAAATTCAATGAACTTTTTTCAAGACCGATAAACATTTTTTCAAATTTGATGAACTTTTTTCAAAATCGATGAACTTTTTTCAAATGGGTGATTTTTTGAAAATTTATGTGATTTTTTTAATTTTGATGAATTTTTAAAAAAATGGATGACCTTCTTCAAAATTTGTGAACTTTTGTCATTTATTTTTTCATTTTTAAAGTCAGTAGTTGACCAAGACTCTGTACTACAACACGAGCATTGCTTGGCTTGGTTGCTAGCGCGCGACGCCTGTGAACGACAGGTCGTAGGTTCGATTCCTGTCGGTGCATGATTTTTTGTTTCTTTTCTTTTATTTGTTCTAGTCAACGCAAATTTTCAAACGACTCTAATTTGGTGGTGGAAATTGCGAACGAAAAAGAAGCCTCTCACAGTAGCCTTTTTAAAGAGGCCTCTCACAGTAGCCTTTTTCCCAATTTTTTTGGGTATTTATGTGATGACGTACAAAGCAAGAGGGTTTTATGCAAAAAAATCATGCCACATCGGCACCTAACATGCGGGCCCTTGATGAGGTACACCGTCAATATGTGGTTTAGACCTTTACAAACGGCTAGCCCAGACTTGATACTGACATGTAAAATATACCAAAGCGGTATCGATCCGCATGTAATGCCTCAGTTGTGGTACATTCGTGCAACTAACTTCTTGTACTGTCCCGCAAAAAATAAAATAAAATAATAGACTTGTACTGGGCTAGGTCACTCTGGCCCGAGTAAAAAAGATTGGCCTTCCCTTAAAAAGACAATTTTTAATGAAAATAAAGGTGTAACCCTAACCCACCGTGCCACATACAGACGTACTCGTCACATTCGGATAAGCTGTATGGCATGCATGCGACGCGGCGGTACACGCACACCACCTGCCGTGCATCTTCTGCAATGCAATGCGTACGGGCGGGGTGTTTAATTAGGCACGTCGGAAATGATTTCGTCCATATGATGATGATGATGGACGCGAACACGGCAGCCTCTGTTTTCTACGTACATACTTTATGTATGACAAAACTTTGAGTTATGCACCGCGAAACTTTATCTGTGATGTAATTAAACCGTCCTCCTCCTCGACTAGCGAAGATCACTCTAGTTAGGACATTTTGGGTACGATGAACTTTGTTATTTATGCTTATGATATGTTGCTTCTATTTTTGCCAAGTTTGTCTCTTTCTGTTGCTCAATTATATATGTTGCATATCATCGACTCATGTGACGATGTAGATTCATAGATCATCGATGGTGAAGAAGTGCTACGCCAGGAGTATACGACAAGTGGCCGGAGTGCCAGGCCCAGGTGTACCGGTTTCCAGTTTCCGAGCGACAGCCAGTAGTTAGTTTAGGTTCACGCTAATGCGAGAGAGGGATACGAACTCATGTACTTCATAGTTCCGTTCTCACTCATAGTGTAGCTCTTCTCGCGTATATCATTGTTTAGATGGATGACGATGTAGTTGCAAGTAATCGAGACTTGTATCGCTATTTTTGAGATGATGACGAGAGACCACTTTGTGTTGGATGATGATTATGATGATGACATGATTTGATGAGACTATTTGTATGTATATGCTATGATTACATTTGTATGTGTATGATATGCTAAAGATTATTGTATAAAGCCTATTCAAATACAAAACAAATATGCATAAAAAACAGAAACTAATAAAACTAGCAGTAGCGAGGGAAAAAGTTAGCGATGGCGCTCCTTACGATGGCGCTTACTTCTAAAAAGCGCTGCAGATATTAGCAGCAACGCTTTACCTAAAGTGCGCTAACTGCTAGCCATGTATAGCAGTAGCGTGGGATGACAGGCGCTACTGCTACATGTTAGCTGTAGCGCCTTATCAATAGCACGACGTCCCGCGCTATTGATAGGCAAAATACCCTCGCTACTGCTAGGGTTTTCCCTGGTAGTGTTGTTTGCTAATAAGAGTGCTCCTATTGATCCTAATGATATGCCTTTGTCTACTTTGATTGAGAATAATAATGAATGTATGGATGTGAGTTTTGTTGGTAGGAATAATTTTGGTAACAACGCGTATAGAGGAAACCTTAATCCTAAGTCGTTCCCTAGTAATTCCTCTAATAATAATGGTAATTCCTACAATAACTCTTATAGAAATTTTAATAAGTTGCCCTCTGATTTTGAGATTAGTGTTAAGGAGTTTATGATTTCTCAAAAGAATTTCAATGCTTTGCTTGAAGAAAAATTGCCAAAGATTGTTGAGTTGGCTAGCAACATGGATAGAATTTCTCTTGATGTTGATTCTTTGAAACTTAGATCTATTCCACCTAAGCATGATATCAATGAGTCCCTCAAAGCCATGAGAATTTCCATTGATGAGTGCAAAGAAAGAACCGCTAGAATGCGTGCAAAAAAGGATTGCTTTGTAAAAGTGAGTTCTTCTAGTTTTCATGATAATAGGGATGAAGATCTAAAAGTGACTGATGTGTCCCCTATTAAATCTTTGTTTTGCAAATTGAATCTTAATAACGATGGGACTGGAGATGAGTCAACTTTAGTTAAAAGGCGTCCCAATGATTCAGAGTTTTTAGATCTTGATGCAAAAACTGGTAAAAGTGGGATTGAAGAGATCAAAACTTTACATAGCAATGAACCCACTATTTTGGATTTCAAGGAATTTAATTATGATAATTATTCTTTAATAGATTGTATTTCCTTGTTGCAATCCGTGTTAAATTCTCCTCATGCTTATGTCAAAATAAAGCTTTTACTAAACATATTGTTGATACTTTAATGCAATCTTATGAAGAAAAACTTGAATTAGAAGTTTCTATCCCTAAAAAACTTTATGATGAGTGGGAACCTACTATTAAAATTAAAATTAAAAATCATGAATGCTATGCTTTGTGTGATTTGGGTGATAGTGTTTCCACGATTCCAAAAACCTTGTGTGATGTGTTAGGTTTCCGTGAATTTGATGATTGCTCTTTAAACTTGCACCTTGCGGATTCCACCATTAAGAAACCTATGGGAAGGATTAATGATGTTCTTATTGTTGCAAACAGGAGTTATGTGCCCGTGGATTTTATTGTTCTTGATATAGATTGCAATCTTTCATGTCCTATTGTTCTTGGTAGACCTTTCCTTAGAACGATTGGCAACAGCAGAGCTATGTGTTAGTCTGAGGGGGCCGTGGCCCCCCCAGCCCAAGTGGGAATTTTTATTTACCAGGCAGTAATGGCCCCTGCAGCTTTGGAAAAGCCCATCATCACATATACGCACACTGTCGTTCGGCTGCTTGACTGCTTCGCCTCTATTTCTATACTTTTCTATTCTCCAATCATGCTCGGGCGTGGCTGAGCCCTGCTGTCCCCATGTTCTTCTAAGTAGTACTAGTTGTAGTTGCAACCAGTTGCCTATTCACTTTGGTTCTATTCATAGTTGTTCTGGAGTATACCACTTCTTTTGTACTCCGTACGTTTCTTTTTAGAGATTTCAATATAGACTACATACGAAGCAAAATAATGAATCTATACTCTAAACTATATCTATATACATCTATATGTAGTCCGTATTGAAATCTCTAAAAAGATTTATATTTAGAAACGAAGAAGTAGCTATTACTTGCTAGTTGACTCAGAGAATGTCTTTGAAATCTGAAGGCTGAGAGGTATATCCAAGTCGACAAGTCAAAAATAAAAAATATTTTACTGTAATTAGTTCTCTTATATTAAGTATATGTTACTAGTCACACATGTATTTTGTGATCGTACTATAGGTATACATTTGCCTGGAGGCTGAGTTCTGTTTTCTTGTAGTAGGTTAACTTTTTTTGTCTTTTGGCCCCCCCATTGATTCTTGGCAAGCTCCGACACTGACGATTGGTGCAATTATTGATATGAAAGAAGGAAATATTAGATTCCAATTTCCATTAAGGAAAGGCATGGAACACTTTACTAGGAAGAAAATCAAATTACCTTATGAATCTATTATGAGAGCCACTTATGAATTGAATACCAAAGATGGTAATACTTAGATCTATTTTCGATTTTATGTCTAGCTAGGGGCGTTAAACGATAGCGCTTGTTGGGAGGCAACCCAATTTTATTTTGTTCTTAGCTTTTTGTTCCTGTTTAGTAATAAATAATTCATCTAGCCTCTGGTTAGATGTGGTTTTATGTTTTAATTAGTGTTTGTTCCAAGTAGAACGTTTGGGAAGATTTGGGTGAAGTCTTTATGATCTTGCTGTAAAAAACAGAAACTTTAGCGCTCACGAGATTAGCTGCTAATTTTTACTGGAGAGTGATTTTAGGTTGATTCTTTTTGAAGATGATTAATATACAAATTTCTCACGTTCACCAATTTATTTCAGAATTTTTGGTGTTCCATAAGTATTCAAAAGTTACAGATTACTACAGACTGTTCTGTATTTGACAGATTCTATTTTTCGTGTGTTGTTTGCTTATTTTGATGAATCTATGGCTAGTATCGGAGGGTATGAACCATAGATAAGTTGGAATACAGTAGGTTTAACACCAATATAAATAAATAATGAGTTCATTACAGTACCTTAAAGTGGTGGTTTGTTTTCTTGCACTAACAGAGCTCATGAGATTTTCTGTTGAGTTTTGTGTTGTGAAGTTTTCAAGTTTTGGGTAAAGATTTGATGTATTATGGAATAAGGAGTGGCAAGAGACTAAGCTTGGGGATGACCAAGTCACCCCAAGGTAAAATTAAAGGATAACCAAAAGCCTAAGCTTGGGGATGCCCCGGAAGGCATCCCCACTTTCGTCTTCGTCCATCGGTAACTTTACTTGATGCTATATTTTTATTCACCTTATGATATGTGTTTTTCTTGGAGCGTCTTGTATGATTTGAGTCTTTTATTTTTAGTTTATCACAATCATCCTTGCTGTACACACCTTTTGGGAGAAACACACATGAATCGGAATTTATTAGAATACTCTATGTGCTTCACTTATATCTTTTGAGCTAGATAGTTTTTGCTCTAGTGCTTCACTTATATCTTTTAGAGCATGGTGGTGGTTTTATTTTATAGAAATTATTGATCTCTAATGCTTCACTTATATTATTTTAAGAGTCCTTTAGAACAGCATGGTATTTGCTTTGGTTATAAAATTAGTCCTAATATGATGGGCATCCAAGTTGGGTATAATAAAAACTTTTATATAGAGTGCACTAAACACTATGATAAATTTGATACTTGATAATTGTTTTGAGATATAAAGGTGGTAATGTTAGAGTCATGCTAGTTGGCTAATTATGAAATTGAGAAATACTTGTGTTAAAGTTGGCAAGTCCCGTAGCATGCACGTATGGTGAACGTTGTGTGACAAATTTGAAGCATGGGGTGTTCTTTGATTGCCTTCCTTATGAGTGGAGGTCGGGATTGCGTGATGGTTAAGTCCTACCAACCCTTCCCCTAGGAGCATGCGTAGTAGTACTTTGCTTCGAGGGCTAATAAACTTTTGCAATAAGTATATGAGTTCTTTATGACTAATGTGAGTCCATGGATTATACACACTCTTACCCTTCCGCAATTTGCTAGCCTCTACGGTACCGTGCATTGCCATTTCTCACCTTGAGAGTTGGTGCAAACTTCGCCGGTGCATCCAAACCCCGTGATACGATACACTCTATCACACATAAATCTCCTTATATCTTCCTCAAAACAGCCACCATACCTACCTATTATGGCATTTCCATAGCCATTTTGAGATATATTGACATGCAACTTTCCACCGTTTTGTTTATAATGACACGATCCATCATTGTCATATTGCCTTGCATGATCATGTAGTTGAAATCGTATTTGTGGCAAAGCCACCTTTATAGTTCTTTCATACATGTCACTCTTGATTCAGTCCATATCCCGGTACACCACCGGAGGCATTCACACAGAGTCATATTTTGTCCTAAGTATCGAGTTGTAATTCTTGAGTTGTAAGGAAATAAAAGTGTGATGATCTTCATTATTAGAGCATTGTCCCAAGTGAGGAAAGGATGATGGAGACTATGATTCCCCCACAAGTCGGGATGAGACTCCGGACTTTATGAAAAATAAAAGAGGCCAAAGAAGCCCAAACAAAAAAAAGAGGCCAAAGAAGCCCAAATAAAAAAATGAGAGAAAAGAGAGAAGGGACAATGTTACTATCCTTTTCCACACTTGTGCTTCAAACTAGCACAATGATCTTCATGATAGAGAGTCTCCTATGTTGTCACTTTCATATACTAGTGGGATTTTTTCATTATAGAACTTGGCTTGTATATTCCAATGATGGGCTTTCTCAAAATGCCCTAGGTCTTCGTGAGCAAGCAAGTTGGATGCACACCCACTTAGTTTCTTTTGATGAGCTTTCATACATTTATAGCTCTAGTGCATCCGTTGCATGGCAATCCCTACTCCTCGTATTCACATCAATTGATGGGCATCTCCATAGCCTGTTGATTAGCCGTGTCAATATGAGACTTTCTCCTTTTTTTCTCACATAATCCCTATCATCATACTCTACTCCACCCGTAGTGCTATATCCATGGCTGATGCTCATGTATTGCGTGAGGGTTGAAAAGGATGAAGTGCGTTAAAAAGTATGAACCAATTGTTTGGCTGAAACCGGGGTTGTGCATGATGGGAGCATTTTGTGTGACGAAAATGAAGCATGGCCAAACTATATGATTTTGTAGGGATAAGCTTTCTTTGGCTATGTTATTTTGATAAGACATAGACTTCTTGGTTAGCACGCTTGAAGTATTACTATTTTTATGTCAATATTAAACTATTATCTTGAATCCTTTGGATCTGAACATTCATGCCACAATAAAGAAAATTACATTGAGAATTATGTTAGGTAGCATTCGACATCAAAAATTCTATTTTCATCATTTACCTACTCGAGGACGAGCGGGAATTAAGGTTGGGGATGCTTGATACGTCTCCAACATATCTATAATTTTTTATTGTTCCATGCTATGATATTATCCGTTTTGGATGTTTAATGGGCTTTACTATGCACTTTTATATTATTTTTGGGACTAACCTATTAACCGGAGGCCCAGTCCAAATTGTTGTTTTTTGCCTATTTCAGTGTTTCGCAGAAAAGGAATATCAAACGGAGTCCAAACGGAATGAAACCTTCAGGAGAGTTATTTTTGGAACAAACGCAATCTAGGAGACTTGGAGTGGACTTCAAGAAAGAAACGAGGCGGCCACAAGGCAGGGAGGCACACCCCCACCCTCGTGGGACCCTCGTGGCTCCCCTAACCGACTTCTTTTGCCTATATATACTCATATACCCTGAAAACATCCAGGAGCACCACGAAACCCTATTTCCTCCGCCGCAAACTTCTGTACCCGTGAGATCCCATCTTGTGGCCTTTTCGGCGCTCCGCTGGAGGGGGAATCGATCATGGAGGGCTTCTACATCAACACAATAGCCTCTCCGATGAAGTGTGAGTAGTTTACCACAGACCTTCGGGTCCATAGTTATTAGCTAGATGGTTTCTTCTCTCTCTTTTGATCTCAATACAAAGTTCTCCTCGATCTTCTTGGAGATCTATTCGATGTAATTCTTTTTGCGGTGTGTTTGTCGAGATCCGATGAATTGTGGGTTTATGATCAAGATTATCTATGAACAATATTTGAATCTTTTCTGAATTCTTTTATGTATGACTTGTTATCTTTGCAAGTATCTTCGAATTATCAGTTTAGTTTGGCCTACTAGATTGATCTTCTTGCAATGGGAGAAGTGCTTAGCTTTGGGTTCAATCTTGCGGTGTCCTTTCTTAGTGACAGCAGGGGCAACAAGGCACGTATTGTATTGTTGCCATCGAGGATAAAAAGATGGGGTTTATATCATATTGCTTGAGTTTATCCCTTTACATCATGTCATCTTGCCTAATGTGTTACTCTATTCTTATGAACTTAATACTCTAGATGCATGTTGGATATCGGTCGATGTGTGGAGTAATAGTAGTAGATGCAGAATCGTTTCGATCTACTTGTCGCAGACGTGATGCCTATATACATGATCATGCCTAGATATTCTCATAACTATGCACTTTTCTATCAAATGCTCGACAGTAATTTGTTCACCCACCGTAATACTTATGCTATCTTGAGAGAAGCCACTAGTGAAACCTATGGCCCCCGGGTCTATTTTCCATCATATAAGTTCCGATCTATTTTATTTTACAATTTTACTTTCCAATCTATATCATAAAAATACCAAAAATATTTATCTTATTATCTCTATCGATCTCACTTTTGCAAGTGGTCGTGAAGGGATTGACAACCCCTTTATCGCGTTGGTTGCGAGGTTCTTATTTGTTTGTGCAGGTACGAGGGATTTGAGTGTAGCCTCCTACGGATTGATACCTTGGTTCTCAAAACTGAGGGAAATACTTACGCTACTTTGCTGCATCACCCTTTTCTCTTCAAGGAAAACCAACGCATGCTCAAGAGGTAGCATAACGCAGATTAAGTCTGCAGTCTTCTTGATGAAGGACTGCCCAGAGGAACAATTCAAATAAAAAGCATGTCATGTGTGAGTCACTCTCCAAAAGTACCTAAGTATGCCCACTGATGTAGGGAGAGACAAGAATGGTGAGCTTCAATATTTGAAGGATAGATTATGGAAGACAATACAAGGATGGATTAAACACTGTCGACATGGTCAATATATTCCCATTTAATAGTAGCTCGGGGAATCTTGCCATGGCATGTTTCAATCTTCATCGTCGACTTTGTGAGAATTTGAATTAAATCCTTCGATAGTTCTGGCATGGGAGAAAAGAAGGGAAACCTTATTGGGTTGAGTTATTGCTTTGTGTGTGGGGGGGGAGATGGGCTGGTTTTCAAGGCACTAGTTGTTGGGGCGCCACCCTGTGACGCCGCTTGAGAGGAAGCTGTGCACAAATTTCCATTTTAAAAAATACATAAAGTCATTGTCTACGTCTAAAAAAACATGTCAGAAAATAAATCCTCACCTTCATCTAAAAAAAAGTAAAAAGAAAAAGAAAAAAATACCACCGCAGCATACTAGTGAGTGTCACTTTGCATAACCCTCCATTTTAATAATACTAGAGGTTCTCACCTCCATCTAGAAAGAAAAAATATTTAAAAAATAATCCACACCTTCATCTAAAAAAATCCAAAAATTTTCTCATCGCGGCCAACCAGCTTGCGCCACGTGGCATAGCTGGTTGGCCGCCCTCCACAAGTAGCTTAATGGGTTTAATTGAGCTTTTCAACATTGCCTCCTTGTCCCTTAGGGCTGGTGGATATTACAGGATCCAGGAAGCCTTAGTGCTCCAATACTCAAGTCGAAATACTATACAGATGGAGATTTTCTGGTTGCATTGGTTGGCTCTCATCCATCACAGGTATCAGAGACTGATCATTGAGGAACAAAGCACTTTGAAGTTGGGGCTTGTGAAAAAGAATAGGAACAAGAGCTAGCTCATCAATGCTAGGAGTGATAATTGGATTCCAATGGAAAGTTCAGCGCGTCCTATCCCATGTATGCAACCTGAACCGCGAATGTTGGTGAGCGAATTTATCAAAGCACTATTTGCAATGTGAAACAAACAAAAGTTGCGTGTTCTGGGTTGGTATGTGACTGGATTTGCTTCCTTTTTTAGCACATGGACTGGATTTACTATTTTTATAGAAAATGGACTAGATTTACTTTTTAGGGGTTGGTCTGGATTTACTTATGCAGTTATGCTTTTGCTGGGTGTTAATGCCAGCTCCGGGCAATTTGCAAACGGGCGCCTGAGCAGTACAAGCTGGGCCGGTCCATCTATTTTTTCTTGTTTTTTAGAAACGTTAAAAAGGTGCGAGAACGGGTATTCGAACCACGCCCCACTCGTTGCAACCGCTCCGCTCTAACCACCAGGCCATCGCCCCTCTAATGCGCAAAGATATTTCGCTTCTGTATTTATTTCGTTTCTTCACATTCGCAAAACCCGGTTTTGCAAAGCTTCCAGAAGGTTCCCAAACCCGGTTTTCCCGGTTCGCGGTTTAGAGTACGAACAGTTTTATTAGGTTTTTCCTTTTCTTTCCTTTTTTTAATGCATGATTTTTTAATAATTTCATGTTTTTAAAATTGATGAACTAATTTACAGATTGGATGAACTTTTTTCAAAACTTGATGAACTCTTTCCAGATTACATGAACTTTTTCAAAATTGCTGATATTTTTTTCAAATTCAATGAACTTTTTTCAAGACCGATAAACATTTTTTCAAATTTGATGAACTTTTTTCAAAATCGATGAACTTTTTTCAAATGGGTGATTTTTTGAAAATTTATGTGATTTTTTTAATTTTGATGAATTTTTAAAAAAATGGATGACCTTCTTCAAAATTTGTGAACTTTTGTCATTTATTTTTTTCATTTTTTAAAGTCAGTAGTTGACCAGTACTCCTGTACTACAACACGAGCATTGCTTCGGCTTGGTTGCTAGCGCGCGACGCCTGTGAACGACAGGTCGTAGGTTCGATTCCTGTCGGTGCATGATTTTTTGTTTCTTTTCTTTTATTTGTTCTAGTCAACGCAAATTTTCAAACGACTCTAATTTGGTGGTGGAAATTGCGAACGAAAAAGAAGCCTCTCACAGTAGCCTTTTTAAAGAGGCCTCTCACAGTAGCCTTTTTCCCAATTTTTTTGGGTATTTATGTGATGACGTACAAAGCAAGAGGGTTTTATGCAAAAAAATCATGCCACATCGGCACCTAACATGCGGGCCCCGCCGGTGAGGTACACCGTCAATATGTGGTTTAGACCTTTCTGAAACGGCTAGCCCAGACTTGATACTGACATGTAAAATATACCAAAGCGGTATCGATCCGCATGTAATGCCTCAGTTGTGGTACATTCGTGCAACTAACTTCTTGTACTGTCCCGCAAAAAATAAAATAAAATAATAGACTTGTACTGGGCTAGGTCACTCTGGCCCGAGTAAAAAAGATTGGCCTTCCCTTAAAAAGACAATTTTTAATGAAAATAAAGGTGTAACCCTAACCCACCGTGCCACATACAGACGTACTCGTCACATTCGGATAAGCTGTATGGCATGCATGCGACGCGGCGGTACACGCACACCACGTGCCGTGCATCTTCTGCGTACGCGCGGGGTGTTTAATTAGGCACGTCGGAAATGATTTCGTCCGTATGATGATGATGGACGCGAACATGACAGCCTCTGTTTTCTACGTACATTTATACATGTCTGCTTGCAGGAACACGACATGATCCGGTACGTATGGCGGCCTGCACGCAGAAATTAACGCGTGCGCGTGCGTCCTATGTGCAATGGACCGGTCGTACGCGCGTAAGAACCATCCGTGCTTGCGTCCATCGCTGCGGTAGCATGCAATTCACTGGGCCAGTAAACATCCACCCGTGCACGCACGGACACACGTATCCTCCAAATACTTCGGTAATTCGGTCTGCGTAGGTACTTTTTCATCGAAAGTCCTCTTCTACACCCAAGCTCATCATATGAGCTCTGGACGAACAGTAACTTGAAAAATATTTAAAAAATGTTCAAAAATTCTGAATTCTTTTATGACGAACTTTGACAAATGTTCTAAGAGCTTGCAAAGTTTCATCATGAAATCACATTTGTGGAATTCGTGGTAAAAAACGAAATCAATGCTCCAAAATGCTTTGGAAAGTAGTATTCTTAGTGTATCGATTTTTAGCACGACTTCCACAAATGTGATTTCATGATAAAACTTTGCAGGCTCTTAGAACGGTTGTTAAAGTTTGCCACAAAAAGTTTCCTGATTTTTTTGAAGACTTTTGAAATATTTTTAAAAAATTTCTGGTTCATCCAAGCTCATTGAGCTCGGGTGCAAAAACTTCACTTCCCTTTTTCATGTGTTTTATCGCTCTTGTGCGTGGAACGAGTGCGAGTATCCATGTCAATATGGTTCATGGGCTGCGCGGTAGTGAAATAAAGAAAAGGTTCGTGGGATACGCTCGAGATGCGCCTCATGCCTTGGCAAAAAAAAACTGACTTTTGTTATTTATAGACGGAGAAAAAGGTGTGTATTCTAAAAAAAAGATGTATATTCTAAAATTGTTCATAAATTTGAAAGAAAATCATGTAGGTTAATTTGTTTTTCATGAAATTTGAAATATGTTCACAAATTTTTAAAAAGCATAAAAATTTATAAACTTTCAATAATCTGAATAAATATTACAATTTAATTTGTTTCATAATTTTTAAAAATCACAACGTGAAAATTCTCATATTTTTCAACAGAAAGATAAAACCAAGTAAAAAGGACGCAAAAAATGAAAGTTGTCATTATAATCAATCTATTACACGTGATGCGCCAAAAAGTTGTCGTTATAATCAACCTACTATGCGTGTTTGACAAATCCCAAAGTACACTGTCCGGCATGAAGGAACTCAACACTCTAATGGTCTAAGAAATTTGGCATACGTTAACTTTTACATGATTATACTTATAAGTAAATCATGATGTGATCTTGTAGTATACCAATCGATTGGGTCTGTTAAACACAATTGTTCTTGCAACAATGTGCTCCTATTGTTATCGGCATACTTGTTACTTTAACTATGCCCATGACCAGGAAAACAGGATCATCATGCGACACATGACCTAGTCTTAGATACGAGACTAGAAATCCACCTGTTGTTTATTATTAAACACATGCGGTTTTCCTCCGAATTTCATGGTTATTGTAGATTTGAGAACCATTGCAATTATAACATGGAAAACAAATATTAATTACGAACATAAAAAATAAATAATAAGATTTATTATTGCCTCTGGGGTTTATTTTCTTCAATGTGCTTCCTTGAGGTGGGAAGGGCGAGGCGACACCTCAACATGCAAAACATGCATGACAAACGGCACACCTGAATGTTTATTTACAATAAATATTTTTAGATTTATTTTTCATGTTATTCATCAAAATATTCATGTTTCAAATAATCAAATATGAAGTATATTGCAACCAATTCCTAGCGCAATGTGCGGAGTATCATCTGGTTTTTATTAGTGTTGGTGTTATATTCTGTCAAATTATTTTGATGGTGTATTTATGTTTGAAGATGTATTGGGTCCTTAGTTAAGATGGCCCCTGGGAGGTCACACTTTCTCGGCCTAGGCCGGCCCTATTCATATATTATCTTGGCGATTCACGAGAGTGGGGAGGGGAGCAGCTATGTGTCGCTTATTGCGATCCACACCACTGCCTCGCCTATGGGGCGCAGTGGTGGGCCGGCCCAGTAGGATGAAGTACGTTCAGATGACGTGACGCTCAATTTCACTAGAATATGTTTTTTCTTTTATATATATATTAAATGACAAAAGTTCAAAAAGTAAAAATTTACCTAAGCAAATTTAAAACCAGGAATTTGGAAAATTGATAACCTAATATAAACAAATTGTTAGTGTAGTTATAATAAAATGTTGATGATTTAAAAAACAATCATGGAAATATTTTTTTTCCATGTTTCAAAAAAATCCATGCGATTTGTTTACAAAATGTGAATACAATGTAAAAAATGTTTTGTACCACTAAAAATACACCTAACATTTTATTTAAATGTTTCCACATTTTAAAAAATGACTTGAGATTTTTAAATATGTCATATACAATGTAAAAAATGTTCACATAGGTTAAAAATTTCATTGATTTAAAAATGTATGTGACACTTCAAATAAATAATCACGTGTTTCCAAAAAATTCCCGTGAAATCGTTCAAAAATGTTGATACAATCCAAAACAATGTTTGTGTAGTTTAGAAAAATGTTTATTGGCATTAAAAAAATGTAGAACATGTATTTGGAAAAATGTTATCGTTTATTCAAAAAGTGTTCAAACATGTATTTATAAAATGTCCAACGTGTATCATAAAAATGTTTCACATGTTCTCTAGGAATGTATGTTGTGTACTGAGAAAAAGTAGACATGTGTTCCAAAGAAGAAAGCGGATAAACCGACAAAGAAACAAAAAGAAAAGATAAAAAACAAACAAAACAAAGAAACCAACGAGAAATGATGAAAAAAAAGGAAAACCAAAGAAAACTAGTGAAATAACAAATACAACCAAAGATAAAAAAAACCATAGATAACCGGACCTGAACGAACCTACAACACGTAGCGAAAAAACGGTGCTACTGGGCAGGCCCGCTAGACGATGCCCTTAGGTGATTCCTATTAGGAATTGGTACGGGCGACATATAGCCCTGGCGAGTGGGGAGTTTTATCAGTCCTTGATTGACAGGCTCGGCCAGCCCATGCCCTAGAAACCCTGTGGCAGCGTTAGCGACACCACTGGTGTTGGTTGTGGCATAGCATGAACCTAAGCATGAGCTGTTCGTAACCCGACACCACCAAACAAAAGGTGGTTATGAAGCGGGCGATGTTGGAGAGCACGGGGGGCGGGCGGTATGAGCAGAGAGTTGAAGCCGTCGTTGAAGGCAAGCATGCAGCGGTCTTGGTCCATCGCCCACAGTGCCCATCGGCACGAAGGACAACTTGTATTGTAACGGAAGCGATAGCTAGAGCAACTCTTGAGTGAAGATCGAGAGCGGGACGACCGACATGGTGGAGTGACGGACTAGTGGGACTGAGAAGGGGACTTGTAGCAAATGCTGGTGTGGTTGACCGACATGTTGCTGATTATAAACTTTACAAAGCTTGATTTAAGATGTGATATTCACAGTTAAAAATAAATGTTGGAGGGTACGCTCTTCTCATAGTATTTAGATATTTTTTTCTCAGAAAAAGGAAAAAATATGTAGATTTTTTTGTTGAGAAGAAGAAAAAAGTATGTAGATGTGGGTCCATTTGGAATTGGACCACACTCATCGTTGGGCCAATGCCGTTGGTTAATTACATGAGTAAATCCATCTGCGGCTGCGCAGTGGTGGTTGTCAATTCGATTTGATTGTGTGTGTGGTCGATCTTTGATGGGCTGGGGACCAGATGGGCCGGCGACAGGGAAGAACATTCTCCACCTTGCACACTCAGTTTGAACTTGAAGTTAGTTTGATGTTGGTCCCATGCCATGTCAGTTAATTATATTTAATTAACGAGCGCATATGCAGCACTCCATGCAAGTGGCGCACCACCAGTACCTACGAATCCATCAATAATAATTAAGGCGGTGCTAAAAAAGACATTTATTTTTACACACAGAGTCAGAAAATCTCAAAATTGCCCTGAATTTTCTCGAACAAATCTCATTTTTACCTTACTGAATCCGGCCAAACTTGAACCCAACTCTAGTCCCCAGTTCTTTTCCTTTTTTTTTTTGCGGTAGCGTTTGTGTAGGATAGAAATGGAGTTGGGAGACCCATGCATGCACTAGCTGGGGCAACCAGGAACATTTCATCCATGCATACACACTTTGAAGCTAAGATGCATGTCGATGGAGCAAAAGCTTAGCTATTGCATGCGGTGAAACGTTTCATGCGTAAGTACGACCTCACTACTACTCCCTAGCTAGTCCTGGCTAGCCGGGGCAGCATGCACTTGCCACCTTCACATTCCATAATGTCACTACACTACTCAATCAATGCATGCGTTCGCTTCTCTTCCTGCCGCCAACCAACCCACACTCCTACTAAAGCGGATTAATAATCAACGAAAAATCGACGGGAATTACTACAAAGATACTGCTAGTATGATGGTACTCCTACGTACTGCTGCTGCTGCTCTACCTGCGTACGTACAACGCGCGCGAACGCGCGCAACGTACGGACTGCTCTACGTACTACGAGACGACGACTGCTGCTGTTTGCTGCTGCTGCTGGTAGCTAGCTATAGGTTGGAGGTAGCTAGGCGACGTCGCGATGCTCCTCCTTGATCGCGCCGGGGAAGAGGTCCAGCGTCTTCAGCGGCCGGCAGAACAGCCCCGTCGTTGTCTGAGGCGTCTGCTCTTCCGTCGCCACGGCCAGCTGCTGCGGCTGCTGCTCGTACCGCGACGGCCGGCACGTGTCGTCCACCACGCCGAAGTTGCCCAGCCTCCCCAGCGAGTACTCTGGCGATCCTATGACGCCTCCACCCTGAAGTCGCAATAGTATGAACCGAAGTCAGGCCATGAACTCATGATCAGCTCAAGATAAACGCAGACGCAGCATGTAGTAGTAAGTAACATATCGATGGAGGAGGCCAGGAGAGGACAGCGACAAGGTTGCTTAGGTTTCGTACCTGATGATGGAAGGAGAGCGGGGTGTTGGGCGGCGAGGGGTCGGCGCACCGGCTCACCGGCACGGCGGCAAAGGGGTAGGCGTACCCAGCGGCAGCAGCAGCATAAGCGGAAGCTGGGACGGTCGTCGGGAGGATGTGCTGGTCGTAGCCGCCGCCAGCGCAGGAGGCGGAGTAGTACTGCTGCTGCTGCTGCTGCTGCTGCTGGTGCTGCAGCAGCGGAGGGGGGACCGCGCCGGCGCCGAGGAGCTGCTGCTGGTGGTGGTACTGGCCGGCGTTGGCGGCGGCGTAGTAGTGCGCGCAGGAGAGGAGGTGGTGGCTCATGCAGAGCCTGCGGCGGAGCTTCTGGCGGTCCCGGGCCTTGTGGTTCTGGAACCAGTAGAAGACGTTCTTGCCCTCGATGCGCCCGTAGTGGGCCAGGTGCGCCGTGATCTGCTGGATCTGCGACGCGTTGGGGGTGCGCAGCCCGCCGCGGTACATCTCCTCCAGGATCATCAGCTGCTCCGGCGTCGGGCACCACCGCGTCGTCCCCGTCACCACGCTCGTCGCCGCCGCCGTCGCAGTCGCCGTCGCCGCCATCGCACGCGCCAAAGCTCTAGCTCGCTCTTGCTCGATCTATTGGTGGAGTGGACTGTGGACGGAGAGACAAAAGGTGTACTAGGATGAAGAAGAAGAGAAGAGAAGGGGAGTTTGCTGGTTGGTTGGGTTCGTTTGGTTTGGTTGCTCCCTGTGTGGCAAGCCAAGGATGGCCGGGCTGGGGTTATTATAGGCAGCCGCGTGCGCGCGGCGACACTCTCCAGTGAGTAGAGAGAGAAAGAGAATCTAGCTCAAGAGAGAGAGGGAGAGTGAGTGAGTGTATGTGTGTGTTAGAGAGGGAACGGTCTAGAGAGAGAGTGCTGGCTGTGTAGAGTGACACAAGGAGGAATGGACAATGGAGAGTGGCCAAGGGTGCATGCATGCATGCAAGAATTAATGTGTGTGTGTGTGTGTGTGTGTGTGTGTGTGTGTGTGTGTGTACCGTTGTAGGGTGGATTTCGTGATTGTATAATCGATTGCACCATGATGGTGGTGGCCGGCCCGTTGTATGATGCTCCCATTGGATACACATTTGTCTTCGAGACATTTTGGTTCTGTCTCCTCCTGGACACACGTACTCGTGTGGTACGTACGATGGATGTATACGTGGTGATGGATATACGCAGAGTTATTTGACACTCGTGGTACTTCCCATACTCTATAACAGTAGGCGCGTAGTGTCGCGCGCTGATGCGGAATATACATGCCAGTGGGTACGTACATACGCTACTACGTGTTTCCTGCCATGCACGGACAGGGGCGCAGAGAGCAAAAATGCTAGACATACAAAGACTTACACGTTTTTACACGCTCCTTTCATCTAACAACCAATCACAAACCTCTCCCCCTCCTGATTTTTAGGGGGTGGGCCACCCCGCTCACCTATTGACCAATCAAGGTTAATCATCCTGTAAAAGCCTGTAAATCGTTTGTACGTGTAGCATTGCCGCGCAGAGAGGGGCGCAATGCATGCATGTGAGGTTCAGTTAATGTTATGTCGTATACGTGTCCGTATATGTTGTATGTAGAAGTTGCAAAATTGGAGAGGCGTGCACGGGCACGGAATTCGGCTTGGGAAGTTGGCTCGGTGAGTGAAATCGTGGCTTGGCTGCAGAATGTGAGGAGCTTGTGACCACCACGCTTTTTTTGCAAGTTCATGAGAAGGAACTGAGAGTAGAGCGAGAGGCTATTATTATCAGAGATACTATACTCACAAAAAAAAGAGATATTGTGGCAAAAAAAATCCGGAGAAAACTCCGATCAATTCATTTCATGTCAGTACAAAAGGGATGGCGCCGTCATCGTCCCTTTCTTACCGGAGCTGGGCAAACCTTGTTATAGTGAACATTCGAGAAGTTGTCACACTAATGCCCTAAAGAACCAGTGCACCAGAAGAGAAACCGCAACCGACGAATAGAAGCGTAGATCGTAAGGATCCAACCTGTAGACATGTGAATGCAGACATATGATGACCGGATCCTAGCAGATTCAGCAAAAACAAACACCGACCGAATCTTGCAAGATCCTCCGAAGACACACCTTTACATGCCATCCGACGACGCTAGAAGTCCCGCCTGCACGGGGGCTAGGCAGAGAGAACCTTATTCCATCTTAAGGGGCCGCCTATGCCTCCTCTTCTTGAGCAGGGCACAAACCCTAAACAAACTTTAAAGAATGAAGTAGGAGCCCTCTAGCCTAGCAGGAGCCGGGATCCACCGCGCCTTCATAGCACTAAGGTTAGAGAAGAGGCTATAGATTGGCGGCTGAAAGCAGGGAAACCCTAGACGGCCTGGGGAGTTGCTCGTGGACGAGGAGGAGGAAATAGGTGCGTCGGTGCCAAATCCTTAACTTGCCAGTACAAATAATGCAGATGCCACCATTTTTGGACTTTTATTTCATCTATATAATTCCCACAAATAGACTTGGCTATCATATCTTGGATCACTTCCCGCGTGTAAATTATCGAAGAATATAATCGTCGTGTCAAGAAGGTTCTAGCAGAGATTCGGAAAATAGAAGCGAAAAGTTGGCAAGGATTATTTCATATGATTACGCACGTAACAAGATCCGCTGAAGCAACTTTTTGGTTACTGTAGAGAGAGCAGTACTGTAAGTACGTTAATCTATAGAAAATGCGTCCTGGCTTCTCTACTGCAAGCGCCTTGAATGTTTGATCCGTATCTAATACGGTTCTATTAACACGTATGTGACGTCTTCTCCTTTCTCTCTGCCACTGGATCAGACAGACCCAGCTAGATGAGAGAGAGAGAGAGAGAGAGTTTCAATTGCATTCAAGGGTGGAATTACACGTAGGATTCTGGAGATCTGTCTCGGATTGCGGGCGAGTGGAAGAAAAAGGACTAGCTCGGAAATTATGAGGCGATGATGGCCTCTGCACCGGCACTAAACGCGGCAGCGGCACAACCATCCCGTCTCATCTCTCTCTCTCTCGCTCTCGTCGGAGTTGCTGTAGCGGGCGCGTCGTCCTTGCAAGGGCTGACTAAATGGTGCTTTTACTTCCGCCTTGCTAGCCCAAACCCTAGGCTTTGTAGCACGCTGTGCTGCATGCCTCCGTGGCTGCCAAGATACCGCGCGTAGGAGCCCTAGCTATAGCCTAGCTACGGTTCAGCTCTCTGCGATTGTGAGTGAATCCGCTAGTAACAAATCCATTTTGATTATCACCCACCCAAGCATTTTGATTATGAATGAATCCCATCCGTTCTTTAATTTGGTTGCAGTTTAATTATGCATGCAGGCCGTCCACTCGGTTGTCGGCCACCTGCCATGCAAAGCATGCATGTTGTGGTTTCCCCACGTATTCAATCGGAATTAAGAGAGTGGCCTTGATCCAAAAGTTGGACCGGATGTTTAGCCGGAGTAACGAGCTAGACAGACAGACTGACAGATTAAGCACACTCAGAGACGGGGCAGCATACACCATAATTGGGCAGTTATACGGTGCTTTTAGGAAATGGACCACCGCGACAGCTACTTAACAAACGGCGTACGGACCGTCAGGTCGAGGCGAAGCATATTCATTATCACTGTAATTAATCTGACTGGTGCCTAGGAACACGTAGTAGCACTAATAACTGCGACTGATTCAAACATGACAGTATTTGTCAGTATATATAATCATAATAGTATGGCACTATCTAGGCCCCAGCTAGTTAGCGGATTGTTTCCTACAAAGGATTACACTAATTAGTGACACTTGCTTTATTTATCCTTTCTTTAGAGAAGTCTTTATTTATCCTTGTGCCTACACCTGAAGGGTTACTCCGTCCATTCAGGTACAATTTGTAACACCCAAACATACTCCCTCCGTTCCATAATGTAAGACGTCTTTTGACACTAGAAGTAGTATTTTAATGAAAATAGTGATCATTAACATGATTAATGATATACCAGTTATATACCATAACGTTATGTACCATTGTAAACTTCTTTCAAATGTTAATCCAATTGTATATATAGCACTCTTTGTGGCATGTAACTAATAATTTATTTTTTAAGTTAGAAAACTAATAATATGTTGTTAAAAAATATTATGTTGATCAAAATAGTGGTGAAAGTTTTTCTTAAAAGATGTGGGCCTTATAAAACCAAACAGAGAAAGTAGCGTCGGACTTACGGGCACACACACATGTTAGCTTGAAAAACGTTTTTATATTATGAGACGGAGGGAGTATATAATAGTATGGCACTATCTAGCCCCCAGCTAGTTAGCTAATTGTTCCCTAATACAAAGGTTTACACTAATTAGTGATGACTTGCTAGTCTTTATTTATCCTTGTGTCTACACCTGAGTGTTACTCCGCCCATTCAGGTTCAATCAATCACAACCAAACATATTTTAGTGAAAACGTTGATAATTAATATGATTAATGATATACGTGTTATATACCATAAAGTTATGTACTTGGAAACTTCTTTCAAATGGTTCTTTTAGGGTACTTCTTCTTTCAAATGTTAATCCATTCATATAGCACTCTTTGTGACATGTAACTAATAATATCTTGATATAAAATATTATGTTGATCAAAATAGTGGACAAAGTTTTCTACAATGACCGCTTTCGAGGCGAAGGATTTCAACTTGCCAGAGAGGAGGAGGCGAGGAAGTCATATGATAATATATCTTCTTCATTCCATGAATCCAAATTAGGCAAATGTTTGAATTCCCTCCGCTTCCAGGCTATGGCTTTGAACATTGGCATGATCCTTACAATAAAATTTTAAATCTCACCTTGTGCTAAGTAACTACAATATCACCGTCCATTTTAAAATGTAAGGTGTATTTTTTTTCAAAAGGCAAACATTTCTATGTTTGACCATATCTAGAAGGGAAAATAACTAACTACAATATCAAATAAACAAATGAATCTAATTATACCCATTTCTTAATCTCATTTCTTAATTTCTCTATAAACTTGATTGGGCATATATAAGTTTGACTTCTCAAAAATACCATTTGAAATGAACGGAGTATATATAAAATCTATGTAGTAGAAACCCGCGTGTGGCCTTCCATTGGCATGTCTCGTTGTGGTTTCTGTGCAACTGCTTGCGGGTTGGCTTCGATGATGGAGCTCTATGCATGGTGAAGTCAGAGTCGTTCATTCGGAGGTAACTGGTGATAACGATGACGCTTGCAACTTTTCGGCGGATGTCTTTTCTTCTTTGCAGCTTTGTGTTCCATGTCACCGGCCAAGTTGGCCGGTGATACCCGTGTTATGTGGGTTGGATTGTATCGGTTTTACACCAATTAACCGAGCAATTCCCACTCTTTTGTTAATCAATGAAAATGAAGAGTCTTTTTCCTCGTAAAAAAAAGTTTTGAAGCCAAAACCTGCCGTTCATTTTTGGCAAATTTTAGCTGAAGCCAAAGGCCATTTCAAACGCGAATCAGATTCAGCTGAGTTAAACGTTCACCTTTTGACAGGACGAGCAGGGAACCCACGTAGGTACGTAGCTATATAGACCCAGGCGGCATAGCTATAGGTGGTAGCGACGCAGAGGGATTAATATGGAATCGACGCGCCGGCCGGCCGGCCGGCCGTCCGGCCCTGCTACTGGCTGCTGCCACACGGAAACCGATCAAAATGCATATACTAGTACCCCCGCTGGTACGCCACGGTGGTACCAGCATGTAGTAGTATATGCATGCATATGCATGCACAGTACCGCGCCTGCATGCAACGCAACGGTGGATGGGTGGAAATGTGACGTGTTGTCTGAAGGAATTGAATGGAAGAACCGGATCAGAAGCATGCTGCTGCTGGTGCTGGTGCTGCTCAGGAGGCGTCTAGTCTTGTAAAGTCAGTGGCCAGGGCCTCACAAACTGGCTGGAGCTGCGGGTGAGAAACAGGCGCGTGCAGCGCCTAGCTGAATGCCTTGTCCTCTCCATCCATCCGTCCATCCATCCATCCGTTTCCAATCTCTTGAGTTGGATCGGTGCAAGATACATCATGTACTACGTATTTGTCTTTGTTTCTTTCCTCGATTTCGTGTTGAGTTGCTCGCCTGCGAGCAGCCACAGGAGCTAGATCCTTTTGCCGCCTACTCATTGGTGCAACATTGTGTCGTTGATCCGCCGTGCATGCTCTGCGTGCTCGGCCTTTTGTTCAAGAGGAGAAGAGAGAATAAGTTGGAAGTAGTTTCTTTCATTTTGTGGAACAACTAAAACCACGTAAATAATCCTGAGCAATCGATGTACGCTCAAAACATGCAGGTACGTACGTGCTAGCCAGCCAGCATTGTAGTATATTGCACCCGTAGTATATAAGAAATTAATCCAGAACATTCAGATGGTGACATGGTCATTGCTCATTTCGTGTACACAACACATGCATGCTTGCATGTACCTGCTCTGCTGTGTGTAACATATTCCGCATATATTTGCATGGATTCCAAGTATCAGACACACATCACATGCATGCATATTAGTTGCACCCACGCACACACAACGGTACAATAATAAACCGAAATGTCATGTTTCTGCATTCACGCATGTCCGTGTGTGCGAATATGAGTACGTATATGTAAAAGGAGTGTGATGTACCCAAGACACAGTAAACTCAAAGGCGTAGTGCACAGCCGTAGACCGTAGTAACAAAAAGTTATTGCTAATTCTGGTACGTACTTGGTCCCAAATATATATCCAAGATACGCGCGAATGGTATCCTCCACGTACACTTAATTTCCTGGCCCGTTTTTCTCTCCTTGTGTCAGCCCAGCTACACGTACGCGTGCCCACTGCCCAGCCGTGTGTACCTAGCTAGCCTAGTTACTCCAGCCGTACATGTAAACAAAAATATTTGCTCCAGCGTGCCTGTGGCTGCGTGTGTGTATGTGCGTCTGGTCGATTTGATAGATCGGTCGAGGAGTTGACCGGGATGCCATGCTCATATTACTACTACTACTACCTCCAAAAGTATTTATTGTTAGGGCTACTGCAGCGGCAGTATCATCTTATCACAGACTACTCCATGCAGGACGTAGGAGTAGGATGGATGCTACCAGTATGCATGCGCTGTGTGTCTGCGTTGATCTCTGTGGTGTTCTGCGTGTCTCTGGCTCTCGGGAATACGATCCATGTACAGTACGTAGCGGCAGCCATGCACGCACCGGCCTACATGCATGCAACGTCACGCGGGATCTCCTCTCTTCCGCGGATCGGCGGTGGCAGCGGCACAGTAGTATTTTCTAGTCGTATTACTCATTCTTCTTCTCTGGCTTCCTTCCATGGCTCGACAAAGTTGACAAACTTATTGCTTGTCAGTAAGCGTTCACTCCTGTCAGAACGGAAGAAAAGGCTACCCCGCTTTCTCTCTCTAGAACTCTAGCTGGGTGATAGCTTCTTCCTCGCTAGGCGCTAGCTGGTTGTTTCACCATGAAAGGCGACCTCAGCTCCGGCCCGCCGGCCGGCCGGCCGGCCGGCCTTCGTGATGTCCCGTCTCCTCAGTGGTGTACTGTTGAATATATATGTACAGCTAGCTAGCTATAGGCTTTGGGGTTCAGTTAATTGGCGAGAGAGAGAGAGAGAGAGAGAGAGAGAGTAATTAAGGGTGAACAGAGACAGGACCATAACAGCTTTCAGAGGGTACTTGCAGCCGGAAGATTTCAGAAGTAATTAAAGTACTCTGCGTGCGGTACTGCGTGTGTGTGGGCAGTGAAGAACCAAGCAGGCCCTCACGTGATGCCATTATTTATGTTTTTATTTCTGTACTAATGGTAACAATCTATGATTTACATGTATTTTTTGTACTAGAGGAAACACGTTATGATGCATGCTGGACAATTGGATGTGTACTAAGGGCATCTCCAATCGAAGACCCTCGAACCGCCCCATCTGTCCGGACCGCGGCTCAGACGTGTTTTGTCACCTGTCCTCACCCAAAACCCTTTCCGTCGCCCCGCGGCCTTTCCCACCCAAAGCGGTCAGTGCCGCCTTCATTCTGGCCCAGAGCGGTCGCAACCTCTCACATTGCTCCGACATTGAAGCGGCGCACTGGCCGAGACCGGTGCACGAGCCTTCTCCGCGTTTAAAGGACAACCTGTCCATCGGCGTCGCTCCATTGAACATATGCGGTTGCCGAGGAACCTACTCCGGCGCCACCCGTCTATCCGTCTGCCGCCCACAGTTAATCATCTCGCTGCCCGACCCGCTTTCCGCCAGCTATAAAAACTCCAAGCCCGGCAACAACCGCATCCAACCTCCTCAGCTCCCTATCGCATCTCACCTGACATGGCCTTCTCGAGCTCCAAAGCCCTGTGCGACAACCTCTCATCCGAACGGAAGAAGGAGATCGCCGCCTTTGTGGCCGGCTGGCACGCCGACAAAGAAAGAGCTCTCTAGAGGCTAGCGCTGCTGACAAGCCAATGGAAAAGGTGTGCGACAACGAGCCGGCGCCACCATCCTGGCTGAGGAGCATGCCGACCAGGCCTAGAAACTCCGCTTCCTTGAGGACATGGTGTTGGAAAAGCGGAGGAGCAACTCGCCACCGACACAGGCATCACGGAGGATGTGGACGTGGATGAGCAGGAAGCGATGTTCCTGTCCTACCTCTTTGCCCATGACATCCGCTGTGAGCGGTGGCGGTACCGCGTCCTGCACGCGGAAAAAGAAGCGGCCTTAACGGAGATCGACAAGGCGGCTGATGAAGTTTACGGCAAGGACGCGGATGATGTCGCCAGCTCCGCATCGACCGTACCCAGCCGCCATGACGACAAGGCTGACACGTCCGCCGGCGCCGTCGGCAGCATGGAAGAGTAGAGCATCGGAGTCCGCTGGCGCTTGGATCCCACAAAGGACACCACTCTCACTCCTGTTGAAGATATGCTGATTTTTACATAGCCTTTGACGTGTAATTTTGGGCCATAATTTAATATGAATATTTTGGTAAAAATACAAAAATACAGTATTGTCGAAACATTCAACACAAATTTACTGCCACTATATTCTCGGGATTAATAAATTACGGGCTGTTTTGATTCCATGGAATTTCACAGGGTGTTTCTTTTCTTTTCTGTATTGGTTGTTTGATTCATCATTAATATAATTCTATAGAAATACCTCAGGAATGGTGTTTACTACATACCATATGAAATCTGGCATCCGCTCCAACCTATTGGGAAAATCCTTTTTTCTTTTCTTTTGTGATGCAATCAAATAAACTCAAACCATGTAGGATTTGAATGGGCATGTCATCTCATTCCTATGTTTTTTTTATTTCTGCGTTTCTACAACCCTGCAGATCAATTTTTTTTTTTGAGAAATACCCTCCAAATCAAATTGGCCCTACTAGTCAAAGTTTGATGGTTTTGACTAGGCTAGTCATCTAGTATTTTCGAACATTGGTGGTTACCACTCTTGCATGCTCCAAGCCTCCAACCACTAACCGAGGGAAGTGAATCTTGGATGAGGATACTGACTCTGCATGCATGCTATAGCTAGTACTGCTGCCCGCATCCTAAAGGTTGAAAATGTTAATACTACCACAGTACACCACCAATTGCAAAGGCACCCAACTTTATGTCTTGCTATCACACTCTCTTATCTGATCTGATCAAAGGCTATCTAGCTGCTACTGTGGCTGGCCGGCCTGCATGCAGTAACTACACAAACATGTATACGACCCCTTGCTAGACTTTTTACTGGTGCAATAACTTGACAGAAACAAAAACACAAGAGGGTATCCTTCTGTCTTACTGCTCCTGCAGTCCTAGTAAGTAGGCATTGATTGATTGTCATGCATGCACATCAGCATATACAATTCTTTCTTGAAGAATTCAGTCGGTACACACCGATCAGTACCACTAGCTGGAGTAGTATTCACTCACTGACCACACAGCTGCTGATCATCTCCAATTCAAAACAGATTCTTCCCCGGCACCTCTTTTATGGCCCTGTGTGTGCATCAGCTAGCTAGCTAGCTGTCCATTTGCATGCATATTGAACTCATCTGCATGCGAAATAAACATCTTGTCTCTTCCTGTTCCTCTCCTCTTTTTTTTTTTTGGAACTTTTCTGCTCCTATCCATCTCTCTTTCTCTCTCCATCCCTCCCCCCTTCATCCATTAATACATTCATTGTGTCTCTGTGCAATGGTTAAGTGGCACTATACATACATATTCGTATGCACGTACACAAGGATGTATGCATGTCAGCGGTAGCTAGCTTTGCTTTGGCTTTGCACTCTTGTAGCCAGTAGCCATAGGCCAATGGCTATGATGCAGCACTTCTCTGCTTGCAATCGATGTTGCAATTACTAGTAACCTGTGTGCAGCTAGGAGCTATATAGCGTGTATTTATATGCAACTAGTGAAGCTATATAGTTTTTTTTTTCTTCAATGGAAGCTATATAGGTTTGCCTTTCATTAATTTTGTGTTGCTCTTTCAGGAGAGGTCTCCCTAGCTACTCCCTCCTGTGGAAATGAAATCTTGCACCAGAGCTTCTAAAAGAAAACACAAAGGTGAAGGGCTGCATGTAACACTAAATGAGATCATATCTTTCCTCAAAAAAAAAAAGAGATCATATCTAACTACACTATGCATGCATGCATAGCTATAGGGAATTAGGAACCAGGCCGGACATTGCATTGGGGGACGGGCTCCAGGGAGCCTGTTATTTGTATTTTCATCGAAGATACTTTTTCCACAATCAAAAAATTCTGAAAAAATATACACATAAGAAAAATATTTATAGTATACATGTACGTATTTTCATGAACACAATACATAGATCAAAATGTTTTTTCTTTGTTGTATTTGGGGTTTTTTGTCCTTTTTCTGTAGCCTGCAAATAATATTATTATTCAGTGAAACTTTACAAATACCTACAGAACATGTATATGTATTTGTAGACTTGTTTTTGATTTTTGAACTTAGGGACGTGTTAGAAAATTCAACAAAAGAAAAGGAATTTAAAAAGAAAATCAAATGTTAGAAAAAGTGAATCATTCATAAGAAATATGTATTAAATAAATGTTGCACATTTTTCATTTGACTAGCTTGACCCTTGACACCCACAGTTTCTGTTTATGATACTTATATAGTTTTAAATTTCATCACATAAGCTTTCTAGGAAATTTGTATTATAGAAATAAGCGTAGATCACCACTTCAATTGTAATCCAAGCCTAAATTCTTACATTTTCTATTTTTTCTCATTCTAAAATGCATACTTGTTTTTAATCCATGTGGCCATTGTATCATAAAAGAAGTTTGACATTAAGTGCCCCGTAAGAAAAACAACCCAACTCCAATAACAGTTAGATCACACTTCTGAACTCTAGAAGTCATTTACTTTACCTCCTCCACCCAAATTGTGGTTGTTTTGGTTGTAGCGTCAAGGTGTCAATATTAGTGATGGCAAAATGTCCATGTGGGAAACAACAGTTATGTAACCATAGCCCATAATGGAAAATAGTAAATATAATTATTAACTAAATAATCAATAATTTTAGGAAAGTTGTATTTTTTTAAATAATGAACTTTAGAATATGATACAGATACTTTATAAGGGTAAGCAGATTTTTTTTCTAAACTAAGGAAAACAATTAAATAAAGTAAAATCACAAATTTTGTTAAAAGCAAAAAATATTTCTGGATGAAAGTAGTTAGTTAGATACCTAGATAAGGTTCACATATTTTTCTTATGCTGCCTTTTTTTAGTATTGTATTTTATAGCTTATTTTTAATGTGAAAATTCATTTCAAATATGAATTATTTCTTTTTCTAAAACTGCCTTATCCCTAAAATGCTGTATTATTGTAATTCTTTGTGTATATTTTCGAAATGGGCTCAATCTAAACTCATACTTTGTATCCATGTGAAAACATATGTCGCAACAAAACATTGGCAACTAAATGACACATTAGTCAAAATGACTTGATTCCAATATTGGCTAGATCATACTCCCCATTCTCGGAATCATCTATTACCCCCTCCACCCTATTTTAGCGCTTTTGGCTATCATGGCACCTAGGTGTCAATAATATTAGCGTTATATTGTCCATGTGGTAAAAATCAAGATGAGAAGACCTAAAAAGTCAGAATAATAAATCTAAACATTCAAACAAACATAAAATAGCTATTACTAAAAAAATAAAAAGCGAGAACTCAGAACTTGAATATAGTGTGAAAATTATTTAAAATTTATAAGATACAAAAAAAAGTGAAGGGGGAGGGGGCTATGGACAAGCTAGAAAAACATATACACAAACTTTAAATATATTTTAATTAATATTTACATGCTATTATATTTCTGATCATCTTGGAGATGTTGATTACTAAAATTATCCAGTTTCCATTTTTATGAAACTCCATTTTTTCTAAAAAATATCCCTATTTTCTATTAGTGTTTGTTTGCTAACTGTGTCAAAATTATTTCACAAGAACTATTGACATCTAAGCGACATGTTACTCAAAATCACGCCGGTTCTGCTAGAGGGAGGCCATTAATGTGTTTGCGTGTGCATTGGGGGGGGAGGGGGGGGGGTGGTGGTAAGTCAACGGGTTTGAGATTTTTCTATCCACATGACCATTATATCACAATAAGGAGTCACACTTAACAATCGAACTACAATACCGATTAAATCACACTCCTAAGAATCATTTACTTGGCCATGTCCTACCAAATCGTGGTGGCTTCAGTTTTTGCAACATCTAGGCGTCAATATTATTCACAGTGTCATGTCTATGTGGTAAACACATAGTTGAGTAATGGTAACCTAGTTTGGAAAACATTAAACCCAAATATTAAATAAATACTAACTTATGGTGAATTTTTTAAATTTTTCCAAAGGAATTTCAGAAATAGGGGAGAAACACTTTCAAAATTTAAAAAGTCATCATAAATTAATGAAAATAAACAAAGAAAAATAATAGAAAAAAGATAAACATGGAAAAATTAACAAAGAGGAAGGAAATTGTAGAAATGTCTAGAAGTGCATTTAAAATATTACCAAAACTTCAAATGGTTAAGCATATACCTAGATATCATCAAATTATTTTATGTGCAAAAAATATCATTATTACACTATATAATTTAATTTCATCATTTTTTATATTTATCTTTCTTTTGAAATTCTACTTAACATATTTTCCAAATCATCTTTTCTTGTAATACAACTTGTTCATTTCCTAGTTCTAGACCCACATTTCTTTCCATGTGGGTGATGAGTGTTATTTTTACGCTCATCATACCGTAGTTTAAACCAGTATTATCTTATAAATCTGAGATATTCACTCCGATATTACTACTAATGACTAATCGAATGCAAGATATCGCGAAATCCTCACTTTATTTTGTTTCCACGAGAAAATGGGCTCTATGTTAGTAAAATCAAGCATATACATGGAAAGGAACAAAATGAAGATAGAGGAGATTAAGTGGGAGGCGTAACAGAAGCAACAGAGCGCAAGACAGTGTTAGGTATGGGCGCAAGTGCTCCCAACTATTACAAAGGGGCCTTTGTCAAATTCGCAACAGAGCAGTCACCAGAACCTCATCTCCGCACCAAAGGCCATTCGCCAACCTAGCCGCCGCCATTTCCCATCTCATCTCCATAGCCCTGCCTTTACCATCACGGCACCAAACCACCTCCAAGTTAGCTATACTTATTATCGTTTATCGCAACCGGCAACCATTGTACGACACATTCTCAATAAAGCATTCATCTTGCTGTGTTCTTCAATGGTTTCTTCTTGTGATCAATCTCCATGTTTGTGTTATTCGGTACGGTCATGGGATGAGGCATGGCCTTGCAACCTGGTGTGTTTGTTTGAGGAATCAATGGAAGGACTTTGAACTAATGTCATGTATGTGTGAAATAAAATTGCATCATAGTTGTGTCTTTTCTCTCTTGCATTATTCAACCCTGCAGGTACCCAGGATCATGGAGTTTGAGCCACGAGGAGGTTAAGGGTAGGGATAACGTGAAGCGCTATTCATAAGGCCAGTGACAAAAAGGTTTAGTACGGTGGCGTGGACCCAATCTGTGGGAATACATGAGGTGTGGTCATTAAACACCCAATGCATTTGTCTGATTTATCCTAATAATCGAGGTAACCACATGCCATGGAAAGGGCCTACGGTTGGACAACTAACTCTTGATGCAGCGCACATTCCGGTTAAGACGTAATTTGGACGCATTACTAATGTCTACTACACAACTTTATTCTTGTAGACTTCGTTAGGCTTCTAAGCGCAAAGTTTTGTAGGACAACAATAAATTTTCCTCAAGTGGATGACCTAAGGTTTATCATTCCGTGGGAGGTGTAGTATGAAGATGGTCTCTCTCAAACAACACTGCAATCAAACACAAAGAGTCTTTCGCATCCCCAAGACACCCAATACAATTAGGTTTTCTAGTTGGCTACGTTAGTCTTGGTGTATGATAACCCACAAGTATAGGGGATCAGTTGTAGCCTCTTTCGATAAGTAAGAATGTCGAACCAACGAGGAGCTAAAGGTAGAACAAATATTCCCTCAAGTTCAACCGACCAACGATACAACTCTACGCACGCTTAACGTTGGCTTTACCTAGAACAAGTATGAAACTAGAAGTACTTTGTAGGTGTGATAGGATTTGTTTGCAAGATAATAAAGAGCACGTATATAAAAGTAGGGGTTTTTTAGATAAAGAAACAACTAAATTAGTTTTAGTAGAGATCTTTTGTCATAAGAAAGTTATTTGTCCCGAGGCAATAGATAACTAGACTAGTAATCATTACTGCAATTTTATATGAGGGAGAGGCATAAGATAACATACTTTCTCTTCTTGCATCATATGCACTTATGATTGGAGCTCTAGCAATCATCCGTAACTACTAAAGATCATTAAGGTAAAACCCAACCATAACATTAAAGTATCAAGTCCTCTTTATTCCCATACGCAAACAACCTACTTACTCGGCCGTGCTTCTGTCACTCACGCCACCCAGCATAAGAAAATCATGAACATATTGCAAACCCTACAGCGGGGATCCCTCACGCTTGCACGACACGAAGATCACCATGGGATAGCACCAATAATAAAACATGCAACTCAAACCAGTCACGATCATCAATCAACCCATAGGACAAAACGGATCTACTCAAACATCATAGGATAACCATACATCATTGGAAAATAATATATAGCATTGAGCACCATGTTTAAGTAGAGATTACAGTGGGGAGAAGAGGTGTTACACCACTGCATAGAGGGGGAGCGAGTTGGTGATGACGGTGACGAAGTTGTTGGTATAGATTGCCGTCACGATGATGGCCCCGACGGCGTTCCGACGCCCCCGGAGAGAGGGGGAGAGAGCCCCCTCCTTCTTCTTCTTCCTTGACCTCCCCCTAGATGGGAGAAGGGTTTCCCCTCTGGTCCATGGCCTCCATGGCGGTGGAGGGGCGGGAGCCCCTCCGAGATTGGATCTCTCTCTCTTTGTTTCCTTCTGTTTCTGCGCTCCCAGATTCTAGCCTTTCACCGCTTCTTAAATTCCCGGAGATCCGTAACTCCGATTGGGCTGAAATTTTAACATGACATTTATCCGGATATTAGCTTTCTTGCGGCGAAACAAAGGCACCAACCACCTTATGGGGTGACCACAAGGGCCCAGGGCACGCCCCCTGCCTTGTGCCCCCCTCGGGCATCGTCTCGTGTTGATTATTTTTCCCAAAAATCACATATATTCCAAAAAAATCTCCGTAAGTTTTATCGCATTTGGACTCCCTTTGATATGGACTTTTTGCGAAACAAAAAACATGCAACAAACAGGAACTGACACTGGGCAATGGATCAATATGTTAGTCCCAAAAATAGTATAAAAAGGTTCCCAAAAGTATGTAAAAGTTGTAAAATACTGGCATGGAACAATAAAAAATTATAGATAGGATGGAGAGGTATCAGTGTCCCCCCATCGTCCCCACTAGGGCGATACGGGCGGCACCCTAAACCCAGCCGCAGGAGGCGCACAGTCCCTCCTCCCCTCCCTCTGCCACGCCGGGGGACGCCGCCGGCCTAAGCCCGGGGGCCGACGGCGGTGGCGGAGGACATCGCCTCTTCCCCGTGGATCTGGGGCTGTGCGGGGGTGTAGGATCGAAAGTATGTCTAGAGGGGGGGGGGGGTGATTAGACTACTTGACAATATAAAAATTCAGCCTTTTGATTAAGACAAGTTTTTGGCAGATTCACGATGATGATCAAGTCAAGTATCACCCTACACATGCAATTCTAGGGTATTGGCAGCGGAAAGTAAATTGCACATGTAGTAAAGAGAGGTGGAGAAGAGCAAACGCAATTTGGAGACACGGAGATTTTTTCTCGTGGTTCCGATAGGTGGTGCTATCGTCAATCCACGTTGACGGAGACTTCAACCCACGAAGGGTAACGGCTGCGAGAGTCCACGGAGGGCTCCACCCACGAAGGGTCCACAAAGAAGCAACCTTGTCTATGCCATCATGGCATACGCCCACGGAGGACTAGCCTTACTCGGGGTAGATCTTCACGAAGTAGGCGATCTCCTTGCCCTTACAAACTTCTTGGTTCAACTCCACATCTTGACGGAGGCTCCCAAGCGACACCTAACCAATCTAGGAGGCACCACCCTCCAAAAGGTAATAGATGGTGTTGATGATGATGAACTCCTTGCTCTTGTGCTTCAAATGATAATCTCCCCAACACTCAACTCTCCTCACTGATTTGGCTGTGGTGGAAGAAAGGATTGAGTGGAAAGCAACTTGGGAAGGCTAGAAATCAAGTTTCATATGGTGGGAGTGGAGCAACTTGATCTCAACACAAGGGTAGGTAGTTTTCTTCTCGAAATGTAAGGTAGGAGTGGTAGTTCTTTCGATGGCTCTCTCCACGAATGAAGAGGGGGTGGAGGGTATTTATAGCCTCCACACAAAATCCAACCGTTACACATTTGACCAAACTCGGTCGACCGAAGTTGACAACTCGGTGAGACCGAAAGTTCAAATCTTGTGAGCGTTGGGATTTTCAGTGGGACCAAAATACAATCTCGGTGAGTCCGATTCTTCCAAAGGCTAGGGTTTGCCAATCTCGGTGGGACCGACTTTATCATCTCGGTGAAACCGATTTGATGACGAAGGTTCTGAAGCTTGGCAACACTAGTTTCGTGAGACCGAGTTCGAATCGGAAAATCCGAAATATCTAGGGTTTGGCTTTGTGGTGAGGTGGTTCATCTCGGTGTGGTGAGTTTAGGGAATCGGTGGGACCGAGATTACTTATGAGTGTATATTGGAATGAAAGATTGCGATAGTTTGGGAGATGTATCACTAAGCACTTTGAGCAACCAGATCATTAACATAACCTCATCCCTTTTAATAGTATTGGCTTTCCTATAGACTCAATGTGATCTTGGATCACTAAACCAAAAATGGAGTCTTGAGCTTTTGCCAATGCTTGCCTTAGCATTTTGAGGGTCCACTTCTTCACCATTGCCATACCCATATCAATGAACTTTCTGAAATGATTCTCAAGAAACTATTAGTTCAATGACATATATGTTGTTATTAATTACCAAAACCACCCGGGGATTAGTTGCACTTTCAATCTCCCCCTTTTTGGTAATTGATGACAATATATAGATCAAAGCTTCGACAAAGGATATAATCAATGAATAATATCGTCGCTTTGAGAAGTATGTGATAAGCAAGAGCTCCCCCTAAATTTGTGCATTGCTTAAGATTTGCGTTTGAATGCAAATGCACAATCGATTAGGATCATGGGTCACTCTTCCATGTCACATACATCTTGGTGGAGCGCACAAAATGATAAGAATGAATAGCATGCACCCAATCACCAAGACATGAGTAAATGGTCATACAAGATAAGAATAGCATATGATAAGCATTAAGCACACATTAAGGCATAGTACGACCAAGCACTCATCAAAGTAGAGCAAACGTAGTATCAAACACACGGAATGTCTCGAAAAACTCAAAAGTATCTCAAAAAGACCGCAAATGAAACGAAAGAGCAAAAGCGAGCACTCTCTCTCTCGAAGTCCTATGATCTATACAATTTCTCCCCCTTTGGCAACAAGTTACCAAAAAGTTCGAAAAGGCATAGAGCTAAACGTCACTAGGGACTCTGCTGGCGGCTCCTGTCTGGGTTGATGGAGTTGAGATGGCAGCATCGGCGAAGACTTCAGCTGATGTGTGTGGAGCTGGAGGAGTGGTCACTGGAGCTGGAGCTGGAGCTGATGGAGCTGTGGGAGGTGCTGAGGCTGTAGTCCTGGTGTCTGTCACTGGAATAGCAGCTGATCGGGGTCTGGTAGGAACCGGAGCAGGCTGTTCATAATCATCCTGGACTAGGTCATCCTGCATCTCACGCATGAGCTCTTCCTTCTCCCTCTTTGCTTCCTCGATATCTGCCTCAAGATTGTTGTGATGACTTGCACTTGATCGACTTCACATCGAGCATGGATCTTGTCTTCAACAATCCTCTCAAGACTCTCCGAGACGCATAATGCTGGCCAGCGTTGTTCAATCCTCTGGTAGCTTCAAGGAGCTGCTCTCCAACACTCTTGGGTTTAGCTGCTGCTGCTGCTGCTTCCTTCTCAGCTTTAGCTTGCTTGGCAGCTTCACTCTTTGCTTGACCTTCAACTGACGTTGGATCATCCTCATTCATCACAACTTCATTGTCCTCATGCTCAGGCTGCAGTGGCAAGTGTGGTCTATCCAACAAGTAGGTGCCCGTGCCAAACTTGGCATTGATAAGCATCTGAATGTGGGGCAAATCCACATGACCTCTTCAGTCTGCTGCAGTCCTCTTGATAGTCTCAACTATCAGGTCCATCACCTTGAAAGGTGCCTTCTGATCAAGTATATGCAGCATGTTGATAGAATACCCTCTGATCATGCGATGATCTCCAGACTTGGGCATCAAGGTATGCCTCAGAATTGTGTTTGTGGTAGGTAGACCTGCCTGGAGATGATACACTGAGCCGAGCTTCCAGATTTCCACATCCTTAGCTGGTACCTCATTGTACATATTCCTCATAGATTCATGGTTCTTCTTGGGAATACCATAGACATCAACATCATCCTCTCTCTCAAGACTGGAGCATTCAGCAGTGCTGCCCATTCTTCAACAGTTGAAGAGAATCTTTGGCCTTCAGTCATCCATACAATCCTTCCATCAGGATAGAAATGAGCTGTGGCATAGAATTGCATGATCATCTCATCATTCCAATCTGTCAGCTTCTGACCAACGAAATCTGCAACTCCACATGCAGTGAAGCTCTCATGCACATGTGGAAAGAAGTCTCTGTGCTCTTCACTATCAATGTATGCCCAGTCAACATAGCGAGTGTCTGCAACTATGGGCTTCTTGTCCATAAGCACAGTCTCATAGAAGTCCTGCTGCTCTCTGGTGTGGAATCTTGGATCAACAGCAGTTCTTCTCCTCACAGCATATGGATCAGCTTGTCTCCATAGCCTGAGACCTCTATCCTTTCTTTCCTTCATGTTTTCAGCTCGAGGATGAGCATCATTGTGAATTGGCAGTTTCTGACGAAGTTTCAGCAATACAGGTGCCTCATCATCTGACTCAGCTGGTGGCACATTATCTTTCTTCTTCTCTGAAGCTGGGATGTTCCTGACAGTTTTCTTGGGCTTGGCAGCAGGCTTGGCTTGAGCTGCCTTGACTGGAGCAGATGGCTTAGACTTTGAAGGTGCTCCTGCCCTGATGGCATCACCCATGAACTTAGGCTTCTGAGGAGGAGGCTGGGGTGCTTCCTCATCCTCATCTTCTTCTGCTGCTTCATCATGCACAATCCTCTTCCTCTTGGAAGTTTTCTTCACCTTGCTTGAAGTTTCCTCTTCCATACTCAGCTTCTTGGCAACTGTGGACTTCTTCACTTTACTGGTGCCTTTCTTGGTTTGTTGCCCTTGATGCTCTTTGGCAACAACTTTCCTCTTTGGCTTGGAGGAGACCTCTTCTTCAGCAATGAAATCAGAATCTTCTTCATCAGAATTCCTCTTCTTTCTGGCCCTGGTGGCAGCAGGAGGCAAACCACTTGGTGTGCTCCTCTCACCATCATCTGAAAAGCTGCTGGCCTCAGGACTAGTGCCTGCCTCTGGAATATCAGCAATTGGAGACTCAGACCTGTTCTGGCTGTCACTGGCATCTGACATGGCTGACAACCTGTGAATAGATAAGGTGTAGGCAGAGTAGAAGAGTTATCACAAACTGCAGAAGATTTTGCAAACAAAATGAGTTCAAATTTCAGTTTTAGGTTTTCACAGAATGCATTTCATCGGACCGAGTTTAAAATTCGTGAATCCGAAGTGTTCTAATGAAGCATTCACACCACTTTCGGTTGGACCGATGTGGGTTTCGGTCCTGCCGAAAACACTAGGGTTTCACTAAATCCTCATTTCGGTCGCACCAATTTGCACAACTCGGTTGAACCGAAAGGTGCAGTGCAATGGCCAGAGGCCAAATCGGTCATACCGAGAATGTAAAATCGGTCTCACCGAGATGTATTCGGCGGAAATCTAACCCTAAAACTTTTACTCAAATTTCGTTCTAACGAACTAATCTGGTGTTAAGGAGGATCTCAAACGTGGCAAGATGCTAGGCAAACCAATCGTGCATAGAATCGGAGATGGGAGCACGAGAGGGGTCGAAACTCACCCTAACTTGGTGGAGTTCCTCTACGGCGGCAACGGCGCGGAGAGAATGTCCGTTGACGGCGACGGAGACCTGCGGCGAGGGCGCACAAAGCATTTACGGAGACGATCCGGAGACCACGGCGACGGCAGAAGGGGTTTGGGGCGGGCGTTTTGAAGTAGGAATCAGCGCCGCTGCCCTCGAGTATATATACCCTTAGTCTGTCGGTGGGACCGAGTTGTAAACTTCGGTGGCACCGAGATGGATAACTATGAGTAGTTACACACTTCGGTCACGCCGAAAAGTACAACTCGGTTTCACCGAGGTGAAAACCTAGATCAATCCAAGTGCTTTCGGTCTGACCGAGTTTGAGTGGGTTGGTCTGACTGAAATCACTTAGAAGGTTTTGGAAGTTTAGCCCTTGATGGATCGGTGGCTCCGAGTGCTCCTCACTCGGTGGGTCCGAAAATGACTTGTTCAAAGTTTGTGATATAAGCATGAATAGAATTTGAGACAAGAAAGCATAGATAGCTAGGGGAGGAACTTAGGCATTCTTGTCCATCCATTTGGTCAGAAAAATCCAAAAGACCAAAGCAACAAATGGATGTCCTCGAATGGATAAAATTATGCATCCAACATGCTCACACAATAAGATAGCAAATGAAATATGTGTCAAACATGCACAAACAAAACACTAGCTACTATCACACAATTTGTCGATGACTAGGTCATCTATATATGAGTATATTGACTTAGGAGTCAAATGAGAACATTTGATCATAGGTCATACTCATCATTTAAGCACAAGTGGGGTTACCACTTTTACATAAAGCATTAATGTGTTCACATCATTTGAAGATGTTTAGCTCAATTCTTTAGAGCAAAGCTCCCCCTAGATGTGAGAACCCCTTTTAAAGGGTCAAACTAACCTTGGGTTGTCGTAGAAGACTTCATGTAGATGTTGAAGATGTGGATGCTCAATGTTGATGAAGATCATCAAGAGTTGGGAGCAATCCTTTGGATTCGGGCACTTTCAATGCCTACATGGGTTAGTCCCACAAGGAACAAACAAGGATATCCATGGACATAGATTGAAGTACACAATAGATGATGTCCATGAAAGCAATGATTACCTTGTCCCTTGACTTACCAACAAGAGGGTTTGTGACTCCATGAACTAGTGCATAATGTGGAAGTTGGTTGCACAAGTTCTTGCCAAAATGAATGTGAGTGAAGTATGTTGGCGGAGTCACCCTCAAGAACTCTCTAGTTCTTCTTCTTCGGGATCCACATCATCTTGATGGGAATCCTTGGGGTAGTAGTTGAGCTAGACGAAGTAGAACTTGACGTTTCCTTGGGAACCCACTTGACCATGGCTTTAGGTGCTTCAATAAATGCATCAATCTCCTCTTGAAGCTTGTCCTTGCCTTTTGGCTTGTGGTCTTGTGGTGGAAGGTCATCTTGAGCTTGTTCCACATTGGAAGAAGTAGGATCATACTTCTCCTTTTGAGAAACAAACTTTGGAGTGGGATATTGACCTTCTTCCCATTCAACACCCTCGGCGTTGAACTTTCGCTCAAAACCAATTCCTTGATTCTTCCGGTGCCTTCCTTGCTTGCGAACAATTTCCTCAAAGTTCTTGCTTCCGGCAAGGCTCTTGTAGACACCTTTCTCTATAATCCCTTTCAATAAACTATTTTCTTGCTCAAGTGTAACTTGGCTTGAAACATTGTTAGTGGAATCAAGAGAACTACTAGAAGCAACAATATTGGATTTAGCATGGTTATTGTTACTACTAGATGAAGAATTTTTCTTAAGCTTGTCATGCTTAGTTTTAATAGGTGGCAAGAAATTAGACAAGAGAAGTCGTTTGGCAAGATATGAAGAACTCTTCTTTCGAAGATCGTCATTGATTGCTTTTAGAAACTCATGTTCTTGCTCTAGATTGAGCTTCTCGAAGCGTAGCTTCTCATGAGATCTTAGGAGCTCTCTATGATCTTCTCGAGTTGTTTCATGAGCTAACTTAAGAGTGTTTAGCTCTTTAGTTAAACGCTCAATCTCCTTCATAGCATTGTCATTCGACTCTTCTCGACTACTAGCATGTTCATCATTACTAGGCTCATTAGTTTTGTCATGTAAAAGCTCATCTTCACCAAGCAAGTCATCCTCATCACTATCAAAGTCAATAAATTCAGGGTGTGATACCTTGGGGCCTGTAGCCATGAAGCATCTTCCAATTCCCTCATTTGGTGAATCAAATAAGTCATAGGAGTTGGAGTTGGAGGATACGAGAGCAAGACCGGCAACACCTTCATCTTGACTGTATTCAGAGTTGGAGTGATAGCTTCTTTCGGAGTGATTGTCGGAGTCGGAGCCGGAGACCCATTCACCTACATGAGCTTGATGTTTTCTTCTTGTGTAGCTCCTTGATGACTTGCCTTTCCTCTCCGAATCCTTGCTTCTCCGAGAGGATCTTCGTTCATAACGATCATCTCTACTCCTTCTCTCTTTCCGAGGTGACTCTTCTCTTGAGCTTCTTCTTCTTGGAGATTCTTCTCTTCTCTTGTGGGGAGCCGAACACTCATTTGAGTAGTGTCCGGGTCTTCCACAATTGTAGCAGTTTCGATCACGACTAGAAGATCTCTTTTCATCATATGATCTAGACTTTGAGCTTCTTTCCTTGCTTCTACTCTTGTAGAATTTGTTGGAGTTCTTCACCATTAGGCTTATCTCTTCATTGGAAACTAGCTTGTCACTTGAGGTTGTGGGAGCATCACTTGTAGCTTTGTAAGCACCACTTGACTTGTTGTGAAGCTCTTCCTTATCTTTAAGTGTCATCTCATGAGCAACAATTCTTCCAATGACTTGGTAGGCTTGAGATTCTTGTAGTTTGGCATCATTTGGATCAAAGTGCACACGGTGTCATACTTTCCATCCAAAGCTCTGAGAATCTTCTTGATGATGAATCGGTCGGTCATTTCTTCGCTTCCTAAGCCGGCAATCTCATTTGTGATGAGAGCAAGCCTAGAGTACATTTCAGCGACTCCTTCACCTTCCTTCATCTTGAACTTGTCAAGTTGACCTTGAACAACATCTAGCTTTGATTCCTTCACGGACTCGGTACCTTCGTGCATTTCGACCAAAGTATCCCAAATCTCTTTTGCATTCTCAAGATGGCTGATTTTGTTGAACTCCTCGGGACACAAAGCATTGAAGAGAATGTCACAAGCTTGGGCATTGTTTTGCAACATCCGCAATTCATCCGCTGTAGCTTCACGATCCGGAACTTTTCCTTCCTCGAAGAATTCACCTTGCAAGCCAACACAAATAATGCCCCATGCGGCAGGGTTATGTCCAAGAATATGCATTTTCATTTTATGCTTCCAACTAGCAAAGTTTGAACCATCAAAGTAAGGACCTCTACGAAAATTACCCTCACTAGACGCCATACTCTCCTAGGTTGTGAAACCAAGCTTATGGAGTCCAATGCAATGGAAACCAATACAATGGAGACCAAAGCTCTGATACCACTTGTAGGATCAAAAGTATGTCTAGAGGGGGGGTGATTAGACTACTTGACAATATAAAAATTCAGCCTTTTGATTAAGACAAGTTTTTGGCAGATTCACGATGATGATCAAGTCAAGTATCACCCTACACATGCAATTCTAGAGTATTGGCAGCGGAAAGTAAATTGCACAGGTAGTAAAGAGAGGTGGAGAAGAGCAAACGCAATTTGGAGACACGGAGATTTTTTTCTCGTGGTTCCGATAGGTGGTGCTATCGTCAATCCATGTTGATGGAGACTTCAACCCACGGAGGGTAACGGCTGCGAGAGTCCACGGAGGGCTCCACCCACGAAGGGTCCACGAAGAAGCAACCTTGTCTATGCCATCATGGCATACGCCCACGGAGGACTAGCCTTACTCGGGGTAGATCTTCACGAAGTAGGCGATCTCCTTGCCCTTACAAACTTCTTGGTTCAACTCCACATCTTGACGGAGGCTCCCAAGCGACACCTAACCAATCTAGGAGGCACCACCCTCCAAAAGGTAATAGATGGTGTTGATGATGATGAACTCCTTGCTCTTGTGCTTCAAATGATAATCTCCCCAACACTCAACTCTCCTCACTGATTTGGCTGTGGTGGAAGAAAGGATTGAGTGGAAAGCAACTTGGGAAGGCTAGAAATCAAGTTTCATATGGTGGGAGTGGAGCAACTTGATCTCAACACAAGGGTAGGTAGTTTTCTTCTCGAAATGTAAGGTAGGAGTGGTAGTTCTTTCGATGGCTCTCTCCACGAATGAAGAGGGGTGGAGGGTATTTATAGCCTCCACACAAAATCCAACCGTTACACACATTTGACCAAACTCGGTCGGACCGAAGTTGACAACTCGGTGAGACCGAAAGTTCAAATCTTGTGAGCGTTGGGATTTTCGTGGGACCGAAAATACAATCTCGGTGAGTCCGATTCTTCCAAAGGCTAGGGTTTGCCAATCTCGGTGGGACCGACTTTATCATCTCGGTGACACCGATTTGATGACGAAGATTCTGAAGCTTGGCAACACTAGTTTCGTGAGACCGAGTTCGAATCGGAAAATCCGAAATATCTAGGGTTTGGCTTTGTGGTGAGGTGGTTCATCTCGGTGTGGTGAGTTTAGGGAATCGGTGGGACCGAGATTACTTATGAGTGTATATTGGAATGAAAGATTGCTGATAGTTTGGGAGATGTATCACTAAGCACTTTGAGCAACCAGATCATTAACATAACCTCATCCCCTTTTAATAGTATTGGCTTTCCTATAGACTCAATGTGATCTTGGATCACTAAACCAAAAATGGAGTCTTGAGCTTTTGCCAATGCTTGCCTTAGCATTTTGAGGGGTCCACTTCTTCAGTCATTGCCATACCCATATCACTGAACTTTCTGAAATGATTCTCAAGAAACTATTAGTTCAATGACATATATGTTGTTATTAATTACCAAAACCACCCGGGGATTAGTTGCACTTTCAGGGGGCCCTGAATCATGTGGAGGCGCACCCGATCCGATCGACACGATGGCGATGGTGGTGGCGCGGTAGTGTCGGAGGTGGCGTGGGCTGCGGGCATGGCGGCTAGCCCTATTTGGGTGGCGGCGACGTTGTGGTCGGCGTGCTATCTACCTTTGGATCAGCGATGGTGGCATGGAGGTCCTGGTGATCACATTGGCGGCACCTTCGGCCAGATCAGTTCTGACCAGTACAGTCGACAGTGGTGGTCATCTATGCCGTTAGAGGTGGTCAGCCTGTAGCTGGATGGTCGGATCTCGAGATTTA
Source organism: Aegilops speltoides (assembly GCA_021437245.1). Classification (NCBI taxonomy): domain Eukaryota; kingdom Viridiplantae; phylum Streptophyta; class Magnoliopsida; order Poales; family Poaceae; genus Aegilops; species Aegilops speltoides. Next base: position 38,759,078 of record CM038141.1, read on the forward strand.
TCATCTAGTCCCGACTATGAGTCGGGGAGACATAGTTGCCGGTGAAAACCGAGCCATTGGCGGGCAATGGCGGCGTTTTGTGCCGCTACCTTGATGAAGGCATCGTCATGTAACGACCCACTCATGCTGCTTCGGGAGAAACCCTAGGATTTGGTCTTCCAAATCGGACGATGGCGGTACTACGGTGCCGTTTCTCTCTTGGGAGCATCATTTGTGGAGTGGCTTCGTCTTGCACGGAGCTATGGTGAAGCTGTCAAGTCATTCTTGGTCGACAGGTGCTACCACTACAAAAAAGACACATCTGTGACATTATGGGCCGAACAAATTCTTTCTTTCATGCTTATGATACTTCTATGATGATAATTATGACAAAAACACGTATCATAATAGATGTGGTGGGCTCCTACTTTTATGACAAAGTGGAGTTGAAAATGCTGAAGTGCATTAAAAAGTATGATCAAATTGCTTGGTTTGACACCGGGGTGCTCATGATTTATATCTATGCCATGAAGGCGGAGTCGTGCCATTATATTTTGAAAAAGCATGCTAGGTATAACATTTGTCTTACCCAGCGAAGTCATGCCATTAAATTTGAAGCTCAACTGATGTCGTTCCGTGAGTAGGGATAAAATTCGTTGAGCATCGTATATTCTGAAAAAGTAATGATTATGTTCTTGTATTCATGGATATTTTACCATAAAATAGGTTACATGATAAACATGCTAGGTAGCATTCAACATCAAAAATTATGTTTATCATTTACCTACTCGAGGACGAGCAGGAATAAAGCTTGGGGATGCTGATATGTCTCCAACCTATTTATATTTTTTGATTATTTCATGCTATTATATTATCAATATTGGATGCTTTGGGAATTATTAGAGAAGTTCAAATTCAAACAAGTCGAATTTAATTCAAACTATTTGAGTCTCTAAACCCATTAAAGTGAACTCCAAATGGGATGCACTTTAATATGGTAACCTTACACATTAAATGTGATTTGTGGGATTTTTTGGAATATTCTATATGGAAGTAAAATTATAACTCAAATTTTCATTAAATTTTTAGAGAAAGTTAGGTTGAGTTTTGGGATTTGGACAGTTGTGAAATGGTTTGTGAAATAGCACGAGAGATGAAGTTGGATTGAAAGAAAATTTTACATGCTGAGAAGAAAAAGAAAAACACTCATACATAAGCATCCATAAATTAAATATAAATTACAAAGTTGTCCCTGGATGCAAATATTAGGTTTGTGCTGGTACAGTTGTTACATCGGTTGAGCTTGAAATTTGTTTATACACTCAATATACACCATACACGACTTATGTATAGATTTGGCACTTTCTTATGTCTGATTGCCATATTTAAGAAATATATTGAAATTTTGAGGCATATGGTGAATATAATTCAATTTTGAACTGAAAGTGCATAGACAAGTGGGCAAAATTGGTTTGAAATTTTTTATTTGTGTTCTTGAGTCTATGTTTAGGCCTTATCCAAGAAAATAAAAATAAAATCCAGACATGGGGGTGCCAAAACTCGACCTCAAACACGTAGTTTATTGGTTTTTAATCCCAAATGCTAACAAAGTCTGAAAAACATTGACTTGGCATCATGCTCTCATGTAACACCTAGAAGTTGTTGTAAAAAAATTGAGAAGGCTTTGCATAAGTTGCAACGTTCGCGACTTAGAAACCGGACCATCTCCATGGAAGAATATAGGTTTCAAGAGAGAACGAGTGAGGTTTGGGCAAAGTGATAGGTTTTTCATTGCTTGAGCTCAAAAATAATTCTACACTCAACACAGACCATTACACTTCCCATACCAAAATTTGGTATTTTTGGGGTTCATATGCTAGGTATTTATCATTATGTGCATTTCTAGGAATTCAATGGATATGATTGAAATTTCATCTACCAAGGCATAATTTTTTTGAAAAATTTGGGTTGAGAAATATTATTTGCGCTCTCGAGTCTTTGTTTAGGCCCTATCCAAGAAAATGAAAGGAATTTCAAACATGAGGGTTCCAAGAATCAACCCCTAAGAACCCACAAGTGTAGGGGTGCAATTGTAGTTTTTTGTAAGTAGAGTGTTGAAACCAACATGGAGGGGAAGGATTTGGTTGATGGAAAATAGCAAGGAATCACTGTAAAAGCTACAAAGGTTATTTTATTGTTTGTTTGATCAGGAGAGCAATTGCAAGAATGTAATTTGCATAAAAATGTATTGGTGCAGGAAGTGGGACAATTCTTAATTGTACTAAGGAGAATCTGGTTGTATTACTTATCTGGATCAAATCGTTCTCGAGGCCGGCGACAATCTCACCTAGTGTTTTCATGTAGTTCCATTGATATAAACTTTCATTGACTCGATAAGTGTTGTGTGGTGGAACCTAAATATGTGCTATTACGTAGACTAAGGCATAGCCAACTACTGGTGGAGAGGGGCTGATGCCTTCCCACCCAACCAGGTTTAAGGCATGATACTTGCAATTTGGTTTGTTACACTAATTATACTGTAGGGGACTCTCTTACAATATTCCTATAAAAAGTGTTATTATCACATGAAAAAAGTACATACTTATTATTATAGCCTCCATGCAATTATCCACAAATATAAGATACTCCCTCCATTCCTAGATATAGGGTGTATAGTTTTTGGCACGAAAATTAAAGAACACACATGGAGGGAAAATATCACAAGTTTTGGGCGAGATTACACCTGAATAATTGACATGAGAAAATAGAGGAGCTTGCCTCATGTAAGGAAATGTAATCAAATCCCTAAAATAATTATCCAAACGAGTGGTGCAACTCAATACACCATATATTTCGGACTTTTTCTCAAAAATCTATACACCTTATATCAAGGAACGGAGGGAGTAATAATTAAGATAACATCTAACCATAACATTAAACCAGGGATCCCCAATTACTCCTTGTGCAAGAATTCATGAACTAGGGGCACAGTAATATATAGTTGTCAGTCCAGTCGCCCATCCTAGGCAAATATAGAATGAAAGTTTTGCGAGCAGAAGGAGTCATAAAAAAATACGGAGTAGGGGTGGTGTATAGGGCCACCACATGCTCCTAGGCCACGTGGTCCCCTCCAGGCTCAACTGCATTGCCTCTTTTTCCTGATGTTCCTTATCTTTGGTAAAAAACTATAAAATATGATCTCCAGAGTTTTTTGCAGACAATTTCCATAAATTTTCATGTTCATGTTTTTTGTCGGTTCTGGAGCATTCCAAAATTTAGTTTTGATGAATTTGTCCGAGGTACTTACATGTATAACACTATTGTCCACTTCTAGTGGGTTGCCGAAAATGTTGTACTTACGTCTGGGCATTCACCATTCTCGGTATGGTGCCCGCAACACTAATTATCTTGATTGCTCCTGACCAGTAAAGGTCCTAGATAATATATGGGCCTTCCCATTTGGATAGAAGCTTACCTGAATATCCAAGATGAGACTCGTACAAGAGAACCTTATCTCCTCGAGAAGTGTTATGATTGTTTGAGAGGAATGTGATGTCGATCACACGTCATAACTATTAAATCCTCTCAGATGGGGCGACTGGGGTCTCTCTCATTCACCCCAAACCGCGCCGCCTCCAAATATTGCACGTCGGTGTCGCACTCGCGCTTCATCTTTGCTGGCGACTCCCCATTCCCGTACCACGACCTCTCAACCATCATCCTCAAGTCCCTCAACGTCACAAGCTGGAAATATGACATGGATGCAATAGTAAATCCATGTTATTATCCTATTTTCCATGTTCATAATTATTTTGTATTTATGTGCACTAATTTTAATTATTCTTGAATGAGAGATCCAGAGAAACCCAGTTGCATGTGTGGAAACATAAACACCTAACAGATCCGTAGTCTCGCCTCTAAGACTAGCAGATGTATTTGTGATGATCCTATTTTCATGATCATGGACATTGTTAGAGTAGCAAGGATGTTGGTAATAATGAGAGCACCTTGTTAGTGGAACAATGGTATTGGATAGACCGGATACTTATGATATACTGTGATATCACATGATCACTTAGTTTTCGGTATTATAATATAAAGAGTTAACATTTACATATGTCCTTCGAGCATGAGACTATCGTAGGCCTTCATACCGGATGGTTAATTTGCGGTTGCCAAATGTTTCCTAAAACTAGGAGATTATAAAGGTAGCTTACGAGTACAATGGAACCGTATGCCAAGGTTCTCGATGATTCAAGACTAGGATTTGCTCCTCCATGGAAAGATACTCTTCAGTCTCACTAGGTATTATGTTATCCATTATTGTCTAGCTAGACATAGTGATAATGATCACAGCGATACCGGAATACGGAAAAGAGAAAAGAGAACAACACGAGTAAAGAGGATAATAAATATAGCGATCAAAGTGTTTATCACGAGAATATTGTCTCGCCTTGGGTTTTGTAGAAGTAGCACGAACCAAAGGGAAGTTGAAAGTTCAACTAATCCCCAGGTGGTTGATACGTCTCCAACGTATCTATAATTTTTGATTGTTCCATGCTATTATATTATCTGTTATGGATGTTTAATGGGCTTTAATATGCTCTTTTATATTATTTTTGGGACTAACCTATTAACCGGAGGCCGAGTGCCAGTTTCTATTTTTGTGTGCCTATTTTAGTGTTTTACAAAAAGGAGTATCAAACGGAGTCCAAACGGAAAGAAACCTTCGCGAGGATCTTTCTTGGACCAAAAGCAATCCAGAAGACTTGGAGTTGAAGTGTGGGACTCTACGAGGAGGCCACGAGGCAGGAGGGCGCGCCCAGGGGGGAGGCGCGTCCCCCACCCTCTTGGGCCCCTCGTAGCTCCACCGACGTACTTCTTTCGCCTATACATACTCTTATACCCTAGAAACATTAGGGAGAGCCATGAAACCACTTTTCCACCACCACAACCTTCTGTACTCGTGAGATCCCATCTTGGGGCCTTTTCTGGCGATCTGCCGGAGGAGGAATCTATCACGGAGGGCTTCTACATCAACACCATTGCCTCTCCGATGAAGCGTGAGTAGTTTACCAAAGACCTTGGGGTCCATAGTTATTAGCTAGATGGCTTCTTCTCTCTCTTTGATTCTCAATACCATGTTTTCCTCGATGTTCTTGGAGATCTATTCGATGTAATACTCTTTTGCGGTGTGTTTGTTGAGATCCGATGAATTGTGGATTTATGAACTTGATCATCTATGAATATTATTTGGTTAGATGTGGTTTTATGTTTTTGTTAGCGTTTGTGCCAAGTATAACCTTTGGGAAGACTTGGGTGAAGTCATTTTTTACTGGAGAGTACTTTTAGGTTGATTTTTTGCAGATGATTAATAGACAAATTCCTCACACACACCAATTTATTTCAGAATTTTTAGAGTTACATAAGTATTCAAAAGTTACAGATTGCTACAGACTGTTCTATTTTTGACAGATTCTGTTTTTCGTGTGTTGTTTGCTTATTTTGATGAATCTATGAGTAGTATCGGGGGGGGGGGGGGTATGAACCATAGTGAAGTTTGAATACAGTAGGTTTAACACCAATATAAATAAAAAATGAGTTCATTACAGTACCTGAAAGTGGTGGTTTGTTTTCTTATACTAACGGGGCTCATGAGATTTTCTGTTGAAGTTTTGTGTTGTGAAGTTTTCAAGTTTTGGGTAAAGATTTGATGGATTTTGGAATAAGGAGTGCAAAAGCCTAAGCTTGGGGATTACCAAGGCACCCCAAGATAATCTAAGGACAACCAAAAGCGTAAGCTTGGGGATGCCCCGGAAGGCATCCCCTCTTTCGTCTTCATCTATCGGTAACTTTACTTGGGGCTATATTTTTATTCACCACATGATATGTGTTTTGCTTGGAGCATCTTGTATGATTTGAGTCTTTTATTTTTAATTTAACACAATCATACTTGCTGTACAAACCCTTTGGGAGAGACACACATGAATCAGAATTTATTAGAATACTCTATGAGCTTCACTTATATCTTTTTAGATAGACAATTTTGCTCTAGTGCTTCCCTTATATATTTTTAGAGCACGGTGGTGGTTTTATTTTATAGAAATTATTGATCTCTCATGCTTCACTTATATTATTTTGGGAGTCTTTTGGAACAGCATGGTAATTTGCTTTGGTTATAAAACTAGTCCTAATATGATGGGCATCCAAGATGGGTATAATAAAAACTTTGATATAAAGTGCATTGAATACTATGAGAAGTTTGATTCTTTACGATTGTTTTGTGATATGAAGATGGTGATATTAGAGTCATGCTAGTTGAGTAGTTGTGAATTTGAGAGATACTTGTGTTAAAGTTTGTGATTCCCGTAGCATGCACGTATGGTGAACCGTTATGTGATGAAGTTGGAGCATGATTTATTTATTGATTGTCTTCCTTATGACTAGCGGTCGGGGGCTCGCGATGGTCTTTTCCTAGCAATCTATTCCCTAGGAGCATGCACGTAGTACTTCGTTTTGATAACTAATAAATTTTTGTAGTAAGTATGTGAGTTCTTTATGACTAATGTTGAGTCCATGGATTATACGCACTCTCACCCTTCCACCATTGCTAGCCTCTCTAGTACCGCACAACTTTCACCGGTACCATACACCCACCATATACCTTCCTCAAAAAAGCCACCATACCTACCTATTATGGCATTTCCATAGCCATTCCGAGATATATTGCGATGCAACTTTCCACCGTTCCGTTTATTATGACACGCTCCACCATTGTCATATTGCTAGCATGATCATGTAGTTGACATCGTATTTGTGGCAAAGCCACTATTCATAATTTTTCATACATGTCACTCTTGAATCATTGCACATCCCAATACACCACCGGGGGCATTCACATAGAGTCATATTTTGTTCTAAGTATCAAGTTGTAATTCTTGAGTTGTACATAAATAAAAGTGTGATGATCTTCATTATTAGAGTATTGTCCCATGTGAGGAATGGATGATGGAGACTATGATTCCCCCACAAGTCGGGATGAGACTCCGGACTAAATACAAAGAAGGGGCCATAAAAAAAAGGAGAAAAAGCCCAAAAAAATGAGAGAAAAGGAGAGAAGGGGCAATGCTACTATCCTTTTACCACACTTGTGCTTCAAAGTAGCAACATGATCTTCATCATAGAGAGTCTCCTATGTTGTCACTTTCATATACTAGTGGGAATTTTTCACTATAGAACTTGGCTTGTATATTCCAATGATGGGCTTCCTCAAAGTTCCCTAGGTCTTCGTGAGCAAGCAAGTTGGATGCACACCCACTTAGTTTTCTTGTTGAGCTTTCATACACTTATAGCTCTAGTGCATCTGTTGCATGGCAATCCCTACTCACTCACATTGATATCTATTGATGGGAATATCCATAGCCCATTGATACGCCTAGTTGATGTGGGACTATCTTCTCCCTTTTTGTCTTATCCACAACCACTATTCTATTCCACATATAGTGCTATGTCCATGGCTCACACTCATGTATTGCGTGAAGATTGAAAAAGTTTGCGAACATCAAAAGTATGAAACAATTGCTTGGCTTGTCATCGGGGTTGTGCATGATTAAATACTTTGTGTGATGAAGATAGAGCATAACCAGACTATATGATTTTGTAGGGATAGCTTTCTTTGGCCATGTTATTTTGAGAAGACATGATTGCTTTGTTAGTATGCTTGAAGTATCATTGGTTTTATGTCAATATTAAAATTTTGTCTTGAATATTTCGGATCTGAACATTCATGCCACAATAAAGAAAATTACACCGAGAAATACGCTAGGTAGCATTCCACATCAAAAATTCTGTTTTTATCATTTACCTACTCGAGGACGAGCGGGAATTAAGCTTGGGGATGCTTGATACGTCTCCAACGTATCTATAATTTTTGATTGTTCCATGCTATTATATTATCTGTTATGTTTGTTTAGTGGGATTTAATATGCTCTTTTATATTATTTTTGGGACTAACCTATTAACCGGAGGCCCAGTACCAATTTCTGTTTTTTTTGCCTATTTTAGCGTTTTACAAAAAAAGAATATCATACGGAGTCCAAACGTAATGAAACCTTCGCGAGGATCTTTCTTAGAACAAAAGCAATCTAGAAGACTTGGATTTGAAGTCTAGGACTCTACGAGGAGACCACGAGGCAGGAGGGCACGCCCAGCGGGGTAGGCGCGCCCCCACCCTCATGGGCCCCTCGTAGCTCCACCGACATACTTCTTTTGCCTATATATACTCTTATACCCTAGAAACATCAGGGGGAGCCACGAAACCACTTTTCCACCGCTGCAACCTTCTGTACCAGTGAGATCCCATCTTGGGGCCTTTTCTGGCAATCTGCCGGAGGGGGAATCGATCACGGAGGCTTCTACATCAACACCATTGCCTCTCCGATGAAGCGTGAGTAGTTTACCATAGACCTTAGGGTCCATAGTTATTAGCTAGATGGCTTCTTCTCTCTCTTTGATTCTCAATACCATGTTTTCCTCGATGTTCTTGGAGATCTATTTGATGTAATACTCTTTTGCGGTGTGTTTTCCGAGATCCGATGAATTGTGGATTTATGAACTTGATCATCTATGAATATTATTTGGTTCTTCTCTGAATTCTTATATGCATGATTTGATATCTTTGCAAGTCTCTTCGAATTATCGGTTTAGTTTGGCCTACTAGATTGATCTTTCTTGCAATGAGAGAAGTGCTTAGCTTTGGGTTGAATCTTACGGTGTCCTTTCCCAGTGACAGTAGGGCAGCAAGGCGCGTATTGTATTGTTACCATTAAGGATAAAAAGATGGGGTTTATATCATATTGCTTGAGTTTATCCCTCTACATCATGTCATCTTGCTTAATATGCGTTACTCCGTTCTTATGAACTTAATACTCTAGATGCATGCTGGATAGCGGTCGATGTGTGGAGTAATAGTAGTAGATGCAGAATCGTTTCGGTCTACTTGACATGGACGTGATGCCTATGTTCATGATCATTGCCTTAGATGTCTTCATAATTATGCACTCTTCTATCAATTGCTCGGCAGTAATTTGTTCACCCACCGTAATACATGCTATCTTGAGATAAGCCACTAGTGAAACCTATGGCCCCCAGGTCTCTTTCCTATTACAATACATCTCTTACTATTTTATCACATCTCATTTACTATTTTGCAATCTTTACTTTCCAATCTATACAACCAAAATACCAAAAATATTTACTTTACTATCTCTATTACATCTCACTTTTGCAAGTGACCATGAAGGGATTGACAAGCCCTTTATTGCGTTGGTTGCAAGGTTCTTGATTGTTTGTGCAGGTACTAGGTGACTTGTGTGTCGTCTCCTACTTGATTGATACCTTGGTTCTCAAAACTGAGGGAAATACTTACGCTACTTTGCTGCATCATGCTTTCCTCTTCAAGGGAAAACCAACACATGCTCAAGAGGTAGCAGTGGTTTAGGTAATTCATAACAACATATATGTCATTGATCTAATGCTTATTGATAATAGATTTCAGAAAACATCAATGATTGGCATGTCAAGGACATGAGATTGTGGATCCCTCAAAATACTAAGAACATGAATTGGCAAAGCTTCAAGACTCCACACTTTGGTCAAGTGATCCAAGATCACATTGAGTCCATAGTAAAGCCAATACGATTAAAATGGGATGAGGTTTTGATCATGACTCAATTGCTTGATGATTGATAACTCACAAGTATAGGGGATTGTTTGTAGCCTTTTTCGATAAATAAGAGTGTCGAACCCAATGAGGAGCGAAAGGTAGAACAAATATTCCCTCAATTTCTACCGACCACCGACACAACTCTACGCACACCTAACGTTTGCTTTACCTAGGAAAAGTATGAAACTATTTTGTAGGTGTGAAGTGAGAACTACTTTGCAAGAATAAAAATATGAATAATTTGCGAGATAATAAAAGTTAGTTGTTTCGTAAATAGATTTTTGTCACACAAGAAAGTTATTTGTACCTAGGTGATCGATAACTAAACCGGTAATCATTGTTGCAATTTTATATGAGAGGGAGGCATGAGCTAACATAATTTCCATACTTGGATCATATGCACTTATGATTGGAACTCTAGCAAGAATCCACAACTACCAAAGATTATTAAGGTAAAACCCAACCATATCATTAAGTATCAAGTCCTCTTTATCCCATACGCAACAACCCCCTTACTCGGGTTTGTGCTTATGTCACTCACACCACTTGTCGGTGTCATAACCGGCGGATCTCCGGTAGGGGGTCCCGAACTATGCGTTTGAGGCTAGTGGTAACAGGAGGTGGGGGACACAATGTTTACCATGTTCGGGCCCTCTCTATGGAGGTAATACCCTACTTCCTGCTTGATTGATCTTGATGAATATGAGTATTACAAGAGTTGATCTACCACGAGATCGTAATGGCTAAAACCCCAGAAGTCTAGCCTATGATTGTGATTTTTATCTCTACGGACTAAACCCTCCGGTTTATATAGACACTGGAGGGGGCTAGGGTTACACAAAGTCGGTTAGAGAGAAAAGGAATCTACATCCGAATCGCCAAGCTTGCCATCCATGCAAAGGAGAGTCCCATCCGGACACGAGAAAAAGTCTTCTGTCTTATATCTTCATAGCCCAACAGTCCGGCCCATGTTAATAGTCCGTCCATCCGAGGACCCCTTAATCCCGAACTCCCTTAGTAGCCCCCGAACCAGGTTTCAATGAAGATTTGTCTGGCGCACAGATTGTCTTCGGCATTGCAAGGCGGGTTCCTTCTCCGAATACTTCAAAGTACCTGACTTAAAGAGTAGTATCCGGCTTTCCATTTAATGTCGTGCTCATCGGCTTCTACACCTTCATGATTTCAGTTTCCATGTGTCGAGCGAATAAGAGAGGTCGGGGCATTTTTGCACTTACCACCCTGACCATACAAGAAAGTCGTCTATTTAAAGAGATGGGGATCCTCAGATCTAGTCCACACCAAGCGCGGAACCCTTAGAGCTTGCCAGCAAAAACCATCCCAACATGGCTAGCGCTCCCAGCTCTTCCTCCCGCCCTCATGGCCTCAAACAGGGTGATTGGGAAAACTGTTCCGTATCCCACGGCCAACTGGTGAAGCTGCAGACCCAGGGATTTCTTCCGCTCGCAGATCTAGTCCCCGTAAGAGCCGGATTGGCTTCCTTTGACGATGGGGAGCAGGCGGAGAAGTTCCCCAACACATCCAGGGGGAACGAGTATGCTTCGTTCCCTACTTATTGAGAGGCGTCGGATTTCCAATCCATCCATATCCTCCGAGGGCTTCTGGAGCACTATGGCCTCCAACTGCACAATTTTACTCCTGCCTCTATCCTGCACATCGCGGGTTACGTCGCTCTCTGCGAGCTATTTCTAGGTTGTGAGGCCCATTTCGAGTTATGGAAGAAGCTGTTTTGCCTCATCCCTCGTAATCAAGAGGGATCAATATTCCAAGTGGGCGGAGTCGAGATATGGCGCATCGTCGGGACATGATACCTATCCGGCACGCCTGAGAAGGCATCCGAAGAATGGCCTTCCGAATGGATCTATGTTGAGGATGTCTCACTTCCTGACCCAGTCCGAATGGGTCTTCCTGAATTTTCAAGTGCTCCATTGAAGAAGCGCCTCACCTGGCGTCCCCGGAGCCTCAGGGAGGAAGATAGCATGGAAGTCCACCAATTGATGAGCAAGATAAAGACACTCGCTCAATCCGGATTGTCAATAGTCGAGGTTATGGCGATATCCATAATGTGAGGGGTTCAACCACTCCAATACCGAGGGCACCCTAACCCACTGTGGTCGGAAGGGTTCGGACACTCCCTCTGCTCTAGCGAAAATACTGTCCGGATTATACAAAGGGGAGAAAGAGGAGTTCATCCGCATTAAGCCCAGAGATGGATTTTCCATGTACAACCCTCCTAGCTGGGCGAGTCTCCATCCCACTACTCTACTCCATTTACTCCCTGAGTCCCTTTCCATACATACTAATCCGTCTGTTTGTAACAGGAATGGCGGAAAATTACCAAGGAGATCCACAACCCTGCACAACAGCCAGAGGACAACAACCAGGCCCTCGACCCCAGATTCGAAGAGGATCTGGATATATTCGTGGAGCTCGGGGAAGGAGTGTTTTACCAGGTGAGCTATGACGGCACAGAAGTGGCCATCATCCCTGACTATCCCCGCCTTCTCCCTACATCACATGTAAGTAATCAGGAGACTTATCCTTCTAAAGAATTTCCTCCTTCCGCCTTACCCACCGCACTATCTTATGCTCTAAAGGGAAGGCTATCGGCGCGCCACGCTGCACCTGAAGCGACTCACAAGAAAGCGGCGCCTATGCCGGGCAGGCCTTCGAAGAGGAAGGCAAATAGAAACATGGCTGAGCCTTCATCAAAGAGGTATGGTTTTAAATATGCTCCATGGTTGTCATCCTAAAGTATGACACTATCCATTGTGTCTTATCAGGAAAAACATTCGCCGGACTGTGTCCGGGGATCCTGCCGATCATTCCTCTACTAGTCGGATTCTGGACCCTGTCTCGAGGACTGAGGCTAATGCGGAAGTGACACCGGATTGTCCTTCTACGGAGGATTCGGAGAAAGTATCCATCACAAACTCTGGAAAGCACCATGAATCATCAGCGCTTGCGGGCCGCTCTTCACGACCCTGGTTTTTCAGAAGAGGCTTTCAATGCCTTCAACTCGGGTGATGCATACATCCGAGCTGCTCGAGATGATCTATCCAGAGCCACAAATCAGTATTTGAAAGATATGCGGGTAAGTTCATACTTGCACAATTCTAATAATTATATACCAGTAGCCCCCGAGACTTGAAGCAATTTAAGCAACTGATTTGAGGATCGTTGTATACCCATGTGTTCAAAGAGAAGAACAACCTATTGCCTCAAGAGCTGGAGAAGTGTCAGATCCAGCTAGCCACTGCTACGGCCGAACTGGAGGAATCCAAGAAGGCAGAGTCTAGTAATGATACTTTCCATTGAGAAAACATAATCATATGCCAGGAATATTAATGCGGGTGTGTTTCTTATGGCAGAGTCATCAGATCATCCGGGAGAGGTACCGGAAGCCTCACCGGCAGTAGGTCTAGGGGCTAAAAGGCAACTAGCTGCGGGCGAGCGTATACTGACGCAGGTTCAGGCGGAGAAAAACAAACTCCAAGATTCCCTCGCCAAGCTGGGCGAAGAGCTAAAAGATGTGCGAGCCCAGCTGGCTGACTCCGTGAAGGAGAATAAGAAGCTGCGAGGCAGCATATTTAGTATGTGTTTAAACTTACCCCTGCGTAATGCGGCTAGGGAAGAAACTGATAGAATTATGTCTGTAGGTATATTGACGGGCCGTCTCGAAGAGGGGGTGTCCGGATCGTCAAGCGATCTGCTACAAGAGCTGTCGCAAATGCATGAGCGAGCTCGGTAGGCGATGCAAAGCATTGCTAAGGCCTTATGGCCATCCGACTCCCCTCCTGGAAGTATGGAGGGGCTTGTGCAACTGTACAAGGGAGCGTGGTGGCGCTTCCTATTATGGAAGATATCGGCCTGCCGTGAAGGTACGCGAAAGGCCTGGGCGATGGTGAAAACTCGATATACCAAGCTCAACCCGAATCACATGGCCCGGGTTGGACCTGTAGGGTCAAATGGAGAAGAAATTCCTGTTAGTTTGGTACATGACCAGGTACAAGTAGCCGTCAGGTATTCCCAACAGGATTGTAGGCTAGATAGCCTATTGGATGGCATATGGGAAGAAGTTTTTGAGTCCAAGTGACTATGTACTTCAATTGACAAATTTGTCTCTAGCTGAATTGTAAAACAATTGTCATGGCGGACCTTTTCGCTTCGACCTCTGGACCCGAAGGTGCGGAGTGCTTCCGAATTCCCACTCGGTAATTTAGATCGGGGTATGCGTGGAAACCAGGCGGAGGGGTCATAGTTTCTTGAACAGACATGTATCCGGCTAGTTATGTTATATCACATTTTGATCATAATTAACATCTTCTAGAGAGAATAGTTCCATTAAGGGTTCCTTTCCCTGGGTCGACATGCATTTAACATGCACGTCCAGACTGTGATTGAAAAAATCGCTGCATACTTAACATCTGGGGCTTCATAGTGTAACGGATAAAAAACATCTTTAGTCTGCCGACCGAATATTCCCTTAAGAATGCTAGCTTTCAGCTTCACCCAGTCCGAGGTACACATTCGGATGACCTAGCAGTAACAATCGCAGAGGTGCTCCCTTTATGCCCTAGCCAAACTAATGGGAACGTAGGGCATAAGCACATGAGCCAGGTAACCCAGCTTGGCAAAAACTTAATTCATATCGATGCATATAATGGCGAAGAAAAGCTACATATGCGGAAAAGACACACATGTGGTGAGCTTGATGCTTGGAATATAAAAATAATAATAATAATAATAATAATAATAATAATAATAATAATAATAATAATAATAATAATAATAATAATAATAAGCTTCTATACGAGAAGCCCCCAGGTATAATTGACGTACATACTTGAGAATGTGTGCGTCGTAGGTGTACGGTTTAGCCGCACGAGAGCTTTAAGGCTAAAAAAAAGAAAAGGTGAAAAGAGAGGAAAATAGAGAATGTAAATAAAAGGAAGAAAGGAGACGAACGAAGAGTCCGGCGCTAGGCATAGAATCTTCGGAGTCTGGCCGCGTTCCATGGGTTCGGCTCCAGGCGATTGTCTGATGCATCACGCAGGCGGTACACTCCTCCGGTGAGAACTTCTTCAATGATAAAGGAACCCTCCCACTTGGGCTTGAGTTTGTCCTTTTTCTTCTCCGGCAAGCGTAGAACGAGTTTGCCAACATTATAAGTCTTGGCCCATACTTCTCTGCTTTGATATCTGTGGGCCTGTTGTTGATAGAATGCGGAACGGGCTTTTGCAACGTCACGCTCCTCCTCCAGGACATCTAAGCTTTCCTGCCGATCAAGTTCGGCCTCTCTCTCTTCATACATGCACACTCAAGGTGAGTCATGAATAATGTCACAGGGTAACACAGCCTTTGCATCATACACCATGAAGAAAGGTTTTTATCTTGTAGAATGATTGGGCGTGGTCCGCAGCCCCCAAAGTACGGAGTCGAGCTCCTCCACCCAGTGCTTGTCTGATTCTTTCAAAGACCGCACTAATCTGGGTTTAATGCCGCTCCTAATAAGACCATTGGCTCGTTCGACTTGACTGTTGGTTTGTGGGTGATAGATGGAGGCGTAGTCGAGCTTGATGCCCAGACTAGCACACCAGGATTTCACCTCATCGGCTGTGAAATTGGAGCCATTGTCAGTGATGATGCTGTGTGGAACACCATAACGGTGCACAACACCGGATATAAAGTCTATCATTGGCCCGACTTCGGTCGTTTTAACTTGTTTGGCTTAAATATACTTGGTGAATTTATCCACCATGACCAAAAGGTTTTTTTCTTATTATTTCCTCCTTTAAGGGGTTCGACCATATCAAGCCCCCAGACCGCAAAAGGCCAAGTGATGGGGATTTTTTGTAAAGTGGTGGGTAGCATATGGCTTTAGTTGGCGAAAAGCTAGCATCTGGTGCAATGTTGGACAAGGTCCTGTGCATCTGCTCGGGCGGTCGGCCAATAGAAACCTGTACGGAAGGCCTTGCTTACAAGGTCCCGAGCCGCAGCATGGTGACCACCAAGACTGACATGAATTTCAGCCAAGAGCTGCCGCCCTTCTTCCTCGGAGGTTCTTTGAAGTACTCCGGTAGCGCTTTTCTTGTAGAGTTCTCCCTCATGAACTTTGTAGGCTTTAGAGCGCCACACAATGCAGCGTGCCTCATTCTGATCCTCAGGGAGTTCTCGTCTATTAAGGTAGGCCAAGAAGGGTTCAGTCCATGGGGCAATGACTGCCATGATGAGATGGGCCGATAGTGTAATTTTGGTGGCTGAGCCCCCGGTGACGTCGGTGTGTTCGGAGTGTGGGGTTGTAGTCGGATCCGAATTGGTGTTGCCGCTCTCCCCTTGCCACACCACGGATGGCTTCAAAAGCTTTTCCAAGAAGATGTTAGGTGGGACGGGGTCGCGCTTAGTGCGGATGCGAGCAAGGACATCCGCTGCTTGGTTACTTTCTCGAGCCACATGGTGAAACTCGAGCCCCTCAAACCGAGCCGACATTTTGAGAACGGCGTTACGGTAAGCCGCCATCTTCGGATATTTGGCATCGAAATCTACATTTATTTGAGATATTGCAAGGTTTGAATCCCCGCGCACTTCCAGGCGTTGTATGCCCATGGAGACGACCATCCGGAGACCTTGCAATTAGGCTTCGTATTCGGCTGCATTGTTGGTGTCCGTGAATAATATTTGGAGGACATACTGAACTGTATCTCCAATAGGGGATGTTAGGACAACGCCTGCCCCTAAGCCTGCCAGCATTTTGGAGCCGACAAAGTGCATGACCCAGTTGGAATATGTGACGTACTCTTTAGGGAGTTCGGCCTCTGTCCATTCGGCGACGAAGTCGGCCAGTACTTGAGATTTAATGGCCTGGTGCGGTTTGTATGATATGTCGAATGGTAGGAGCTCAAAGGCCCACTTGGCAATCCGGCCCGTAGCATCGCGGTTGTTTATTATGTCGTTGAGTGGTACTTCAGAGGCCACCGTTATTGAGCACTCTTGAAAATAGTGTTGTAGTTTCCGGGATGCCATGAAGACCGCGTATACTATTTTTTTGGTAATGAGGGTACCGGGATTTGCATGGTGTGAGGACATTGGATATGTAGTATACCGGCTTCTAAAGCGGGAATTTGTGCCTGTCCTCCTCTCGTTCGACAATGAGCACCATGCTTACGACTTGGTGTGTGGCTGATATGTATAATAACATGGGTTCGCCGATGTTCGGCGTGGCTAGGATTAGATTGCTTGCAAGAAGAGCCTTCATTTCTTCAAGTCCTGCCGTGGCCGCGTCTGCCCACTCGAAGTGATCGATGCGTCAGAGGAGGCGATAGAGTGGCAATGCCTTTTCTCCTAGTGTGGAGATAAAAGCGGCTCAAAGCTGCCACACAACCAGATAATTTTTGGACTTGTTTAAGGTCTATTGGCATAGCCAACTATGACAAAGCTCGGATTTTGGCTGGGTTTGCCTCAATTCCTCTATTGGAAACGATGAAGCCTAGAAGCTTTCCAGCGGGAATACCGAAAACACACTTTTCCGGATTGATCTTGATGTCGTATGTTCGGAGGTTGTCGAATGTGAGACGCAGATCGTCTATTAAGGACTCGACGTGCCTACTTTTGATGACTACGTCATCCATGTATGCTTCAACTGTTTTGCCGATTTGTTTCTCTAGGCATGTTTAAATCATGCATTGAGCCATTGATAGGTGTCACCGGCGTTTTTGAGCCCGAAAGGCATAGTGTTGAAGCACAAAGGCCCGTATGGGGTGATAAATGCCGTTGCGGCCTGATCGGACTCCTTCATCTTGATTTGATGGTATCCGGAGTATGCATCAACGAAATACAGTGAGTCGTGTCCTGCGGTAGCATCGATAACCTGATAAATGCGGGGGAGGGGAAAGGGATCCTTAGGGCATGCCTTGTTAAAGTCTTTGAAATCAACACATAGGCGCCAGGATTTATCCTTCTTTGGTACCATTACGAGGTTTGCTAGCCAGTCCGGGTGTTTTATCTCTCTGATGAATCTGGCCTCGAGTAACTTGGCTAGCTCCTCTACCATGGCTTGTCGTTTAGGTTTGGAAAAGCACCGTAATGTTTGCTTGACCGGCTTATATCCCTTCAGTATGTTTAGGCTGTGTTCGGCCAACCTGCGTGGGATCCGCATATCAGAAGGGTGCCAGGCCAATATGTCCCAGTTTTCGCGTAGGAACGCCCGCAGTGTGGCGTCGATCGTGGGGTCCAGCTGTGCCCCGATGGATGCTGTCTTCGTGGAGTCCATTGGGTGGACCTAGAATTTGACTATTTCGTCTGCTAATTTAAAGGAGGTGGATTGGGTCCCTTATCGAGTATCATGTCGTCCCTATCCACCGTGGAGCGCGATGCGGTTACTTCTTTGGATGCAAGGGCTTCAGGCAATG
Source organism: Aegilops speltoides (assembly GCA_021437245.1). Classification (NCBI taxonomy): domain Eukaryota; kingdom Viridiplantae; phylum Streptophyta; class Magnoliopsida; order Poales; family Poaceae; genus Aegilops; species Aegilops speltoides. Next base: position 38,777,207 of record CM038141.1, read on the forward strand.
CCTCAAGGGCCAAGGCGGCGGTTTTGTTTTCAGCGCGGAGTGCTATGTCCGGATCGCTGGCAAGAGTGATGATTCGATTGGGCCCAGGCATCTTGAGCTTCATGTACCCGTAATGGGCTATAGCTTGGAAGCTTGCAAATGCATCTTTCCCTAACAAGGCGTGATATCCACTGTTGAAAGGGGCCACTTGAAAGGTTATCTCTTCGGATCGATAATTCTCCGGCATGCCGAATACCACATCGAGTGTGATTTTTCCCGCACATCGCGCCTCCCGACTGGGAATAATTCCTCAGAAGGTCGTGCTACTTTGCTCGATGCAGCTCCTGTCTATTTCCATTTTGTTGAGAGTTTCCTCATAAATGAGGTTTAGTCCGCTACCGCCGTCCATGAGCACTTTGGTAAGCCGAAAGCCGTCCACAATAGGACCGAGGACCAATGCGGCTGGTGCCCGGACTATTCTGAATTTTGGTTCGTCATTGGCATTTAAAGTTATGGCCGTGTCGTTCCAGGGGTTTATTGCTGCAACTTGGCAGACTTCATCGAGGCTGCGGAGTGCCCTTTTGCGCCTATTGTTTGAGGCGAAAGTCTCGAAGACTGTCAATACTGTAGGGTTGTTGTCTTTCATGGGATGTTGCTCTGCGGTGTTTTTGTTGAGGAGATCCTCGCCGCTCTTGGCCACCTGCCGGAGTATCCAACATGCTCTAAGGCTGTGTGTTGGTACGCTATCCGGTGTTGTGTGTATTTTGCATGGCCTATCGAGCCATCCCTCCAGAACGGTTCTGCGCCCCGTGATGGGCTTCGTTTTTTTGTTATTGGATCAGGCGACCTACGAGGGTGCATCCTTTTTGTTCGGACGAGGGGTTTAGTGGAAACCGGTGGCTCCCAAGAAGCTGCCTGAGTTTTCCAGGCGCTTTCCATTTTGCAGTACTTCTGTACTATGGTTGGCAAGTCATCGAAGTGTGATACGTGACGGTAGATTCCCTCGTCCGTGCAATTTTTTCAGAATAATGAGATTGCATCTTCATCATGGCAGTCTTTGATCTTGTCCTTGACAAGGAGGAATCTGGCCCAAAAGTGATGGACCGTTTCTTGGGACTACTGTCTGATGTGGGTAAGATTGCTTGTATCCGGGTGGGTGGGTGGATGTAAGTCCGAACCCTGAACCAATCTAGGATCCGGAGTTTGAGAAACTCCCGAGCCTAACAGTTCGGGCTCCGGGATATCAACCAATTTTTTAGGCTCACAGTCCGACTCTAGGTTTGGAGTGCGGGGCATGTCTTCCAGCGGGCGGGTATCCGGCTCTGTGAGCTCGGAAATCCGAACATAGTTCATCCTCAATATAGAGAAAGAGTTGTCGAATTGCTCCTCCACTACCGCTATCTGATGGGTGATCGACGGAGATTCAATTTCTCTTTGATCGGGTTTAAGCCCAATCTGATCGTAGTCCGTAGCGACTACCAAGGCAGCGATGCGATCCAGGAGTTCGTTCAAAGACGATAACTCCGTCGGATCCATCTGTTCGGAGTATTCTGAGCTGACGCGGATGTGATTTATGATGACCCAAGAAGTCATTGTTGGCCCAACGGCTGAACGGGCGGTCATAGTGAAGCCGCCCAGCCGGAGGGTTTGGCCTGAGGCCAGGGCTCCTGCGGAGGTGATGTTGTCCTTGATAACGAGGCGAACCATCAAGCCTATCTTCGACATCATAGCAGAACTCTCAGTGAAAGCACCAATGTCGGTGTCAAAACCGTCGGATCTCGGGTAGGGGGTCCCGAACTGTGCGTCTGAGGCTGATGGTAACAGGAGGCGGGGGACACAATGTTTACCCAGGTTCGGGCCCTCTCTATGGAGGTAATACCCTACTTCCTGCTTGATTGATCTTGATGAATATGAGTATTACAGGAGTTGATCTACCACGAGATCGTAATGGCTAAAACCCTAGAAGTCTAGCCTATGATTATGATTGTTGTCTCTATGGACTAACCCTCCGATTTATATAGACACCAGAGGGGGCTAGGGTTACACAACGTCGGTTACACAGAAAAGGAATCTACATATCTGAATCGCCAAGCTTGCCATCCACGCAAAGGAGAGTCCCATCCGGACACAGGAAGAAGTCTTCTGTCTTGTATCTTCATAGCCCAACAGTCCGACCCATGTTAATAGTCCGGCCGTCTGAGGACCCCTTAATCCTGGACTCCCTCACCACCCACCATAAGTGAATACATATTGCAACACCCTACAACGGGAATCCCTATGCTTGCGCGACATGGAGGGTGTCGGTGTCAAAACCAGCGGATCTCGGGTAGGGGGTCCCGATCTGTGCGTCAGGGCTGATGGTAACAAGAAGTAAGGGACACAGGTGTTTACCCAGGTTCGGGCCCTCTCGATGGAGGTAAAACCCTACTTCCTGCTTGATTAATATTGATGATATGGGTAGTACAAGAGTAGATCTACCACGAGATCATAGATGCTAAACCCTAGGAGCTAGCCTATGATGGTATGAATGTGATTGTGATCGGCCTTCTAAGGACCAACCTCTCCGGTTTATATATACACCGGAGAGGGCGAGGGTTTACATGGAGTCGGTTACAAGGAAGGAAATATAATATCTGGATCGCCAAGCTTGCCTTCCACGCCAAGGAAAGTCCCATCCGGACACAAGCCGAAGTCTTGAATCTTGTATCTTCACGCTTCAATAGTCTAGACGTACACAGTCCAGCTGTCTGGATACCCCCTAATCCAGGACTCCCTCAGTAGCCCCTGAACCAGGCTTCAATGACGATGAGTCCGGCGCGTAGTATTGTCTTCGGCATTGTAGGGCAGGTTCCTCCTCCGAATTCTCCAAAGTAATTATCGGATACCCAAATCGTGTCCGGATCCGAAAAATTATCTTCGCATACCACCGTAGAGAGAATGATATTTCACAAATGCAATCTGCTGACAACTTTTTCTGATGACGTGACATTTTATTACGGTCGGATCACTATTCGAACCGTTTCCCCACAACCAGCCGCAACGCATATCACGAGGCGGTTTCTGTGACACGTCTTGTCAAAGCAGAGATCGTGTCCCCTTATTACGGGATTCTCATCAATACGGGCATGGGTAATCTAACCATGCCACTAATCGCGGCGAGTGGGAGGCGGACGGGTTCCACCAGGCAAGTGGGGAAGCACAAAAAGCTTTTATCGCCTTTATAAGGAGGTCAGGTTCCTTTCTCTTTTACCCACGCCTCCTTCTCCTGCTAGCTCATTCCCCTTTGTGCGAGCCCTAACGCCCAAGCACTCTTCTCCCCCACCGATGGGAAATTTTCTGAAGATGTCCGGAGCAGGAGGCAAATGGATGGCCTCAACTGTCCAGGAGAAGGACATCAAGAAGCTCCGGGGAGCCGGGTATCTGGCCTAGAAGATCGGCCACTGTCTTCCCCCGGCAGGACAAGTCGTCCCTACTCCGGAATCTCACGAGAGAGTCGTGTTCCTTCCCCATTTCGTCCATGGGCTCGGGTTTCCACTTCACCCGTTCGTTCGGGAAGTCATGTATTACTACGGGATTGATTTTCATGATCTTTCCCCCAACTCCTTCCTCAATATCTCGACGTTCATTGTCGTGTGCGAGGCTTTTCTCCGGATCCCACCCCACTTTGGCCTATGGCTGAAGATTTTCAATGTGAAGCCCGAGGTGGTGAGTGGCGAACACGCCGAGTGTGGCGGTGCCATGGTAAGCAAGATGCCCAAGGCTGTCTGGCTGAAAGGCGCTTTCAACGACTCCGTCAAGGAGTGGCAGCAGCAGTGGTTCTATATCACTGAACCACGAGGCAAGAAGTGGGCGGCAGCTCCAGAGTTCAGATCCGGAGCTCCACTGCGGCTCACGTCCTGGCCCGAGAAGGGCCCGAACCGGTGCTCGTCTGACGAGCTGTTATTGCTCCAGACACGCATCCAGGGCGTGATCGATAGGGACGTCAAACTTGTCGTCGTAGTCCAGGTGATGCTAGTTCGCCTGGTTCTTCCTTGTCAGCGCCGAGCTTGTACCCTGTGGGAGTTCGATCTGGCTGAGCATCAAACCCTTTAGGAGCTTTACGACTCCACCCACAAGGATATCTGGAAGGTGCTCTTTAAGTCCGGCAAATCGTGGCCAGGCCCCGCTGAGGACCGCGGGTGTCGGTGTCAAAACCGGCGGATCTCGGGTAGGGGGTCCCGAACTGTGCATCTAGGCGGATGGTAACAGGAGACAAGGGACACGATGTTTTTACCCAGGTTCGGGCCCTCTCGATGGAGGTGAAACCCTACTCCTGCTTGATTAATATTGACGATATGGGAAGTACAAGAGTAGATCTACCACGAGATCAGAGAGGCTAAACCCTAGAAGCTAGCCTATGGTATGATTGTTGTTCGTCCGACGTACTAAAACCCTCCGGTTTATATAGGCACTGAAGAGGGTTAGGGTTACAAAGAGTCGGTTACAATGGTAGGAGATCTACATATCCGTATCGCCAAGCTTGCCTTCCATGCTAGGAAAGTCCCATCCGGACACGGGACGAAGTCTTCAATCTTGTATCTTCATAGTCCAGGAGTCCGGCCAAAGATGATAGTTTGGCTATCCGGACACCCCCTACTCCGGGACTCCCTCAGTAGCCCCCAAACCAGGCTTCAATGGCGATGAGTCCGGCGCGTAGATTGTCTTCGGCATTGCAAGGCGGGTTCTTCTCCAAATCCTGTGTACCTGTTGAATAGCGTCCGGCTTCTTGTAAATATTGCACTCCTCGGCTTCCACGCCCAATAATGGCCATCTTCCACGTGTTGAATGAATGCGAAAAGCCAGGGTATTTTTACATTTATCCCCCTAGCTGCACAAACAAGCTGCCTATAAAAGAGACGAGGATCTAGATCCAAATCACAGCATCCTCCCTTCACGAGCATTCATCAGAGCGCATCTGACAGAAATCCATTCCATCATGGACAGTCGACGCGGCTCCTCCTCTCGTCCTCCCAGCCCTCACCGGAGATTGGGAGAGATGCTCCATCCCGCCTGATGAGCTAGTGGCGCTCCAAACCAAGGATTTCTTCCCCCAGCCTTCATGGTCCCGGTTCGAGCCGGACTCGCCACCTATAAGGGTGGAAAGCAAGCGGAGAGCGTCCCCAGCCCCTCCAAAGGAGAGCGGGTATGCCTTGTCTCTTATTTGATAAGAGGGCTCGGATTTCCAATTCATCCGTTTCTCCGGGGGCTCCTGGAGTTCTATGGCCCCTAGTTGCACAACCTTACGCCTGCCTCCATTTTGCATATCGCGGGCTTCGTGGCCCTTTGCGAGCTGTTTTTGGGCATCGAGCCTCATTTTGCACTGTGGAAGAAGCTGTTCTGCCTTGTGCCCCGTTCTCAAGAGGGGTCGATATATCAAGTGGGTGGAGCCGAACTATGGCGCATCGCCGGGACCGGATATCTATCCGGAACTCCAAAGAAGGCGTCTGAAGACTGGCCTTCGGAATGGTTTTATATAGAAGATGTCCCCCTGCCGGACCCAGTTTGGGTCGGCCTCCCTGAGTTCAATAACGCTCCTTTGAAGAAACGCCTAAGATTGCGTCCACGGAGCCCTCAGAAGGAAAATGACAAGGACGTCCCTTACCTGATGAGCCAAATTAGTCTGTTAGCCCATTCCGGACTGACCATGATCAGGGTCATGGCCACATGCATTATGCGGGGGGTGCAGCCGCTCCAGTATAGAGGCCACCCCATGTGGGGTTTCAATGGGGAGGATGATGCCACCCGCTGCGGCCGCAAGGGGCCAGGATTGGTCGCCGATCTGATGAAGATCTTGTCCGCATTGTACAAGGGAGAAGAGGAGGAATTTCTCTGCGTCAATCCGCAGGGCGGATTTTCTATGAACAATCCTCCAAGCTGGGTAAGCGGACATTTATTTTTTCCTATCCGATCCATACTCCCATAGTCAAGTATCTCATTTTGTGATTTCGGCGCAGGAACTGCGCCGGGCCGTAAAGGATATAAACAGCCCGCCTCCACAACCCGAGGATCCAGAAAGGTTCCTCGATCCGGCCTCCCAAGAGGATCCGGACATATCAGTGGAGCTGATCAATGGGGTATTTCACCAACTGAGCATCGATAATGCCTTGGTCGCCATTACGGCCGATTACCCCGGAATACTTCCCGCTTCGCAGGTAACTGAGACCGAAGTCCCAATACTTTGAAAATGACCCATCCGTGCGTGTTTTTGATCACCGTATACCAATGGTGTTTCGCAGGGGGCGCCTGAGGGAGTCCTGGACTAGGGGGTGTCCGGATAGCCGAACTATCATCATCGGCCGGACTCCAAGACTATGAAGATACAAGATTGAAGACTTCGTCCTGTGTCCGGATGGGACTTTCCTTGGCGTGGAAGGCAAGCTTGGCAATATGGATATGTAGATCTCCTACCATTGTAAATGACTCTGTGTAACCCTAGCCCTCCCGGTGTCTATATAAACCGGAGGGTTTTAGTCCATAGGACGAACAACAATCATACCATAGGCTAGCTTCTAGGGTTTAGCCTCCTTGATCTCGTGGTAGATCCACTCTTGTACTACCCATATCATCAATATCAATCAAGCAGGAGTAGGGTTTTACCTCCATCGAGAGGGCCCGAACCTGGGTAAAAACATCGTGTCCCTTGTCTCCTGTTACCATCCGCCTAGATGCACAGTTCGGGACCCCCTACCCGAGATCTGCCGGTTTTTAACACCGACATTGGTGCTTTCATTGAGAGTTCCTCTGTGTCGTCACCGATAGGGTTGATGGCTCCTTCGATCATCAACAACAACATGGTCCAGGGTGAGACTTTTCTCCCCAGACAGATCTTCGTATTCGGCGGCTTTGCACTGCGGGCCAATTCGCTTGGCCATCTGGAGCAGATTGAAAGCTACGCCCCTGGCCATCAGGTCAGATTTGGAAGTCTGAACTTCACGGCTGACATCCGCGGAGACTTGATCTTCGATGGATTCGAGCCACAGCCGAGCGCGCCGCACTGTCACGATGGGCATGACTTAGCTCTGCTGCCGGACAGTGCCCTGGAGGCCGCACACGAGTCCGCTCCGATCCTCAATTCGGAGCCGGCTGCGCAGATCGAGGACGGGTGGCTAGACACCGCCTCGGGGGCTGCTACATCTACGGCGATGGAGCCAAATACCGACCTTGTCCCTTGTGAGGGTCCTGACTCCGAGGTGCCGGACTCCTCGCCGGACTCCGAACCTCCCGCGCCCCCTCCAATCGAATCCGATTGGGCGCCGATCATGGAGTTCACCGCTGCAGACGTCTCTCAACACTCACCTTTTGGTGACATCCTGAATTCGCTAAAGTATCTCTCGCTATCAGGAGAGCCCTGGCTGGACTGCGGTCAGGACAGTTGGGATGCGGATGACGAAGAAATTCAAACCCCACCCACCACCCACTTAGTAGCCACTGTCGATGATCTAACCGACATGCTAGACTTTGACTCCGAAGACATCAACGGTATGGACGACGATGCCGGAGACGGCCAAGAACCAGCACCTACTGGGCACTGGAAAGCCACCTCGTCATATGACATATACATGGTGGATATCCCAAAGGATGGGAACGGCAAATGAACAGCGGAGGAAGACCCCTCCAAGAAACAGCCCAAGCGCCGGCGTCAGCGGCGCCGCTCTAAATCCCGCCACAGCAAGAATGGAGATTCCGGCACCGGAGATAATAACACCCCAGAGAGTGCCGAAGACAACCCCCTCCAGCAAGATTCAGCACAGGAGGACGGAGAAGCCAGCCCTCATGAGAGAGCGGCAGACGATGAGGTAGAGGATGATAATTACATGCCTCCCTCCGGAGACGAGGCAAGCCTCGACGACGACGAATTCGTCGTGCCTGAGGATCCCGTCGAACAAGAGCATTTTAAACACAGGCTTATGGCCACGGCGAACAGCCTCAAGAAAAAGCAGCAACAGCTTAAAGCTGATCAAGATCTGCTAGCCGACAGATGGACTGAAGTCCTTGCGGCCGAAGAGCATGAACTCGAACGCCCCTCCAAAAGCTACCCCAAACGCAAGTTGCTCCCCCGATTAGAGGAGGAGGCATATAAACCTGCATCACCAGTGCACAATACGGCTGACCGACCACCTCGTAGCCGCGACAGAGAGACCTCTAGGCCCTCCACTAGAACCGTACCCCGGCACCGCTCGAAAAGTATGAAGCCACGGGGGAATGCACCGGATATTTGGCATTACGTGTGGGGTAAAACAATCTATAAATCAACGGACTACTATAAGTTCTTCTTCAAAAATGTTCAAGTGCAGCATATATTTGGATGGATTTGGGATTCAAAATGCACGATGAAGTTGAAAGTCTTCGCTTGGTTGCTCTTCCATGACAGACTCAATACGAGGAACATGTTGAAACGCCGGCACTACAACATAGGGGATGACCACAATTGCCTCCTATGTGGTTTGAACATTGAGGAAACAGTGGAACACATGATCTTTACATGCACTTTCAGTAAAATTTGTTGGGCCAAACTTGGGCGTAACTGGGAACCTTTCCTGGGCCGAATACAAGCTGTACAAGATCACAGAAACTCTCATCCCACCCCACTGTTCCTAGAGAAATTCATTGTGGTAGCTTGGAGTATTTGGAAGGAGAGGAATAACAAGCATTTTCGAGCAATAGCACCTTCACTAACCTCCTAGCTGGACAGATTCAAGAAGGACTTTGGTCTTCTTCAACATAGAGTCAAAGAGGAGCATAGGCTCCTTGTGCTGAACCTTGTACACTCCCTTTAGTGGTTTCACTTTGTTTTACTTAGTTCTGCTTGCCACAAAGTTGGCAACTTGTATACTACCCCCCTCCCCCCATCATGTAAATACCCTTTGTACAACCTATTTTTATATATAATATAGCAACACAGTAGGAGCCTTTCCTACTGTTCCTGGTCAAAAAAAAAATGCACCGGACTTGCGAGACATATTGGAGGATAAGGCAAGACAATCAAGATCGATCTCACGGTTTATGGGCACCCACGATCTTGTGGCGACGACCGTCGCGCGGATCTAACAACTCCGGCCGGGCCGAACATAGTAGACAAAGCTCCGGCCGGGCTTGAACATAGTAGACATAGCCCAATTTAGAAGCGCCGCACACCCACTATGCTTCACAGATGGAGTAATGGATCATCAAATCCCCGCAAGGATTAAACCCACAAAGACGACCTTCAAAGGCATCATACCAGGCGTAGAGGCCAATTGTACAGCTCGATCCTGCTGAAGTGGTCTTGGATCCCGGATAACTTCGAGCGAGGAGTTAATCTTGACATAGTCCCGTTTCAGGCGGCAATCATGCTCTGCTCGGACGGACGCGTTTACAAAGCTCAGCGCGTGCCGCGTCGCATACCTCAAGCTCAAGATGCCAGGCCCGAGAGTCATCACGGTCAACGGAAACATCAACGCTCCCTCCAAACGGAGGAACACATAGCGGCTCTCGCGGCAGAAGTATAGAGCAGCCTCTTAAGGCAATTTTCGAGTCCGGCCGTTAAACGACCGGACACGGCCAAACGCGCCGGAGTAACCTACAACAAGACCACAGCACGTTCGAGCACAGCGTAGCAATGCGGCTAACCCCAGCCCTTGCAAAATTGCAAGACTGGTCCTTCGCATACATCACTACGCTCTAGAGATACCATGGGCACAGGGGGAGGGGCACGACCACGACAGGCCCACAGCATGGCTTAACCACACCAGGGGCTCCCAAGTGTGTTATTCTTTTTTCCTTTTTCTTTTTTCTTTCCTACAGGACTCCGTTCACCAGAGGCCCTGTCCGGCAGTAGACCTGCCGAACTCACGATGCAACAGCCAGGGAAGGAGAAAGGCTACGACGAATACTCAGGTGGTCTCCATTATGAGCATTATACCTGTTTTATACACCATTCCGCAGCCTACCCCTGGAGGGGGACATGCTAATAGTTTCACCCCTTGCTTATCGCACTATTTGTATCATTCTGCATTCAAGGCAGCACCTTTTTAAACAATACATCGCTTTTTTCTTATAATTGCATTTCGTTCTTATACATATGTTCATTTATGACATGTTGCATCCGTACACTTTGGTATGGCTAAATACACCAGGGGCTTAAGTTCCCCACATTATGGTGTGATAAGTCCAAACACTTTCACAAGTGCGGCACCCCGAACTTATAGCATTATATGCATCGGCTCCGAATCATGTCTTGGGTCAATAGTTGGGTTTGCCCGGCTCCCATGTTTTGGTACCTTACGTTTCGTTGTATCGGCTAAGGTAGCACTGGGAGAACCACTGCGATTGCGCCCCAGTTGAGCTGGGCGAGCACCTCAGTGGAGAAAGCTAAAACTGACCGTCATGATAAGGCGAGAGCTGGTCGCTGTTCGAGAGGTTTTTTCGAGTCCCTAAAGACTTATGCCGCTTAGAGCGAGGAACCGGCTTTGTCCGGCCCAGGCGTGGATAGCGCCCCAAACTCGGTCTTCCGAACACTAGGGGCTTCGCCGAAATTTAAAATTATAGAATTCTATGGCTAAGTGAGAGTGTTCAAGCATTATAAGTCCGGTTGCCTCGTTCGTTGTGTTGGCGCCTCCTAGATGGACCCAAAATGGGAACAAGAGCGCTCAAGTTTATCCCAACACCCCAGCACTTTCGTGGCATGGGGGCTGAGCCGACGACTTGCCATCTCTCAGATTTCATAAACGGCCACACAGAAGGTAATATTTTAAATCAACAAGCGTTGCTTAGCGCATATGAACAAAGTTTTCAGCGCACAGGATAACAAAATGCGAGTCTACTCAAATATTACATCTTTGGAGCACTCACCCGCAATCATGCGGGCACCCTTTAGGACACTCTTATAATACATTTTGGGCGTGCGATACCCCTTGCCCGTTGGTGGCGCGTCCGTCACAAGCTTCTCAGTGTCCATCCTGCCCAGTGCACCTTTGCACGGGCAAGGGCCCGACGGGCAGCTTCAATGCAGGCGGAGTGCTTGACGACTTCAACCCAGGGACACGCATCCACCAGCCGCCGCAGGGGCGAAGTAGCTCCCGTGCATGACCTCCATGGGCCACACCAAACTATGAGGCCCTTCATGGCCTGTTCGGCCACCTTGTGGAGCTCGACCAGCTGCTTCACTGGTCGCTAAAGGCACCGGATGTCCAGCCTCAAAGATCTTGAGACCAAGACCTTCTCCGTCGAGCTCCCTCCTCGGCCCGGTAGAATGCGGCAGATCGGACACGCTGCGGGGGCAGATCTGCGAACGCTCCTGGAGAGCTCCGAATTCGGGTAAGTAATAGGTAATTCACATTCACATGCTTGCTTTGCATGAAAAATGCCTTACCCGCCACTATCTTCTTCAACGCCTCGATTTCCTAGAGGGCCTTGTGGGGTTCGGCCTTAGCGGCTTTGGCACTCTCAAGAGCCGATGCAAGCTCGGGCTCTCGAATCTTTGAGTCGCGCTCCAAACTCTCATGTTTTTCCATGAGAGCCTGGAGCTCTTGCTGCACCTCCGCCACCCGCGTCTCCTGCTTCTCTCGCTTGGCTCGTTCCGCGGCCGCATCATGTTTAGCCACGGACACCGCCTCCTTCAGGGTCGCCAGCTCGTTCGTGGCCCCTGTAGTACCCACGTTATCTTTGTTATTTTCTCTTGCAACCAAATCCTTTTCTGTAAGGTACAACTTTAATAAGGTGTTACTCACCTTCCTTGTCCTCGAGCTGCTTCTTGGCATGGCCGAGCTCGCTCTCGGACTGCTCGAGGCTTTGCTTCAAAGCATTGACCTCCGCAGTCAGTGCGGCAGAGGTCAGCAGTGCAGCCTGCAATCCCATATTGACATATGTTTTTAGACTCCTGCGTATATCTTTTTAGATCCTCAGTCCGGCTTTTCTTTCCGGACACCGAACCGAGCATCAGGGGCTACTGTCTATGCGGTATTATATTACACATCTTAAAATTCTTACCTCAAAGATGTTAGAAGGCTGCTGCGAGGCTTGGTCAGCCCGCTCTTGGCGAGCTGAACCTTTCAATCACCGCACTCATGACAAGGCGGTGTTCTTCTTCGATGGAAGCGCCATTGGCGCCTCCGCAAGTTATCCGGTGCCTCGGTTGGGCGGAGGCCGCCGGCGTCACAGCTCTTGCCCTTCTTACGAAGGGGCCGTTCGCGGACTCGGAACCACTGCAGGTTCCGGTGCAGAGTCCGGTGCAAAGTCCGGGAGGTTGCCCTGCGGCACCTCCGGGGCCTCCTCCTCCTGGCAGGTCCCTTCCTGGGATCCCAGCTCGACGTCATTAGCGTCACGAGGGGTGGAGGCGGTCGGAAGAGAATCCATATCCGACGTGCCCAAGGACCCGCTCGACGAAGCAGGAAGATCGTCCTTGGGCGGACTACAGGTTGTATGCGGCATTAGAAAGACACCATGTGGCAAAAAGAAAAATTATAAATCATCCACGAGTACAGATACTTACGATCTTGCCACGGGCTTGGCCCTTGAGGGCCACCCCTCGTCGCCGTCGCCGACGCTGGCGGAGCAGTCCGGGGGAAGGGTCCTTCCCTTCTTGGACCCTTCGGCCTCCCTCGTTGGGGAGGCCTTCCTCTTCTTCTCTCCCCCCACTGGGGGAGAGGCCTCTTTATTCTCCTCCTCATCCTTGTGGGAGGAGTCCACCTCGGAGTCATCGGACGATGAGTCCGATACCACCTGATGCCGGGAACTCCTTTGGGTTCCCGTGGCCTTCTTCTTGGACTTCTTCTCCGGCACCACGTAAAGTGCCGGGACCAGCAGCCCCCTCAAACGGGTGTCTGCTGGGTCTTCTGGAAGGGGAGCTGGACAGTTAACCTGTCCGGACGTCTTCTGCCAGTCCTGTTAAAGGTATTGGAAGTTTAGATCCCGCATAGAGTCAAACTATGAAAAGCAAGTGTCCCATAAAGGATAACATAGCTTACCTCGCCAGCCGGACGCTGCATGCTGAATCCACGATCTTTGGTAGCGGATGCGGGAGCTTCAGCGCCCTTGAACAACACCCTCCAGGCAGCTTCGTATGTAGTGTCGAAGAGCCCGCTCAAAGTCTGGCGCTGTGCCGGATCAAACTCCCACAAATTGAAGTCCCGTTGCTGGCAGGGGAGAATCCGACGGACGAGCATGACCTGGATCACATTGACAAGCTTGAGGTTCTTGTTCACCAGGGTCTGGAGACAGGACTGGAGTCCGGTCAGCTCTTCCGAACTACCCCATAGCAAGCCCTTCTCTTTCTAGGAGGTGAGCTGCATGGGGATGCCAGATCTGAATTCGGGGGCCGCTGCCCATTTAGGGTCACGCGGCTCGGTGATGTAGAACCACCCCGATTGCCACCCTTTAACGGATTCCACAAAGGCACCCTCGAGCCAAGTGACGTTGGGCATTTTGCCCACCATGGCGCCTCCGCACTCCGCTTGGCTGCCCTTCACAACCTTCGGCTTGACATTGAAGGTCTTCAGCCACAAGCCGAAGTGGGGCTGGATGCAGAGGAAGGCCTCACACACGACGATAAACGCCGAGATATTGAGGATGAAATTCGGGGCCAGATCGTGGAAATCTAGGCCGTAGTAGAACATGAGCCCCCGGACAAAGGGGTGGAGTGGGAAGCCCAGTCCGCGGAGGAAGTGGGGAAGGGATACGACCCTGTCATGGGGCCTGGGGGTGGGGATGAGCTGCCCCTCGTTGGGGAGCCGATGCGCGATGTCGCTGGACAGATATCCGGCGCTGCGCAACTTCTCAATGTGCCCCTCCCTAATGGAGGAGGCCATCCACTTGCCTCCCGCTCTGGACATGGCTGGAGAAGGTCGAGGTGAGATGTGCGGACTTGGGCGCTGGAGCTCGAGTGCGCGGAGATGGATAAGAAAAGGAGGAAGAAGGCGTAGGTAAAAGAGGTGGATCCTTATCCCCTTATATATGGGCGGACGAAAACTATGCATCCCCACCGGCCTGGTAAAACTCGTTTATCTCCCAAGCGCCACAATCAATGGCGCGGCTGGGTTACCCACGTCCGTATTGATGGGAATCCCGGAATAATGGGAACACGATCTCTTCTTCGACAAGACGCGTGCCAAACCGCTTAAGCTAAATCTTGCCGAGGTGGTATAATAAAAACGATTCGAGTAAAGGCTTGGTAGTGGTGTGATGTCACGCCACAAAATACGTTAGCAGATTGAACTTGTGTAAATATTATTCTCTCTATGGTGGTATGTGGAATTTATTTTACAGAGCCGGACACTATCCTGGTGTTCACAATCTTCTATGAATTATTCGGAGGAGGAACCCGCCTTGCAATGCCGAAGACAATATGCGCACCGGACTCATCGTCATTGAAGCCTGGTTCAGGGGCTACTGAGGGAGTCCTGGACTAGGGGGTGTCCGGATAGCCAAACTATCATCATCGGCCGGACTCCAAGACTATGAAGATACAAGATTGAAGACTTCATCCCGTGTCCGGATGGGACTTTCCTTGGCGTGGAAGGCAAGCTTGGAAATACGGATATGTAGATCTCCTACCATTGTAACCGACTCTGTGTAACCCTAGCCCTCTCCGGTGTCTATATAAACCGGAGGGTTTTAGTCCATAGGACGAACAACAATCATACCATAGGCTAGCTTCTATGGTTTAGCCTCCTTGATCTCATGGTAGATCCACTCTTTTACTACCCATATCATGAATATCTATCAAGCAGGAGTAGGGTTTTACCTCCATCGAGAGGGCCCAAACCTGGGTAAAAACATCGTGTCCCTTGTCTCCTGTTACCATCTGTCTAGACGCACAGTTCGGGACCCCCTACCCGAGATCCGCCGGTTTTGACACCGACAGCGCCCTTGAGGCGGAAGGCCGAGCCAGCGGCGGCTAGCCAACAAGGGGCAGCACGGCCCAGGAGGCTAAAAAGAAGTGCGGTTCGGATCGAAACTCCGGCGCAACGGTATGGCGCGTCACCTTACTCCCCGGCTTTATTCCCGGGAGGCATACTAACGCCGCGCTTTTCAGAAGAAGAGCGCCACTGGATCAGATCCGAGAGGTTGCCAATCAATCCTCCGCCGCCAGGCTCCAAAGCTAGGTCCAGAAGCGGAGGCGAACACGGGGCGTGCGTCGGATGTTCCTCCGACAGAGGATGCCGACAGGTTATCTGCCACCAATTGCAAGGTGGAGAGTGCCATGAATCACAGACGCCGCGGGACAGTTCTTCGTTACCTTTAATTCGGGAGATGCGCACCTCTGTGCCGCTCAAAATGTTCTAGCCAGAGCCAGGGAGCAGTATGTAAAAGACATACGGGTGAGAAAATTTGACAGTTATATATGCGAGTAGCCCCCGAGACTTGAAATAGTTAGAATAACTGATTTATGGATCATTTATTGTGCAGGATCTTACAGAAAAGAATACCCAACTTCCCAGGAGCTGGAGGAGTGCAAAGGCCAACTTGAGGCTGCACTAGCCGCAGCGGGGGAAGCCAAAGAGACCCCCTTTGGTAATATATGCTTCAAAAGATAAGTAATTTGTGAAGTGCGGCGTGTGTATAAGTCTGACAATAATATTGCAGATGGCGCCAGGATAGATTCGGACAAGCAACAGCTCATGCGCCGTTAAAGGCCGGCGAGAATGTGCTTACAAGGGTGAGGCAGGAGAAAAATAATCTCCAAGATGCCAACACCCAGCTGGGTGAGGAACTAAAGGATGTTCGTGTCCAGCTATCTAACTCCGTTAAGGAGAATCAATGGCTTCGACGCGACATTTTTAGTAAGTGCATGAACGAACTTTGAAAAAGAGTTCAGCGAGGAAGTCGACTAATAGAGTTATGTCTGTAGGTATGCTCACATGCCGTCCTACAGAGGAAATGCCCGGTTCTACGGGTGACCTTCTTCCCAAGCTCTTGTAACTGCACGAACGAGTTCGGCAGGTGATGAAAGGCGTCGCCCAGGCCTTGTGGCCATCTGTCTCCCTGCCCGAAGGCCTTGGAGAGCTTCTAGAGAGGCTTCAGGGAGCGCAGCAGCGCTTCCGCTTATGGAAGATATCGGCCTGCCGTCAAGGCTCCAGGGAGGCCTGGGCCATGGTGAAGACGCGGTACACGAAGGCTGACCCAAACCACATGGCCGAGGTCAGACCTGCAGGGCCCGATGGGAAGGAGATCCCTGTGAGCTTAGTGTACGCCAAGTAGAATTGGCCGCAGTATTCCTAACAGATCAGAAACTAGACAGCCTGCTGGATGGCATTGAAGAGGAATATGCCCAGTCAAGTTGACTATCTAATTTAAGATGACATGTAAAATGCCTTCTAGCCGGATTGTAGATCGTTTGTCATAGCGGACCTTTTCGCTTCAACCTCGGGACCCAATAGTCCGAAGTGTATCCGAATACCCTCGCGGTTATATAAGAACCAGGGCATGCGTGGAGACCAGGCATAGGGGTCATTAGTGCTTTATCAGACAAGTGCCCAACTAGTTATGTTATATTACATGGTTAGTAAGAAACATCTTCCAGGGAGAATAGTTCCGTTAGGGGTTCCTTTCCCTGGGAGGCATGCCCAAAAGTGCATGTCCGGACTCAAAAAAAGCGAAAAACATCCGGGGCAGATAAATAAATAGGTAAGAAATCGCTTTTAGTTCACCGACCGAATATTCCCTTAAGAACGCTAGCTTTCGCTTCACCCACCGAGGTACACATCCGGCGACCCGGCAAGAATAATCGCAGAGGTGCTCCCTTTACCGCCTAGCCGAACAATCGGGAACGTAGGGGTAAGCACAAGAGCCAGGCAACCCAGCTTGGCAAAAACTTAAGTCAAATCAATGCATATAATGGTGAATAAAAGGTACATGCGGAAGTGTGACACATGTGTTGGGCATGAAGCCCGTATAAATAAGCTTCTGTTAAAGAAGTCCCCAGGTATAATGAGCGCGAATAGTGCGTCAAGTGTGTGCGAACAATGCATGAACAAGCATTTAAAGGCTGTAATAGGAAGGGGGGAGAAGGAGAGAAACAGAAGACAGCTAATATGTAAAATATAGACGGAGGAAGGAGACGAACTCAGAATCCGGCGCTAGGTGTAGAATCTTCGGAGATAGGATGCGTTCCATGGGTTCGGCTCGAGTCGGTTATCCGATGCATCTCACAGACGGTACGCTCCACCGGTCACCGCTTGGTCGATGATAAAGGGACCTTCCCATTTGGGCTTGAATTTGTCCTTTTTCTTGTCCGGCAAGCGTAGAACTAACTCGCCAATGTTGTAAGTTTTGGCCCATACTTCTCTGCTTTGATATCTTCGAGCTTGCTGTTGATAGAATGCGGAACGGGCTTTTGCCACGTCACGCTCCTCCTCCAATGCGTCCAAACTGTCCTGCCGATCGAGCTCGGCTTCTCTTTCTTCGTACATACCGCCGAGGTGAGTCATGAATTATGTCACAGGCGAACTGCTCTCTGCCAGATACCATAAAGAATGGTGTAAATCCGGTGGTGCGATTCGGAGTGGTCCGTAGCCCCCAGAGTACGGAGTTGAGCTCCTCTACCCAGTGCGTGTTAGATTCCTTAAGGGACCGCACTAATCGGGGTTTGATGCCGCTCATGATTAGACCATTTGCTCGCTCGACTTGACCGTTAGTTTGAGGGTGATAGACTGAAGCATAATTGAGTTTGATGCCCATGTTTTTGCGCCAGAGTTTGACCTCGTCGGCCGTAAAGTTCGTGCCGTTGTTAGTGATGATGCTATGGGGGATGCCGTAATAGTGTACGACCCCTGATATGAAGTCTATCATCGGTCCGGATTCGGCCGTCTTAGCAGGCTTGGCCTCTATCCATTTGGTGAACTTATCCACCATGACCAGTAGGTATCTTTGCTTGTGGGTTCCTCCTTTAAGGGGTCCAACCATGTCAAGCCCCCAGACCGCGAAGGGCCAGGTTATGGGTATAGTTTTGAGGGCGGTGGGTGGCATGTGGCTTTGATTAGCAAAGAGCTGGCAACCGACGCATTGTTGGACTAAGTCCCGAGCATCTGCCCGGGCCGTCGGCCAATAAAATCCTGTACGGAAGGCCTTGCCTACAAGGGCCCGGGCTGCGGCATGGTGCCCACCGAGTCCGACATGAATTTCAGCCAGAAGGTTCCGCCCTTCCTCTTCGGAGATACACCTTTGAAGGACTCCGGTTGTGCTTTTCTTGTAAAGCTCTCCCTCATGGACCTTGTAGGCTTTAGATCGCCGCACTATGCAGCGGGCCTCATTTTGGTCCTCGGGAAGTTCCTGCCTGGTTAGGTAGGCTAGGAATGGTTCCGTCCACGGGGCAATGACTGCCATTATTACGTGGGCTGAGGATGTTACTTCATTGGCTGAACCGCCAATTGTGTCAGAATGTTCGGTGTCGGGCAGTGCGGTTGGGTCCGGGTTATTATTTCCGGATTCCCCTTTCCATAGTACGGATGGCTTGAACAGCCTCTCTAGGAAGATGTTGGGAGGGACGGCATCGCGCTATGCGCCAATGCATGCCAATACGTCTGCTGCCCGGTTGTTATCCCGGGATATATGGTGAAATTTGAGCCGCTCAAACCGAGCTGACATTTTTAGGACGGTGTTGCGATAAGCTGCCATTTTCGGATCCTTGGCATCGAAGTCTCCATTTATTTGGGATATCGCGAGGTTCGAATCCCCGCACACCTCTAGGCGTTGAATGCCCATGGAGACTGCCATCCGGAGGCCATGTAGAAGGGCCTCGTATTCGGCTACATTGTTGGAGTCCGTATACATTATCTGGAGTACGTATTGAACCGCATCTCCGGTTGGGGACATCAGGACGACGCCAGCCCCCAGACCAGCCAACATTTTTGAGCCGTCGAAGTGCATGATCCAGTTGGAATATGTGCCGTACTCTTTAGGGAGTTCGGCTTCAGTCCATTTGGCAATGAAGTTGGCCAAAACTTGCGACTTAATAGCTCGCCGTGGCTTATAGGTTATGTCGAACGGGAGGAGCTCAATGGCCCATTTGGCAGTCTGGCCCGTCCCGTCGCGGTTGTTTATAATGTCATTAAGAGGTACTTCAGAGGCTACTGTTATCGAACACTCATGAAAGTAGTGTCGCAGCTTCCAGGATGCCATGAACACCGTGTACGCTATATTCTGATAATGCGGGTACGTGACTTGCATGGAGTCAGGACAGTGGACACGTAGTAAACTGGTTTTTGAAGGGGGAACTTGTGTCCGTCCGTTTCTCATTCGACAATGAGCACCGCGCTCACCACTTGATGAGTTGCCGTGATATATAATAGCATTGGTTTGCCTATGTTGGGCGCGGCCAGGACCGGGTTTGTTGCCAATATGGCTTTTATTTCTTTGAGTCTGACCGTGGAGGCTCCGTCCACTCGAAGTGTTCGGTGCGTCGGAGGAGGCGATAAAGGGGTAATGCCTTTTCTCCTAAACGGGAGATAAAGCGGCTTAAAGCCGCCATGCATCCCGTCAATTTTTGTATTTGTTTGAGGTCCTTGGGATATCTAGTTGTGACAGAGCTCGGATCTTGGCTGGGTTTGCTTCAATTCCTCTACCGGATACTATATAGATCAAGAGCTTTCCGGCTGGTACACCGAAAACACATTTTTCCGGGTTAAGCTTAATGTCATATGTTCGGAGATTATCGAACATGAGCCTCAAATCGTCTACTAAAGTTTTGACGTGCTTGGTTTTGACGACCATATCGTCTACATATGCCTCCACTATTTTGCCGATCTGGTTTGCCAGACATGTCTGAATCATGCGCTGATATGTTGCGCCGGCGTTTTTCAGCCCGAAGGGCATTGTGTTGAAGCAGAATGGGCCGTATGGGGTGATGAATGCCGTTGTGGCCTGGTCGGGCTCTGCCATCTTAATTTGGTGGAGCTGGAGTATGCGTCGAGGAAACACAATGAACCGTGTCCTGTGGTAGCGTCGATAATTTGATCGATGCGGGGGAGGGGGAAGGGATCCTTTGGGCAAGCCTTGTTGAGCTCTTTAAAATCGACGCATAGGCGCCAGGATTTGTCCTTCTTTGGTACCATCACCAGGTTTGCTAGCCAGTCCGGATGTTTTGTATCTCAGATGAATCCGACCTCCAATAATTTGGCTAGCTCCTCTCCCATGGCCTGTCTCTTGGGTTCAGAGAAACGCCGAAGAGCCTGTTTGACTCGCCTGAATCCTTTTATGATGTTTAGGCTGTGCTCGGCCAGCCAGTGTGGGATTCCTAGCATGTCTGAAGGGTGCCAGGCAAAGATGTCCCAATTTTCGCGTAGGAATTCTCGTAGTGCGGCGTCTACATCAGTGTTTAATTGTGCCCCAATGGAGGCTTTTTTGTAGGGTCCATTGGATGGACTTGGAATTTGACTATTTCGTCTGCTGGTTTAAAGGAGGTGGACTTGGATCTCTTATCGAGTATCACATCATCCCTATTCACCGTGGAGCGCAGCATAGTGAGTTCTTCGGCCGCTAGGGCTTCAGATAGTGCCTCCAGGGCCTGTGCGGCTGTCTTATTTTCGGCACGGAGTGCTATGTCCGGATCACTAGCAAGAGTGATGATTCTATTGGGCCCGGGCATTTTGAGCTTCATGTACCCGTAATGGGGTATAGCTTGAAAAGTGTGAATGCCTCTTGCCCTAATAGAGCGTGATATCCCCTGCTGAACGGGGCCACTTGGAACGTGACCTCCTCGGACCTGTAATTATCCGGCGTGCCGAACACCACATCCAGTGTGATTTTTCCTGTACAGCATGCTTCCTGACTAGGGATTATTCCTCTAAAGGTTGTGCTGCTTCGCTCAATGCGGCTCCAGTCTATTTCCATTTTTCGGAGGGTTTCCTCAGAATGAGGTTCAGTCCGCTGCCACCGTCCATGAGTACCTTGGTAAGGCGAAAGCCGCCCACTATTGGACCGAGGACCAATGCGGCCGGTGCTCGGGCTGTTCGAATTTAGGTTCAATCATCGGCATTAAAGGTAATAGCCGTGTCACCCATGGGTTCATTGTTGCTACTTGGTAGACTTCGCAAGGCTGCGGAGTGTTTGTTTCCGATATTATTTGATGCAAAGTCTCAAGACTGCAATACCGTACTCAGATCCTTGACCGGTGTTCGAGTTAGAAGCTCTTCGCCACTTTTGGCCACCTGCCGTAGTATCCAACATGCTCTAAGGCTATGAGTTGGAGTGGCACCCTCTGTACTATGAATTTTGTAGGGTCCATTGAGCCATCCTTCCAGTACGGTTCCATGCCCTATAGAGGGTTTTTGCTTTTTGGTGTTTAACCCAGGTGCCTGGCGATAATGCACCCTTTTATTTTGGACTGGGGTTGTATTCAGGGCTGGATTGTCCCAAAATTTTATTTCGTTTTCAGCGCTTTCCATCACACAAGATTTTCGCACTATGGATGTCAAGTCAGCGGCGTGTAATTTCAATGACGACTTACGGCGTTTAGGATTCCTTGTCCGCAATTATTGCGAAGAATGAAATTATGTCCTCCTCGCGGCGATCCTTTATCCTGTTCATAACCAGGAGGAATCGCCCAAGAATGGTGTACTGTTTCTGCGGGCTCTTGCCGGATTTGGGATAGATCTCTTATGTATGGGTGGGCGGGTGGAATTAAATTCGGAACCCCGTCCACTTTAAAACTAAGGGGCCAAGTAGTTTCCGAACTTGGAAGCTTGGGTTCTTGGATGTTGTCCAATGAATCTAGCTCGCTGCCTGACTTTAGGTTCAGGGCTTGAATAACATCCTCCCCTCCGCGGGAATCCGACATGGAGGGATCCGGAATCCGGACATAGCTAGTCCTTAAGATAGAAGAAGGGTTGCCGTATTGTTCCTCTACCACAACAACGTGGTGGGTAACCTGGGGAGAGTTAATCTCTCTCAGATCGGGTTTAGGCCCAATCTGATCATAGTCTGTAGCGACTCCCAGGGCGGCGATGCGATCCAAGAGCTTGTTTAAGGAAGAGAGCTCCATCGGATCTAAATGCTTGGCGAGTTCCGAGCTAACGTGAAGATTGCTTTCGATGACCCGAGAGGTCATCGTCGGCGCGGCGGCTGGACAGGTGGTCATAAGGAAACCGCCTAGCCGGAGAGTTTGGCCGATAGCCAAAGCTCCTTTAGCAACAATGCCATCTTTAAAGACGGGATGAGGCATCCTTCCTGATAGCAACGACACAGAGGAACTCTCAATGAAAGCACCAATGTCGGTGTCAAAACCGGCAGATCTCGGGTAGGGGGTCCCGAACTGTGCGTCTAGGCGGATGGTAACATGAGACAAGGGACACGATGTTTTTACCCAGGTTCGGGCCCTCTCGATGGAGGTAAAACCCTACTCCTCCTTGATTAATATTGATGGTATGGGAAGTACAAGAGTAGATCTACCACGAGATCAGAGAGGCTAAACCCTAGAAGCTAGCCTATGGTATGATTTTTGTTCGTCCTACGGACTAAAACCCTCCGGTTTATATAGGCACCGAAGAGGGTTAGGGTTACATAGAGTCGGTTACAATGGTAGGAGATCTACATATCCGTATCGCCAAGCTTGCCTTCCATGCCAAGGGAAGTCCCATCCGGACATGGGATAAAGTCTTCAATCTTGTATCTTCATAGTCCAGGATTCCGGCCGAAGATGATAGTTCGGCTATCCGGACACCCCCTAGTCCGGGACTCCCTCAGCGGGTATCAATCATCCCATTCTCCCAGCTCGGTAAGTCACAGCCACACTCTGTCTATTCGTGCTTTAATTGGAACATCATGCGGGAGGCACCCTAATCGTATTTCATTACAACCTCAGGGATGGGTAAAGAAGGTGGAGCGGCTACATTGTCCAGGCCCCCTGCCGGAGGAACCGGCCGAACCTCTTCTGACGAAGATGCTGGTCCCCGTGCCTTACAAGGCGCCAAAGAAGGAGGCCTCCAAGAAGGTCAAGAAGACCCGGGGTGGCCTTCGCCGGCGAGGTTTCAGACGCCAGATCCGAAGACTCCAGCGACGATCCTTCGTTCGAGGACGAAGAGGAGGAAGCATAGGAGGATGAGCCTCACTCTGATGGTGGGAAGAAGAGGACGGCCTCCGCATCTCTGGAGGCCGGATCGCCCAAGAGGGGGAAACATTCCCTCCCAGGGGCATCCCCCACGGTTGCCGATAGCAGCCCGGAGTGGGATCCCAGGTCCCAGCCCCTGGAGAAGTCGTAAGTATCCAAACACGCATATGTGTTCGAGATTGTTTTTTTTTGGTATAGTGGTTTTGACTGTTGCCTACATATTGCACAGTCCAGCAAGGTCCCACGCCGGTCAGTCCTCGTCAGAGGATTCACTGGACTCGGACGCTTTGGTGAGCGAGACGCCTCCGCAGGCACCTTCCCCCAAGTCTGGGCGCGACGCTGCGGTGTCATCTCGACAAGACCCAGACGAGGGAGGACATATCCCTGGCGCCGAACACGCGGGGATGGATACGGCCCTCGGGACCTCTAGGGTTCTGGGATCGAGCAAGCAGCCCCCCTGATGGCGGGGGCCCAGCCTATGCCGCCGGCGTCCTCTGTTCAAGCAGAGCTGCCTGGCGGTCTATTGACAATGTTGAGGGACACGTCTATTGTTGACGAGCATCGGGCCCTTGTGGGCGAGGTGGTTGAAAGGATTCAGTCCGCCGAGAGCGGGCTGAACGCATCCTGTCTTAGTCTTATAAAGGCTTTTGAGGTATGTCTCCTAGGGAACCCTTAAGGATTTGTCATAATATAAGTAGTAGCCCCTGATACACTGTCCGGCAAAGGAGATAGAGCCGGGCAGGGGATCAAACCCCCTGCCTTCGCAGGAGCCTATGTAAATGACGTATACCCTTTGGTGTGAAAACAGGCATCCGTAGAGAGGACTTCCGCTTTCGAGGCGGAAGTGTCCAAACTGAAGCAAAACCTTGCTCGGTCCGAGGAAGAACTCGGCCGTGTGAGGAAGCAACAGGAAGACAAGCAAGGTATGTTGAAAACATTTGTCTTGGAGTTGGCAAGAACGAATGGTTGCGCAGAATAAAACTGTTTTAGTATTGTGTGCTCTAGGAGCGTGTGCCGAATACGAGGCACTAAAGAAATCTTTGGCTGACGCCAACAATAAGGCTGAGGCCGAACAGGAACTTCGTGAAAAACACGAGGCCAGGGTTATCACCGCTGAGCGGGAGCTCCAGGAAGCTGTGAAGAAAAGTGAGAGCTTGGAGCAGAGTCTAAAAGGGAAAGAATCCGAGCTTGCCCAAGCTCCCGAGGATGCAGAAGGTGCTCGGGAAGAAGCCCGAGGTGCTGTGCGGGACATTCAAGAGGCCCTAAAGGTGTCGGCTGGTAAGGCCTTCTGTATTCTTAGCTTTGTGTATGTTAGAATGTGAAGAATCCAAGCGGCAGGCTGAATTCTTATTTTTCCAGGGGCTTTTGCGGATCTTCCTTGCAGCATATCAGATGCTGCTCAATTCTATCGCACCGAGGAGAAGAAGACCGCGGAGAGGGATTTCTGGACGCAGTATCTGGCGCCGAACTATCCGGTACCATTTATCGATCAGATGAAACAGTTGATCGAACTGCACCAGGCGGCAGAACTAGCCATGAAGGACTTAGTTGTCCAGCTGTGGCCTGCGGATCCGATTCCAAGCAGCTACTTCGCACTCGTCAAGCGGATCGTGGGCGCCTGTCCTCGGCTACATGCTATCAAATGATCAGTATGCATAGAAGGCGCGCGTATGGCGTTTGCCAATGCGAAAGTGCATTGGGGGAGGCTTGACGCGGAAAAGCTAATCACCGAGGGGCCGCCGGAGGGTAAGGAACACCGCAAGCCCGAGCTGTATTATGAAGGAGTGATGAAAGGGGCCCACCTTGTTGCGGACAAGTGTACTAAAGACATCATATTTTCCTGAGGGCATCTGTGCCACTTGTTGTAATATGGGATAATGGCATGTTTGTTATATATTGCCTTTTTTATTTGAACATATGTTCTTCCTGTGCGGCTTTTTATTGTATGCAAATTCTGGGAGTTGGCCAGTCGTCGGCTTCTGCCCCCTCGTAAAAAGGATACGGGGGTGTTCGGGATATATCTGAACACTCTTTATCCCATTGTTGGGTCCTTTTAAGGAGGTGCATCTTTCCGCGAACCAGGCAATCGGACTATAGGGCTTTATTACTCTCACTTAGCCATATGAATTTGAGTATGGTCGGCGCAGCCCCTAGTGTTTGGAAGGCCGAACGAGGGGCTCTATTGGCGCCTGATTAGAAGACCGATCCGTCGCACTTAGCATTTATAATGGCGTTATGCGGAATAAATCTTTAGGGATTTTATGACGTCTCGAATAGCGGACCGGCTCTCGCTTCACCATGACAGTCGGTTTTCAGCTTTCTCTACTAAGGTGCACATCCGGCTGAACCGGGACACAATCGCAGTAGTTCTCCCAGCGCTACCTTAGCCGATAGAACGGAACGTAAGGTACCAAAACATGGGAGCCGGGCAAACCTAACCAATGACCCAAGACATGATTCAGAGCATATGCATATAGTGCTATAAGTTCGGGGTGCCGAACCACCGAAAAGGTGGTCGGACTTGCTTGCCGTACTGTGGACCTCTTGGTGCAACCAGGCGAACGCGGAGTGTGGCTTTCATTTTCGGCAAAGAGGCGTCGGCGATAGACGACAACCGGTAATTGCTATTTGCGCATTGTAGTAGAATTTTATGTCTATGCATATTAGTATGATGTATGGAAAGAGGTGTTGATTGACAGAACCTGTTATGGCCGGACTGGAGGGGGCTGTGAGCAGGTCGAGAATGAATATGAACTGCCTTCTGCCTGCATGTTCCTTCCTTTGTGTGTCCGGGATAATTCCATGCCGCCAGTTCTGCTCTACGTCAATTGTTAGTTTGCAAATGCGAAATGCTTGAAGACAACTAGGTGTCCTCTTTGTTGTTGCTCCCAGGGTTCCTAATCGGGCCCTAGTGTGCCCAGTCATTAGACCGTGAGGTACTACGGACTCCGCAGTGGATGTCCTGATGGTTGGTCTGGGTAATTTACCACGTAGAATCTAGTTGACATGGTTTTTCCCGTTTAGCATACAGTAAGCTATCGTATGGGAAGGTGCCGAGGATTTATTCTTTGGTGTAGCATTTTTGGATGGTCCGAAGGCAACCATTTTAGAGCTGTGGGCCAATAGAACTTGGCCTTTGCGCCTTACATCTTTTAGGAGATGTTTTCCGTGGCGTCATACCCTTGTGGGCTTTGTGTGTTATGGAGCCCCTGGATTACCAGGTCTAGAGGCACTGAAATTAACTTGCCGTGGTTTAGGTGGTCCTGGGCGGTCGGCCGTACTGTTATGCTCTGGGGGGGGGGGTCTTGACGAGGCATCTCCCCTTTATTGCTTCCGGCGTGCGACCAGCCGCTTTGTTTTGAGAATCCTGCATTCTCTATTTGTATGCTTTGCTGCCCTTCTCGGGGTACCGTGAATTTCACACGGCTGATCCAGCGTGTATCTTCGGTCGAGTAGGCTTGTGCTGCTCTTTGCCTGTTTGCCGGACTGAGCGTTGTCAGACTTGGCGCCAGCTTCCTTGTCTTGATGTTTATGACCTTTATGCCAAGGTCTGAGGGTGCCTCTTCGTATCTGCTGCTTGCTGCCTTGGATCGTAGTGATGCGTGGGCGTCTGTGTGCATGCCCGTGGTTTTCCTGCTCGAGTTGAGGTAGCCAGTTGTGCCGTGTGTGTGCTTTATTGGGGCTCTCGAGTTCGTATTTTTCAGCGGCCAGTATCTTGGTCCACCTATCCTCTAGCGCATCTTGGTCAGCTGTGAGCTGCTCTTGTTTCCTTTGCAGGCTCCTTGCTGTAGCCTTGAGCCGTTGCTTGAAGCGAACTTGTTCCGCTGGGTCCTCTGGTACACCGAATTCGTCGTTGCCGAGGCTTGCCACGTCATCGAAGGGGGGTGTGTGATTGTCCCTCTCCTAGTATCCCGTCGTTGTTGGTCCGGCCTGCTTAGGTGTAGGCTGACTCGGGTTGTATTCCTTCGGAGTGTCCACCATATATATACCATATGAGGAGGTGGCCGTCCACCGCCCGGTGAGCGGTGGCTCCTGTGATTCTCCTACATCGTCGTCCATACCATCGATGTCTTCGGAGTCCCAGTCAAGCACGTCGGTTAGATCATCGATCGTGGCAATGAAGTGGGTGGTGGGTGGGTAACGAATTCCGTCGTTGTCTGCTTCCCACTCGAGCCGGACATAGTTCGGCCCGAAGTCTCCAGACAAGGAGAGAGACTTCAATAAGTCCAGCATGTCGCCAAATGGCGAGTGCTGAAAAACGTCCGCCGCGGTGAACTCCATCACCGGAGCCCAACTAGAATCGGCGGGCCTGGGGGTGCGTGGACTGGAACCTACGTCCGGATATGAATCCGGCGGTCCGGAGTCACAGGTTCCCTCAGAGGTGAAACCTGTGTTCGGCTCCATCACCGATGAAGGTACGGCCTGCGGGGCGGGGTCCAGCCCTCCGTCTTTAGGCAACGCTACCTGTCCCGGATTTAGGTCCGGGGCTTCTGCCGGGATGATATTGCAAGCAACGTCTGACAGCAGGTCTAAGCCGTGCTCATCGTGACTGTTCGGCGCTTCTAGCGCTGGCCCGAATCCGCCGAAGATCAAGTATCCTCGGGTATCCGCCGTGTGGTTCAGGTTTCCAAATCCGATTTGAGGGCTGAGGGCATAGCTATCAATCTGCTCCAAGTGGCCAAGCGAATTGGCCCGCAGCACGAAGCCGCCGAACACAAAGATCTGTCCGGGGAGGAAAGTCTCACCCTGGGCAGCATCGTTACTGACGATCGAAGGAGCCATCGAGCCTGACGGCGACGTCACAGAGGAACTCTCAATGAAAGCACCAATGTCGGTGTCAAACCGGCGGATCTCGGTAGGGGTCCCGATCGTGGCGTCAAGGCTGATGGTAGCAAGAAGTAAGGGACACGGTGTTTACCTGTGTTCGGGCCCTCTCGATGGAGGTAAAACCCTACTTCCTACTTGATTAATATTGATGATATGGGTAGTACAAGAGTAGATCTACCACGAGATCGTAGAGGCTAAACCCTAGGAGCTAGCCTACACTACTAGGGAAAAGCCTAGCAGCAGCGCGGGTTTTGGGCCTATCAGTAGCGCGGGCAGAAGCGCTACTGATAAGGCGCTACAGCTAATGCTTAGCAATAGCGCGGCTTGACCCACGCCATCGCTAAATTGACTTAGTAGCAGCGGTTCTTTAGAACATCGCTATCGTTAATTAGTAGTAGCGCTTCTCCCAACCCGCGCTACTACTACTATTTAGTATTTTATTTCTTTTCTATTTCATGTTGTATTCGTACACCTTTACACAAGTTTTCATACAACAGGAATTTAGAGATTGTTTTACATCATAATGAGCTATTACATCATGGGGTGAAAGAATCGGATTAGTTTCAAGTGGATGTCCATCCACTTGAAACTAATCCATGTTCTTTCACCCAATGATATAATAATATCACCATCATCATCATATCATTAACAACTTAGCATCATAATACATCATTGTCATATAACACCTCCTCAATATCATCGTTTCATCATTGACATCACATAACACCTCCTCAAGATCATCATTATCAACTCTAACACATTACCACATAATAAACATATTGTACCTCATAGGACCTATTACATTCGATTAAGACCTACTACATTTTCTAAGGTAAAATAACAAAAACAAGATAGCCCCGACTCTCCATTATGGAGAATGGAGATTAGCCTGCTCTCCCATTCTTGCCTTCCGCTGAATGTTACTTCCAAGAACCTCCTTGCGAATGTCCATACATTTCTTCCATTCTCGATGATCATGTGTTCACGGGTTTTAGAAATCCGATATGCACAGTGAGCTCCCTAGATTTACAGGCAAGTATGTTCAGAATCGAGAGGCGACCATACAGAGACATCGATGAGGCACACAATCCATCGGGAGTTTCATTGAAAAACATAATAATAACTTTGTAGTTAGCAATGATGTACTAGTTTTAGAAGTATGCAAAAATGCACGAATGTCGTAATAGTAAAAAATCTTACCAGGTATCTCCAGAGAAGTTATCGTTGTTCAACACATGCACTAGTGGCACGATTCACCATAATTTGGAGGAGTTCGATAATAGGCATTGTAATTCTCAAGAAGAGTACAAAATGCGATCAGATGATTTTTCTCCTTATATGTTAATTGGGTGCCTTCGGTGTAGTGGGTTTTATCTACCATCTTCCGCACAGTCTTTGAAGAATCAAAATAAGCTGTCAATGGAAATAAGCTATCAACTATTTTGAAATAAAGAATATAAATTAGTTAATAACTATGTTTGAGAAACTCACATAGCGGTACAATCGGCAGCGTATCAACAAGGACCCAAATGTCCAAATTGTCTTCCTCATGTCAGATCACCAAGATCCATGGTGATAATCATACCCTCATCAAAACCATACATTTTGCAAAGTGCTTCCCAATTTTGGCAACCAAAATGGGTTACGCTCTGAGCATTGTACAGATTTACTTCAAAATCCATATCATGATGGGTCCTTAGGTGTATTTTCTTTGTTTCAAAATTTTCATGGTCTTCAAAACCCATCATCTCCAAGACATAGCGTCTTGCATGGCATGGGATAAGCTCGTCGAATTGTAAAATATGAAAATTAGACGTTGAAATAGTTGAAGTCATGCTTAATGGAGAAAAAACTATTGTCGCTGCTATGCATCGTATGAACATCGCAGGTCTCCTCGAGCTTAATGCTGAAGCGGCGATCGTCGTCCAGCCGAACGAACCTGTCACACATACCTCGATCGTCGTGGCACCAGCTACACTCCCGGAGACCGCTGTCGTCCGAAAGTACGACATTTCCTACAATCATAATTCAAAGATTAAACTTGTACATATTCTAGCACAAGTCATGTCAGAATTCTCAACAAAATCCGGCATGACCTTTGCTACAAAAGGACATATCGAGCGCTGAAATTTGCCGGAACGGAAGTTAATCAACACTCCGACAAAACATAGGCCACTCGGAGATGTAAACTGAACATGAACGGCCACTTGGGCAACCACATATCCTATTTGAGCAACAACACAAAATATACAAGGATATTTGGCTGGTCTCACCTCGATGTCGGAGGGGGTACGTCGGTGACTGGGATGACGGCGGGGATGTCGGAGGGGGTCGGTGATGGGGACGACGGAGGTCACCTGAAACCATATAAGTTATCACTAGCAACAAAACATGTTCAACTAGTTTTATTAATTCAACTAGTTGTTACTAAATATAAACTTACTATAAATAGAAAAAACTAGTTCTTTCTAAAAATAAAGTGGTTCAACTAGTTATATTAATTATCTTACTAAAAATAGATTAGTTCTGTTAATTCAACTAGTTCAACTAGTTTATTAATTTACTTACTAAACTAGTTCAACTACAACTAAAGTAGTTCAACTACCACTACTACTACTAAAAATCTAGTACTAACTAAGCTAAATTAACATCTACTACTACTAAATTAACATCTAGTACTAGCTAACCCCAAATTAACATCTACTACTACTAAATCTAGTACTAACTAGTGGCAGGGGGTGGGGGGCGACGGAGAGGTAGCTAGGGGCGGCGAGGTCGAGGGCGGTGGGAGGAGGGCTGCCGGCGGAAGAGGGAGGAGGGCGGCAGAAGGAGGGAGGAGGAGGCAAGGAGGAGGAGGGCGGCCGCAGGCAGAGGGGAGGATGTGCGAGGAGGATGGAGGAGGGACGGAAGGAGGGGAGTACCTCGGCGGCGGACGAACGAAGGCGGCGGCGGCGACGGACGACGACGGTTGACGCGGGCGAGAGTGAGAGAGTGAGAAGGGCCGGTCCTCCTGTGGGGATTAGGTAGGGATAGTTGTAGCGCGTTTGACAAAAAGCGCTACAGCTAACGTATGTAGCAGTAGCGCTCTATAGTATAGAGCGCTACTGCTATAGCTAGCGGGGGGCCAAGGTCATGGCAACTATAGCAGATGGCGCCAGAGGCCACAAACGCCATCGCTACTTCCAAGTCAGTAGCGCGTTTGGTAGACACGCGCTGCTGCTAAGTAGCAGTAGCGTGGTATTTTGAAGCGCGCTGCAGGTAAGATTCTGTAAATAGGCTTTTCCCTAGTAGTGTTATGATGGTATGAATGTAATTGTGATCGGCCTTCTAAGGACCAACCTCTCCGGTTTATATAGACACCGGAGAGGGCGAGGGTTTACATGGATTCAGTTACAAGGAAGGAAATATAATATCCGGATCGCCAAGCTTGCCTTCCATGCCAAGGAAAGTCCCATCCGGACACGAGCCGAAGTCTTGAATCTTGTATCTTCACGCTTCAATAGTCCGGATGTTGTACACAGTCCGGCTGTCCGGATACCCCCTAATCCAAGACTCCCTTAGAAGGCATCGTAGGACATCACCAAAATAAAATATACAACTCAAAACAAGATGATCATCTATCAACCCATAGGACAAAACATATCTACTCAAACATCATAGGATAACCACATATCATTGGATAATAATATACAGTGTTAAGCATCATGTTTAAGTAGAGAAATGCAGCGGGAATAGAGAGGTTACACCATTGCATAGAGGGGGAGAAAGTTAGTGTTGAGGGGAGCAAGATTGTTGATGCAGATCGCCGTCATGATCCTAGCCCCGGGCGGCACTCCGGCGCCACTAGTAGAGAGGGGAGAGAGCCCCCCTCCTTCTTCTTCTTCCTTGGCCTCCCCCCAAGATGGGAGAAGGGTTTCCCCTATGGTCCAAGGCCTCCATGGCGACGGAGGGTGAGAGCCCCTCTGAGATTGGATTTCTCTCTTTGTTATCTTCTGTTTCACGTTCCCGTTTTCTCGCCGAAAACTGTTTCTTAAAGATCCAGAGATCCGTAACTCTGATTGCGCTGAGATTTTAACATGATTTTTTGGATATAAGCTTCCTTGTGCCCGAAGTAGAGAAGCAACCGCCTTACAAGGTGGCCATCACCCACCACCACGTGCCTGGGGATAGGGCCGTGCCCTGGTGTCTTGTGGAGGTCGTGGGCCTCCGTTTGCGTTGATTCCACCTCCCAAAAATCACATATATTCCAAAATTATTCTTCGTAAAATTTTGTCACGTTTGGACTTCATTTGACATGGATATTCTACGAAACAAAAGACCTGCAATAAATAGGAACTGGCACTAGGCACTGGATCAATATGTTAGTCCCAAAATATAATATAAAATGTTGCTAAAAGTATGTAAAAGTTGTATAATATCGGCTTGGAACAATAAAAAATTATATATACGATGGAGACGTATCAGCATCCCCAAGCTTAATTCTTGCTCGTCCTCGAGTACGTAAATGATAAAAAAGATAATTTTTGATGTGGAATGCTACCTAGCATAATCTTGATCATATATCTAATCATGGCATGAATATTAAGACAAGAGTGATTCAAAGCAATAGTCTATAATTTGACATAAAGACATCACTCAGGCATCCCAACAAACAGTCAGGTCTTTCAAAATATCAATGCCAAAGAATGTTATCCCTACAAATCATATAGTCTTGTCATGCTCCGTCTTCTTAACACAAAGTATTTATCATGCACTACCCCGGTGTCAGCCCATGCTTTAGCTTTTTCAACCCCCACGCAATACATGCGCGCAAGCCATCGACATTGCACTATGGGTGGAATAGAGTATGATGATAGGGGTAAACATAGAGAAAACAAAAAAGTAAGAAATTCTCACATCAGTGCGGCTAATCAACGGGCTATGGAGATGCCCATCAATTGATATCAATGTGAGGAGTAGGGATTGCCATGCAACGGATGCACTAAGAGCTATAATTGTATGAAAACTCAAACTGGAAACTAAGCCGGTGTGCATATAACTCTATAATGAAAATTCCCACTAGTATATGAAAGTGACAACGAAGGAGACTCACTATATGAAAAATATGGTGCTACTCTAAGCACAAGTGTGGAATTAGCATGCTCCATCTATCTTTTTCTCTCATTTTTTCTTTTCTTTTTTTCTTTTTTCTTGGGCTCTTTTTGGCCTCACCCCTATTTTTGTTCTTTTTTCTTTTTGTCTGGAGTCTTATCATGACTTGCAGGGGAATCATAGTCTCCATGATCCTTTCCTCACTGGGACATGTTCTAATAATGAATAATGATGATCATCACACTTATATTTACTTACAACTCAATATTACAACTTGATACATATAACAATGTAGTGTATAGGATGTGCAATGATCTAGCGTAATGATACGTCCATTTTGCATCATGTTTACCTACTGTTATTTATGTTGTTTTATAGCATAATAATGCTTTTGGAGTAATTCTAATGCCTTTTCTCTCATAATATGCAAGGTACACACAAAGAGGGAGAATTCTCGCAGCTAGAAATCTAGACCTGAAAAAGCTACGTCAGGCTACCTATATTTTTTTGACGGGAAGGCCTTCATGGCTAGCTTTATTTATGAATCACTGCTACATCATCCACAAGGGAGTTTACAATAAAATTCGGTGGTGCATCAATCCACACAGACGGATTGTTAACGCTACCCCACCTAGCTAGCTCATGAGCAACTACATTTGACTCACGGTTACAATGCTCAATGGAAACCTTCCCAAAATCTTGCAAAAGGGACAAGCACTCCTCCAGAATAGGCGCCGCCACCATACCTTGGCCTTCATTATCCTTCATGGCATTTATGACAATGATATTGTCCATCCAAATGAGTTGAAACTTTACGAGGATTTTATATGGAATAAATGAGGATTTTTGGAGCCAATAAGTACAAGAGGAGGCCCACCAGGTGGGCACAACCCACCTGGGCGCGCCAGGGAGCCTAGGCGTGCCCTGGTGGGTTGTGCTCACCCGTGCCCACCTCCGGTTCCCCCTTCTGGTACATAAGTCATTTTGACCTAGAAAAAAATAAGGAGAGGACTGTCGGGACGAAGCGCCGCCGTCTCGAGGCGGAACCTGGCAGGAGCACTTTTGCCCTCCGGCGTAGCGATTCCACCGGGGGAACTTCTCTCCCGGAGGGGTAAATCATCGTCACCATCATCGCCAACAACTCTCCCATCTTGGGGAGGGCTATGTTCATCAACATCTTCAGCAGCACCATCTCATCTCAAACTCTAGTTTATCTCTTATGTTTAATCTTTGTACCGGAACTATAGATTGGTGCTTGTGGGTGACTAGTAGTGTGATTACATCTTGTAGTTGATTACTATATGGTTTATTTGGTGGAAGATTATATTTTCAGATCCATTATGCTATTTAATACCCCTCTGATCTTGAGCATGATTATCATTTGTGAGTAGCTACTTTTGTTCTTGAGGTCATGGGAGAAATCATGTTGCAAGTAATTAAAGGAAATATGCCCTAGAGGCAATAATAAAGTTATTATTTATTTCCTCATATCATGATAAATGTTTATTATTCATGCTAGAATTGTATTAACCAGAAACATAATACATGTGTGAATACATAGACAAACATAGTGTCACTAGTATGCCTCTACTTGACTAGCTCGTTGATCAAAGATGGTTGAGTTTCCTAGCCATAGACATGAGTTGTCATTTTATTAAAGAGATCACATCATTAGGAGAATGATGTGATTGACTTGACCCGTTCCGTTAGCTTAGCACTTGATCGTTTAGTATGTTGCTATTGCTTTCTTCATGACTTATACATGTTTCTATGACTATGAGATTATGCAACTCCCGTTTACCGGAGGAATACTTTGTGTGCTACCAAACGTCACAACATAACTGGGTGATTATAAAGGAGCTCTACAGGTGTCTCCGAAGGTACATGTTAACTTGGTGTATTTTGAGAATAGGATTTGTCACTCCGATTGTCGGAGAGGTATCTCCGGGCCCTCTCGGTAATGCACATCACTATAGGCCTTGCAAGTAATGTAGATAATGAGTTAGTTGCGGGATGAGGCATTACGTAACGAGTAAAGAGACTTGCCAGTAACGAGATTGAACTAGGTATTGAGATACCGACGATCGAATCTTGGGCAAGTAACATACCGATGACAAAGGGAACAACGTATGTTGTTATGCAGTTTGACCAATAAAAAACTTCATAGAATATGTAGGAGCCAATATGAGCATCCAGGTTTCGCTATTGGTTATTAACCGGAGACATGTCTCGGCCATGTCTACATAGTTCTCGAACCCGTAGGGTCCGCATGCTTAACGTTCGGCAACGATTTATACTATGAGTTGTGTGTTTTGATGTACCGAAGGTAGTTCGGGTTCCCGGATGAGATCGGGGACATGACGAGGAGTCTCGAAATGGTCGAGGCATAAAGATCTATATATTGGACGACTATATTCGGAATCGGAAAGGTTCCGAGTGATTTGGGTATCTATCAGAGTACCAGAGAGTTACGGGAATTCGCCTGGGAGAAGTTATGTGCCTTATGGGCCATAAGAAGGAAGCACACCAGCCCACAAGGGGCTGGTGCACCCCCCTTTGGGCAGGAGGCCGAATAGGAATAGGTTTGGGGGGTGCGGCCCCCCTTTCCTTCTGTCCTACTCCTCCTTCCCTTCCCTCTCCTACTCCAACTTGGGAAGGGGGAATCCTACTCCCACCGGGAGTAGGAATCCCCCCTTAGGCACGCCTAGAGAGGGCCGGCCCTCCCCCTCCTCCACTCCTTTATATACGGGGGAGGGGGCACCCCATAGACACACAAGTTGATATGTTGATCTCTCTCAGCCGTGTGCGGTGCCCCCCTCCACCATATTCCACATTGGTAATATCGTTGCGGTGCTTAGGCGAAGCCCTGCGTCGGTAGCATCATCAACACCGTCATCACGCCGTCGTGCTGACGGAACTCTCCTGCAAAGCTCTGTTGGATCGGAGTTCGTGGGACATCATCGAGCTGAACGTGTGCTGAACCCGGAGGTGCCGTACGTTCGGTACTTGATAGGTCGGATCATGGAGACGTACGACTACATCTACCGTGTTGTGCTAACGCTTCCGCTTTCGGTCTACGAGGGTACCTGGACGACACTCTCCCCTCTCATTGCTATGCATCACCATGATCTTGCGTGTGCGTAGGATTTTTTTATAAATTACTACGTTCCCCAACAGTGGCATCCGAGCCAGGTTTATGCGTAGATGTTATATGCATGAGTAGAACACAAGTGAGTTGTGGGCGATACAAGTCATACTGCTTACCAGCATGTCATACTTTGGTTCGGCGGTATTGTTGGATGAAGCGGCCCGGACCGACATTACGCGTACGCTTACGCGAGATTGGTTCTACCGACGTGCTTTGCACATAGGTGGCTGGCGGGTGTCAGTTTCTCCAATTCTATTTGAACCAAGTGTGGCTACGCCCGGTCCTTGAGAAGGTTAAAACAACACTAACTTGACGAACTATCATTGTGGTTTTGATGTGTAGGTAAGAACGGTTCTTCCTCAGCCCGTAGCAGCCATGTAAAACTTGCAACAACAAAGTAGAGGATGCCTAACTTGTTTTTGCAGGGCATGTTGTGATGTGATATGGTCAAGACATGATGCTAAATTTTATTTTATGAGATGATCATGGTTTGTAACAACGTTATCGGCAACTGGCAGGAGCCATATGGTTGTCGCTTTATTGTATGCAATGCAATCGCCCTGTAATTGCTTTACTTCATCACTAAGCGGTAGCAATAGTCGTAGAAGCAATAGGTGGCGAAATGACAACGATGCTAAGATGAAGATCAAGGTGTCGCGCCGGTGACGATGGTGATCATGACGGTGCTTTGGAGATGGCGATCACAAGCACAAGATGATGATGGCCATATCATATCACTTATATTGATTGCATGTGATGTTTATCCTTTATGCATCTTATTTTGCTTTGATTGACGGTAGCATTATAAGATGATCTCTCACTAAATTTCAAGGTATAAGTGTTCTCCATGAGTATGCACCATTGCAAAAGTTCTTTGTGCTGAGACACCACGTGATGATCGGTTGTGATAGGCTCTACGTTCAAATACAACGGGTGCAAAACAGTTGCACACACGGAATACTCAGGTTAATCTTGATGAGCCTAGCATATACAGATACGACCTCGGAACACTGAGACCGAAAGGTCGAGGGTGAATCATATAGTAGATATGATCAACATAATGATGTTCACCATTGAAAACTACTCCATCTCACATGATGATCAGACATGGTTTAGTAGATTTGGATCACGTGATCACTTAGATGATTAATTGAACTTTAATTTATCATGAACTTTGTACCATATAGTATTTGTGCTTGTCTATGTTATTGTAGATAGATGGATCGTGCTGTTGCTCCGTTGAATTTTAATGCGTTCCTTGAGAAAGCTAAGTTGAAAGATGATGGTAGCAATTACACGGACTGGGTCCATGACTTGAGGATTATCCTCATTGCTGCACAGAAGAATTACGTCCTGGAAGCTCCGCTGGGTGCCAGTCCTACTGCAGATGTAACTGACGATGTTAAGAACATCTGGCAGAGCAAAGCTGATGACTACTCGATAGTTCAGCGTGCCATGCTTTACGTCTTAGAACCAGGACTTCAACGACGTTTTGAACGTCATGGAGAATATGAGATGTTCCAGGAGTTGAAGTTAATATTTCAAGAAATGCCCGGATTGAGAGATATGAAGTCTCCAATAAGTTCTATAGCTGCAAGATGGAGGAGAATAGTTCTGTCAGTGAACATATACTCAAAATGTCTGGGTATAATAATCACTTGATTCAACAGGGAGTTAATCTTCCTGATGATAGTGTCATTGACGAATTCTTCAATCACTGCCACCAAGCTACAAGAGCTTCGTGATGAACTATAATATGCAAGGGATGAACAAGACTATTCCCGAGCTCATCGCAATGCTAAAAGCTGTGGAGGTAGAAATCAAAAAGGAGCATCAAGTGTTGATGGTCAGCAAGGCCACCAGTTTCAAGAAAAAGGGTAAAGGGAAGAAGAAGGGGAACTTCAAGAAGAACGGCAAGCAAGTTGCCGCTCAAGAGAAGAAACCTAAGTCTGGACCTAAACCTGAGACTGAGTGCTTCTACTGCAAAGGGACTGGTCACTAAAGCGAACTGCCCCAAGTATTTGGCGGATAAGAAGGATGGCAAGGTGAAAAAAGGTATATGTGATATACATGTTATTGATGTGTACCTTACTAATGCTTGCAGTAGCACCTGGGTATTTGATACTGGTTCTATTGCTAATATTTGCAACTCGAAACAGGGACTACGGATTAAGAGAAGATTGGCTAAGGACGAGGTGATGATGCGCGTGGGAAATGGTTCCAAAGTCGATGTGATCGCGATCGGCACGCTACCTCTACATCTAGATCTTTCCTCACCACATGATGCTTGCCAAAGGAGAAAATATAAAGGAATAGAGAGAAAAAATTTGACTCTTGCATGGAAGTAAATACATAAAAGTAAAAGGTAGGCCCTTCACATAGGGAAGCAGAGGTTGCCATGCACTTTTTCTGTATGCTCAACCCCTTAGTATAAGAGAATGTCACGTTATATTGCCCCTTATGATGGAAACCTTTATTATGCAGTCTGTCGCTTTTATTCTTCGCCATCACAAGTTCGTATAACGCTCAATTTCCCTTACACTAAATGATCTCACGCTTTTAGAAGCAATTTTTATTTCCTTATTGCACCAATGACAACTTACTTGAAGGATCTTACTCAATCCATAGGTAGGTATGGTGAACTCTTTAAAGGATGGAGAAGAGGTGTCCAGAGGGGGGTGAATAGACTCTAAGTGAGAAAAGTTGCAGTTTTTAATTTCTTTAAGTTGAAGTGGAGTTTGGCACAAGTTTAAACATTCGCAATACATATCAAGCAAGCATGACAAGAGTATATGGGCAGCGGAAAGTAAAGCATGCAAATTGCAAGAATGTAAAGGGATGGGATTGGAGTGTGCAAATGCAATTTGGAGACACGGAGATTTTTTAGCCGTGGTTCTGATAGGTGGTGCTATCATACATCCACGTTGATGGAGACTTCAACCCACGAAGGGTAACGGTTGCGCGAGTCCATGGAGGGCTCCACCCACGAAGGGTCCACGAAGAAGCAACCTTGTCTATCCCACCATGGCCGTCGCCCGCGAAGGACTTGCCTCACTAGGGTAGATCTTAATGAAGTAGGTGATCTCCTTGCCCTTACAAACTCATTGGTTCAACTCCAAAATCTTGACGGAGGCTCCCAAGTGACACCTAGCCAATCTAGGAGACACCACTCTCCAAGAAGTAACAAATGGTGTGTTGATGATGAACTCCTTGCTCTTGTGCTTCAAATGATCGTCTCCCCAACACTAAACTCTCTCCCACAGGATTTGAATTTGGTGGAAATAAGATTTTAGTGGAAAGCAACTTGGGGAAGGCTAGAGATCAAGATTTATGTTGTAGGAATGGAATATCTTGACCTCAACACAAGTGTAGGTGGTTCTCTCTCAGAAAATGTATGTTGGAAGTGTAGGCATGTTCTGATGGCTCTCTCCATGAATGAAGAGTGGGTGGAGGGGTATATATAGCCTCGACACAAAATCTAACCGTTACACACAACTTATCAAACTCGGTGGGACCGAATCGTGAAACTTGGTCGGACCGATTTAGTAAATAATGTGACCGTTAGGAATTTCGGTGGGACCGACATGTCAACTCGGTGGGACCGATATGGTTAGGGTTAGGGCATAACATAATCTCGGTGAGACCGGTTACACAAACTCGGTGAGACCGATTTTGGTAATAGACACACAGAGAGTTGGTCAGGCAAACTCGGTGATACCGATTCGCTCATCTCGGTTGGACCGAAACGTTACGAAGGGGAACAGAGATTTTGCATTGCAATCTCGGTAGGACTGATCGCTTATCTCGGTTTGACCGAAATGTTGTGAAGGAAAATAGAGAGATTACAATCCCATCTCGGTGAGACCGAGATCCCTATCAGTGAGACCGAAAAGACTAGGGTTTCTGGCAGTGGCTATGTCAAGAGAACTTGGTGGCGCCGGATAGATGGTTTCGGTAAGGACGAGTTTGACTTTTTGTTTGGGACATATGTGGATGTGAGAAAGTGGTTGAGGGCTATGGAGCATATCACTAAGCACTTTGAGCAAGCAAGCCATTAAGCAACACCTCATCCCCTCTTAATAGTATTGGCTTTCCTCTGGACTCAACGTGATCTTGGATCACTAAAAGTAAAATGTAGAGTCTTGTGCTTTGAGCTTGAGCCAATCCTTTATCCTTAGCATCTTGAAGGGGTTCCACATCCTCTAGTCCATGCCACTCCATTGTTGAACTTATCTGACATATACTAGGTAAAAGTATTAGTCCAACAAGAGATATGTTGACATTAATTAACAAAATCACCCAGGGAGCACTTGTGCTTTCAACTCTCAAACAAGATTTGGGTTTGAGGGTGTTGGATGCACAAGTAGCATCTCTACTCAGTGTGGAATTTTGACTAGCAAAGATAGGGGCAAGCACCACATGTTGAAGGATCTATGACAATATAGCTTCTATGTGAATATGAACAAACATAAATCATTACCTTGTCTTCCTATTCCAACGTCAACAATTGGCATATAATATTTTGATGCATGCTCACAATCACAAAAGATTTCCAGGATAGTGTATTTGCATGTGAATCTTCTCTTCCCTTATTAATTCTTTCATGAGTTGCATCATTGACCAATGCTATGTTTGTCAATCTACAATAAAATTTACTACTTATACTTTTCCTTGTGTAATGTCATCACTTACCATAAGATTAGCATATGATATTTTTCATTTATTTCCTTTCTTTTATTGAAACAAGAAAGTAAAGAAATAAAAACTCAAACTAAACTTTATTATATATCTCGCACACGATTACAAAGATAAATCACTAAGCAAACTATCAAAAAGAAAGGATCAAACTAACTCTTTTATTCATCTAAATCAAGAGATAACTATTGATCGAACTAAGAAAAGTAAAAGTAAAATATAGTGGGAATGAAATGATACCGGGGCACCTCCCCCAAGCTTTGCGAAAGCCAAGGGGAGTGCCCATACCCGATACTGAATTTTCTTTTAGTGATGAAGAAGGAGGTTGTGGTGATGAAGTAGAAGCGATCTTGTCCTTTTTCTCTAACTTGTTTCGTAGGTAGAAATTATCTATCCTCAACTCATCGTTCTCCTCCTCGAGCTTTAGTATCCTCTTGCACAATGCTTCCTTGCTTTCCTTCAGGAAGCGAGAAGGGACTGTTTCATCTTCATCTTCTTCATCAAAAAACCATATGTAGGGATAGGAAACCGGGCTCTCTTTCTCATAATCTTGAGACGACATAATTTCAGATCTGTCAGCAAAACAGCAAGAAAAGAAAACAAGAGATTTCTCTACAATACGGAGGTTAACAGGTTCGGGGAGGTATATAAATATTTTTTATCTTGGGAAACAAGAAAAGCGGAGTACGGAAAGTACCCGAGGTGGGCACAACCCACCCGGGCGCGCCTCGCCAGGCACGCCCCGGTGTCTTATGCCCACTAGGGTCACTTTCCTGGTAGTTTCTTATTTTCCTAATTTTTCAAATATTCCAAAACTAACAAAAAATATTTTTGCGGATTTTTCGGAGTCCGTTTACTTACCGTATCACGTACCTCCTCTTTTTCACGATTCTGGAGTGTTCCGGAAGGTGTCTTTTATGTGTTCTTCCAGTGTCATAGTTTGGATAATATTGCTTTCAACATTAATGGGCGTACCGGAGATATAATGTTTTATTCGTTGCCCATTAACAACTTCGGTTAGTACCTTCGTCATTATTTATTTTGATAGCCCTAGATCGATAAACCTCCTTGATAACATAGGATCCTTCCCATTTGGAGAGGAGTTTTCCTGGAAAGAATCTAATATGCAAGTTGTACAAAAGAACATATTCTCCAAATTTGAACTCACGCTTTTGGATTCTTTTGTCATGCCATGTTTTAACTTTTTCTTTGAATAATTTTGCATTTTCATAAGCTTGGGTTCTCCATTCATCTAATGAACTAATATCAAATAACCTATTTTCACCAGCAAGTTTGAAATCATAATTGAGTTCTTTGATTGCTCAATATGCTTTATGTTTTAACTCAAGAGGCGAATGACAAGCTTTTCCATAAACCAATTTATAAGGAGACATACCCATAGGATTTTTATATGTTGTTCTATAAGCGCAAAGTGCATCATCTAGTTTCTTAGACCAATTCTTCCGGACCTATTGACAGTCTTTTGTAAGATTAATTTTATTTCTCTATTCCTAGCTAAGTTCAACTTGACCACTAGACTAAGGATGATAGGGTGATGCAATGCTATGGTTAACGTCGTACTTAGCAAGCATTTTACAGAGAGCACCATGAATAAAGTGTGAACCACCATCAGTCATTAAATATCTAGGGACTCCAAACCTTGGGAAAATAACTTCCTTAAGCATTTTAATAGAGGTGTTGTGATCAGCAGAACTGGTTGGAATGGCTTCTACCCAGTTAGTAACATAATCAATAGCAACCAAAATATGAGTATACCCATTAGAGGAAGGAAAAGGTCCCATGAAATCAAATCCCCAAACATCAAATGGTTCAATAGGAAGTGAATAATTCATAGGCATTTCTTGACGCTTACAAATATTACCTATTCTTTGACATTCATCACAAGATAAGATGAACTTATAGGCATCCTTGAAGAGAGTAGGCCAATAAAAACCAGATTGCTATACCTTATGAGCGGTTTTGTCTCCCGCGTCATGTCGTCCATAAGCTTCGAAGTGACATATCCGTAGGATTTGTTCCTGTTCATGCTCAGGTACACAACATCTAATAATACCATCTACTCCTTTGTGACACACCGATAGTTAAGCTACAGTAAACCCATGTTAATGATGCCAGGTCATTGTAATTAAAATTTTGCTAAACCTCACTCATTTCAAAATTAGTTCAAATACAAATTCAAATAACAAGTCAAATTATAGTTTCATAAAACAGTGAAATAAAAATGTTCATTAGGTTGCAAATATTCATTAGATAACTGTTATGCGTTAACAAACATTTTT
The DNA here is from genome assembly GCA_021437245.1 of Aegilops speltoides. Taxonomy (NCBI): domain Eukaryota; kingdom Viridiplantae; phylum Streptophyta; class Magnoliopsida; order Poales; family Poaceae; genus Aegilops; species Aegilops speltoides. The sequence continues at coordinate 38,820,306 of CM038141.1, forward strand.
CTAAAGGTTTAAAAGTCCACTTTATATGAAAACAATACCGCAAAACTTAAGTCATTTCCATTTAATAAAAATACAAACAACTTCTAATCACTCCCAAGCTTTTTGTGACATTGAGGTATGTTGAATAATAAATATTGAGACCAGACACACATTTTACTAAAATGAATTATTGATCAAAGTGCAAATAGAAAATAAAATAAAAAACAAAACAAAAACAAAAAAGAAAAACAAAAGAACAAACGACCAGCTCCCCATGCAGGGCCAAGAGGCCTGATGACCCACAAGTATAGGGGATCTATCGTAGTCCTTTCGATAAGTAAGAGTGTCGAACCCAATGAGGAGCAGAAGGAAATGGCAAGCGGTTTTCAGTAAGGTATTCTATGCAAGCACTGAAATTATCAGTAACAAATAGTTTTGTGATAAGGTAATTCGTAACGGGTAACAAGTAACAAACGTAACAAGGTGCAGCAAGGTGGCCCAATCCTTTTTGTAGAAAAGGACAAGCCTGTACAAACTCTTATATAAAGCAAAGCACTCCCGAGGACACATGGGAATTATCGTCAAGCTAGTTTTCATCATGCGCATATGATTCGCGTTCGTTACTTTAATAATTTGATATGTTGGTGGACCGATTCTTGGGTACTGCCCTTCCTTGGACAAGCATCCCACTTATTATTAACCCCCCTCGCAAGCATCCGCAACTAGGAAAGAAGAATTAAGGTAAGCCTAACCATAGCATGAAACATATGGATCCAAATCAGCCCCTTACGAAGCAACACATAAACTAGGGTTTAAGCTTCTGTCACTCTAGCAACCCATCATCTACTTATTACTTCCCAATGCTTTCCCCTAGGCCCAAACAATGGTGAAGTTTCATGTAGTCGACGTTCACATAACACCACTAGAGGAGAGACAACATACATCTCATGAAAATATCGAACGAATACCAAATTCACATGATTACTTATAACAAGACTTCTCCCATGTCCTCAGGAACAAACGTAACTACTCTCAAATCATATTCATGTTCATAATCAGAGGGGGTATTAATATGCATAAAGGATTTGAACATATGATCTTCCCCCGAATAAACCAACTAGCATCAACTACAAGGAGTAATCAACACTACTAGCAACCCACAGGTACCAATTTGAGGTATTGAGACAAAGATCGGATACAAGATATGAACTAGGGTTTGATAGGAGATGGTTCTGGTGAAGATGTTGATGGAGATTGACTCCCTCTCGATGAGAGCATCGATGGTGATGGCGATGGCGACGATTTCCCCCTCCCGGAGTGATGTTTCCCTGGCAGAACAGCTCCGCCGGAGCCCTAGATTGGTTCCGCCAAGGTTCCACCTTGAGACAGCGGCGCTTCATCCCGAAAGCTTCCTTATGAATTTTTCCAGCACAAAAGACACCATATAGTAGAAGATGGGCATCGGGGGCCTGCCAGGTGGCCCACGAGGCAGGGGCGCGCCCTCCACCCTCATGGACGATGGGTGGCCCCCCTCTGGTGCTTCTTCGCCCAATATTTTTAATATATTCCAGAACTGACTTTCTTGGAGTTTCAGGACTTTTGGAGTTGTGTAGAATAGGTCTCTAATGTTTGCTCCTTTTCCAGCCCAGAATTCCATCTGTCGGCATTCTCCCTCTTCATGTAAACCTTGTAAAATAAGAGAAAAAAGGCATAAGTATTGTGACATAATGTGTAGTAACAGCCCATAATGCAATAAATATTGATATAAAAGCATGATGCAAAATGGACATATCAACTCCCCCAAGCTTAGACTTCGCTTTTCCTCAAGCGGAAGCCGATATCGAAAAATATGTCCACATGCATGTTTAGAGAAAGAGGTGTCGATAAAATAAAATATGGGCATGAGGGCATCATGATCATTCTTAGAACAAGTAACTTTTTGACTGTACAAAGTAGGGCAAAACCCCACTGCAATTTTTTTATTATTAATAAAAATAAAAAGCTAGTCCAGTCATACAAGGCTTGAGATAAGCCTTAAAAAAGGGTTAGAACAAGTAACTATCTATCTATTCACAATGTAAAGTATGAATCAGAAACTTCATTGAAAACTAGCAAACTATGATCTCAGTCATTGAAGCAATTTATCATAACATCGGAAAGAGTCAATATAAGAGCTTTTCAACAAGTCCACATACTCAACTATCATTTAATCTTTCACAATTGCTAACACTCATGCGATACTTATGTGTATGAAGTTTCAGTCGGACAGAGAGAAAGATATGGGCTTATAGTTTCGGCTCCCAACCTTTTACCTCAAGGGTAATGTCAACAATAATACTTTATGAAAACTAACATCTGAGTGGATATATATTTATATATCAGGATCTTTCCAACACATAGTGCTTGCCAAAGGATAAAGTGTAAAAAGGAAAGGTGAAGATCACCATGACTCTTGTATAAGGGTAGAAGTTCAAAATAAAAGATAGGCCCTTCATAGAGGGAAGCAGAGGTTGTCATGCGCTTTTATGGTTGGATGGACAAAATCTTAATGCAAAAGAACATCTGAGTGGATACCCATGTGTTTATGTCTCTTTCTCCGGGGGTGGTGATGATGGAGTTGTTGATGATGTAGGCTTGTTGTCCATCTTCTAAGGCATAGGCTCACTATCATAGAAGGATGATCGAGTCCCCGAGATCCTCAAATCTGCAACCAAACTCATCCTCTTGAATCCATATTCATACTCACAGTTTTGGTTTTGCGGGTCATAGATCTGGGCTTGGAGGTGGTCGATTTTCTCGTGAAGCTTGAAGATGGTCTCCCCAATGTTCTTGGCATCCAGCTTGTGGTTGTTGGTGAACTCCACGATAATCATGTGGTTGGCGTTGAGTCTGCGTTCCACCATCCCTTGGCACTTGAAAACTTGTTGCTCCATTGCTTCGAGTCTTGTCTCAATGCTTCCGGTACTCCTTGGTCCCTCAACATCGCGGATGTGCAGCACACCCTCACGGATATAAATGGTTTGAGGGTGTTGCAGCACCTTCGTGAGGTAGGGGTTGATGACCTTCTCGAAAAACATGTCCTTGGGGCGCTTGAAGACATCATGATGATCTAAATCTGTCAGAAAAATATCTCGAAACAAAAGCAGAGGATTTTGTCGTGGTATGGTGGTCGAAACCTTTGGGAGATTATATAATGAATTTTTACCGACCAAAAGAAGTATCGTGCAAGAAAACGGAGTCCGAAGGGCACACGGGGTGTCCACGAGGCAGGGGGCGCGCCCAGGGGGGTAGGGCGCGCCCTCCACCATCATGGATACCCCGTGCCTCCTTTGGTCTGCTTCTTATTTTCCTAATTTTTTAAACATTCCAAGACGGAGAAAAATTCCTATTTGAGAAGTTTTGGAGTCGGTTTACTTGCCGTACGACATACCTATTCCTTTTCGGAGTCTGAAACATTCTGGAAAGTGTCCCTTATCTACTCCTCCAGGGTTACGGTGTCAATAACATTGGTTTCAACATTTATGGGATTACCTGAGATATATTGTTTGATTCTTTGACCGTTCACCACCTTCGTATTTGTGCCTTCGGCGTTGTTGATTTTTGTGGCACCGGAATGATAGAGCTCCTCGATAATGTAAGGACCTTCCCATTTAGAGAGAAGTTTTCCTGCAAAAAATCTTAAACGAGAGTTGTATAGCAAAAAAAATCACCTACATTAAACTCACACTTTTGTATCCTTTTGCCATGCCATCTTTTAACTTTCTGTTTAAATAGTTTGGTGTTCTCATAGGCCTGGGTTCTCCATTCATCAAGTGAGCTAATGTCAAATAGCCTCTTTTCGCCGGCAAGTTTGGAATCATAACTGAGCTCTTTAATGGCCCAATATGCCTTATGTTCTAGTTCGAGAGGTAAGTGACATGATTTTCCATAAACCATTTTATACAGAGACATACCCATATGATTTTTATACGAAGTTCTATAGGCCCATAATGCATCATCAAGTTTCTTGGACCAATTCTTTCTAGATCTATTAACAGTCTTTTGCAAAATTAATTTAATCTTTCTATTACTCAATTCTACTTGACCACTAGACTGTGGATGATATGGAGATGCAATTCCCTGATTAACATCATACTTAGCAAGCATTTTACGAAAAGCACCATGAATAAAATGTGAACCACCATCAGTCATTAAGTATCTAGGGACCCGAAACCTCGGAAAAATAACTTCTTTAAGCATCTTAATAGAAGTGTTATGATCAGCAGTACTAGTTGGAATAGCTTCTAGCCACTTAGTAACGTAATCAACAACAACTAAAATATGTGTATACCCATTAGAGGAAGGAAAAGGTCCCATATAATCAAAGCCCCAAATATCAAATGGATCAATAACAAGTGAATAGTTCATAGGCATTTCTTGACGTCTACTAATATTACCAATTCTTTGACATTCATCACAAGACAAGACATACTTACGGGCATCTTTGAAGAGAGTAGGCCAATAAAAACCGGATTGCAATACCTTATGTGCAGTTCTATCTCCCGTGTGATGTCCTCCATATGCCTCGGAGTGACACTTGTGTAGGATATGTTCCTGTTCATGCTCAGGTACACAACGTCTAATAACACCATCTACTCCGTCTTTATAAAGGTGTGGGTCATCCCAGAAGTAATGTCTTAAATCATAGAAAAACTTTTTCTTTCGCTAGTATGTGAAACTAGGTGGTATAAATTTAGCAACAATGTAATTAGCATAATCAGCATACTATGGAGAAGTACGAGAAGCATTTATGGCCGCTAATTTTTCATCAGCAAAGCTATCATCAATAGGTAGTGGGTCATCAAGAACATTCTCTAACCTAGACAAGTTGTCTGCGAGGGGGTTGTCAGCTCCCTTTCTATCAATAATATGCAAATCAAATTCTTGTAGCAAGAGAACCCATCTAAGAAGTCTAGGTTTAGCATCTTTCTTTTCCATAAGGTATTTAATAGCAGCATGATCAGTGTGAATAGTTACTTTGGAATCAACAATATAAGGTCTGAACTTATCACAGGCAACACACAACTGCTAAAAATTCTTTTTCAGTTGTAGCATAATTTCTCTGGGCACTGTCTAGAGTTTTACTAGCATATTGGATAACATTTAATTTCTTATCAACTCTTTTACCTAGAACATCACCTACAACATAATCACTAGAATCACACATGATTTCAAAGGGTAAATTCCAATCAGGTGTCCGAACAATAGGTGCAGAAATCAAGGCTTTCTGAAGTATTTAAAATGCTTCTACACAATTATCATGAAAGAGAAAAGGAACACCTTTTTTGTAAGAGATTAGTCAGAGGCCTAGAAATTTTTGAGAAGTCTTTAATGAACCTCTTATAAAAACCGGCATGACCAATGAAACTTCTTATACCTTTGATGTCCTCAGGACACGACATCTTTTTGATAGCATCAAGTTTAACTTTATCAACTTCAATACCTCTTTCCGAAATTTTTATGCCCCAATACAATACCTTCATTAACCATAAAGTGACACTTCTCTCAACTCAAGACAAGATTAGTTTCTTCACATCTCTGCAAGACTCGATCAAGGTTGCTTAAGCAATCATCAAAATAAGTTCCATACAAGGAGAAATCATCCATGAAAACCTCAACAATCTTTTCAAAAAAGTTAGAGAATATAGCAGTCATACATCTTTGAAAGGTAGCAGGTGCATTACATAAACCAAAAGACATACGTCTATAAGCAAAGGTACCAAAAGGGCAAGTAAAAGTGGTCTTATCCTGATCCTCTTTTGACACAGGTATTTGAGAGAAACCATAATAACCATCTGGAAAGCAAGAATGTGTATGTTTGGATAATATTTCTAGCATTTGATCAATAAAAGGTAGAGGCCAATGATCTTTTCTATTAGCTTTATTTAATTTGCAGAAATCAATTACCATTCTATAACCTGCAACTATTCTTTGTGCGATCATTTCATCCTTATCATTAGGAACAACAGTAATACCTCCCTTCTTAGGGACAGAATGGACCGGGCTTACCCACTGACTATCAGCAACAGAATAAATTATACCTGCCTCAAGAAGCTTTAGTATTTCACTTCTTACCACTTCTTCCATTTTAGGATTTAACTGTCGTTGATAATCAAGAACTGGTTTAGTAGCTTTCTCCATTTTTATTTTGTGCTGGCATAGAGTGGGACTGATGGCCTTAAGATCATCCAGAATATATCCAATAGCCGCACGGTGCTTCTTCACAGTCTTCTTCATGCTCTGAAAGGTTAGCACTAATAATAACATGATATATCTTCTTTTCATCAAGATAAGCATACTTAAGAGTATCAGGCAATTGTTTAAGCTCAAACACGGGATCTCCCTTGGGTGGAGGAGGATTCCCTAGGATATCAACGGGCAAGTTGTGTTTCAAAATAGGTCCATGTTTAAAGAATACTTCATCTATTTCCCTTCTTTCATTCATAAACATACCATTTTCATGGACTAGCAAATATTGTTCTAAAGAACCATTAGGAGGCACGTCAATAGAACTAAGACCAATAACTTCATCTTTACTAGGCAATTCTTTATCATGGGGTTGTCTATGATACGTCCATTTTGCATCATGCTTTTATATCAATATTTATTGCATTATGGGCTGTTATTACACATTATATCTCAATAATTATGGCAATTCTCTTGTATTTTACAAGGTTTACCATGAAGAGGGGGAATGCCGACAGTTGGAATTCTGGCTGAAAAAGGAGCAAATGTTCGAAACCTATTCTGCACAACTCCAAAAGTCCCGAAACTCCACGAAACAACTTTTTGGATTTAATAAGAATTTATGAGCGAAAGAAATAGGCCAGGGGCCCACATCCAGTCCAGGAGACAGGAGGGCGCACCCCCCTGTAGGGCGCATCCTCCTCTCTCCTGGGCCCCCTGGTGGGCCCTCGGCGTCCATCTTCTGCTATATCATCACTTTTACCCCTGAAAAAATCAAGGGCAAGCTTACGGGATGAAACTCTGCCGCCACGAGGCGGAACCATGGCAGAATCAATCTAGGGCTCTGGCGGAGCTGTTATGCCGGGGACACTTCCCTCCGGGAGGGGGAAATCATCACCAACGTCATCACCAACGATCCTCTCATCGGGAGGGGGTCAATCTCCATCAACATCTTCACCAGCACCATCTCCTCTCAAAACCCTAATTCATCTCTTGTATCCAATCTTGTATCAAAACCACAAATTGGTACCTGTGGGTTGCTAGTAGTGTTGATTACTCCTTGTAGTTGATGCTATTTTGTTTACTTGGTGGAAGATCATATGTTCAGATCCTTTATGCATATTATTACTCCTCTGATTATGAACATGAATATGCTTTGTGAGTAGTTATGTTTGTTCCTAAGGACATGGGTGAAGTCTTGCTATTAGTAGTCATGTGAATTTGGTATTCGTTCGATATTTTCATGAGATGTATGTTGTCTTTCCTCTAGTGGTGTTATGTGAACGTCGACTTCACCATTATTTGGTCCTAGAGGAAGGCATAGGGAAGTAATAAGTAGATGATGGGTTGCTAGAGTGACAGAAGCTTAAACCCTAGTTTATGCGTTGCTTCGTTAGGGGTCGATATGGACCCATATGTTTAATGTTGTGGTTAGGTTTACCTTAATACTCCTTTTTGTAGTTGCGGACGCTTGCAATAGGGGTTAATCATAAGTGGGATGCTTGTCCAAGTTAGGGCAGTACCCAAGTACTGGTCCACCCACGTATCAAATTATCAAAGTACCGAATGCGAATCTTATGAACGTGATGAAAACTAGCTTGACGATAATTCCCAATGTGTCCTCGGGAGCTCCTTCTTCAATATTAGAATTTGTCCAGGCTTATCCTTTGCTACATAAAGGTTTGGGCCACCTTGCTGCACGTTATTTACTTTATTTACTTTTTGCTCGTTACTATTTAACTTATCACAAAGCTATCTATCACCTACTATTTCAGTGCTTGTGGAGAAAACCTTACTGAAAACCGCTTATCATTTCCTTCTGCTCCTCGTTGGGTTCGACACTCTTACTTATCGAAAGGACTACAATAGATCCCCTATACTTGTGGGTCATCAGTCTACGAAATTTAGCAAAATTAAAATCATGAGACATATCCCCTAAACCAACAGTAACAATATCCTTTTCGTAGTCTATCTTAGCATTAACAGTATTCAAGAAGGGTCTACCAAATATAATGGGACAAAAGTCATATTGTGGGGAACTAAGAACAAGAAATTAGTAGGATATTTAATTTTCCACACAAGACTTCAACATCTCTAACAATCCCAATTGGTGAAATAGTATATCTATTGGCAAGCTTAATAGTAACATCGATACCTTCTATTTCAGCAGGTGCGATATCATGCATAATCTCTTTGTATAAGGAATGAGGTATTGCACTCGCACTAGCACCCATATCATATAAGCCATGATAACAATGATCTCCTATTTTAACAGAAACAATAGGCATGCCAACAACAGATCTATGTTTATTTTTAGTATCTGGTCTAGCAATTCTAGGAGCTTCATCACAGAAGTAAATAACATGCCCGTCAATATTATCGACCAAGAGATCTTTAACCGTAGCAATACTAGGTTCAACTTTAATTTGCTCAGGGGGTGTAGGTGTTCTAGCATTACTCTTACGAACCACAGTTGGAGCATTAGCATGATCCTTTATTCTAATAGGGAAAGGTGGTTTCTCAATATAAGCGGTAGGAACAATAGGATCAACATTACAAGTAATAGTATTTTCTTCAACTTTAACATGTTCTACTACTTTCACTTCAATGGGAGGATGATATTTAAATCACTTCTCCTTAGGGAGATCAACATGAGTAGAAAATGATTCACAGAAAGAAGCTATTATCTCAGAGTCAAGTCCATATTTAGTGCTAAATTCTCGAAAAGCATCGGTATCCATAAAATATTTAACACAATCACACTTAGGTGTTATACCTGACTCCTTACCTTCATTGAGTTCCCAATCTTCAGAGTTGAATTTAATTCTTTCTAATAAATCCCATCTGAATTCAATAGTCTTCATCATAAAAGAACCAGTACAAGAAGTATCGAGCATGGAGCGATTATTGAGAGAAAGCCGAGCATAAACATTTTGAATAATAATTTCTCTTGAGAGCTCATGATTGGGGCATGAATATAAAATTGACTTAAACCTCCGCCAAGCTTGAGCGATACTTTCTCCTTCGCAAGGACAAAACTATATATATATATATATATATATATATATATATATATATATATATATATATATATATATATAATTACGATCACGATGAACAAGATGCATAGGATAAAACTTCTGATGAAATTCCAATTTTAGTTGGTTGTAGTTCCATGATCCAATATCATCATATAGCCTAAACCATGTCAATGCCTTTCCCTTCAAATATGAAGGAAAGACCTTCTTCTTGATAACATCCTCGGGCATACCTGCAAGCTTAAATAATCCACAAACTTCATCCACATATATTAGGTACATATCGGGATGTAATGTTCCATCTCCTGTAAATGGATTAGCTAGCAGTTTCTCTATCATACCCGAAGGAATTTCAGAGTAAAAATTTTCAGTAGGTTTAGTAGGTTGAGGAGCAATTCTTAGCTCTTCTGGTTGGGGTGAAGATAGCCCGAACAAGCCCCTCAAAGGATTATTTTCCATAGTAACAAGTGACCGTAAATTCAGCACACTATATAAATGTTTCCTTACCAAATTCAACCTACCAAAGGCGCTTCACTCCCCGGCAACGGCGACAGAAAAGAGTCTTGATGACCCACAAGTATAGGGGATCTATCGTAGTCCTTTCGATAAGTAAGAGTGTCGAACCCAACGAGGAGCAGAAGGAAATGACAAGCGGTTTTCAGTAAGGTATTCTCTGCAAGCACTGAAATTATCGATAACAGATAGTTTTGTGATAAGGTAACTTGTAACGGGTAACAAGTAACAAAAGTAACAAGGTGCAGAAAGGTGGCCCAATCCTTTTTTAGCAAAGGACAAGCCTAGGCAAACTCTTATATAAAGCAAAGCTCTCCCGAGGACACATGGGAATTATCGTCCATCTAGTTTTCATCATGCTCATATGAGTCCCGTTCGTTACTTTAATAATTTTATATGTGGATGGACCGGTGCTTGGGTACTGCCCTTCCTTGTACAAGCATTTGATACGTCTCCAACGTATCTACAATTTATGAAGCATTCATGCTATATTATTATGTGTTTTGAATGACTACGGGCTTTATTATACACTTTTATATTACTTTTGGGACTAACCTATTAACCGGAGGCCCAGCCTATATTGCTGTTTTATTGCCTGTTTCAGTATTTCGAAGAAAAGGAATATCAGACGGAGTCCAAACGGAATGAAACCTTCGGCAGCGTGATTTTTGGAACGAACGTGAGCCAGGAAACTTGGAGTGCAAGCCAGGGGAGCATCGAGGAAGCCACGAGATAGGGGAGCGCGCCCACCCCCTGGGCGCGCCCTACCCTCTCGTGGGCCCTCGAGGCTCCCCCGACCGACTTCTTTCGCCTATATAAGCCTACGTACCCTAAAAACATCGATAACTAAGATAGATCGGGAGTTCCGCCGCCGCAAGCCTCTGTAGCCACCAAAAACCTCTCGGGAGCCCGTTCCGGCACCCTGCCAGAGGGGGAACCCATCACCGGTGGCCATCTTCATCATACCGGCGTTCTACATGACGAGAGGGAGTAGTTCACCCTCGGGGCTGAGGGTATGTACCAGTAGCTATGTGTTTGATCTCTCTCTCTTTCTCTCTCTCTCTCTCTCTCTCTCTCGTGTTCTCTCTATGGCACGATCTTGATACATCGCGAGCTTTGCTATTATAGTTGGATCTTATGATGTTTCTCCCCCCTCTACTCTCTTGTGATGAATTGAGTTTTCCTCTTGAAGTTATCTTATCGGATTGAGTCTTTAATGATTTGATAACACTTGATGTATGTCTTGTCGTGTTTATTTGTGGTGACAATGGGATATCATGTGCCACTTGATGTATGTTTTGGTGACCAACTTGCGGGTTCCACCCATGAAACTATGCATAGGGGTTGGCACACGTTTTCGTCTTGACTCTCCAGTAGAAACTTTGGGGCACTCTTTGAAGTACTTTGTGTTGGTTGAATAGATGAATCTGAGATTGTGTGATGAATATCGTATAATCATGCCCACGCATACTTGAGGTGACAATGGAGTATCTAGGTGACATTAGGGTTTTGGTTGATTTGTGTCTTAAGGTGTTATTCTAGTACGAACTCTTGAATAGATTGATCCGAAAGAATAACTTTGAGGTGGTTTCGTACCCTACCATAATCTCTTCGTTTGTTCTCCGCTATTAGTGGCTTTGGAGTGACTCTTTGTTGCATGTTGAGGGATTGTTATATGATCTATCTATGTTATTATTGTTGAGAGAACCTGCACTGGTGAAATTATGAACCCTATGCCTTGTTTCCCACCATTGCAATACCGTTTACGCTCACTTTTATCATTAGTTACCTTGCTGTTTTCATACCTTCATATTACAAAAACCTATATCTACCATCCATATTGCACTTGTATCACCATCTCTTCGCCGAACTAGTGCACCTATACAATTTACCATTGTATTGGGTGTGTTGGGGACACAAGAGACTCTTTGTTATTTGGTTGCAGGGTTGTTTCAGAGAGACCATCTTCATCCTACGCCTCCCACGGATTGATAAACCTTAGGTCATCCACTTGAGGGAAATTTGCTACTGTCCTACAAACCTCTGCACTTGGAGGCCCAACAACGTCTACAAGAGGAAGGTTGTGTAGTAGATATCAAGCTCTTTTCTGGCGCCGTTGCCAGGGAGGTGAGTGCTTGAAGGTATATCTTTAGATCTTGAAATCGAATCTTTTTGTTTCTTGTTTTATCACTAGTTTAGTTTATAAAAGAAAATTACAAAAAAATTGAATTGAGTTTGTCTCATACACTTTGTCTTTTTAATATTTTTCGTGAGAATGATGGAAAGGAAAATTGTGCTCAAGTGCTAGAAGAAGAATGCATTAAAATGCTTGGTACTAGATCTTTGAATGATGAGCTTGATTGCAATGTTGTTACTATGAATTCTTTGAATATCCATGATGCTAATGTTATGCAAAGCCACAAGCTTGGGGAAGCTATGTTTGATGAATATGATATTTTTAGTCCCCCAAGTTTTGATGAGAATATTTATTATGATGAAAGCATGCCTCCTATTTATGATGATTATATTGATGAAAGTGGGTTTTGAGGAGTGTCAACTTTAGGAAGTAGTGATCCCACTATTTTGGAGGATGTCGAATCTTATTGTGATGAACATGAAAGTGGATTTGGAAGAGTGTCAACTTTATTTAGTGATGATTCCACTATTTCGGAAGAGGTTCCAATTGATTATGAGAACAAAGTTGCTATCTATGATGATTATTGTGATGACTTGTATGCTATTAAGAATAATGATAACCATGAAACTTGACATCATGATTTTAGTTTTCAATTGGATTATGCCTCACATGATAATTATTTTGTTGAGTTTGCTCCCACTACTATTCGTGAGAAGAAATTTGCTTATGTGGAGAGTAGTAAATTTTCTATGCTTGTAGATCATGAAAAATGCTTTATGTGCTGGTTATATTGTTGAATTGATTCATGATGCTACTGCAAATTATTATGACGGAAGAACATATGCTTGTAGGAATTGCAATAATGTCAAGTTTCCTCTCTATGTGCTTCAAGTTTTGAACTTATGCTTGTTTTGCCTTCCTATGCTAGTTGATTACTGTACCCATAAGTTGTTTGATCACAAAATCCCTATGCATAGGAAGTGGATTAGACTTAAATGTGCTAGTTATATTCTTCATGATGCTCTTTTTATGTTTCAATTCTTATCTTTTATGTGAGCATCATTGTCATCATCATGCCTAGCTAGAAAGGCATTAAAGAAAAGCGCTTGTTGGGAGACAACCCAATATCTATCCTTACTGTTTTTGTGTGTTCACATGATTATGCTACTGTAGTAATCATGTTTTATAGCTTTTGTTTCAATAAAGTGCCAAGTAAGACCTTTAGGATGGCTTACGGTGATAGTTGTGTTGATCCGGCTGAGAATCAGAAACTTTTGCACCCAGTAAATTAGTTTTGTTAATTCACAGAAACATGTTCCTGCTATGATAATATTTTCTATGTATTGTTACACAAATTTCTTAGGACTTCCTAATTTTGTAGGATTTTTGGAGTTCCAGAAGTATACGTTTGATACAGATTACTACGGACTGTTCTGTTTTTGACAGATTCTGTTTTCTATGTGTTGTTTGCTTATTTTGATGAATCTATGATTAGTATCGGAGGATATGAACCATATAAAAGTTGGAATACAATAGATATTACACCGATATGAATTTAGAATGAGTTCATTACAGTACCTAAGTGGTTGTTTTATTTTCTTATACTAATGGAGCTTACGAGTTTTCTGTTGAGTTTTGTGTTGTGAAGTTTTCAAGTTTTGGGTAAAGATTCGATGGACTATGGAATAAGGAGTGGCAAGAGCCTAAGCTTGGGGATTCCCAAGGCACCACAAGGCAATATTCAAGGATGTCCAAGAGCCTAAGCTTGGGGATGCCCCGGAAGGCATCCCCTCTTTCGTCTTCGTTCATCGGTAACTTTACTTGGAGCTATATTTTTATTCACCACATGATATGTGTTTTGCAAAGAGCGTCATTTTCTTTTGTTAGTTTTGCTTGCTGTTATTTAGAATAATGTTTTGCATCTTTATTTTCAATAAAAATGTCAAGGATAGCCTTTGCCATGCTTATTTTGCTAGTATACATGTTGCTGTTTGAAAACAGAAAGTTTACCGCTGTTGCAAAAATTCCCTAGAAAATTCAGAGAATGGTATAATGTTGAAAGTTTTTGCATAATGAGCTCTGATAAATCTTATACAGTATAGTATTTTTCTCATAATTTTTGGAGTTAGGTAAGTATTGATACTCTTGCATTCTTTACAGACTATACTGTTTTGGCAGATTGCTGTTATGTTTGCATTGTTTGCATATGTTTGCTTGTTTAATGATTCTATTTGAGGATAGGAGTATTAAACATGCAGAGGCATTTAGTATGCAATGTTGAATAATAATTTTAGTGATTTGTTACAGTAGAAAATGATAAGGTTTTGCATTGGTTTACACTAACCTATCTCATGATTTCTTGTTGAGTTTGTTGTGGATGAAACTTTTGATAAAAAGAGAAAGCATGATATGAGAGGAATTAAGGGGACACAAGAGTTCAAGCTTGGGCATGCCCAAGGCAACCCAAAATAATATTTCAAGAAGTCTCAAGCATCTAAGCTTGGGGATGCCCCGGTAGGCATCCCACCTTTCTTCTTCAACAATTACCGGTTAGTGTCGGTTGAGCCTAAGTTTTTGCTACTTCACATGAGTTGTGCTATCCTTGCAATGTTATTTTATTTTGTTTTGCTTGTTGTTTGAATACAATACCAAGATCTGAAATTCTTAATTGGGAGAGAGTCTTCACATAGTTACACAATTATTTAGCTACTCATTGATCTTCACTGATATCTTTTTGGAGTAGTTTGTCATTTACTCGTGTGATTCACTTATATCCTTTGAGTAAATGGTTGAATGAGTTGATTGTCATAAATCTGAATTTATATATGTTTCATTTTCTTATCCCATGGGGAGTTATGACTTCACATCTAAGAAGTAGAGGTTGTAAATTTATTGAAGGTTAGCAAGCATTGTATTGGTCATTTGAACAATTCATGAAAGAATATTGAAGGAAGAGAGATTTCATATATAAATATACTATCCTGGACATCTTTTATAATTGTGAGCACTCATTAAGTATGACATGCTAAATAGTTGATGTTGGACAAGGAATACAACGTAATGGGTTATGTTTTCTCACATCTCAGTTAAAGTATATTGTCATGGATCATTCAAACATGTTGAGCTTGCCTTTCCCCCTCATGCTAGCCAAAATTCCTTGCACCAAGTAGAGATACTACTTGTGCTTCCAAATATCCTTAAACTCAGTTTTGCCATGAGAGTCCACCATACCTACCTATGGATTGAGTAAGATCCTTCAAGTAAGTTGTCATCGGTGCAAGCAATAAAAATTTCTCTCTAAATATGTATGATCTATTAGTGTGAAGAAAATAAGCTTTATACGATCTTGTTACGGAAGTAATAAAAGCGTTGGACTGCATAATAAATGTCGGAGTAAATGACCACGGGAGCCTAGCCGGCTCCCCTTGGCTCTTCAAAAAAGTAATAAGCCGAGCGAGCGTACACGCACCCAAGACACGGGGCCGTCTTCCCCCGGCCGGCTATCCCATAAGACGACTACCGGAAGGCGGCCCGGCCTTAAAAACTCACGAAGAAAGCGTCGAGAGGACTTCAAGAAGCCGGCCACAAGATGACCGACTCCGAGAAGCCGCCCCCCCGACAGGCGGCCAAGTTCGTGCCCTCAAAGTCTGCACCCACATAACGGAGATGGGATGGGGCGTGGCAATAGTGAAGCCTGCCACCCTCGAATCCCGAAGTACGCATGGCTACAATACGTCGTACGGGGCAGCCATGACCCGTCCGGCGTGGCACTGTTGCCATGCTGACCATGACGTCATCCATGACGGGCCGTCAGTATGGCCCGCAGGCGGCAGGCCCCTTCGGTTAGAGAGACACCCGAAGGCGGCCCTGCTTCCCCTAGTCGGCCTAGGACGTAGCCGGCTCTCACCAGCCGGCTCACTCCCTCCCTCAAAGTAAGCGCACCATTAAGGGGACAAGACGAGGTAAGGCTACAGTGAGAGGCTGCCAAGCGGCGGCACTGTAGCCATGCTTACCTCGACAAAGCCCTCGTCATCAAGAGTGAGGCAACAGTAACCAGCCCCCGACAAGACTGAGCGCTGGGGCCTACCTGTTGACCAGGAGGCCGGCAGCCGGCGAGACCCACCAGTCGGCGGGCCCCAGCAGTCGGCGGAGAAGCCGACGTGCGTAGACACTGACGGATGGGCCCATGCCTAGCCGGATTACCATTGTACCCGTCGGGGGTAGGCCTATATAAACCCCCCAGGGCACCCATGCAAAGGGTTGGACTTTGATAGTTTTAGACACAACTTTGAGAGGAGAAGAGAACTATCCTAGCCCTTTCTTCTTCCTCTCGCCAAACAGCTCAAGGAGCCTCTTGTAGCCACTTGTTGATCTAGTGATCATGCGGAGACCCCGCAGAGCAGGACTAGGGGTGTTATCTCCACGGAGAGCCCCGAACTTGGGTAAGATTCGCCGGCATGCATGTTTTCGCCTTATCCCGTTTCTAGGCACCGGCGATGTCTTATTGGCTCCAACAATGATAAGCCACCCGTTGGCATATGTCGCACCTACCACCCGACATTTGGCACCCACCATGGGGCCAGGTGCACCATCGTCCGGAGACCTATTCTGGACGGGAACCCTCTTCCTCCCCCGTGAGCGTAGCTAGCCCGGCACGCCCGATGGCGCTTGCCCCGACGCGCTGCAAGGTGTCGACAACGCCTGTGTAGTGAGCTGCCTCGCCGGTCTTCTTGGCGAGGATCGCATCTCTGACGAGCCCGCGTCCGATGCAGGCACCGGCTTCCCCGAGAGCCGCCTCGTCAGCCTCCTCGACCAAATCTACATCTCCAGCGAGCCTACTATGGATTTGGAGTCGGTTGGATCCACCAACCCAATGCTTGTCGACTCCGACATGGCGTCACTTGATGCCTTCCCCACCAACGTGGTGGTCTTCGATGATCCGCTCCCTCGAGCCGACAGCGGCGGCAGCACCGTCACCGAGGTGCTGGTCATCAGCCACGGAGTCGCCTCTGGCGAGAACACCCACGACGCCCTGCAAGCAGCGCTGCACGATTTGTCCGCCCCCATCCTGGCCGACGCCGAGGCGCTGAAGGCGCGCCGCCTTGCCCTCATTGCGGAGGGCTAGAAGCTAGCCACTATGATACGCCTTACTAAGGCTCACCAGCGCGAAGTCGACCGCGCCACCTTCGGCACGCCGCCTCCCGCCGGGCCGAGCCGGGCCGGCGTCGTCCAGAAGCGCGGCGCGGCCATCGCCGACATGCTGGGAGCAGAACGCCCAGTCTAGGCCACGCCTCTCGAGAACCTGCGCGCCGCCTAGTCGGTCGTAGACGAGCTGAATGGAGTGGGAGCCAACGAACTCCCCTACATGACCAGACGCATCCAGCAGCTGATCGACGCGGCCGCAAAGCGGCACGAAGTCGGCGTCCGCGCTGAAAGCCCTCCCCCACGCCGAGAGCACGACGCGACATCACGAACACCGACTGCGGGCGGAGCCCGCACAAGGCAAGAAAAGGAACCGGCTGCCAGTCGCAGTCGGACTCGAGTCACCATCGAGCACGACGCAGAAGGCTGCCCTCGAGCTGTGGAGCGACGGGGCGATCCGCCCCCTCCTCCGCCTCGCGGGGAGAAATACCCCACCCTGCCGCCTGTCACGCATCCGACTCTCAGCGGCCGGCTAGGTCGCCGCGAAGCAGTCGGCGAGAATGATGCCCGCCATCGGATCGACTGCCTAGCGCGATCCCTGGCGTTAGAAGAGGAAGATGATGTCGACCCACCTTGCTTCGGCCCCCGCATCCGCAACGAGCCCTTCCCCAAAGAGTTCTCGCTCTCGAGAGACACGCCCAAGTACAACAGCTCCGTGAAGCCAGAAGATTGGTTGATCTACTACTCCACCTCAGTCCGCATAGCCAACGGCAACAGGCGTGTTGCCGTGAAATATATTCCCCTCAAGCTCCAAGGCACGGCACGCACCTGGATCAACAGCCTCAAGCCTTACAACATCACAGCAGGCTAGACTTCACCGAAGCCTTCATCCGCAACTTCACCAGCACCTACAAACGGGCTCCAGAGCCCCGACAGCTCTCCTTGTGTGTACAAGGGTCCAATGAATCAACCAGCGTCTACCTCACGCGTTGGGCCGAGCTCCGCAACTCTTGCGAGGGGGTGCACGAGGTTCAAGCCATAGAGTACTTCACCGCTGGGTGCCGAGAAGGCACCCTCCTCAAGCACCGACTCCTCTGTGACGAGCCGACTACCCTCGACGAGCTGCTGGTCATCGCAGACAAGTACGCCATGGCCGACTCCTTAATGAAGACCAAGCTCCAAGTGGACGCCTCCGGGAAGGTGCTTGCTCTGGCTCCCAAGACGCCGGCTGGAGACTCCAACCGACGCCCGTACCAGAAGGACAAAAAGCGCAAGGCTCCTATGCCGACTTCCACCAGTCGGCAAGTGGCCACAGTCGAACATGAACAACCCAAAGGGCAGCCCTCACACAAGAAGCAGAAGGGCGGCAGGCCGGCTTGGCAGCCGGCTTTCTCCTACGAGCAAGCCATTGATGCCCCTTGCAAGTTCCACAGCGGCGCGAAGGCCTCCAGCCACACGACTCGAAAGTGCCATTGGCTCACATGAATCTCCAAGGGCGAAGGGCTAGAGCCGCCTCCGCCAGCTGGTCAGCCGCCTCCGGCTCCTCAGCAGCCGGCCGGTCGGCCAGCAGTCGGAGCTGTTCAAGATGAGTTCCCCGATGAGCATGCCGCCTACGTCGTCTTTACAAGCCATCCTGAAGACCGGAGAAGCCGGCGCCGACAACACCAAGAAGTCAACGCGGTCGCCTCCAACAACCCCGAGTTCATGCACTGGTCGGAGAAGCCTATCAGCTGGAGCCGGGCCGATTACCTAGAGGTGATGCCGTCTCCCGGCTCTTATGCATTGGTTTTGGACGCTACCCTCGCGACAGACAGACGAGCTGCCCGATTCTCCCGCGTACTGATAGATGGCGGGAGCAGCATCAACATACTGTACCGAACATCAAGACGAAGCAGCTCATGCCTAGTTGGACCGTGTTCCACGGAATCGTACCCGGCCTGTCCTGCGCACCAATCGGCAAGATCAGGATAGATGTTCTCTTTGGGGACAAAGATCATTTCCGCCGAGAAGCAATATGGTTTGAAGTAGTGGATCCGGAGAGCCCTTACCACGTGCTGCTTGGCCGACCTGCACTGGCCAAGTTCGTGGCTATGCCCCGATATGCCTACCTCAAGATGAAGATGCCGAGTTCCAAGGGCATCATCACCATAGCCGGAGACTACAAGAAGTCCTCTGAGTGTGCAGCAGCTAGCAGCCGGCTGGCCTAGTCCCTCGTGATCGCTGAAGAGAAGAAGATGCTGGACCGAGTCGTGGCCATGGCCGGCAAGCAGCCGACCTTGTCCCCTGACCCCAAGAATATGAGGCTCAATGTTCTTTCCAGCCGGCCAAAGAAACAAAGAAGATACCTCTGGACCTGGAGCACCCGGAGAGGCACGCTGTCGTGGGCACAGGTCTTGACAGCAAATAGGAAAGCGAGCTTGTCGATTTCCTCCGTGAGAATCGGGACATCTTCGCATGGTCTCCCAAAGACATGCTGGGTGTTCCGACGGATTTTGCCGAGCACAAGCTACACATCCAATATGATGCCAAGCCTGTCAAGCAGCCCTTGCGCTGCCTGTCAGAAGAGAAAAGAAGAGTAGCCGGAGAAGAAATAGCCCGGCTTCTAGCAGCCGACTTCATTATGGAGGTGTTCTTCCCAGAGTGGCTTGCCAACCCGGTCCTGGTGTTGAAGAAAAACAAGCAGTGGTGCATGTGCATTGACTACACCAGCCTCAACAAAGCCTGCCCCAAAGATCCTTTTGCTCTGCCAAGGATTGATCAAGTGACAGACTCCACAGCCGGATGCGAGTTGTTGAGTTTCTTGGATGCTTACTCGGGCTACCACCAGATAAAATTGGACCCAGCTAACCGCCTGAAGATCGCCTTCATCACTCCATTCGGAGCTTTCTGTTACCTGACTATGACTTTCGGCTTGAGAAATGCTGGTGCCACTTTTCAGTGATGCATGCAGAAATGCCTCCTCAAGCAGCTCGGCAGAAATGCCCACGTCTATGTAGACGATATTGTGGTGAAGACGGAGAAGCACGGCACCCTACTGGAAGACCTCAAAGAGACATTTGAAAACCTGCGCCGGTTTCAGGTCAAGCTCAATCCCGAGAAATGCGTGTTCGGAGTGCCAGCCAGCCAACTCCTTGGCTCCCTGGTCTCCGAACGCGGCATCGAATGCAAGCGGTGAAGATCAAGGCCATAGAGAGAATGGATATTCCTACCAGGCTGAGAGACGTCCAAAAATTTACCGGATGCTTGGCCTCCCTCAACCGCTTCATCAGCCGGCTCGGAGAGAAGGCTCTCCCCCTCTACCGACTCATGAAGAAATCCACTCACTTCGAGTGGAATGACCAAGCAGACCAAGCTTTCCACAAGTTAAAGAAGATGATTTCCACGCCGCCTGTCTTGGCGGCACCGACTGATAAAGAGCCCATGCTCCTTTACATTGCCGCCACTGTTGGGGAACGTAGTAATTCCAAAAAATTTCCTACGCACACGCAAGATCATGGTGATGATATAGCAACGAGAGGGGAGAGTGTTCGTCCATGTACCCTAGTAGACCGTAAGCGGAAGCGTTAGCACAACGCGGTTGATGTAGTCGTATGTCTTCACGAATCGACCGATCCAAGCACCGAGCGTATGGAGCCTCCGAGTTCAGCACACGTTCAGCTCGATGACGATCTCCGGCCCTCCGATCCAGCAAAGGCTCTGGAGATGAGTTCCGTCAGCACGACGGCGTGGTGACAATGATGATGTTCTACCGGCGCCGGGCTTCGGCTAAGCTCCGCGACGATATGACCGAGGTGGAATATGGTGGAAGGGGGCACCGCACACGGTTAGGAACGATCCGTAGATCAACTTGTGTGTCTTTGGGGTGCCCCCCGCCCCTGTATATAAATGAGCCAGGGGGGAGGAGGCGGCCGGCCTAGAGGGCGCGCCAAGGGGGGGAGTCCTACTCCCACCGGGACTAGGACTCCCTCTTTCCAAGTAGGAGTAGGAGAAGGGGGGAAAGAGGAGGAAGAGGGGAAGGAAAGGGGGTCCGCCACGCCCCTTCCCTTGTCCTATTCGGACTAGGAGGGGGAGGGGCGCGCGGCCCCCTCCTGGCTCCTTCCCTCTTCTCCCTCTTGGCCCATGTAGGCCCATTAACCCCCCGGGGGGTTCCGGTAACCTCCCGGTACTCCGGTAAAATGCCGATTTCACCTGGAACTATTCTAATGTCCAAACATAGGCTTCCAATATATCAATCTTTATGTCTCGACCATTCCGAGACTCCTCATCATGTCCGTGATCAGATCCAGGACTCCGAACAAACTTCGGTACATCAAAACTTATAAACTAATAATAAAACTGTCATCGAAACGTTAAGCGTGCGGATCCTACGGGTTCGAGAACTATGTATACATGACCTAAAACCATTCTCGGTCAATAACCAATAGCGGGACCTGGATGCCCATATTGGGTCCTACATATTCTACGAAGATCTTTATCGGTCAAACCGCATAACAACATACGTTGTTCCCTTTGTCATCGGTATGTTACTTGCCCGAGATTTGATCGTCGGTATCCAATACCTAGTTCAATCTCATTACTGGCAAGTCTCTTTACTTGTTCTGTAATACGTCATCTCATAACTAACTCACTAGTTATAATTCTTGCAAGGCTTAAGTGATGAGTATTACCGAGAGGGCCCAGAGATACCTCTCCGACAATCGGAGTGACAAAACCTAATCTCGAAATACGCCAACTCAACATGTACCTTCGGAGACACCTGTAGTACTCCTTTATAATCATCCGATTCGTTGTGACGTTTGGTAGCACCAAAGTGTTCCTCCGATGAACGGAGTTGCATAATTCTCATAGTTACGAGGAACATGTATAAGTCATGAAGAAAGCAATAGCAGAATACTAAACGATCATGTGCTAAGCTAACGGGATGGGTCATGTCAATCACATCATTCTCCTAATGATGTGTTCCCATTAATCAAATGACAACACATGTCTATGGTTAGGAAACATAACCATCTTTGATTAATGAGCTAGTTAAGTAGAGGCATACTAGTGACTATATGTTTGTCTATGTATTCACACATGTATCATGTTTCCGGTTAATACAATTCTAGCATGAATAATAAACATTTATCATGATATAAGGAAATAAATAATAACTTTATTATTGCCTCTAGGGCATATTTCCTTGATCTCCCACTTGCACTAGAGTCAATAATCTAGATTACATAGTAATGATTCTAACACCCATGGAGTCTTGTTGTTGATCATGTTTTGCTCGTGAGAGAGGCTTAGTCAACGGTCTCGCAACATTCAGATCCGTATGTATCTTGCAAATCTCTATGTCTCCCACTTGGACTTGGTCCCGAATGGAATTGAAGCGTCTCTTGATGTGCTTGGTCCTCTTGTGAAATCTGGATTCCTTTGCCAAGGCAATTGCACCATATTGTCATAGAAGATCTTCATTGGTCCCGATGCACTAGGTATGACACCTAGATCGAAATGAACTCCTTCATCCGACTCCTTCATTCGCTGCTTGAAGCAACTATGTACTCCGCTTCACATGTAGATCCCGCCACGACGCTTTGTTTAGAACTGCACCAACTTACAGCTCCACCGTTTAATATAAATCACGATCCGGTTTGCGATTTAGAATCGTCCGGATCGAGATCAAAGCTTGCATCGACGTAACCTTTACGACTAGCTCTTTGTCACCTCCATATCGAGAAACATATCCTTAGTCCTTTTCGGTATTTCGGGATGTTCTTGACCGATGTCCATGATCCACTCTGGATTACTTTGGTACCTTCCTGCCAAGCTTATTGCTAAGCATACGTCAGGTCTGGTACACAACATTGCATACATGATAGAGCCTATGGCTGAAGCATAGGAACATCTTTCATTTTCTCTCTATCTTCTGCTGTGGTCGGGCATTGAGTTTGACTCAACTTCACACCTTGTAGCACAGGCAAGAATCCTTTCTTTGCCTGATCCATTTTGAACTTTTTCAAAATTTTGTCAAGGTAAGTGCTTTGTGAAAGTCCTATTAAGCGTCTTGATCTATCTCTATAGATCTTGATGCCCAATATATAAGCAGCTTCACCGAGGTCTTTCATTGAAAAACTTTTATTCAAGTATCCCTTTATGCTATCCAGAAATTCTATATCATTTCCAATTAACAATATGTCATCTACATATAAAACTAGAAATGCTACAGAGCTCCCACTCACTTTCTTGTAAATACAGGCTTCTCCAAAAGTCTGTATAAATCCATATGCTTTGATCATACTATCAAAGCGCTTATTCCAACTCCGAGATGCTTGCACCAGTCCATAAATGGAACACTGGAGCTTGCACACTTTGTTAGCACCTTTTGGATCAACAAAACCTTCCGGCTGCATCATATACAACTCTTCTTCTAGAAATCCATTCAAGAATGCAGTCTTGACATCCATTTGCCAAATTTAATAATCATGAAATGCAGAAATGGCTAACATGATTCGGACAGACTTAAGCATCACTACGGGTGAGAAAGTCTCATCGTAGTCAACCCCTTGAACTTGTCGAAAACCTTTCGCAACAAGTCGAGCTTTATAGACAGTTACATTTCCATCAGCGTCAGTCTTCTTCTTAGAAATCCATTTATTCTCAATAGCTTGCCGATCATCGGGCAAGTCAACCAAAGTCCATACTTTGTTTTCATACATGGATCCCATCTCAGATTTCATGGCCTCTAGCCATTTTGCGGAATCTGGGCTCATCATCGCTTCCTCATAGTTTGTAGGTTCATCATGGTCAAGTAACATGACTTCCAGAATAGGATTACCGTACCACTCTGGTGCGGATCTTACTCTGGTTAACCTACGAGGTTCTGTAGAAACTTGATCTGAAGTTTCATGATCAATATCATTAGCTTCCTCACTGATTGGTGTAGTTGTCACAGGAACCGGTTCTTGTGATGAACTACTTTCCAACAAGGGAGTAGATACAGTTATCTCATCAAGTTCTACTTTCCTCCCACTCACTTCTTTCTAGAGAAACTCCTTCTCTAGAAAGGATCCGAATTTGGCAACGAAAATCTTGCCCTCAGATCTGTGATAGAAGGTGTACCCAATAGTCTCCTCTGGGTATCCTATGAAGACACATTTCTCCGATTTGTGTTCGAGCTTGTCTGGTTGAAGTTTCTTCACCTAAGCATCGCAGCCCCAAACTTTAAGAAACGACAACTTTGGTTTCTTGCCAAACCACAGTTCATAAGGCGTCGTCTCAACGGATTTTGATGGTGCCCTATTTAACGCGAATTCGGCCGTCTCTAAAGCATAACCCCAAAACGGTAGCGGTAAATCAGTAAGAGACATCATAGATCGTACCATATCAAGTAAAGTACGATTACGACGTTTGGACACACCATTTCGTTGTGGTGTTCCAGGTGGCGTGAGTTGCGAGACTATCCCGCATTGTTTCAAGTGTAGACCAAACTCGTAACTCAAATATTCTCCTCCACGATTAGATCGTAGAAACTTTATTTTCTTGTTACGATGATTTTCCACTTCACTCTGAAATTCTTTGAACTTTTCAAATGTTTCAGACTTGTATTTCATTAAGTAGATATACCCATATTTGCTTAGATCATCTGTGAAGGTGAGAAAATAACGATATCTGCCATGAGCCTCAACATTCATTGGACCACATACATCTGTATGTATGATTTCCAACAAATCTGTTGCTCTCTCCATAGTACCGGAGAACGGCGTTTTAGTCATCTTGCCCATAAGGCACGGTTCGCAAGTACCAAGTGATTCATAATCAAGTGATTCCAAAAGCCCATTAGTATGGAGTTTCTTCATGCGTTTTACACCGATATGACCTAAACGGCAGTGCCACAAATAAGTTGCACTATCATTATCAACTCTGCATCTTTTGGTTTCAACACTATGAATATGTGTATCACTACTATCGAGATTCAATAAAAATAGACCACTCTTCAAGGGTGCATGACCATAAAAGATATTACTCATATAAATAGAACAACCATTATTCTCTTATTTAAATGAATAACCGTCTCGCATCAAACAAGATCCAGATATAATGTTCATGCTCAACGCTGGCGCCAAATAACAATTATTTAGGTCGAATACTAATCCCGATGGTAGATGTAGAGGTAGCATTCCGACCGCGATCACATCGACTTTGGAACCATTTCCCACGCGCATCGTCACCTCGTCCTTAGCTAATCTTCGCTAATCCGTAGTCCTGCTTGAGTTGCAAATATTAGCAATGAACCATATCAAATACCAGTGCTCTGCGAGCATTAGTAAGGTACACATCAATAACATGTATATCACATATACCTTTTTCACTTTGCCATCCTTCTTATCCGCCAAATACTTGGGGCGGTTCCGCTTCCGATGTCGATCGCTTGCAGTAGAAGCACTCAGTTTCAGGCTTAGGTCCAGACTTGGGTTTCTTCTCTTGAGCAGCAGCTTGCTTGCCATTCTTTTTGAAGTTCCCCTTCTTCTTCCCTTTGCCCTTCTTCTTGAAACTAGTGGTTTTGTTAACCATCAACACTTGATGCTCCTTCTTGATTTCTACCTCCACGGCTTTCAGCATCGCGAAGAGCTCGGGAATAGTCTTGTTCATCCCTTGCATATTATAGTTCATCACGAAGCTCTTGTAGCTTGGTGGCAGTGATTGGAGAATTCTGTCAATGACACTATCATCAGGAAGATTAACTCCCAGTTGAATCAAGTGATTATTATACCCAGCCATTTTGGGTATATGTTCACTGACTGAACTATTCTCCTCCATCTTGCAGCTATAGAACTTACTGGAGACTTCATATCTCTCAATCCGGGCATTTGCTTGAAATATTAACTTCAACTCCTGGAACATCTCATATGCTCCATGACATTCAAAACGTCGTTGAAGGCCCGGTTCTACGCCGTAAAGCATGGCACACTGAACTATAGAGTAGTCATCAGCTTTGCTCTGCCAGACGTTCTTAACGTCGTCAGTTGCATCAGCAGCAGGCCTGGCACCCAGCGGTGCTTCCAGGACGTAACTTTTCTGTGCAGCAATGAGGATAATCCTCGAGTTACGGACCCGATCCGTGTAATTGCTACCATCATCTTTCAACTTTGCTTTCTCAAGGAACGCATTAAAATTCAACGGAACAACAACACGAGCCATCTATCTAGAAACAAACATAGACAAGAAAGATACTATCAGGTACTAAGTTCATGATAAATTTAAGTTCAATTAATCATATTACTTAAGAACTCCCACTTAGACAGACATCTCTCTAGTCATCTAAGTGATCACGTAATCCAAATCAACCAAACCATGTCCGATCATCACGTTAGATGGATTAGTTTCAATGGTGAACATCGTTATGTTGATCATATCTACTATATGATTCACGCTCGACCTTTCGGTCTCCGTGTTCTGAGGCCATATCTGTATATGCTAGGCTCGTCAAGTATAACCTGAGTATTCCGCGTGTGCAACTGTTTTGCACCCATTGTATTTGAACGTAGAGCCTATCACACCCGATCATCACGTGGTGTCTTAGCACGAAGAACTTTCGCAACGGTGCATACTCAGGGAGAACACTTCTTGATAATTAGTGAGAGATCATCTTAAAATGCTACCGTCAATCAAAGCAAGATAAGATGCATAAAGGATAAACATCACATGCAATCAATATAAGTGATATGATATGGCCATCATCATCTTGTGCTTGTGATCTCCATCTTCGAAGCACCGTCATGATCACCATCGTCACCGGCGCGACACCTTGATCTCCATCGTAGCATCGTTGTTGTTACGCCATCTATTGCTTCTACGACTATCGCTACCGCTTAGTGATAAAGGAAAGCAATTAGAGGGCGTTTGCATTTCATACAATAAAGCGACAACCATATGGCTCCTGCCAGTTGCCGATAACTTCGGTTACAAAACATGATCATCTCATACAATAAAATATAGCATCACGTCTTGACCATATCACATCACAACATGCCCTGCAAAAACAAGTTAGATGTCCTCTACTATGTTGTTGCAAATTTTACGTGGCTGCTACGGGCTTAGCAAGAACCGTTCTTACCTACGCATCAAAAACCACAACGATAGTTCGCCAAGTTGGTGCTGTTTTAACCTTCGCAAGGACCAGGTGTAGCCACACTCGATTTAGCTAAAGTGAGAGAGACAGACACCCGCCAGCCACCTTTAAGCATGAGTGCTCGTAACAGTGAAACCAGTCTCGCGTAAGCATACGCGTAATGTCGGTCCGGGCCACTTCATCTCACAATACCGCCGAACCAAAGTATGACATGCTGGTAAGCAGTATGACTTGTATCGCCCACAACTCACTTGTGTTCTACTCGTGCATATAACATCAACGCATAAAACCTAGGCTCGGATGCCATTGTTGGGGAGCGTAGTAATTTCAAAAATTTCCTACGCACACGCAAGATCATGGTGATGATATAGCAACGAGAGGAGAGTGTTCGCCCACGCACTCTCGTGAGACCGTGGCGAAGCGTTAACTGCAACGCGGTTGATGTAGTCATACGTCTTCACGATCCGACCGATCCAAGCACCGAACGCACGGAGCCTCCGAGTTCAGCACACGTTCAGCTCGATGACGATCTCCGGCCCTCCGATCCAGCAAAGGCTCCGGAGATGAGTTCCGTCAGCACGACGGCGTGGTGACGATGATGATGTTCTACCGGCGCAGGGCTTCGCCTAAGCTCCGCGATGGTATGACCGAGGTGGAATATGGTGGAAGGGGGCACCGCATACGGCTAAGGAACGATCCGTAGATCAACTTGTGTGTCTTTGGGGTGCCCCCCGCCCCCGTATATAAAGGAGCCTGGGGGGAGGAGGCGGCCGGCTAGAGGGCGCGCCAAGGGGGGGAGTCCTACTCCCATCGGGAGTAGGACTCCCTCTTTCAAGTAGGAGTAGGAGAAGGGGGAAAGAGGAGGAAGAGGGAAGGAAGGGGGCGCCGCCTTCCCTTGTCCTATTCGGACTAGGAGGGAGGCGCGCGCCCCCTCAGCTCCTTCCTCTTCTCCCTCTTGGCCCATGTAGGCCCATTAACCCCCGGGGTTCCGTAACCTCCGGTACTCGGTAAAATGCCGATTTCACCGGAACTATTCGATGTCCAAACATAGGCTTCCAATATATCAATCTTTATGTCTCGACCATTCCGAGACTCCTCGTCATGTCCGTGATCACATCCGGGACACCGAACAAACTTCGGTACATCAAAACTTATAAACTCATAATAAAACTGTCATCAAAACGTTAAGCGTGCGGACCCAACGGGTTCGAGAACTATGTAGACATGACCTAAAACCATTCTCGGTCAATAACCAATAGCGGGACCTAGATGCCCATATTGGTTCCTACATATTCTACGAAGATCTTTATCGGTCAAACCGCATAACAACATCGTTGTTCCTTTGTCATCGGTATGTTACTTGCCCGAGATTTGATCGTCGGTATCAATACCTAGTTCAATCTCGTTACCGCAAGTCTCTTTACTCGCTCATGTACGTCATCTCATAACTAACTCATTAGTTATAATGCTTGCAAGGCTTAAGTGATGAGTATTACCGAGAGGGCCCGAGATACCTCTCCGACAATCGAGTGACAAAACCTAATCTCGAAATCGCCAACTCAACATGTACCTTCGGAGACACCTATAGTACTCCTTTATAATCACCCGATTACGTTGTGACGTTTGGTAGTACCAAAGTGTTCCTCCGATAAACGGGAGTTGCATAATTCTCATAGTTACAGGAACATGTATAAGTCATGAAGAAAGCAATACCAGAATACTAAACGATCATGTGCTAAGCTAACGGGATGGGTCATGTCAATCACATCATTCTCCTAATGATGTGATCCCATTAATCAAATGACAACACATGTCTATGGTTAGGAAACATAACCATCTTTGGTTAATGAGCTAGTTAAGTAGAGGCATACTAGTGACTATATGTTTGTCTATGTATTCACACATGTATCATGTTTCCGGTTAATACAATTCTAGCATGAATAATAAACATTTATCATGATATAAGGAAATAAATAATAACTTTATTATTGCCTCTAGGGCATATTTCCTTCAGCCACTAGCCAGGTGGTCAGCACCGTTATCGTGGTTCAGCGCCCAGAAGAAGGCCGAGCTCAGTTAGTCCAGAGGCCGGTGTATTATCTGAGTGAAGTGTTGTCCACCTCGAAGCAGAACTATCCACACTATCAGAAGATGTTCTATGGTGTGTACTTCGCCGGCAAGAAGCTCAAGCCCTACTTTCAAGAACACCCTATCACGGTCGTATGTACTGGCCCGCTGGCCGAGATCATAGGCAGCCGAGAAGCATCCGACTGGGTGGAAAAATGGGCCATTGCGCTGGCTCCTTACACGATCTTCTACCAACCCCGCACCGCCATCATGTCCCAGGCATGGGCCGACTTCCTCGTCGACTGGGCCGAGACCCAGTACCTACCGCCTGCGCTCGACTCCACTCATTGGCTGATGCAGTTCAATGGATCCAAGATGAGCACCGGCTTGGGAGCCGGCATCGTCCTCACCTCTCCCAAGGGCGACAAGCTCAGATACACATTGCAAATCCACTTTGCCGCCTCCAGCAATGTGGCCAAGTACGAGGCACTCATACACGGGCTCCGGCTAGCCAAAGAACTCGGCATCCGCTGGATCCTGTGCTATGGTGACTCAGACTTGGTAGTGCAGCAATCATCCGGCGATTGGGACGCCAAAGACGCAAACATGGCAAGCTACCGCTTCCTCATTCAGCAACTCAACGGATATTTTGAAGGATGCGAGTTCCTCCACGTGCCACGGGCCGACAACGAGCAAGCAGATGCCCTGGCATGACTAGGCTCCACCCGACAAGCTATACCAACTGACGTCTCTCTCCAACGCCTCCTCAAGCCGTCTCCAGAGTTCGATTCCATCTTTGTACCGCCTGACCCCGACGCAGTCGGATCCGGCTTGGGGAGCCAACCAGGCGGCTCGGGGACTTCGACAGGCGGCCCGGGGACTGCTGTAGTCGCACCCGACCCAGGGACTTCAGAACCAGGCCTAGGGACTACTGCAGCCGGCCCGGGGACAGCATCGACACAACAGGCGGTGGCTGACTCCAACTCTTCACCACCCATCCCACCGCCCTGATCGCAGTAGCCATTTTGACAACAGAAGAAGTCACAGCTCCATCCTGGGCCCAGCCCATCCTCAATTTCCTGGTTAACAGAGAGCTGCTGACTGATGAGATCTCGGCAAGACAAGTCCAATGCCGAGCCAGAGCATGCACAATAGTGAACCGAGAGCTCGTTAGGCGCAGCGTCACTGGAGTCTTCCAAGGCCGCGTCGAGCCGGAGAAGGGCATAGCAATCCTAAAGGACATCCACCAAGGCGAATGCGGCCACCATGCAGCATCAAGATCGCTCGTCGCCAAAGCTTTCCACCATGGATTCTTCTGGCCGACTGCTTTGGACGACACCAAGGAATTAGTCAAACACTGCAAAGGGTGCCAAGTCTTCAGCTCTAAGCAACACCTGCCGGCTTCTGCACTCATGACCATTCCCCTCACTTGGCCCTTTGCCGTTTGGGGATTGGACATGGTGGGCCCATTCAAGATGGCGCGCGGCAGCATGACACATCTGCTTGTCACCGTGGACAAATTTACCAAGTGGATTGAAGCGAAGCCGATCAAGAAGCTAAATGGGCTGACTGTCGTGACATTCATTGCAGATATTACAACCCGATATGGCATACCAGACAGCATCATCACCGACAACGGCACAAATTTTGCCAAGGGATCACTAGCACGTTTCTGCGCGACACAGGGCATCCAACTAGACTTAGCGTCCGTTTCCCACCCGCAGTCAAATGGCCAAGTCGAGCGAGCAAACGACCTCATCCTCTCCGGCATCAAGCCCCTATTGGTCATGCCACTGGAGCGTTCGGCCGGCTGTTGGCTCGACGAGCTGTCGGCCGTCCTTTGGAGCTTGCGCACTACTCCAAACAAGTCAACCGGCTTCACCCCTTTCTTCCTTGTATATGGTGCCGAGGCTGTCATCCCAACTGACATTGAGTTGGACTCACCTCGGGTCACCATGTACACGGAGGCGGAGGTCAAGGAAGTGCGAGAATACGGCATCGATCTGCTGGATGAGGGCCGACTGTTAGCCCTCAGCCGGTCTGCCATCTACCAGCAGGGTCTAAGCCGTTACCACAACCGGAAGGTCAAGCCAAGATCCTTCCAAGAGGGTGATATTGCACTCCGGCTGATCCAGCAAACAACCGGCCAGCACAAGCTCTCGGCCCCTTGGGAAGGCCCATTCGTCATCATCCGGGCTTTAGGCAATGACTCCTACTACCTGATTGACGCATAGAAGCCGAAGGCACGCAATAGGGATGATTCCGGCAAGGAGTCGGAACGACCATGGAACGCCAATCTCCTCCGAAGATTTTACAGTTAAAATGCAGTAAGTACCACGCTACCTTTTGTACTAAGTATGAGACAACGGGCCCCCCGAGGAGTACTCGGGGACTACCCTCTTTTATCTATGATTGATGAGTATCAAGCCCATGGTTATGTTGTTACATTCATTTTCTCGTCCGACACCGGGTTCGATCAGTCGGCCCGGGGACTTGCCGCCTTGGGTTATATTTAAGTTCTACCTGCAGTCAAACAAGTAGTGTGCCGGCACCCAAGCCCTCTCTTGTTGAAAGTCGCAGCTCGAAGAATCGACTGTCCGAGTAACAAGAGTCAAAGGCAGGAAAGGATGCCCACACAAAAACGGCTAACGACTAACGAACTTATATAACACAAGCCGACTCCCCCCCGCCAACCGGCTGTCAGAGCAGCCGGCCGGCCGGCTTCCCTTCTAACTTTGCTACAATCTAAGAAACCTCGAGTACTTGTCCCCCCAGATAGCCAAGCCCTTACCCGGCCATAGACTGCAGAGCAGATGTCCGGCTGGGAAGTCGGCGACTAAGGGTGCACGGCCAAGGAAAACAACCAAAGATGAAAAGCAAGTAGGAATGGAAGCCAAGCACATGCATAATTATATTTACACAAAAGGCCTTTGAAAGGCTAGCATTCAACAAAGTTTGAATACACCCCCAGTGGGTGGAACTATGCAAAATTAATAAAAAATGTTCAAGGAGTAACGGGCAGGAAAGCAAGGACGGCAAGTCAGGCCAAGGGAGCAATAGGCGTGTCGGGCAGGTTGGTGGAGACGGCAGTGTCGGCTAAAGGAGTGGCCGACTGGCGAGTCTCGGCTTGATTGCCGCCTGCTGCAGGCGACTGCTCGCACGCGCCTCGTTGCTAGAGGCACGATTTGGCTGAGGCTGGCCGGTCGCTCCACTGTCCGACACGGCGTCCTCACCATCCTCCTCCTCCTCCTCTTCGCCCTCGTCACTGGAGTCGATCTCCTCCGCCGAGTCTTCTCCTTCTGCCGGGTTCAGCCCGAACCTTTCCTCTGGCTGAGTGACGCCGTCTTCATTCACCTCAGGGGCAAAGGCGCTGGTGTCGGTGAAGTCGGTGATCGCCGAGGCGCGCTGGATGATAGCCGGCCGCACCGCCTCCAGCTCGTCATCAGCCTCCTGCCGCGAGGTGCGCAGCTGGTCCAAGCTCAGCCCAGGATACCAAGCCCGGACGAACTCTAGCGCCCGCCGAGCCCCGCACCAAGCTGCAGAATCCTTCCAGGCCTCGAAGCGGCCGACTGCTACCTCCAGCCAGTCGGCAGTCCGACTGGGGGTGCGGGGAATCACCTCACCGGGCCAGAGGGCGGCCAGCACCTGCTCTCCGGCACGTTGAAGATGGCGGAGCATGTGTTAAGCCAGCTGGAGGTGGGCTTGAATCGCCAGAAGCTGCTCTTCAAGCGTCCGGTTGGCACCCGGCGCGATCTCAACCCCAGCCTGCCGTCGGGCCTCGCGGTGAGCTTCGATGGCAACGGAGTAACCGGGGAAGTATTCTGCACAAAGAAGAAAGAAGTAGAACAAGTCAGAAGACAGATCAGATGATAGGGGCGAGCAAAGGAACGAAGAAGAAGGCGGCCTACCGTCAATCAAATCTTCAACCCGGCCGTACTCGCCGCTTCGGTCTCGTACTCGGCTTTGAGGGCGGCCTCGCTGTCCTGTGCCGTCTTCAGGGCCGCCTTGTGGCTCTCCTCCTGGTCGGCCAGTTTCTTGGCCAGACAATCACGTTCCTGGGCCAAGGCATTGCACTCGGTTTCCCTGGCGCGGAGGGCGGTCTGAGCTATAACTAGCTGCTCCCTCAAGTCGGTATTGGCCCCTGCAGATATGAAGTGAAGAAAAAAGCAATAAGGAAGGAGTCATATGGGAAAGATCCGACCCGACTGCTCAGCAGTCGGCCCGAATCTCGGGGACTACAGCTAGTGGGTGCGCTGACGTGCCCCCACATGAGATAAATAATAAAGCACTTACTCCGGCTCTGCGTCAGATCGGCGATCTTCTGATTCATCTCCCGGGCCAGGGAGTTGAAGGTTGTGATAGTCCTACAAATAGTCCCGGGCCAGGGCACTTACTCCACCTTTTCCGCCGCCATGGCCTCCGCCTGAGCCTTGGCAGCGGCGTCGGCCTGCGCCTCTGCCGACTCCGCCGTCGTCTCCTGAGCCGCCTTGGCGGCGGCCGCCCTCTGCACCTCCGGCTCCCGCTCCTCCCGTGCCTCCCGCGCGTTCCGCTCCGTTGCCGCTTGGAGCTCGGCACGGGGGTCCACGCGGCGGGAGCTGGCAGATCCTCCCGCCCCTCCGACTATGGAGGCGGCTGTAGTCCGCTCAAGAGAGAGTGGGGCCCTATTTAGTAAATCAAGAAAAGGCTTAGAAGGATGCCGACCGGAGAGAAGAAAGAAAGGCATGCGAAAATTAAAACTTACACCGAAATCGCCTGCGGCTGCTTCACCACCTTGCGGAAGCGGGCTGCCTTCGCGGCCACCTCGTATCGCTTGGTCACTGCCGCAGTACCCTTGGGCTTCTTTGGCCGACTACCGAAGAGGGTTAGCGCCGCTCGGCGCTTCCGTGCGCCGCCCCGGGCAGTCGGCCCGGCAGATGAGCCCGCGCCTTGAGGGTCGGACGCCGGCTGGTGGCGCGGAATAGGCTCGGCCTCGTCGTTATCCGGCCAGTCCTCAAAAGTGGCGGAGAGCCCGGAGCTGCCTGCCTTGCCGCCTCCCCCCACGGAGTCGTCGTCTAAGGCGGCCTCCCCCAAGTCAGGGTCATCCAAGTCATCTGCCGCGCGGTCGGGAGCGAACTCGCGTTCCGCCCCCGCAGTTCCGACCGAGGGATGAAGGAGGGGGTTCTGATTAAAAACAAGCCGACTGGTCAGGAGCCGGCTAGTGAGAACTCGGCAGCACGAGAAGAAGAAAAGAAAGAAGGCTTACCACAGGCGGGGGATCGGCGCGAGAGTACGGCTCCTTGTCGTACCGTCATTCCTTGGTGAGCTTGTAGTTGGCGATGTAGTTCACCATGTAAGATACCTCGTCATGAGGCATCTCCTTGGTGCTAAGCCAACTGGGGTCGAAGCGGCCGCTCATCTGGCAAATCAGGTGAGGGCGGCCTTGGAGCGGGAGCACTTGGTGCTCCACGAAGGCGGCAATCAGGTCGGGCCCGGTCAGCCCCACCGACTGGACCAGTACCCGGAGCCGGGAGATGGCGCCGGCCCCAGCCGGCGTCAGCGACCTGGCCCGACAGGACCACGAAGGCTGCCTCCCAGCCGGCGGGCCGGCTACGTAAGCCGGCCGATTGACGTAGTCGCCTTGCAGAGGGACGTTTTTCACGTAGAAGTAGGATTTTTGCCAGAGCTTCACCGACTGGATCAGCGCGATGGCCGGGAATGGGTTGTCGGCCGTTGATCTCCGCATGGCGATAAAGGCGCCGCATGGAGCCGGCACGCCCGTGACGACGGTGCCGCGCTTGGACTGGAAGAATCCCTGCCAATGTTCGAGGGTGGGGAGGACGCCGAGGAAGGCTTCGCACAGAGTGACGAAGGCCAACAGCAGCACCACCTTGTTTGGAGTGAGGTGGTGCGGCTGGAGATGGTAAAACTTGAGGAACGAGCGGAAGAAGCCGCTCGCGGGCGGGCCGACGCCATGCAGTCAGTGCGAGCGGAAGATTACCCGCTCGCCCTCCTCTGGCGCCGGTGAGATCTCCCTCTCCAGCGAAAGATGGAATCGCACGTAGTACTTGCCCGGCAATCGCCGTGTCTTGCGGAGGAAGTCGATGTGGTCTTCATGGACGTTGGAGCCGTCCCAGGAGCTCGGCGTTGGAGCCATGAGGGCGGAGAAGCGACGGGGAAGGCGCGGCGGCGGCGCACGCGCGATTCGGCTGCGGCAAGACTGTGGCGCGCCAAGGACATTGGCGGAGCGGTGGCGCGGTGGAGAGCAGCTACGGCGACGGAGAGAAGGAAGAAGAAGAGAGTGGCGGGGCGAGGGCGAGCGTGCGAGCGTCTGCCGCTCCCCCTCCTCCCCCTACTTATAGCCTCGCGTGGCGAAGCCAAGGAGGCGAGGCGTGGGGAGGGGCGTTGCATTAACTGCGCCCACTCCCCCACGTCCCGCGATTATCGCACCTTAACGGCATGCGGAAACCGCCGCTGCAAGGTGAGCAGCCAGTTCAGGCCACAAAAGATCCTTGCTTGGGCCGAGGCGTGGTAGTGGTGGGCCCTGGTCTGCAGCAGCGTCCCGTCGCGCGCGTGGGCTGGCAGGCCCTTCCAGCCGAGGGGTGCCATGTGGCGTGCAGGCGGCGGGTGGCCAGCCCGCAGCCTGGCTCGTGTGCTGGCGGTTCCCGCCTTCATATTTCGAAGAAACTTCGCCGAGAAGACCTGCATGAGTAAAGCCGGCTCCTAGCTGCTGGCACTTCGGGATAGGAAGCTGATTGAGCTTCTCGTTCCCCTTTCAGCGATGAAGCCCAACCAACTTCGGGGACTACTGTCGGAGTAAATGACCACGGGTAGCCTAGCCGGCTCCCCTTGGCTCTTCAAAAAAGTAATAGGGCGAGCGAGCCTACAAGCACCCAAGACGCGGGGCTGCCTTCCCCCGGCCGGCTATCCCATAAGCCTACTACCGGAAGGCGGCCCGGCCTTAAAAACCCTCACGAAGAAAGCGTCGAGAGGGCCGACTTCAAGAAGCCGACCACGAAATGACCGACTCCGAGAAGCCGCCCCCCCGACAGGCAGCCAAGTTCGTGCCCTCAAAGTCTGCACCCATATAACGAAGATGGGATGGGGCGTGGCAACAGTGAAGCCTGCCAGCCCTGAATCCCAGAGTACGCATGGCTACAGTACGCTGTACGGGGCATCCATGACCCGCCCGGCGTGGCACTGTTGCCATGCTGACCATGACGTCACCCACAACGGGCTGACAGTACGGCCCGCAGGCGGTGGGCCCCTTCGGTCAGAGAGACACCCGAAGGCGGCCCTGCTTCCCCTAGTCGGCCTAGGACGTAGCCGGCTCTCACCAGCCGGCTCACTCCCTCTCTCAAAGTAAGTGCACCATTAAGGGGACAAGACGAGGTAAGGCTACAGTGAGAGGCCGCCAGGCGGTAGCACTGTAGCCATGCTTACCTCGACAAAGCCCTCGTCATCAAGAGTGAGGCAACAGTAACCAGCCCCCGACAAGACTGAGTGGTTGGGCCTACCTGTCGACCAGGAGGCTGGCAGCCGGCGGGACCCACTAGTCAGCGGGCCCCAGCAGTCGGCGGAGAAGCCGGCGAGCGTAGACACTGACGGATGGGCCCGAGCCCAGCCGGATTACCATTGTACCCCTGGGGGTATCACTATATAAACCCCCAGGGCACCCATGCAAAGGGTTGGACTTTGATATTCTTAGACACAACTTTGAGAGGAGAAGAGAGCTATCCTAGCCCTTTCTTCTTCCTCTCGCCAAATAGCTCAAGGAGCCTCTTGTAGCCACTTGTTGATCTAGAGATCATGCAGAGACCCCGCAGAGCAGGACTAGGGGTGTTATCTCCACGGAGAGCCCCGAACCTGGGTAAGATTCGCCGGCCTGCATGTCTTCGCCTTATCCCGTTTCCAGGCACCGGCGATGTCTTATTGGCTCCGACAATGATAAGCCACCCGTTGGCATATGTCGCACCTACCACCCGACAATAAAGGTCCATATACAAGTGGCAATAGAAAGTGACACTCTTTTTCATTAAGATTTTGTGCATCCAACCATAAAAGTGCATGACAACCTCTGCTTCCCTCTGCGAAGGGCCTATCTTTTACTTTATGTCTTTTACTTTTATGCAAGAGTCAAGGTGATCTTCACCTTTCCCTTTTTCATTTTATCCTTTGGCAAGCACCTCGTGTTGGGAAGATCCTGATATATATACCCAATTGGATGTAAGTTAGCATGAACTATTATTGTTGACATCACCCAAAGGTGAATACGTTGGGAGGCAATACTATAAGCCCCTATCTTTCTCAGTGTCCGATTGAAACTCCATAACCATTAGTATTGTGTGAGTGTTAGCAATTGTAGAAGACTATATGATAGTTGAGTATGTGGAGTTTGCTATTCCTGATAATAAGATGAATTGCAATTGTTTGATGACTGAGAATGAAGTTTGCTAGTTTTCAAGAAAGTTTATGGTCTATGCTTTGACAATTGCTTGTTACTCTATCGTGAGAAGTTTTATGAGACGAACTACTGTTATGACATATTATCATGATAGAAAAGGTGATTGAAATTATCATGGATCAAACTTGTGCACCTTGTAGCATTCACACTTCATAAATTCTTTCTTTTATCATTTACCTACTCGAGGACGAGTAGGAATTAAGCTTGGGGATGCTGATACGTCTCCAACGTATCTATAATTTATGAAGCATTCATGCTATATTATTATGTGTTATGAATGATTACGGGCTTTATACACTTTTATATTACTTTTGGGACTAACCTATTAACCGGAGGCCCAACCCATATTGCAGTTCTATTGCCTGTTTTAGTATTTCGAAGAAAAAGAATATCAAACGGAGTCCAAACGGAATGAAACCTTCGGCAACGTGATTTTTGGAACGAACGTGACCCAGGAAACTTGGAGTGCAAGCCAGGGGAGCATCAAGGAAGCCACGAGATAGGGCTGCGCGCCCACCCCCTGGGAGCGCCCTACCCTCGAGGGGCTCGAGGCTCCCTCGACCGACTTCTTTCGCCTATATAAGCCTAAGTACCCTAAAAACATCGATACCGAAGATAGGTCGGGAGTTCCACCACCGCAAGCCTCTATAGCCGCCAAAAACCTCTCGGGAGCCCGTTCCGGCACCCTGCCGGAGGGGGAACCCATCACAGGTGGCCATCTTCATATTCCAGGCGCTCTCCATGACGAGGAGGGAGTAGTTCACCCTCAGGGCTAAGGGTATGTACCAGTAGCTATGTGTTTGATCTCTCTCTCTCTCTTTCGTGTTCTCTCTATGGAACTATCTTGATGTATCGCGAGCTTTGCTATTATAGTTGGATCTTATGATGTTTCTCCCCCCTCTACTCTCTTGTGATGAATTGAGTTTTCCTCTTGAAGTTATCTTATCGGATTGAGTCTTTAATGATTTGAGAACACTTGATGTATGTCTTGCCTTGTTTATCTGTGGTGACAATGGGATATCACGTGCCACTTGATGTATGTTTTGGTGACCAACTTGCGGGTTCCACCCATGAACCTATGCATAGGGGTTGGCACATGTTTTCGTCTTGACTCTCCGGTAGAAACTTTGGGGAACTCTTTGAAGTACTTTGTGTTGGTTGAATAGATGAATCTGAGATTGTGTGATGAATATCGTATAATCATGCCCACGCATACTTGAGGTGACAATGGAGTATCTAGGTGACATTAGGGTTTTGGTAGATTTGTGTCTTAAGGTGTTATTCTAGTACGAACTCTTGAATATATTGATCCGAAAGAATAACTTTGAGGTGGTTTCGTACCCAACCATAATCTCTTCGTTTGTTCTCCGCTATTAGTGGCTTTGGAGTGACTCTTTGTTGCATGTTGAGGGATTGTTATATGATCTATCTATAATATTATTGTTGAGAGAACTTGCACTAGTGAAATATGAACCCTATGCCTTGTTTCCCACCATTGCAATACCGTTTACGCTCACTTTTATCATTAGTTACCTTGCTGTTTTTATATTTTCAGATTACAAAAACCTATATCTACCATCCATATTGCACTTGTATCACCATCTCTTCGCCGAACTAGTGCACCTATACAATTTACCATTGTATTGG
Organism: Aegilops speltoides; assembly: GCA_021437245.1. Lineage (NCBI taxonomy): Eukaryota > Viridiplantae > Streptophyta > Magnoliopsida > Poales > Poaceae > Aegilops > Aegilops speltoides. Next base: position 38,859,608 of record CM038141.1, read on the forward strand.
GTGTGTTGGGGACACAAGAGACTCTTTGCTATTTGGTTGTAGGGTTGTTTGAGAGAGACCATCTTCATCCTATGCTCCCACGGATTGATAAACCTTAGGTCATCCACTTGAGGGAAATACCTCTGCACTTGGAGGCCCAACAACGTCTACAAGAAGAAGGTTGTGTAGTAGATATCAGCATACCACTTATGACTAATCCCCTTCGCAAGCATCCACAACTATGACAGAAGAATTAAGGTAAACCTAACGATAGCATGAAACATATGGATCCAAATCAGACCCTTACGAAGCAACACATAAACTAGGGTTTAAGATTCTGTCACTCTAGCAACCCATCATCTACTTATTACTTCCCAACGCCTTCCCCTAGGCCCAAACAATGGTGAAGTGTCATGTAGTCGACTTTCACATAACACCACTAGAGGAGAGACAACATACATCTCATGAAAATATGGAACGAATGTCAAATTCACATGATTACTTATAACAAGACTTCTCCCATGTCCTCAGGAACAAACGTAAATACTCACAAATCATATTCATGTTCATATTCAGAGGGGTATTAATATGCATAAAGGATCTGAACATATGATCTTCCACTGAATAAACCAACTAGCATCAACTACAAGGAGTAATCAACACTATTAGCAACCCACAGGTACCAATATGAGGTATTGAGACAAAGATCGGATGCAAGAGATGAACTAGGGTTTGAGAGGAGATGGTGCCGGTGAAGATGTTGATGGAGATTGACCCCCTCTCAATGAGAGGATCGATGGTGATGACGAAGGCGACCATTTCCCCCTCGCGGAGGGATGTTTCCCCAACAGAATAGCTTCACCGGAGCCCTAGATTGGTTCCACCAAGGTTCCGCCTCGAGATAGCGGCGCTTTGTCCCGAAGCTTCCTTATGATTTTTTGCTAGGGCAAAAGACACCATATAGCAGAAGATGGGAATCGGGGGCGTGCCAGTTGGCCCACGAGGCAGGAGGGCGCGCCCAGGGGGGTAGGGCGCGCCCTCCACCCTCGTGGACGGTGGGTGGCCCCCCTCTGGTGCTTTCTTCGCCCAATATTTTTAATATATTCCAAAACTGACTTTCGTGGAGTATCAGGAATTTTGGAGTTGTGCAGAATAGGTCTCTAATATTTGCCCCTTTACCAGCCCAGAATTCCAGCTGCCCGCATTCTCCCTGTTCATGTAAACCTTGTAAAATAAGAGAGAAAAGGCATAAGTATTGTGACATAATGTGTAGTAACAACCCATAATGCAGTAAATATTGATATAAAAGCATGATGCAAAATGGAAGTATCAAGGCCCAGCTAGCCAACCGGCCGGCCCAGTCTGGGGCCTACTTACCCCCCAACCCTAACCTAACTGCCCGCTACCGCCCACTCCCTCGAGTCCCTGCACTCCTCTCGCTCGATCCCTCACCTTCCCCCTCGCGCCGCCGCACACCGAGACCATAGGCGAGGCGCCTCATGCCCGACCCCCCTCGCAGCTTCTCCTTCATCCATTCGCTCCTGCTCCACCCCGTCGCCCTGGACCTCCACCAAGAAGCAAGCAGCAGGTGCCGTCCTCACCTTCTCGGACATCTCCTGTACAATGGCTAACACGCCTCCGACCAACCTTGTGTTGCGCCTGCAACATCACCGGCCGCCGCCGTCATTGCCATGCTCCGCCGAAGCTCGCCACTGCTCCTACGTGTGCCCCGCCGATGTTGGTCACCCTGCCCGACCGCTTCGTCATCGATGGCCCGTGCCTCATCGGCCACCTCTCCAACCCGCCACGGCCTTCCCCGAGCTCGTGGACCTCCCCTGCCGCTCGAAGTGAGCGCCCCCATCCTTTCCCTCTTTCCCCCCCATTGTTTACCCCAAGGTCCTTGTTGACCCTGTTGACTTGTCAACTGGTCAACAGTTGACTGCTGAGTCAGCCCTCTGGCCCCACCTGTCAGCCACATGTGCATAAGGCTGGCTACACTTTTGTATACCTATGCATTTAATAATTAATATATTTCAAATTAAAATAACTCAAGTAATTTCAAAAAAAATCTTATAAAACTTTAAAATTGATATAAAATAAACCGTAACTCCAATGAAAATACTTTGAACATGAAAGTTGCTCAGAATTTCAAGAGGAATCCGAATACACTGTCTGTTCATCTGCCACACGTGCCTAGCATAGTGCTATCTCTTGAGCTTGTGTTGGATTTTCCCTTGAAGAGGAAAGGGTGATGCAGCAAACTACTGTAAGTATTTCCCTTAGTTTGAGAACCAAGGTATCAATCTAGTAGGAGATAATGCACAAGTCACCGAATACCTGCACAAACAATCAACAACTTGCACCCAACGAGATAAAGGGGTTGTCAATCCCTTCACGGTCACTTGCAAAAGTGAGATCTGATAGATATAGATAAACGGTAAAGTAAATATTTTTGGTATTTTTGGTTTATAGATCGGAAAGTAAAAGATTGCAAAATAGTAGATCATAAACTAGTAAGATGTAAAAGAGAACTTATATGATGGAAAAGAGACCCGGGGGCCATAGGTTTCTCTAGTGGCTTCTCTCAAGATAGCAAATATTACGGTGGGTGAACAAATTACTACCGAGCAATTGATTGAAAAGCGCAAAGTTATGACGATATCTAAGGCAATGATCATGAACATAGGCATCACGTCCGTGTCAAGTAGACCAAAACGATTCTGCATCTACTACTCTTATTCCACACATCGACCGACTCCAGCCTGCATCTAGAGTATTAAGTTCATAAAGAACATAGTAACACATTAAGTAAGATGACATGATGTAGAGGAATTAACTCCAGCACTATGATGAAAAACCCATCTTTTTATCCTCGATGGCAACAATACAATACGTGCCTTGCTGTGTAACATCCCAAATTTTTAGATTTGGAATGTTAATAGGATCATTCTGTTGCATCCTGATTTCTATGCATATCTGAATTTTTCGGAGTCTATGTGATATTCTAACGAGCGGGGATAAAAGGACTTTCCCGGATACTCATTTGACTCATAATTTTATTTTGCAAATAAATCCTTTTCAACTCAAGAGAAAATATTGAGAGAATAAAAACATGACTTCTTCCCTGTTAAGTATAGTTGAAAAAGGTTTACAATATTATTTGGAATTATTTTGAGATTGTTTACATGTTCTTATTTGCTCCTATTGCATTTCTTTTTGAAAAGTGCATTTGTGTTTTAAAAATGTTCACTGTTTTCTAGCATAGATATAATAGTTTAATGTGTGTTGTGGTATTTTTAGGAAGTCTTTTGGTATTTTGTTTTCTCCAATTACACCTCCTGCACAATATGATATTTTCCTAGAGTTTACTATTCATCTATGCTCTGAGCGCAGCCCATTTCTATTCATCGCCCACTGAGCTGGAGCAGTGCAGCAGCACCTAGTAGGCTGAGGCCCAGCGAGCATCCCTCCCAGCCGGTTTTTTTTCTCTGCCGCTGACCATCCTGACCGACTTGTCATCCCGTTCCTCCACTGATAACCCACAAGTATAGCGGATCAATTGTAGCCTCTTTCGATAAGTTAGAGTGTCGAACCGAACGAGGAGCTAAAGGTAGAACAAGCATTCCCTCAAGTTCTACCGACCATCGATACAACTCTACGCACGCTTGACGTTCGCTTTACCTAGAACAAGTATGAAACTAGAAGTACTTTGTAGGTGTTGTTAAATAGGTTTGCAAGAATATAAAGAGCACGTAAATATAAACTAGGGGCTGTTTAGATAAAGAAGCAATAAATTAAATATAGCGAGTGTGGACAAGTGGTGATAGGAGTTCTGAAATTGTTCCTAAGCAATTGACTAATTTACTAGACCGATAGCAAACATAATTTCTCTTCTTGGATCATATGCACTTATGATTGGAACTCTAGCAAGCATCCGCAACTACTAAAGATCATTAAGGTAAAACGCAACCATAGAATTAAAGCATCAAGTCCCCTTTATGCTTCTGTCACTCAAGCAACCCACTATAAGAGAATCATGAACGCATTGCAACACCCTATAGTGGGAATTCCTCACGTTTGTGCAACACGGAGAGCACCATAGGACAGCCACGTCGTTAAACTTTCATAGAGAGGTGGGATATAGTTCCTCTCTCATAATAATTGTAAGTAGGAGCAGCAAGCACATGAATATTATATCTATCAAAATCATCATGTGTAGTAGTAAAATGCAACCCATCAATATAATCCTTAATAAGGGAAACTTGTCCGATATATTCTAGTAGGGAGAATTCAAAAAGATAATAGGACTATCATGTGTGGGTGCAATTGCAATAATTTCATGTTTAACATAAGGAACTATAGCAAGTTCATCTCCATAAGCATAATTCATATTGGCATCTAGGCCACAAGCATAGCAAGCATCATCAAAAAGGGGTATTTCAAGATAATCAACGGGATCATAACAATCATCCTTCAGTAAGCATGAAGGGAAATTAAACAATGTATGAGTTGTAGAGTTACTCTCATTAGAAGGTGGGCACGGGTAGCTAATCCGCTCTTCCTCCTTTTGTTCTTCGCTCTCCTCATCATCTTTTTCATCCAATGAGCTCACAGTTTCATTAATTTCTTCTTCCATAGACTCCTGCAAAATATTAGTCTCTTCTTGGACAGCGGAGACTTTCTCAATAAATGCATCAATATCAGAATTGTATTCATAATTCTCATAACAATATTTAAGTATAGCAAAATTTTCAGGTCTGTAAACAACATCATCAAGATTTTCACACTCTTTAGACAAAGATTCAATCTCATAAGCACCCATAAAAGCAATGAATTCTTCTATTTGTTCCACATCATAGTAATCATTTATACCATTAGCATATGAAGCCAAGGTTCTATTATCATTAAATTTACATGAAAAGGGAAGGTGTGGAGCCTTCATCCTAGAGCAACAAGTACAATCATATCTCAAGCATAGTTGCCGAGCATACCAATGCAACATATAAATTAGATCCCATAATAGTTTCCCTTTTTGTGTCAAGCGATAATCCCTAAAGTATTCACGTTGATCCAACGTGTCTCCCATAACATAATTGAATGGGGTTTTCTCAGGATTATCAAAGTAGTACATAATATCTTTCACATAATGAGCATCGAGGGTTTTAGGAGGTTCCCCATCTCCATGAGTAGCAAGTACACCTAATTTTTTTGGTGTTTCGTGTTCCATATCCATAACTAAAGATAGAGAACAACTTAGAACAACAAATAAAAATTACTTAGTGATAAAGCAAACAAGCACACACGAGAATATTCACCCCACGCTATGACTCCCTGGCAACGGTGCTAGAAAAAGGTCTTGATAACCCACAAGTATAGGGGATCAATTGTAGCCTCTTTCGATAAGTAAGAGTGTCGAACCCAATGAGGAGCTAAAGGGAGAACAAATATTCCCTCAAGTTCTATCGACCACCGATGCAACTCTACGCACGCTTGACGTTCGCTTTACCTAGAACAAGTATGAAACTAGAAGGACTTTGTAGGTGTTATTGTTGGATAGGTTTGCAAGAATATAAAGAGCACGCAATTATAAACAATTGGCTGTTTAGATAAAGAAGCAATAAAGTAAATATAGTGAGTGTGGAAAAGTGGTGATAGGAGTTTTGAAATTGTCCCTAAGAAATTGACTACTTTGCTAGACCGATAGCAAGTTTTATGTGGGAGAGGCATAAGCTAACATACTTTCTCTTCTTGGATCATATGCACTTATGATTGGAACTCTAGCAAGCATCCACAACTACTAAAGATCATTAAGGTAAAACCCAACAGTCGGTGTCAAAACCGGCGGATCTCGGGTAGGGGGTCCCGAACTCTGCGTCTAGGCGGATGGTAACAGGAGACAAGGGACACGATGTTTTACCCAGGTTCGGGCCCTCTTGATGGAGGTGAAACCCTACGTCCTGCTTGATTAATATTGATGATATGGGTAGTACAAGAGTGGATCTACCACAAGATCAAGGAGGCTAAACCCTAAAGCTAGCCTATGGTATGATTGTTGTAATGTATGTTGTGTCCTACGGACTAAAGCCCTCCGGTTTATATAGACACCGGAGAGGGCTAGGGTTACACAGAGTCGGTTACAATGGTAGGAGATCTACATATCCGTATTGCCAAGCTTGCCTTCCACGCCAAGGAAAGTCCCATCCGGACACGGGACAGAGTCTTCAATCTTGTATCTTCGTAGTCTTGGAGTCTGGCGGACGATGATAGTCCGGCTGTCCGGCCACCCCCTAGTCCAGGACTCCCTCAGTAGCCCCTGAACCAGGCTTCAATGACGATAAATCCGGCGCGCATAATGTTCGGCATTGCAAGGCGGGTTCCTCCCTTGAATGATCCGGAGAAGATCATGAACACCAGGATAGTGTCTGGCTCTGCAAAATAAATTTCACATTCTACCGTAGAGAGAATAAAATGTACACAAGTCCAATCTGCTGACGTATTTTGCGGCATGACGTCACACCGCTACCAATCCTTTACTTGAATCGTTTTTTATTATACCACCTCAGCACGTTTAGCGAAGCGGTTTCCTTGGCACGTCTTGTCAAAGCAGAGATCGTGCTCCCCTTATTCCGGGATTCTCATCAATACGGACGTGGGTAACCCAACCGCGTCATTGATGGTGGCGCTTGGGAGATAAGCGAGTTTTACCAGGCCGGTGGGGGCGCGTAGTCTTCGCCCGCCTATATATAAGGGATAAGGATTCACCTTTTCACCCAGGCCTTCTTCCTCCTTTGCTTATCCACCTTCGCGCACTCAAGCTCCAACGCCCAAGCTCGTGCATCTCGTCCTAACCTTCCCCGACCATGTCCGGAGGGGGAGGCAAATGGTTGGATTCCACCGTCAAGGAGGAGCACATCACCAAGCTGCGCAGCGCCGGATACCTTTCCGGCGATACTGCGCACCGGCTGCCCGACGAGGGGCAGCTCATCCCTACCCCCGGGCCCCATGAGAGGGTCGTTTTCCTCCCCACTTCCTCCGCGGACTGGGTTTTCCACTTCGCCCCTTTGTCCGGGGGCTCATGTTCTACTACGGCCTGGATTTCCACGATCTGGCGCCGAACTTCATCCTCAACATCTCGGCGTTCATCATCGTGTGTGAGGCCCTCCTCTGCATCCGGCCCCACTTCGGCTTGTTGCTCAAGACCTTCAACGTCAAGCCGAAGGTAGTGAAGGGCACGTAGGCGGAGTGCGGAGGCGCCATGTTGGGCAAGATGCCCAACATCCTCTGGTTCGAAGGGGCCTTCGTGGACTCCGTCAAGGGGTGGCAATCGGGGTGGTTCTATATCACCGAGCCGCGTGACCCTGCATGGGCGGCGGCCCCAAGTTTAGATCTGGTATCCCTATGCAGCTCACCTCCTGGAAAGAGAAGGGCTTGCTGTGGGGTAATCCGAAGGAGCTGACGGGACTCCGAGCCTGTATCCAGAAGCTGGTGAAGAAGCTCAGGCTCGTCGACGTGGTCCAAGTCATGCTCGTCCGCCGGATCCTCCCATGCCAAGAACGGGCATTCAATCTGTGGGAGTTCGATCCGGAACAGCACCAGGCGCTAAGTGGGCTCTTCGACACGACGTACGAAGGCGCCTGGAGGGTGCTGTTTAAGGGCGCCGAGGCCCCCACATCCGCGACGGAAGATCGCGGATTTCGCTCGCAGCATCCAGCTGACGAGGTAAGTGATTCAACCCCTTTACGGGACACTTGTTGTAAATAGATTGATTCTAAGAGGGTTTCAATCTCCCTTTTCCTTTGACAGGAATGGATGCAGAAGGCCGAGCAGCTTATCTGCCCGGCTCCCATGCCAGAAGACCCAGTGGATGCCCATCTAGCGGGGCTGCTGGTTCCGGCACCGCACGTGGTGCCGGAGAAGAAGGCCAAGAAGGTGGCCACGGCGACTCGAAAGAGTTCCCGTAATATGGCGTCCGACGATGAGGCAGACTCCTCCCGGAGGAGGGAGAGAGGAAGAGGAAGGCTTCCCCAACAGGGGAGGCCGAAGGGTCCAAGAGGGGGAGAACTATTCCCCCGGACAGCTCCGCCAACACCGACGTTGGCGAGGAGGAGTGGCCTTCAAGGGCCAGGCCTCCGGCGAGATCGTAAGTATCCGGATCCCTGATATGCAATTTCTTTCGTGTCACATAGTGTCCAACTAATGCCGCATACTTTCCGCAGACCGGCCGATGATGACCTCACCACTTCATCGAGCGGGTCGTTGGCCCCGTCGGATGTGGATTCACTTCCGACTGCCTCTACCCCCCGCGCCGATGAGGACGCCGAGGTGGGATCCCAGAAAGGGACCCATCAGGAGGAGGCTCCAGAGGCGCCGCAAGGCAGCCTCCCGGACTTTGCGCCGGACTCTACGTCGGAACCTGTAGTGGTTCCAGAGTCCGGCAGGCAGCCCCTTCGAAAGAAGGGCAAGACCGTGACTCTGGCGGCCTCCATCCAACCGAAGGCGCCGGACAACTTGCTGGAGGCGCTCAAAGGCGCTTCCATCGAGGAAGAACACCGCACTGTTATGAGTGCGGTGATTCAGAAGGTCCAGCTCGCCAAGAGCGGGCTGACCGAAGCCTGCAGTAGCCTTTTAACAAGCTTTGAGGTAAGAAGTTAAAATTGTGTAATGTAATACTGCATAGACAGTAGCCCCTGATGCTCGGTTCGGTGTTCGGAAAGAAAAGCCGAACTGAGGATCTAAAAAGATATTCGCAGGTTGCTAATAAATTATGTCAATATGGGTTTGCAGGCTGTGCTGCTGACCTCTGCCGCACTGACTGCCGAGGTTGGTACATTAAAGCAAGATCTCGAGCGGTCCGAGCGAGAGCTCGGCCATGCCAAGAGGCAGCTCAAGGACAAAGAAGGTGAGTAGCACCACTTTGAATTGTTACCTTACAGAAAAGGATTTTGGTCGCAATAAAATTAACAAGGATAATATGGGTATTGCAGGGGCCACAAATGAGGTGGCAGCCCTGAAGGAGGCTGTGTCCGCGGCCGAATGCTGTGCGGCCGCGGAACGAGCAGAGCGAGAAAAGAAGGAGGCACAGGTGGCGGAAGTGCGGCAAGAGCTCCAGGCTCTCATGGAGAAGCATGAGAGCTTGGAGCGCGACTCCAGGACTCGAGAGTCCGAGCTTGCCTCGGGTCTCGAAAGTGCCAAGTCCGCCAAGGCCGAGGCCCGTAGGGCCCTTCAGGAGGTTGAAGATGTAAAGAAGATTACGGCGGGTAAGGCATTTTTCATGCAAAGCAAGCATGTTAATGTAAACTACCTGACACTTACCCGCATTCGGAGCTCTCCAGGGGCGTTTGCAGATCTGCCGCGTAGTGTGTCCGATACCGCCGCATTCTACCGTGGCGAGGAGGGGAGCTCGACGGAGAAGGTCTTCTGGTCTCAGTACGCTGAGGCCGGCCATCCGGTGCCCCCAAGCGACCAGCTGAAGTAGCTGGTCGAAATCCACAAGGTAGCTGAGGAGGCCATGAAGGGCCTTATAGTCCGGCTATGGCCTGGGCAGGCCATGCCTGGGAGCTACTTCGGCCTCGTGCGGCGGCTGGTGGATGCGTGCCCCTGGGTGGAGGTCATCAAGCGCTCCGCCTGTATGGAAGGTGCTCGTCGGGCCCTTGCCCGCACAAAGGTGCAGTGGGGCAGGCTGGATGCGGAGAAGCTTCTTACTGACCCGCCGCCACCGGGCAAGGAGTATCGTACGCCCGAAATGTATTATAAAACTGTCCTGAAGGGGGCCCGCGATATTGCGGATGAATGCCCTAGAGATGTAATTTTTGAGTGAACTCGCTATGTATTATCCTGTGCGCTGAAAACTTTGTTCATGTGCGCTTTAAGCAACCTTTTTTTAATTTAAAATATTACCTTCTGTGCGGCCGTTTATAAAATCTGAGAGATGGCAAGTCGTTGGCTTCAGCCCCCAAGCCACAATTGCTGGGGTGTTCGGGATAACTTGAGCACTCTTGTTCCCACTTTTGGGTCCATCTAGGGAGGCGCTCAACACAACGAACAAGGCAACCGGACTTATAATGCTTGAACACTCTCACTTAGCCATAGAATTCTATAATTTTAAATTTCGGCGAAGCCCCTAGTTTTCGGAAGACCGAATTCGGGGCACTATCCACGCCTTCGTCGGACATTGTCCGGAACTTCGCTCGAAGCGGCGTGAGTCTTTAAGGACCCGAAAAGTCCTCTCAAACAGCGACCAGTCTCTCGCATTATCATGCCGCTCAGTTTTAGCTTTCTCCACTGAGGCGCTCGCCCGGCTCAACCGGGGCGCAATCGCAGTGGTTCTCCCAGTGCCATCTTAGCCGACGGAACGGAACGTAAGGCACCAAAACGTGGGAGCCGGGCAAACCCAACTATTGACCCAAGACATGATTCGGAGCCGATTCATATAATGGTATAAGTTCGGGGTGCCGCACTTGTGAAAGTGTTCGGACTTATCACACCATAATGTGGGGAACATAAGCCCCTGGTGTATTAGGCCGTATCAAAATATACGGGTGCAAGATGTCATGTAATGAACATATATATGTAATAACAGGCAAAAAAAGTGCTGCATCATTTATCAAAGGAAGTCTGCCATGAGTGCGGACTGATACAAATAGTGCGGTAAGCAAGGGTTTTGGACTAGTTAAACATGTCCCCCTCCAGGGATGGGCTGCGGACTTGGTGTATATAATCAAATTTAATGCTCGTAATTGAGACCACCTGAGTGTTCATCGCCGCATTCTTTACTCCCCGGCTGTTGCGTCATGAGTTCGGCAGGTTCACCACCGGACAGGGCCTCTGGCTAACGGAGTCCTGTGTACATAAAGAAGGAAAATAATAATAAGAGAGAGTGGCACACTTGCGAGCCCCTGGTGTGGTCAAGCCACACTCTGGGTCCATTGTGGTCGTGCCCCTTCCCCTACGCCCATGGTATCTCCAAAGTGTAGTGATGTACGCGGAGGGTTGTTCTTGCAATCATGCGAGGGCGGGGGTTAGGGCCGCATTGCTACGCGTGCTCTGATCGTGCCAGGTGGTCTTGGTTGGCGTTGCTTCGGGCGCGTTTGGCTGTATCCGGCCATTTAACGGCCGGACTCGAAAATTGCCTTAAAAGGCTGCTCTATACTTCTGCCGCGAGAGCCGCTGTGTGCTCCTCCGTTCGGAGGGAGCGTTTCGTATTTCCGTTGACCGTGATGACTCCACGAGGGCCTGGCATCTTGAGCTTGAGGTATGCATAATGCGGCACCGCGTTGAACTTTGCAAACGCGGTTCGTCCGAGCAGAGCGTGATAGCCGCTGCGAAATGGGACTATGTCGAAGATTAATTCCTCGCTCCGGAAATTATCCGGGGATCCGAAGACCACTTCCAGTGTGACTGAGCCTATACAATTGGCCTCCACACCTGGTATGACGCCTTTAAAGGTTGTCTTTGTAGGTTTCATCCTTGAGGGGCCTATGCCCATCTTGCGCACTGTATCCTGATAAAGCAGGTTCAGGCTACTGCCGCCGTCCATCAGGACTGTCGTGAGGTGAAATCCATCGACGATTGGGTCTAAAACCAATGCGGCGAATCCGCCATGGCGGATGCTGGTCGGATGGTCTCTTTGATCGAAAGTGATCGGACAAGAGGACCATGGGTTGAACTTCGGGGCGACTGGCTCCATCGCGCATATGTCCCGTAGTGCACGCTTCCGCTCCCTCCTTTGTATATGGGTTGCGTAGATCATGTTCACCGTCCGCACTTGTGGGGGGAAACCCTTCTGTCCTCTATTGTTCGGCGGTCGGGTCTCTTCCTCGTCGTCGCTGTTTAGCCCCTTGTCGTTGTTTTCGGCAATTAACTTGCCTGCCTGCTTGAACACCCAGCAATCTCTGTTGGTGTGGTTAGCTGGCTTTTCAGGGGTGCCATGTATCTGGCATAAGCGGTCGAGTATTCGATCCAAATTGGACGGACCCGGAGTGGTTCTTTTGAATGGCTTCTTCCGCTGACCGGGTTTAGAGCCTCGGAATCCGGCGTTGACTGCCGTGTCCTCCTTGTTGTCGCCGTTAATGCGGCGTTTATTTTTATTTCGACGCGACCTGCTGTTGTGGTCCTTAGTATCGGGACTGCCAGAATTTTTATAGAGGTTGTTGCTGCGAGCTAGCCAGCTATCCTCTCCCGCGCAAAAGCGGGTCATTAATGATGTGAGGGCTGCCATGGATTTTGGCTTTTCCTGTCCCAGGTGCCGGGCTAGCCACTCATCGCGGATGTTATGTTTGAAGGCTGCGAGGGCCTCTGAATCCGGACAGTCGACGATTTGGTTTTTCTTTGTCAAGAACCGTGTCCAGAATTGTCTGGCGGATTCGTTTGGCTGCTGAATTATGTGGCTTAGGTCATCGGCGTCGGTGGCCGCATATACGTGCCTCGAAGTTGTCGAGAATGCGGCTTCCGTGTCTTCCCAACACCCAATTGACTCTGCGGGCAAGCTGTTAAGCCAATGCCGAGCTGGTCCTTTAAGCTTGAGGGAGATACTTGATGGCATGGAGATGCCGCCGGGCCATATGGATGTGAAGGAGATAATCTTCGATCCAAACCACGGGGTCTGTTGTTCCATCGTAGGATTCGATGTTTACGGGTTTAAACCCTTCAGGGATTTGATGATCCATTACTTCATCAGTGAATCATAGCGGGTGTGCGGCGCCTCTATATTGAGCAATATCACGACGTAGCTCGAGAGAGCGTTGTCTGCTGTGTTCGGCCCGGCCGGGGTTATTGTATCTGGCGCGACGGTACTCGTCGCGGGTCGTGGGGTGCCCACGTGATCCGTAGATGGATCTGGATTGCCTTGCTTTGTCCTCCAATACGTCTCGCAAGTCCGGCGCATTCCCTCTTGGCTTCGTACTTTTGGAGTGATGCCAGGGTACGGTCTTGGTGGAGGGCCTGGATGCCTCTCTGTCGCGACCACGGGGTGGTCGGTCGCCCGTATCGTGCGCTGGTGATGAAGGTATGTATGCTTCCTCCTCTAATCGGGGGAGCAACTTGCGTCTTGGGTAACTTTTGGAGGGGCGTTCGAGTTTATATTCCTCAGCCGCGAGGACCTCGGTCCATCGATCGGCCAGCAGGTCCTGATCAGCTTGAAGCTGCTGCTGCTTTTTCGTTAGGCTATTTGCTGTGGCGATAAGCCTGCGTTTAAAACGCTCTTGTTCGACAGGATCCTCGGGCACGACGAATTCGTCGTCGTTAAGGCTTGCCTCGTCTTCGGAGGGAGATATATAGTTATAATCCTCGACCTCTTCGTCTGCCGCCCTCTCGTGAGGGCTTGCTTCTGCATCCTCCTGCGCAGAGTCTTGCTGGAGGGGATTATCTTCGGCACTCTCTGGGGTATTATTATCTCCTGTGCTGGAATCTCCATTCTTACTGTGGCGGGATTTAGAGCGGCGCCGCTGACGCCAGCGCTTGGGCTGTTTCTTTAAGGAATCTGCCTTCGCTGCTTCTTCGCCGTCCCCATCTTTTGGGGTGTCCACCATATAGATGTCGTATGACGAGGTGGTCTTCCAGGTGCCTGTGGCGCTGGTTCTGTTTCGCCTCCGCATCGCCGTCCATAGCGCCGATGTCTTCGGAGTCGTAGTCTAGCATGTCATTTAGATCGTCGACAGTGGCTACAAAGCGGGTGGTGGGTGGGCTCTGAATTTCTTCGTCGTCCGTATCCCAACCATTCTGCCCATAATCCGGCCAGGACTCTCCGGATAGCGAGAGATGCTTTAGCGAATTTAGGATGTCACCGAAGGGCGAGTGTTGGAAGATGTCCGCGGCGGTGAATTCCATAACCGGCACCCAATCAGATTCGATTGGCAGGGGCGTGGGAGGTCCGGAGTCCGGCAAGGAGTCCGGCACCTCGGAGTCACGAGCTTCGCAAGGGACAAGGTTAGTGTTCGGCTCCATCGCCGTAGAAGTTGCAGCCCCCGAGGCGGTGTCCAACCACCGGCCCTCGATCTGGGCGATCGGCTCCGGACTAAGGGCCGGAGCGGATTATTGTGCGGCCACCAAGGCACTGTTCAGCGGCAGAGCTAGATCAGGCCCATGTTGACAGTGCGGCGCGCTTGGCTGTGGCTCGAGCCCGTCGAAGATCAAGTCCCCGCGGATGTTGGCCGCGAAGTTTAGGCTTCCGAATCTGACCTGATGGCCAGGGGCGTAGCTTTCGATCTGCTCCAGATGGCCAAGAGAATTAGCCTGCAGTGCGAAGCCGCCAAATACGAAGACCTGTCCGGGGAGAAAAGTCTCACCCTGGACAGTGTCGTTGATTGAAGATGCCATCGAGCCTATCGGTGACGACACAGAGGAACTCTCAATGAAAGCACCAATGTCGGTGTCAAAACCGGCGGATCTCGGGTAGGGGGTCCCGAACTGTGCGTCTAGGCGGATGGTAACAGGAGACAAGGGACACGATGTTTTACCTGTGTTCGGCCCTCTTGATGGAGGTGAAACCCTACGTCCTGCTTGATTAATATTGATGATATGGGTAGTACAAGAGTGGATCTACCACGAGATCAAGGAGGCTAAACCCTAAAGCTAGCCTATGGTATGATTGTTGTAATGTCTGTTGTGTCCTACAGACTAAAGCCCTCCGGTTTATATAGACACCGGAGAGGGCTAGGGTTACATAGAGTCGGTTACAATGGTAGGAGATCTACATATCCGTATCGCCAAGCTTGCCTTCCACGCCAAGGAAAGTCCCATCCGGACACGGGACGGAGTCTTCAATCTTGTATCTTCGTAGTCTTGGAGTCCGGCGGACGATGGTAGTCCGGCTGTCCGGACACCCCCAGTCCAGGACTCCCTCACCAACCATAGCATTAAAGCATCAAGTCCCCTTTATCCCATATGCCACAACCCCCTTACTCGGGTTTATGCCTCTGCCACTCAAGCAACCCACCATAAGCGAATCATGAATGTATCACAACACCCTACAGAGGGAATCCCTCACGCTTGCGCAACACAGAGAGCACCATAGGACAACAACATAACCACAAGCAAATTAAACCAATCATAGCAATTCACCAATCACCAATAGGACAACGAAAATCTACTCAGACATCATAGGATGGCAACACATCATTGGATAATAATATGGAGCATAATGCACCATGTTCAAGTAGAGGGTACATCGGGTTGCGGGAGAGTGGGCCGCTGAATATAGATGGGGGAAGGTGATGGAGATGTTGGTGAAGATGGCGGAGGTGTTGGTGTGGATTGCGGTGATGATGATGGCCCCTGGAGGCGTTCCAGCGCGACCAAAAGCGAGGGGGAGAGAGCCCCCCTTCTTCTTCTTCTTCTTCCTTGACCTCCTCCCTAGATGGGAGAAGGGTTTCCCCTCTGGTCCATGGTCTCCATAGCGTGGGAGGGGAAAGAGCCCCTCTGAGATTGGATCTGTTTCTCTGTCTCTCTCTGTTTCTGCGTTCCCCTCTTTTGCCCTTTCACCGTTTCTTATATATCCGGAGATCCGTAACTCTGTTTGGATTGAAACCTTCGCCAAGATTTTGCTTCGAAAATTAGCTTTCCTGCGGCCAAAGAAGAGCAGTAACTACCTTACGGGGGGCCTACGAGGGTCAGGGGTGCGCCCCCTACCTCGTGGCCCCCTCGGGCACCGTCTCGCGTTGATTTTTCTTCCAGAAAAACATAAATATTCCAAAAATATTCTCCGTCTGTTTTTATCCCATTTGGACTCCGTTTGATTTGTGGTTTCTGCGAAACAGAAAACATGCAACAAACAGGAACTGGCACTGGGCACTGGATCAATATGTTAGTCCAAAAAAGAGTATAAAAAGTTGCCAAAAGTATATGAAAGTTGAATAATATTGGCATGGAACAATCAAAAATTATAGATACGACAGAGACGTATCATCGAACCGTGTTCGTCCTCGAGTCTTTTCCCAATCCAAATCCCCATCGATTTCGATCGATCTACTGTCCCTCACCCAACCTTGACTCTGTATAAATATTCCCCAACCTCTTCTCTTCCGATTTTTGCCAAAATCGCCGTCTCCCGTGCCCTACATAGTTGCCCCGATCTCCCCGGAGTTCCGCCATCCAGAAGCTCTTCCGCCGGTACGTTCCGTCGCCACCAGGAGGTTATGATCCCCATCCTCAGTGTCGTTACCTCCGTACTGATGTTCCTCGACGCCTAAATCACTAGTTTTCTCAGAGCAGCTATAAAACAAGGTCCGAGATTCCGCCGGAGTTCTCTGATGCCGCCACGCCATAGTTGGAGAACTGCAACCCGCAGAGGCCATCCCCGTCGCCCCGGACGCCTCCAACCTCCCTGCTGTCGTGCGCCTCTTCCTCTGGTCGGTTCACCGTCACCGGAGATTCCCTGTAGCCATCGCCGTCATCGAGGTCTAAGCCGCCGAGGTCCTCTTCTCCAAGTCCGGTGGCCGCCCAGCCCTTGTCTATATGGTGAGCAATTATCAACCGCCCGATCTCTCTTTGACGGTCCAGATTACATCATGTCCTTTTTTTTCTTCTTCGAATAGGTATGCACTATTTAGTGGCCGTTCGTTGTTTAATCTCCATAGCGAACACATCACAACCAAATAATATTCATAGATAATCTGATCAAAAATCCACAATTCATCGGATCTCGGCAAACACACCGCAAAAGAATATTACATCGAATAGATCTCCAAGAACATCGAGGAGAACATGGTATTGAGAATCAAAGAGAGAGAAGAAGCCATCTAGCTACTAGATATGGACCCGTAGGTCTGTGGTAAACTACTCACGCATCATCAGAGAGGCAATGGTGTTTATGAAGAAGCCCTCCGTAATCGAATCCCCCTCCGGCCGGACGCCGAAAAAGGCCCCGAGATGGGATCTCACGGCTACAGAAGGTTGCGACGGTGGAAAAGTGGTTCATGGCTCTCCTGGATGTTTTTCGGGTATAAGGGTATATATAGGCAAATGAGCTAGGTCAGGGGACCCACGAGGTGCCCATGAGGTAGGGGGCGCGCCCAAAACTTGAAAACTTCACAACAGAAAATCTCATGAGCTCCGTTAGTGCAAGAAAGCAAACCACTACTTTAAGGTACTGTAATGAACTCATTCTTTATTTTATATTGGTGTTAAACCTACTGTATTCCAACTTCTCTATGGTTCATACCCCCATACTACCCATAGGTTCATCAAAATAAGCAAACAAGACGCGAAAAACAGAATTTGTCAAAAACAGAACAATCTATAGTATTCTATAACTCTCGAATACTTCTGTAACTCCAAAAATCCATCCAAATTAGGAAAACCTGAGCAATTTGCCTACCAATCCATGTACAAAGAATCAGGTCAAAAGCACGTTTCGGTGAATTTTCAAAACTAATTTACTAAGCGCAAAAGTTTCTGATTTTCAACAGGATCAACACAACTATCACCGTAAGCTATCCTAAAGGTTCCACTTGGCACAAACACTAATTAAAACATAAAACCACATCTAACCAGAGGCTAGATGAATTATTTACTACTAAACTGGAACAAAAAGCAAAGAACAAAAATAAAATTGGGTTGCCTCCCAAAAAGCGCTATCGTTTAACGCCCTTATAGCTAGGCATAAAAACACGAATAGATCTAGGTATTGTCATCTTTGGTATGCAATCCATAAGTGGCTCTCATAATAGATTCATGAGATAATTTAATTTTCTTCCTAGGAAAGTGTTCCATGCCTTTCCTTAACAGAAATTGGAATCTAATGTTTCCTTCTTTCATATCAATAATTGCACCAATCGTTCTAAGGAAAGGTCTACCAAGAATAATAGGACATGTAGGATTGCAATATATATCAAGAACAATGAAATCTATGGGCACATAATTCCTATTTGCAACAATAAGAACATCATTAATCCTTCCCATAGGTTTCTTAATAGGGGAATCCGCAAGATGCAAATTTAAAGAACAATCATCAAATTCACGGAAACCTAACACATTACACAAAGTTTTTGGAATCGCGGAAACACTAGCAAAAAAATCACACAAAGCATAGCATTCATAATTTCTAATCTTAATATTAATAGTAGGTTCCCACTCATCATAAAGTTTTCTAGGGATAGAAACTTCTAATTCAAGCTTTTCTTCAAAAGATAGCATGATAGCATCAACGATATGTTTAGTAAAAGCTTTGTTTTGATTATAAGCATGAGGGGAATTTAATACATATTGCAACAAGGAAATACAATCTATTAAAGAACAATTATCATAATTAAATTCCTTGAAATCCAAAAGAGTGGGTTCATTGCTACTCAAAGTCTTGACCTCTCCAATCCCACTTTTATCAATTTTGGCATCTAGATCTAAAAACTCTGAATCATTGGGACGCCTTTTAACTAAAGTTGACTCATCTCCAGTCCCATCTTTATCAAGATTCATATTGGAAAACAAAGATTTAATAGGAGTCACATCAATCACTTTTAGATCTTCATCATTATTATTTAAAGCCTCAGGTTTAGAGGCCATCTTATTAACTAAGGTGGCTTGTTTCTCAGAAATTTGGCCTACTAAGTTTTCAATATGAGCAAACTGAGATTTCAAACCATAAAACTGTTTAGACATATCATCGAGCTCTTTATTCATATACTCCATAATTTTTTTTGTTCTTTAAGCTCATTTCTAAAGAAATTGTTATGCTCAAATTGTAAAGACATAAAGCTTCTAACATTATTTTCAATTTCTTCCAACTTGCTAAGGTGAAGATCAACGCTTTTTGGTTGTGCCATCAAAACAAAACACACAAGAACACACGAAGCAAACGAAAAAGATGAATGGAAGAGGGGCGAAGAAAAGGCAAAGGTTTTTGAAAATCCTTTTAGATGTGAGGGGGGAGGAGGAAAATGAGAGGCGAATGGTGAATAATGTAATGCAAGGGAGAAGAGTTTATGATGTGTACTTGTGATGGTTTGACTTGACGTAGATCTCCCCGGCAACGACGCCAGAAATCGTCCTTGCTACCTCTTGAGCTTGCGTTGGGTTTTCCCTTGAAGAGGAAAGGTGATGCAGAAAAGTAGCATAAGTATTTCCCTGAGTTTGAGAACCATGGTATCAATCTAGTAGGAGACAACGCACTAGTCACAGAATACCTGCACAAACAATCAACAACTTGCAACCAACGCGATAAAGGGGTTGACAATCCCTTCACGGTCACTTGCAAAAGTAAGATCTGATAGAGATAGATAAACGGTAAAGTAAATATTTTTGGTATTTTTGGTTTATAGATTGGAAAGTAAAAGATTGCAAAATAGTAGATCGGAAACTAGTAAGATGTAAAAGAGAACTTATATGATGGAAAAGAGATCCGGGGGCCAGGGCCGTCTCCAGGAATTCGGGGACCCGGTGCGAAAAGAAAAATGGGGCCCTGAATTTAAAAAAAAATATACAGTTACGCAAGCATAATCACCTAATTATGTAATTAAAATTTATATTATTTCATACAATGCTTAGAATATTCTGAAGTATCAATGCGAAATACTAAAACCAATAAACTGACCTCATTCTCTATTGAAAAGTGTCATCCGTCTTGTGTTCCTTGAAATGAAATCTTCAATTACATCTTCATAATTAATCTTCTCCAAGACATCATTTTCAAGTGCTATTGTTGCCAAACCATTGAGTCTTTCTTGTGTCATAGTTTAACGCAAATATGATTTCAACAACTTGAGTTTAGAGAAGCTCCTTTCCGCAGTTGCAACAGTTACAGGAATGGTTAACAAAATCCTGTACGCAATAATAGCATTAGGATAGAAGGGGCGCTTCATCAGACTCTCAAGAATATCAACGGGGCCCATAGATTTCTTAACTAAATCCTGGATGAAAATTAACTCATAAAACAATTCAGCTCCATCAATATCTTTGTGTTCTCCACTCTTAAGTGCATCCTCAAGATTAACACAAGTAGCCAGCTGATGACCCACAAGTGTAGGGGATCTATCGTAGTCCTTTCGATAAGTAAGAGTGTCGAACCCAACGAGGAGCAGAAGGAAATGATAAGCGGTTTTCAGTAAGGTTTTCTCAGCAAGTACTAAAATTGTAGGTAATAGATAGTTTTGTGATAAGATAAATAGTAACGAGCAAAATGTAAATAAAGTAAATAAAGTGCAGCAAGGTGGCCCAATCCTTTATGTAGCAAAGGATAAGCCTGGACAAATTCTAATAATGAAGAAGGAGCTCCCGAGGACACATTGGGAGTTATCGTCAAGCTAGTTTTCATCACGTGCATAAGATCCGCATTTGGTACTTTGATAATTTGATATGTGGGTGGACCGGTACTTGGGTACTGCCCTAACTTGGACAAGCATCCCACTGATGATTAACCCCTATTGCAAGCATCCGCAACTACAAAAACGAGTATTAAGGTAAACCTAACCACAACATTAAACATATGGGTCCATATCAACCCCTAACGAAGCAATGCATAATCTAGGATTTAAGCTTCTGTCACTCTAGCAACCCATCATCTACTTATTACTTCCCCATGCCTTCCTCTAGGCCCAAATAATGGCGAAGTGTCATGTAGTCGACATTCACATAACACCACTAGAGAAAAAGACAACATACATCTCATCAAAATATCGAATGAATACCAAATTCACATGACTACTAATAGCAAGACTTCACCCATGTCCTCAGGAACAAACATAACTACTCAGAAAGCATATTCATGTTCATAATCAGAGGAGTAATAATATGCATAAAGGATCTGAACATATGATCTTCAACCAAGTAAACCAATTAGAATCAACTACAAGGAGTAATCAACACTACTAGCAACCCACAGGTACCAATTTGTGGTTTTGATACAAGAATGGATACAAGAGATGAACTAGGGTTTTGAGAGGAGATGGTGCTGGTGAAGATGTTGATGGAGATTGACCCCCTCCCGATGAGAGGATCGTTGGTGATGACGTTGGTGATGATTTCCCCCTCCCGGAGGGAAGTGTCCCCGGCAGACACTACTAGGAAAAAGCCTTCTAATGGCGCACCGGTTTTGCCTACTAATGGCGCACTACCGGTGCGCCATTAGCATCACGCCATTAGAATTCTTTTCTAATGGCGCACTGCAGCGCCATTAGAATCTGAGATTCTAATGGCGCATCACTGCGCCATTAGTATCAGATACTAATGGCGCACCACATAGGAGTGCGCCATTAGTAACAATTTTTTTCAAATTTTTTTGCAGGATTTCCAATTTTTTTTTTCAAAATTTCCAATTTTTTTGTTTTTTTCTTAATCTCAGTCACTATGGCTTAATCTCGAGTCAATATGCTTAATCTCGTGTCAAATCGCACTCCATAGTCAAACTTCCCAAAGGTCACCCATCCTCTCACTACTCCACTGAGCACGCTTAACTTCCGGTTCTATTCTCCTCGCTTCCAAGTCTGCACTTGTTGTTTTCCTCGACAATAGTAAGATGTCAATCCTATTAACCTCGGAATTTAGCTTGAGCATGTACTTGACACATTTCACTGTTTGAGTTTGAAACTATTGTTCTAAAAAATTAGTAACACTAATATTTCTTGAATAATTAGTTCGCACACAGTTTGACCAGATTTGACCATAGTTTGACCAGATTTGACCACAGTTTGACCATAGTTTGACTAGATTTGACCAAAAATCAAAAAAACTAAAATAATTATTTATTAACACTAATATCCTTGAATAATTAGTTTGACCATAGTTTGACTAGATTTAACAAAAACTAATTTTTTTTTTTGAATTTTTTTGCCTCCAGATCTTAAAAGCCCCGTAACTTTTTTTCTGTTAGGCTTTTGAGGATCTTAAAAGCCCCGTAACTTTTCGAGTAGATGCTTTTTCATATATACAACTTTTTCATCCGAGTTCGTATGCAAAAGTTATGGCCATTTTACAAATTTCCAGAGAGATTTTGCAAATAAAGTCGAAATTCATATTTGTAAATTTTCCCAACAACTAGACCACATATCACATGGAAAACTTATTTTCTTTTATTTTTTTGACATTTTTATCATTTTTTATATATTTTTTTTAAACTGAAAAGGCGGTCCACGGGGGGTTGCATTCGTTGGAAGTCAAGCAAACAACTAATGGCGCACTGCTGGGTGGTGCGCCATTAGTAGTTAACTAGTAATGGCGCACCACAACCGTGCGCCATTACTAACAAAAATTTTATAAATTTTTTATAATTTTTTACTTCTTTTTCAAAACTTCTAATGGCGCACGGTGGGTGTGGTGCGCCATTACTAGTTAAAACTAGTAATGGCGCACCACACCCATGGTGCGCCATTAGAAGTTTTGAAAAAATTAAAAAAAAAAATTTTTACTAATGGCGCACCGTGGGATGTGGTGCGCCATTAGTATTTGGAAACTAATGGCGTACCAACACATGGTGCGCCATTAGTATATAGCAATGGCGCACCACATGTCTGGTGCGCCATTAGAATCAATCCTATCTATAGCCGTTTTCCTAGTAGTGAGAACATCTCTGCCAGAGCCCTAGATTGATTCCGCCAAGGTTCCGCCTCGTGGCGGTGGAGTTTCACTACTAGGGAAAAGCCTAGCAGCAGCGCGGGTTTTGGGCCTATCAAGAGCGGCGGGAGCGCCATCGATAAGGCGCTACAGCTAATGGTTAGCAATAGCGCGTCTTGACCCATGCTACTGCTAAATTGACTTAGTAGCAGCGCTTCCTCAGAACATCGCTACTGGTAATTAATAGTAGCGCTTCTCCTTACCCGCTCTACTACTATTATTTAGTATTTTATTTCTTTTGTTTTTCATGTTGTAGTCATACACCTTTACACAAGTTTTCATACAACAGGAATTTAGAGATTTTTTACATCATAATGAGTTATTACATCATGGGGTGAAAGAATCAGGATTAGTTTCAAGTGGATGTCCATCCACTTGAAACTAATCCGCTGTTCTTTCACCCAATGATATAATAATATCATCATCATCATCATATCATTAACAACTTAGCATCATAATACATCATTGTCATATAACACCTCCTCAATATCATCGCTTTCATCATTGACATCACATAACACCTCCTCAAGATCATCATTATCAACTCTAACACATTACCACATAATAAACATATTGTACCTCATAGGACCTATTACATTTGATTAAGACCTACTACATTTTCTAAGGTAAAATAGCAAAAACAAGATAGCCCCCGACTCTCCATTATGGAGAATGGAGATTAGCCTGTCTCCAATTCTTGCCTTTAAGCTGAATGTTACTTCCAAGAACCTCCTTGCGAATGTCCATACATTTCTTCCATTCTATGATGATCATGTGTTCACGGGTTTTAGAAATCCGATATGCACAGTGAGCTCCGTGAGATTTACCCGGCAGATGTTCAGAATCGAGAGGCGACCATGCGAGACATCGATGAGGCACACAATCCATCGGGAGTTTCATTGAAAACATAATAATAACTTCGTAGTTAGCAATGATGTACTAGTTTTAGAAGTATGCAAAAGATGCACGGATGTCGTAATAGTAAAAAATCTTACCAGGGTATCTCCAGAGAAGTTATCGTTGTTCAACACATGACTAGTGGCACGTGTTCACCATAATTTGGAGGAGTTCGATAATAGTCTTTGTAATTCTCAAGAAGACTACAAAATGCGATCAGATGATTTTTCTCCTTATACGTTAATTGGGTGCCTTCGGTGTAGTGGGTTTTATCTACCATCTTCCGCACAGTCTTTGAAGAATCAAAATAAGTTGTCAATGGAAATAAGCTATCAACTATTTTGAAATAAACAATATAAATTAGGTAATAACTATGTTTGAGAAACTCACATAGCGGTACAATCGGAAGCGTATCAACAAGGACCCAAATGTCCATATTGTCTTCCTCATTGTCGGGATCACCAAGATCCATGGTGACGATCATACCCTCATAAAAACCATACATTTTGCAAAGTGCTTCCCAATTTTGGCAACCAAAATGGGTTACGCTCTGAGCATTGCACAGATTTACTTCAAAATCCATATCATGATGGGTCCTTAGGTGTATTTCTTTGTTTCGAAATTTTCATGGTCTTCAAAACCCATCCTCTCCAAGACATAGCGTCTTGCATGGCATGGGATAAGCTAGTCGAATTGCAAAATATGAAAATTAGACGTTGAAATAGTTGAAGTCATGCTTAATGGAGAAAAAGCACTTGTCGTTGTTGCGTACCGTTTCACAATCGAAGGTCTCCTCAAGCTTAATGCTGAAGCGCCGATCTTCGTCCAGCCGAATGAACCTGTCGCACATACCTCGATCGTCGTGGCGCCAGCTACACTCCCCTAGGAGACCGTCGTCGTCCGAGTACGACATTTCCTACAATCAAAATTCAAAGATTAAACTTGTACATATTCTAGCACAAGTAATGCCAGAATTCACGACAAAATCCGGCATGACCTTTGCTAAAAAAGGACATATCGAGCGCCTGAAATTTGCCGAAACGGAAATTAATCAACACTCCGGCAAAACATAGGCCACTCGGAGATGTAAACTGAACATGAACGGCTACTTGGGTAACCACATATCCTATTTAAGCAACAACACAAGATATGAAAGGATATTTGGCTGGTCTCACCTTGATGTCGGAGGGGGTCGGTGACTGGGACGACGGCGGGGATGTCGGAGGGGGTCGGTGACGGGGACGACGGAGGTCACCTGAAACCATATAAGTTAACACTAACAACAAACATGACATGTTCAACTAGTTTTATTAATTCAACTAGTTCTTACTAAATATAAACTTACTATAAATAGAAATAAACTAGTTCTTTCTAAAAATAAAGTAGTTCAACTAGTTATATTAGTTATCTTACTAAAAATAGATTAGTTCTGTTAATTCAACTAGTTCAACTAGTTTATTAATTTACTTACTAAACTAGTTCAACAACAACTAAAGTAGTTCAACTACCACTACTACTACAAAAAATCTAGTACAAACTAAGCAACATATAGTACTAGATAACCCTAAGTTAACATTTACTACTACTAAATCTAGTACTAACTAGTGGCAGGGGGTGGGGGCGACGGAGAGGTAGCTAGGGGCGGTGAGGTCGAGGGCGGTGGGAGGAGGGCTGCCGGCAGAGGAGGGAGGAGGGGCGGCCGCAGGCGGAGGGAGGAGGGCGGCGGCGGAGGAGGGAGGGGCGGCCGCAGGCAGAGGGAGGATGTGCGAGGAGGATGGAGGAGGGACGGAAGGAGGGGAGTACCTCGGCGGCGGACGGACGAAGGCGGCGGCGGCGACGCACGATGACGGTTTACGCGGGCGAGAGTGAGAGTGTGAGTGAGAGGGCCAGTCGTGCGCATGGGGATAAGGTAGGGATAGCCGTAGCACGTTTGCCAAAACGCGCTACAGCTAACCTGAATAGCAGTAGCGTTCTATAGTAAATTGCGCTACTGCTATAACTAGCGGGGGCGAGGTCATGGCAACTATAGCAGTAGCGCTGTATGCGGTGCACGCGCTAGCACTATTTCCAAGTCAGCAGCGCGTTTCGGCGGCACGCGCTGCTGCTAAGTAGCAGTAGCGTGGTATTTTGAAGAGCGCTGCTGGTAAGATTCTGTGTATAGGCTTTTCCCTAGTAGTGTTTCTTCCTGTAAGCTTGCCCACGATTTTTTCCAGGGTAAAAGTGATGATATAGCAGAAGATGCACGTCGGAGGCCCACCAGGGGGCCCAGGAGATAGGGGCCGCGCCCTATATGGGGGGCACGCCCCCTGTCTCCTGGACAGGGTGTGGGCCCCTGGCCTATTTCTTTCGCTCATAAATTCTTATTAAATCCAAAAAGTTATTTCGTGGAGTTTCAGGACTTTTGGAGTTGTGCAGAATAGGTTTCCAGCGTTTGCTCCTTTTCCAGCCAGAATTCCAGCTGCCGGCATTCCCCCTCTTCATGGTAAACCTTGTGAAATAAGAGATAATAGCCATAAGTATTGAGATATAATGTGTAATAACAGCCCATAATGCAACTAATATTGATATAAAATCATGATGCAAAATGGACGTATCAACTCCCCAAGCTTAGACCTCGCTTGTCCTCAAGCGGAAGCCGAAATCGAAAAATATGTCCACATGTTTAGAGATAGATGTGCAAGTGCATCTAGTTCCACCCCTAGTTGGTGTTGGAGTATTGACGACAAAGTTGGTTGAGGGACTAATGCGTTTGTGAGAATTGCAGGATAACGCAGGTAGTGTCCCTCATTGATTCGGTTTACCTACCGGAGATGAACCCTAAAAATGTATGAAGACATTGAGGACAATGGTGGTATGACAAGATATTCGTATTGAAGACTATGACATGAGAAGACATTGAGTGAAGACTTTGGAGCCCGAAGACTGTGTGGTTTCGCTGTTTCATTTTCTTCTTTGTTGAGTCATAGGAACCACCGTACTATTAAGTGGGGTCCAAGTGAACTAAGTCAGAGTGACTGAAGTGATGCTCAACCCAAATCCTATGTCTTCGAGCGAAGACAATGAGAGCAAATCTTATCCAGAGCTGGATGAGTCAGCTTTGCTTGTAGTCCAAGTAAAGTTGCCGCGTGTGTTTGAAATCTGACCGTTGGAACACGTGTCAGTTCCTTAGTGACCCAGGGTCATTTTGGACAAATCAGGTCGGGTTGCCTAGTGGCTATAAATAGCCCACCCCCTACACCATAAATTGGTGGCTGCTCGAGTTTGTGCACGGCTTTTGTCGCTTGAGAGCAACCCACCTCAAGCATTTGAGAGAGAAAAACCTTGCAAGGACAAAGCCCAAACACCCAGAGCCAAAGAGTGTTAGGCATCATCGAGTCTTTCATGCTGTGTGACTTGAAGACTTATTACACTTGAGGACTGTGAATCCTCCAAATGTTAGGCGTCGCGTTCTCGAGCATCCAAGAGTCATTGTGGATTGCCGGTGAACGAAGTCTGTGAAGGTTTGGAAGTCTCGCTGAAGACTTACCAGAGTGATTGGGCGAGGACCGGGTGTCCTTAGCTCAAGGGAATAAGGTGAAGACACGGTCTTCTCGAAGTTAAATCTCAGCCTCCCTAACTGCACGTCGCTTGTCACAAAGAATCGAACTGGTCCAACAAATCCGTGTCTTCAACAAGCAACCGGTTCTATCCTTCCAACCTTACTTAAATTTGTCTTCATGAAGTCATTGCTTATCTGCTCATCTGCTTGACTTCATTGCTTGACTACTATTGTTGATTGGCTTCATACTATCTTCCAACTTGATCCTTACTGCCTAACTGCTATTAGTCCTGTACTCTCATATCATTACATACTTGACTATGGCTTGTTTAGGTTAGTTTATCTTCCGCTGCATATCAATTAGGTTGTTTCTGTTGTTTGTCTTCGAAACTATCAAGTTTTGAAGACTTTCATAAAAATCGCCTATTCACCCCCCCTCTAGTCGATACTAGCACTTTCAATTGGTATCAGAGCAAGGTACTCCCTTGTTCTGTGTGATTCGGTTTAACCACCTGGAGTGTCAGCTATGTCGACTGCAGGATCGAGGAACATATCTTGTCCCACCTTTGACGGTCATGAGTATCCCCGATGGAAGGCCATGATGAAGAAGCTACTCATGTCCAAGGATAGTGAACTGTGGACCATCACTGAGATTGGACTCACTGATCTATGCAAGATGGCAGAGGCTGATGACATTCACAAGTATACGCTACTGAACCTCACAGCAAAGGATGTCATCTGCTGTCATTTGTCCAAAAATCAGTTCAAGAATGTTATGCACCTCAATCACGCGAAGCTAATCTGGGACCGGCTATCTGATGTATACAAAGGTCATCGCTCTCGTCATGATCAGCCGTTTGAAGACTACAAGGAATCTCTCAAGAAAATGACATTTACACCTGAACCATCATCATCCTCTTCATGTCACATGGCAAGGGGTGATAAGGTAACTGAATGCTATCTCTCTGAATCTAGTGATGATGAATCAGGTGATGAATTTGGGCCCAGTTATGATAAGCTTGCTTCCCTTGCCACTAAACAACAAAGAATTTTAGAAAAGGTTCAAGACATGCTTAGTAAGAGCGATGATATGTTGGGTGCTGAAATGGATCAGTCAAAAGCTTTGGCTGATAGTCTTCAGAGACTCCATGCTAAGTTTGACGCCCTTCAAGATCAACATAATGCTCTCTTATCTGATCATGAGAAGCTTTCTTCTGAATGTCTTCAAAGAAAGCTAGACCTTGAAAAGATAAGAGTGGATTATGAAGATCTTTAGAAGGAGCGAGATTCACTTCGCGCTCAACAGATCAGTTCCGCTCAGGAAGGATTTGAACCACCATGTTTAAAATGCATTGAGCGTGATAATGCTACATCTGTTGCTGAATGTTTCACTGTTGCTACTATTTCATTATCTTCACCTACTGATGTGGTCACTAACCCCTCTGCGGAGGATACCACTGTTGTTGCTGATGAAAATGCTATGTTGAAGACATTGCTTGAAACAGGGATGTACAAAAGTATGAAGGGACATCAGACTCTCTGTGATGTCCTCAAAAAGCAGATTCTGAACCGAAACCCTAGGAAAGAGGGTGTTGGGTTCGAGAGGAAAATGAACGTTGATGGCTCATACTGGAAGCCTGAGCAGTACACCAAAACCACATGGGTTGCTGCAAAGGGACCTTCAGTAGATCCATCTACCTTATCTAGCTTTACCTGTGCTAATCCTATTATCATTGATGAATCCTTTGATGCAAACTATAAGCTGTTCAAAAATCAGAATGGTGAAGTGTTTTCCAGGTACATTGGTACTGACTGCAGGAATGGACCACCTATGAAGGAGATATGGGTACCTAAGTGGTACATTGAGAATCTTCCTGTGAATGTCATCATGACACCACCTAGGAAGAAGACAAACCCCAGACCTATAGCTTCATATGGCCCAAAGGCTTCATACAGATCCAGGACTCACATGAGTCACCCTAACGCCAATGTTTTGCAGGGAAATCATGCTCAGACTTATGAATATGAGCGTGTATCTTCGAACCGCTATGTTCATAGGACTAAGAACTTTTCTGCTTATTCATATGAGTATCATTCATCTCCTGCAAGGCTATTTGCTAGGGCTTCGAAGCCAAAATTCTCAGATGCTGCACTTAGACTCATTGCTTCTAAGCCCCCACTGAAAATGTGGGTGGCAAAGAAGAACTAACTCTCTTTTGCAGAAAATGGTCTCCAGCCAGCGATAAATGGCGTCCGATACTATTGCTGGGGACCTAAAACTCACTGAGGACGCACGTTGAAATATCATTCTATATGCTTCACATCTAAATTCCTCATCAGTCTATGTCCTAACTTTGATATAAGTTGTGACTGTCCCTATATGTATCAAATGCATATGCTTCACAACACTTGTGTGAAGCCTATCCTCCTAACTGCACTGTAGGGTACATCACCAAAAGCTTCAGAATGGATTATGGACAGTGGATGCACAAATCATATGACTGGTGATCGAAGTCTTCTCATGGACTCAACCTTATGTCCATCCGACAAGAGTCACATCACATTTGCTGACACTGGTAAAAGCAAAGTATTGGGTCTATGTAGAGTTGCAATCTCAAAGGATCAACACATGGATAAAGTGATGCTTGTTGAATCCCTTGGTTTCAACTTAATGTATGTCTCAATGCTTTGTGACTTGAACATGATTGTGATATTTGGCAAATATCGTTGCCTTGTACTAATGGAATCTGACAAATCTCTATTCTTTGAAGGGTATCGAAAAGATGATCTGTACATGGTAGATTTCTCAGCAGGTCCATAGCTTGCCGTTTGTCTTCTCACAAAAGCTTCAGAATGCTGGCTCTGGCATCGAAGGCTGGGACATGCTGGCATGAGGAACTTACACTCACTCGTCAAGAAGAAGCATGTCATTGGCATCGAAGATGTCAAGTTCAAGAAGAATCATCTGTCTAGTGCTTGTGAAGCTGGAAAGATGACAAGGGCAAAGCACCCATCGAAGACAATCATGACAACATCTCAACCCTTCGAGCTGTTTCACATGGACTTATTTGGACCTACTCACTACTCCACCCTCACAACAACTGCCTGTCTCTATGGCTTCGTCATTGTTGATGACTACTCAAGATACACCTGGGTCCATATAATTCTTCACAAGACTGAAGTGCAAGATGTCTTCAGACGCTTTGCAAATCGAGCAATGAACAACTATGGTGTGAAGATAAAGCACATTAGAAGTGACAATGGCACAGAATTCAAGAACATTGGACTTGATCTGTATCTGGATACAATGGGAATCACTCATGAGTTCTCTGCTCCATACAGACCTCAGCAAAATGGCATCGTTGAGCGCAAGAACAGAACCCTCATTGAAATGGCTCGAACAATGCTAGATGAGTACAAGACACCAAGAAAGTTCTCGCCCGGCTATTGATACAAAGATGTCACATCATCAACCGTGTGTACGTTCATAAGCTTCTGAACAAAACATCATATGAGCTACTTACGGGCAAGAAGCCAAATGTCAGTTACTTCAGAGTATTTGGAGTAAGATGCTGGATCAAGGATCCCCATCACAAGTCAAAATTTGCACCTAAGGCTCACGAAGGCTTCATGCTTGGCTATGGAAAGGATTCACACTCCTACAGAGTCTTCAACCTTTATCTCTACAAAATCGTTGAAACTGTGGATGTGAGATTTGATGAAGCAAATGGTTCATAGAGAGAGATCCTGCCAAGTACACTGGATGAAGCTCCTTCAAATGAGGCAATCAAGTTGATGGGAACCGTGAAATCATGCCCTCTCAAGAACAACTCAAGAGGAACTCATCATCTCTGCACCAAATCAACCTGAAGACAATGCTCAGTCCGAAGACAATCCTCCCAATGATGACAATGATCAGCCAGAGCAAAATCTTCGTCCTGTTCACCCTCGTGTTGCAAATGAAGTTCAAATAGAGAAGATAATTGACAGCATCAATGCACCTGGTCCACTCACTCGTTCAAGAGCAACACAACTAGCAAACTTCTGTGGGCACTTTTCATTTGTGTCAATATCAGAACCCAAGAAAGTTGCTGAAGCTTTTATGGAACCTGAATGGATTCAAGCCATGCAAGAAGAACTTCAACAGTTCAAGCTAAATAATGTTTGGGAACTTGTCAAGCGACCTGAACCTCGCAAGCATAACATTATTGGAACAAAATGGATATATCGAAACAAGCAAGATGAGCATGGTCAAGTCGTCAGAAACAAAGCACGTCTTGTGGCTCAAGGATACACCCAAGTGGAAGGAATTGACTTCGATGAAACATTTGCTCCTATTGCTAGGCTCGAAGCTATTCGCATACTGCTAGCCTATGCTAATCACCACAATATCTTGCTATATCAAATGGATGTAAAGAGTACATTTCTCAATGGCAAGATTGAAGAAGAAGTATATGTCGCACAACCACCTGGCTTAGAAGATCCAAGACATCCTGATATGGTGTACAAGCTTAACAAGGCACTGTATGGCCTCAAACAAGCCCCTCGCGCCTGGTATGATACAATCAAAGACTTCCTGAAGAGCAAAGGATTCAAACCTGGATCCCTCGATCCCACTCTCCTCACGAAGACATATGATGGTGAACTGTTTGTGTGCCAAATATATGTGGATGACATTATCTTCGGGTGCACCAACCAGACGTACAGTGATGAGTTTGGGTACATGATGCAAGAGCAATATCAAATGTCCATGATGGGTGAGCTGAAGTTCTTCCTTGGTCTTCAAATTCGTTAGCAGAGGAATGGCATCTTCATATCTCAAGAGAAATACCTCAAAGACTGTCTGAAGAAGTTTGGAATGGAAGACTGCAAAGGCTACACGACGCCAATGCCAGCCAAGCACCATCTTGGTCCCGAAAACAATGGTAAAGAATTCGATCAAAAGGTATACCGCTCCATGATTGGTTCTTTGCTTTATTTATGTGCATCTAGGCCAGATATTATGCTTAGTGTTTGCATGTGTGCTCGGTACCAAGCGGCACCAAAGGAATCGCATCACTTAGCTGTGAAGCAAATTCTTAGATATTTGGCTTACACCCCAACACTCGTATTATGGTATCCCAAGGGCTCAAGATTCGATTTGGTTGGATTCTCTGATGCTGATTATGCTGGTGACAAGGTGGATCGCAAGTCTACATCTGGCACATGCCATTTTCTTGGTCGATCACTTGTCTGTTGGTCTTCGAAGAAGCAGAACTGTGTATCACTCTCAACTGCTGAATCTGAATACATTGCTGCTGGATCCTATTGTGCTCAGCTTCTGTGGATGAAGCAAACTCTCAAGGATTATGGCATCAACCTGACGCAAGTTCCTCTCTTCTGCGACAATGAGAGTGCCATCAAGATAGCCAACAATCCAGTCCAACACTCGAAGACAAAGCACATTGAAATTCGTCATCACTTTCTCAGAGATCATGTTATGAAGAAAGATATCGATATCATTCACGCCAACACCGATGAGCAATCGCGATATCTTCACAAAGCCCTTAGATGAGAAAAGGTTTTGCAAGTTACGGTGTGAGCTAAATATCTTAGAATCCTCTAATGTCCTGTGATCAGGCACACATCCTAACACTTATGCATGTTGATGACTTAGATGTGCAACACACAAAGTAAGGTATATCTTCAATCAATGAAGATTTACACTCTGAGTGTGAATACATTAACATGGAATTTGACTTCGAAGCGCCACGATAATTGTGTGCCGTGTCTGGGTCTAATATTTCCTATACGGTGGGTAACGCCACCACCAACTTTTCTTGTTTGAAGTGTTTCACTCAAGGCGTTATATTGCAATGACTTTGCATTTGGTTTGTCTTCAGTTTCAATTTGTCTTCATGACTTTCTGCACTATGATGATTTGATTGCCTTTTGATATATATATATATATATATATACTAGTGTTATGTCCTCTACAGCATTCACTTATAGCTATGTCTTCAAGATTGGATCTTTTGAACTAAGTGAATGTGATCGGACCCTAACCTCTCTATGCTTACTATCTCAAATCTATCTGTCCAAATCATATGCATTCTGTTGAAACTGTCGAATGTCTTCTCTGCATCCTAGTCAGCAGAAGGCAAAGGGACAAACATTAAATCTGTTCTTAATGGATTATCTTTACTGTTGAAATCCGGAGAAGCCGGAACAACTCTCCGACATGCCTGGCGGGCATGGGAACGTGGGACAACCCTGGGTGTGTTGCATGCTCGCCACGTACCCCTCAGATATGAACCGGCAGGGGCACTAGCGTAATTGCACTGTTTCTCTCACCTACTTATAAATACCTCTCCCCCTGCGGTAAGGAAATCTTTCTCCCACCTCTCCACCTCCGTCAAAACCCTAGCACCACCGCTAGCTCGAGACGACGCCGGCGACGAAGTGCTTAGCTGCCGCGACTTCTCCGACGCCGTCCTCACGCCGACAGCGGACATCGTCCTCTCCGCCGTCGCCGTAGGTGTCCTCCATCGCCAAGTTAGGGCACGGTGGGCTGAACTATTCGGTCTCCTATTCTTCTCCATCTAGCAGTTCTTCGTGCGGTAATTATAACTCTATTTTTACCACCTTTTTTATCTTCAAGATTCATCCTATTTACCGAAAGTAGTTTTTGTCCACTCAAAGCTAGATCTATTCCATCTGGATCTCATACTGCCTAGTCGATTCACTTAGATTTCTACTAGCTTGATTCCTCACTTGTACTCATTCACGGATTGGTACAAATCTGGAACCAACTCATCTATATAAGTGAATGTCTTCGCAACATGAGGTCAATGTCTTCAAATTGATTTATCTTCAAAATCTTCTGAGAATGCATATGACCTCTTCCCCTTCCCTCGCATCTATAATGCTGTCACAGGTACATGTCTGTGGGATAATCCCTTGGTTCTCATAGTCTGCATTCGTTTGCAGAATACTTGCAGCCCCATATAAATTCTCCTGAAGCCAGTTCCTGTCTGACGAGCAAATGCAGACCTCTGAAGCCTTTGAACGTACTGAAGCCTTTCAGCTTGAAGTTCATGGCAACAGAGAAATCAGCAAGGAAGGGTGGCAGACAGCGCAGAAGTGGCACATCTAGAGATCTGCCTGATGAATTAGCAGAACTGTACAAGACAGATCCTGAAGAGAATTATCATCAGAGGAAGACGCGAACCCAATGGATTCGACGCTATTGGGCTGAGGAGTGGTTCAAGTACAGATTTGTGACATAGGAATATGCAGAGAAGCATGACATCAAGAGCCCATGGGGTGATATCCTCTATCGAGGGCTGCAACCCAAGAGCCGAGCTGAAGCCATTGAACAAGGCTTCTATCCATGCGTGGTCCGTGGGCCACAGCCAGCGAACGCAGATCCCACTTCACTTCTATGGTGTCGTGAAGATTCGCTCTTCAAGCGCAACTATCAGTTTGCTGTGGCTTCGACCAAAGAGAACAAGAAGACCTTGGGTTTGGACTTCAATCCAGGTCCCTCTGCTCCCCGCGCTGATGGCTCCCGTGAAGCTAATCCCAATGTCATTGGCCCCTATGCCAACCTTGACGGCCTCATCACTTACATCATGGTCCAAGGCGCCAGAGTAGATCATTCTGACGATGGTGCTGACTCGGATGAAGCCCCTGCTCCTCCTCCGCCAAAGCCGCAAAAGCAAAAGAAGTCTAAGGCTTCAACCTCAGCTGCAAAGCCACCGCTGAAGACTTTGCGTGCGAAGCCACTGGCCACTGCACCTCCTGAAGCCAGTGTGCAATCTGAAGATCTGTCCCGTGTCTCCAAGAGAACGGACAAGAAGAAGCAACTTGTTAGACCATCTGATCAGCGAGCTTTGACTCCTGCTGCCATTCTGTGTGAAGTACCCTTTGATCTATCAAGTGATGAAGATCTTGCGGATGATGCCCTTGAGTAGCTGATCAAGAGCAAAGAGGAAGCAGAAATCTTCAGTAACCTACCTCTGTTTGATGTGGCCATCATTCACAATTTCATTGATGAGTGGTTCGACACCCCCAACGTCAGCTTTGAAGATTTACAGCTCCCAATTGGCCTCAGGGTCGCCTTCAATGGCGCCATTGCTTCTGAGCTAGCTCTTGCTCAGCGCATCGTTGAGCTCAAAAACAAGATTGATTTTGAGAAGGCTCAGTTCAAGAAGCATGTGGCCAATCTGAGTGTTCAAGACGTCAGAAACTTCAAGGTCATGCTCCATGAGCTTAAAGAAGCTTTTCTGCAGAAACGCCAAGAAGCTCAGGGCTCTCGAGAACACATGAAGCTTTTGGCTGATAAGTGTGTTCTTGCCTACAATGAGGCTGAGAAGCGCAAGTCCCTTGGCCGTCCAGGCATTGACCCCAGGATGGCTGCAAAGAGGAAGAAGATGCACCCTGCTGAACAGCCTGAGCCATCACGCCAAGAAGCCCCTCGCATTATCTTCCCGAGCAGCATGACTGGCTTGAAGCCAAAGGTCACCACAACCGCTTCAAAACAGAAGAAGACAAAGGCTGCCGAGGCTGAGGCAAAAAAGAGAAAGCATGCTAAAGCCTCTGATGCCGCTCCCTCCAAGAAGAAGCGCAAGACCAAGAAGACTAGGGCTGCTTCCACAGAGCCCTTAGTCGTTGAACCCATTTCCGTTGTTTGCCCTGTGTCTGTTCATCAAGAAAGAAGGATGGTTGTCCATGAGCCTGCTACCACAGAGGCTCCTGAGACTAAAGATATTCCAGCAGCTGAACCCAACACTGCTGAAGACATTGGTCAAGATGACAATGTAAATGATGATGAAGTTCTTCCGCAGATTGAACATCAAGTGGTATCATCGCCTGTTCGTACGAACAGCGTAATCATCAGCATTGGTCGTCCATTGACGCCAATTGCTCAGGATGCTTCGTGGGCTGATCACCCACAATTACACCAAGACTCTCCCAGTACTCCCCAACAACAACAACAACAAGCTACACCCCCAGTGCAAGAAGATGTTGAAGACTTTCAGGCTCAACCAAGTCCATCTCCTAACTTGAAGCCAGTGCTTCGCAGGCTTCGAAGAGGACAAAGGCCTGAAGTCCCTCTGTCGAGCGTTCCTGAAGGAGAAGTGCAACGTTCACCTGTTGCACGGCAAGTATTCTCTGAACCAGCTCCAACAGTGAACATCTCCATGTCTGAAGCACATGCTGCTGAAGACATCCGGGCTGCATCAGCCGAAGAAAATGAAGAAGAAGTACTGTAGGATCGGAAGTATGTCTAGAGGGGGGGTGATTAGACTACTTGACAACTTAAAAGTTTAGCCTTTGATTAGGACAAGTTTTTAGCAAGTTCACAATGATGAGCAAGTCAAGTATCACCCTACACATGCAATTCTAGAGTAATGGCAGTGGAAAGTAAATTGCACATGTAGTAAATAAGAGGTGGAGAAGAGCAAACGCAATTTGGAGACACGGAGATTTTTCTCGTGGTTCCGATAGGTGGTGCTATCGTCAATCCACGTTGATGGAGACTTCAACCCACGGAGGGTAACGGCTGCGAGAGTCCACGGAGGGCTCCACCCACGAAGGGTCCACGAAGAAGCAACCTTGTCTATGCCATCATGGCCTCGCCCACGGAGGACTAGCCTTACTCGGGTAGATCTTCACGAAGTAGGCGATCTCCTTGCCCTTACAAACTTCTTGGTTCAACTCCACATCTTGACGGAGGCTCCCAAGCGACACCTAACTAATCTAGGAGGCACCACCTCCAAAAGGTAATAGATGGTGTTGGTGATGATGAACTCCTTGCTCTTGTGCTTCAAATGATAATCTCCCCAACACTCAACTCTCCTCACCGATTTGGCTGTGGTGGAGGAAGGGATTGAGTGGAAAGCAACTTGGGAAGGCTAGAAATCAAGTTTCATATGGTGGGAGTGGAGCAACTTGATCTCAACACAAGGGTAGGTAGTTCTCTTCTCGAAATGTAAGGTAGGAGTGGTAGTTCTTTCGATGGCTCTCTCAACGAATGAAGAGGAGGTGGAGGGTATTTATAGCCTCCACACAAAATCCAACTGTTACACACATTTGACCAATCTCGGTCGGACCGAAGTTGACAACTCGGTGAGACCGAAAGTTCAAATCTTGTGAACGTTGGGATTTTCGTGGGACCGAAAATACAATCTCGGTTAGTCCGATTCTTCCAAAGTCTAGGGTTTGCCAATCTCGGTGGGACCGACTTTCTCATCTCGGTGACACCGATTTGAGTACGAAGGTTCTGAAGGTTGGCAACACCAATTTCGTAAGACCGAGTTTGGAATCGGAAAATCCAAAATTTCTAGGGTTTGGGTATATGGCTGAGGTGGTTCATCTCGGTGTGGTGAGTTTATGGAATCGGTGGGACCGAGATTACTTATGAGTTTATGTTGTAATGAAAGATTGCTGATAGTTTGAGAGATAAATCACTAAGCACTTTGAGCAACCAGATCATCATCATAACCTCATCCCTTTTAATAGTATTGGCTTTCCTATGGACTCAATGTGATCTTGGATCACTAAACCAAAAATAGAGTCTTGAGCTTTTGCCAATGTTTTCCTTAGCATTTTGAGGGGTCCACATCATCAGTCATTGCCATACCCATATCAATGAACTTTCTCAAACATTCTCAAGAAATAATTAGTTCAATGATATATATGTTGTTATTAATTACCAAAACCACCCGGGGATTAGTTGCACTTTCAATCTCCCCCTTTTTGGTAATTGATGACAACATATAGATCAAAGCTTCGACAATTGATATAATCAATGAATAACATCGTCGCTTTGAGAAGTATGTGATAAGCAAGAGCTCCCCTAAATTTGTGCATTATTTAAGATTTGCGCTTGAATGCAAATGCACAATCGATTAGGATCATGGGTCACTCTTCCATGTCACATACATCTTGGTGGAGCGCACAAAATGATAAGAATGAATAGCATGCACCCAATCACCAAGACATGAGTAAATGATCATACAAGATATGGATAGAATATGATAAGCATTAAGCACTCATTAAGCATAGTATGATCAAGCACTCATCAAAGATAGAGCAAACGTAGTATCAAACACACGAAATGTCTCGAAGAACTCAAAAGTATCTCAAGGAAAACCGCAAACGAAAGAGCAAAAACGAGCACTCTCTCTCGAAGTCCTATGATCTATACAATTTCTCCCCTTTGGCAACAAGTTACCAAAAGTTCGAAGGTATAGAGCTAAGCGTCACTAGGGACTCTGCTGGCGGCTCTGTCTGCGTCGATGGAGTGGAGATAGCTGCATCTGCAAAGGCTTCTGCTGAAGTTTGTGGAGCTGGAGGAGTAGACACCGGAGCTGGAGCTGAACCGATGGAGCTGTAGGAGGTGCTGATGTTGTAGCCACAGGGTCTGCATCATCGAATTGCAAATGATATGGGCTTTGTGGGCACTGCAGCAGCTGCTCATAGTCATCCCGGACTAGATCATCTTCCATCTCCTTCATGAGCTCTGCCTTCTCCTCTTGGCTTCCTCAATGTCCGCCTCAAGCTTGTTGATGGTGACCAGACTTCATCACTTGACATCCAGAGCATGGAACTTATCTTCAACTATCCTCTCAAGACTCTCCCGAGACTGCACTATGCTGGCCAGCATAGTTCAATTCTCTGAGTGGCTTCAAGAAGTTGTTCTCCAACGCTCTTGGGCTTTGCTGCTACTGCTGCTGCTTCCTTCTCAGCTTTAGCTTGTTTGGCAGCTTCAGACTTTGCGTGTCCTTCAACAGATGTGGGAGCATCCTCAGTCATCACAACTTCATTATCTTCATGTTCAGGCTGCAGTGGCAAGTGGGGTCTATCCAACAAGTAGGTGCCCGTGCCAAACTTGGCATTGATGAGCATCTGAATGTGCGGGCAAACCCACATGACCTCTTCGTCTGCTCATGTCCTCTTGATAGTCTCTACTATCGTGTCCATCACCTTAAAAGGTGTCTTCGATCCGAATATGCAGCATGTTGATAGAATAGCCTCTTATCATGCGATGGTCTCTGACTTGGGCATCAAAGTATGCCTCGTAATGGTGTTAGTGGTTGGGAGACCTGCTCAAGATGATATACTTGATCCAAGCTTCCATATCTCAACATCCTTGTCCGGTACCTCATTGTACATGTTCTTCATTGACTCATGATTCTTCTTGGGAATTCCATAGACATCTACATCATCATCTCTTGATACTGGAGCATTCAGTAGTTCAGCCCACTCTTCAACTGTTGAAGAGAATCTCTGCCTTCATCATCCACACAATTCGCCATCCGGATAGAAATGTGTCAGTGGCATAGAACCGCATGATCATCTCATCATTCCAAGCAACGACCGACCAACGAACTCTGCAACTCCACATGCGGTGAAGCTCTCATGCACATGTGGGAAGTAGTCTCTATGCTCTTCACCGTCGATGTATTTCCGGTCTACATATCTCGTGTCAAGAATAATTGGCTTCTTGTCCATAAGCACTGCCTCATAGAAATCTTGTTGCTCTCGGTGTGGAACCTTGAGTCAACAGCTGTTCTTCTCCGGTGGCATATGGATCAACTTGCCTCCATAGCCCGAGACCTTTGTCCTTCCTTTCCTTCATATTTTCAGCTCGAGGATGAGCATCATTATGAACTGGCAGTTTCGTTCGAGCTTCAAAATACATGTGCCTCTTCATCGATTCAGCAGTGGCACATTGTCCTTCTTCTTCTCTGAAGCAGAATATTTCTTCTTGTTTTCTTTGGCTTGGCAGCAGGTTTGGCTTGGGCTGCCTTTGCTGGAGCTGATGGCTTAGATTTAGTGGGTGCTCCTGCCCTGATGGCATCTCCCATCAACTTAGGCTTCTGAGGAGGCTGAGGTGCTTCCTCATCAGAATCATCATCAGCTTCATCATGAACTAACCTCTTCCTCTTGGAAGTTTTCTTGATCTTGCTGGAGGTTTCTTCTTCCATGCTCAGCTTCTTTGCAACTGTGGACTTCTTCACCTTGCTGGTGCCTTTCTTTGTCTGTTGCCCTTGATAGTCCTTGGCAATCACTTTCCTCTTAGGCTTGGATGTAATCTCCTCCTCAGCAACAAAGTCAGAATCCTCCTCATCAGAATTTCTCTTCTTCCTGGCCCTGGTGGCAGCAGGAGGCAATCCACTTGGGGTGCTCCTCTCTCCATCATCAGAAAAACTGCTTGCTTCAGGACTTGTGACTGCCTCTGAAATCTCAACTGGTGATTCAGACCTGTTCTGGCTGTCACTTCCATCAGACATGACTGACAACCTGTGAATAGAATAGGTATAGGCAGAATAGAAGAGTTATCACAAACTGCAGAGGATTTTGCAAACTAAATGAGTTCAAACTTCAGTTTTAGGTTTTCACAGAATGCATTTCGGTCTGACCGAGTCTAAAATTCGGTGAATGCGAAGTGTCTAAACAGACCATTCACACCACTTTCGGTTGGACCGAAATGGGTTTCGGTCTAGCCGAGAATACTAGGGTTTCACTGAATTCTCACTTCGGTCTTACCGATTTGCACAACTCGGTTGAACCGAAAAGTGCAGTGCAATGGCCAGAGGCCAAATCGGTCAGTCCGAGAATGTAGAATCGGTCATACCGAGATGTGTTCGGCGGAAACCTAACCCTAAAATTTTCACTCAAATTTTGTTCTAAGATCTAATCTGCTGGATAGGAAGATTTCAAACTTGGCAAGAAACTAGGCAAAACCTATCGTGCATTGAATCAGAGGTTGAAGCACGAGAGGGATGAAACTCACCCAACTTGGTGAAGTCTCACTACGGCAGCAACGGCGCGATGAGATTGACCGCTGACGGCGATGGAGACCAGCAAGGCGGGCGCACAGCGCGGCGGAGACGATCCGGAGACCACGGCGACGGCAGCTAAGGGTTTGGGGCGAGGCGTTTGAAGGAATAATCATCGCGCTGCCCTCGGGTATATATACCTTCAGTGTGTCGGTGGGACCGAGTTGGAAAACTCGGTGGGACCGACATGGTTAATCGCAAGCGCTTACTCATTTCGTCACGCCGAATTTGCAACTCGGTTTCACCGAGGTGAAAACCTAGATCAATCCAAGTAATTTCGGTCTGTCCGATTTGAGTATATTGGTTTGACCGAAAGTACTTAGAAGGTTTTGGAATTTAGGCTTTTGACGGATCGGTGGCTCCGAGTGCTCCTCACTCGGTCTGTCCGAAAAAGTCTTGTTCAAAGTTTGTGATATAAGCATGAATAGAGTTTGAGACAAGAAAGCATAGATAGCTAGGGGAGGAACTTAGGCATTCTTGTCCATCCATTTGGTCAAAAAGAAAAATCCAAAAGACCAAAGCAACAAATGGATGTCCTTGAATGGATTAAATCATGCATCCAACATGCTCACACAATAAGGTAGCAAATGAAATATGTGTCAAACATGCACAAACAAAACTCTAGCTATTTGCACACAATTTGGCGATGACTAAGTCATCTATATATGAGTATATTGAGTTAGGAGTCAAATGAGAACATTTGATCATAGGTCATACTCATCGTTTAAGCACAAGTGGGGTTACCACTTTTCCATAAAGCATTAATGTGTTCACATCATTAGAAGATGCTTTAGCTCAATTCTTAAGAGCAAAGCTCCCCCTTGATGTGAGAACCCCTTTTAAAGGGTCAAACTAACCTTGGGTTGTCGTTGAAGACTTCATGTAGATGTTGAAGATGTGGATGCTCAATGTTGATGAAGATCACCAAGAGTTGGGAGCAATCCTTTGGATTCGGGCACTTTCAATACCTACATGGGTTAGTCCCACAAGGAACAAACAAGGATATCCATGGACATAGATTGAAGTACACAATAGATGATGTCCATGAAAGCAATGATTACCTTGTCCCTTGACTTACCAACATGAGGGTTTGTGACTCCATGAACTAGTGCAAGATGTGGAAGTTGATTGCACAAGTTCTTTGCCAAAATGAATGTGAGTGAAGTATGTTGGCGGAGTCACCCTCAAGAACTCTCTAGTTCTTCTTCTTCGATCCACATCATCTTGATGGGAATCCTTGGGGTAGTAGTTGAGCTTGTCAAGTAGAACTTGAAGTTTCCTTGGGAACCCACTTGACCATGGCCTTGGGTGCTTCAATGAATGCATCAATCTCCTCTTGAAGCTTGTCCTTGCCTTTTAGCTTGTGGTCTTGTGGTGGAAGGTCATCTTGAGCTTGTTCCATATTGGAAGAAGTAGGATCATACTTCGCTTTTGAGAAACAAACTTTGGAGTGGGATATTGACCTTCTTCCCATTCAACACCTTCGGCGTTGAACTTTCGCTCAAAACCAATTCCTTGATTCTTCCTGTCTTCCTTGCTTGCGAACAATTTCTCAAAGCTCTTGCTTCCGCAAGACTCTTGTAGACACCTTTCTCTATAATCCCTTTCAATAAACTATTTTCTTGCTCAAGTGAAACTTGGCTTGAAACATTGTTAGTGGAATCAAGAGAACTACTAGAAGCAACAATATTTGATTTAGCATGATTATTGTTACTACTAGATGAAGAATTTTTCTTATGCTTGTCATGCTTAGTTTTAATAGGTGGCAAGAAATTAGACAAGAGAAGTCGTTTGGCAAGATATGAAGAACTCTTCTTTCGAAGATCGTCATTGATAGCTTTTAGAAACTCATGTTCTTGCTCTAGATTGAGCTTCTCGAAGCGTAGCTTCTCATGAGATCTTAGGAGCTCTCTATGATCTTCTTGAGTTGTTTCATGAGCTAACTTAAGAGTGTTTAGTTCTTTAGTTAGACGCTCAATCTCCTTCATAGCATTGTCGTTCGACTCTTCTCGACTATAAAGACTATTAGCATGTTCATCATTACTAAGCTCACTAGATTTGTCATGTAAAAGCTCATCTTCACCAAGCAAGTCATCTTCATCACTATCAAAGTCAATAAATTCAGGGTGTGATACCTTGGGGCCTTTTGCCATGAAGCATCTTCCAATTCCTTCATTTGGTGAATCAAATAAGTCATAGGAGTTGGAGTTGGAGGACACGAGAGCAAGACCGGCAACACCTTCATCTTGACTATATTCGGAGTTGGAGTGATAGCTTCTTTCGAGTGATTGTCGGAGTCGGAGCCGAGACCCATTCACCAACATGAGCTTGATGTTTTCTTCTTGTGTAGCTCCTTGATGACTTGTCTTTCCTTTCCGAATCCTTGCTTCTCCGAGAGGATCTTCGCTCATAACGATCATCTCTACTCCTTCTCTCTTTTGAGGTGACTCTTCTCTTGAGCTTCTTCTTCTTGGAGATTCTTCTCTTCTCTTGTGGGGGTCGAACACTCATTTGAGTAGTGTCCAGGTCTTCCACAATTGTAGCAGTTTCGATCACGACTAGAAGATCTCTTTTCATCATATGATCTAGACTTTGAGCTTCTTTCCTTGCCTCTACTCTTGTAGAATTTGTTGAAGTTCTTCACCATTAGGCTTATCTCTTCATTGGAAACTAGCTTGTCACTTGAGGATGTGGGAGCTTCAACTGTAGCTTTGTAAGCACCACTTGACTTGTTGTGAAGCTCTTCCTTATCTTTAAGTGTCATCTCATGAGCAACAATTCTTCCAATGACTTCGTAGGCTTGAGATTCTTGTAGTTTGGCATCATTTGGATCAAAGTGCACACGGTGTCATACTTTCCATCCAAAGCTCGAGAATCTTCTTGATGATGAATCGGTCGGTCATTTCTTCGCTTCCTAAGCCGGCAATCTCATTGGTGATGAGAGCAAGCCTAGAGTACATTTCAGCGACTCCTTCACCTTCCTTCATCTTGAACTTGTCAAGTTGACCTTGAAGAACATCTAGCTTTGATTCCTTCACGGACTCGGTACCTTCGTGCATTTCACCAAAGTATCCCAAATCTCCTTTGCATTCTCAAGGCGGCTGATCTTGTTGAACTCCTCGACACAAAGCATTGAAGAGAATGTCACAAGCTTGAGCATTGTTCAGAACATCCGCAACTCATCCGCAGTAGCTTCGCGATCCGAACTTTTCCTTCCTCAAGAACTCACTTGCAAGCCAACACAAATAATGCCCCATGCGGCGGGTTATGTCCAAGAATATGCATTTTCGTTTATGCTTCCAACTAGCAAAGTTTGAACCATCAAAGTAAGGACCTCTCTGAAAATTACCCTCACTAGACGCCATACTCTCCTAGGTTGTGAAACCAAGCTTATGGAGTCCAATGCAATGGAAACCAATCCAATGGAGACCAAAGCTCGATACCACTTGTAGGATCGGAAGTATGTCTAGAGGGGGTGATTAGACTACTTGACAACTTAAAAGTTTAGCCTTTGATTAGGACAAGTTTTAGCAAGTTCACAATGATGAGCAAGTCAAGTATCACCCTACACATGCAATTCTAGAGTAATGGCAGCGGAAAGTAAATTGCACATGTAGTAAATAAGAGGTGGAGAAGAGCAAACGCAATTTGGAGACACGGAGATTTTTCTCGTGGTTCCGATAGGTGGTGCTATCGTCAATCCACGTTGATGGAGACTTCAACCCACGGAGGGTAACGGCTGCGAGAGTCCACGGAGGGCTCCACCCATGAAGGGTCCACGAAGAAGCAACCTTGTCTATGCCATCATGGCCTCGCCCACGGAGGACTAGCCTTACTCGGGGTAGATCTTCACGAAGTAGGCGATCTCCTTGCCCTTACAAACTTCTTGGTTCAACTCCACATCTTGACGGAGGCTCCCAAGCGACACCTAACCAATCTAGGAGGCACCACCTCCAAAAGGTAATAGATGGTGTTGGTGATGATGAACTCCTTGCTCTTGTGCTTCAAATGATAATCTCCCCAACACTCAACTCTCCTCACTGATTTGGCTGTGGTGGAGGAAGGATTGAGTGGAAAGCAACTTGGGAAGGCTAGAAATCAAGT
Source organism: Aegilops speltoides (assembly GCA_021437245.1). Classification (NCBI taxonomy): domain Eukaryota; kingdom Viridiplantae; phylum Streptophyta; class Magnoliopsida; order Poales; family Poaceae; genus Aegilops; species Aegilops speltoides. Next base: position 38,904,494 of record CM038141.1, read on the forward strand.
TTCATATGGTGGGAGTGGAGCAACTTGATCTCAACACAAGGGTAGGTAGTTCTCTTCTCGTAAATGTAAGGTAGGAGTGGTAGTTCTTTCGATGGCTCTCTCAACGAATGAAGAGGAGGTGGAGGGTATTTATAGCCTCCACACAAAATCCAACTGCTACACACATTTGACCAATCTCGGTCGGACCAAAGTTGACAACTCGGTGAGACCGAAAGTTCAAATCTTGTGAACGTTGGGATTTTCGGTGGGACCGAAAATACAATCTCGGTTAGTCCGATTCTTCCAAAGTCTAGGGTTTGCCAATCTCGGTGGGACCGACTTTCTCATCTCGGTGACACCGATTTGAGTACAGAAGGTTACAAAAGGTTGGCAACACCAATTTCGGTAAGACCGAGTTTGGAATCGAAAAATCCGAAATTTCTAGGGTTTGGGTATATGGCTGAGGTGGTTCATCTCGGTGTGACTGAGTTTATGGAATCGGTGGGACCGAGATTACTTATGAGTTTATGTTGTAATGAAAGATTGCTGATAGTTTGAGAGATAAATCACTAAGCACTTTGAGCAACCAGATCATCATCATAACCTCATCCCTTTTAATAGTATTGGCTTTCCTATGGACTCAATGTGATCTTGGATCACTAAACCAAAAATAGAGTCTTGAGCTTTTGCCAATGTTTTCCTTAGCATTTTGAGGGGTCCACATCATCAGTCATTGCCATACCCATATCACTGAACTTTCTGAAACATTCTCAAGAAATAATTAGTTCAATGATATATATGTTGTTATTAATTACCAAAACCACCCGGGGATTAGTTGCACTTTCAAGTACGTGTACCAACTCCCCCTGCTATTGAAGAATAAGCAGTTCATGATCTGAACGTGCCTGTGCCCGACCCTCCTGCTCGTCAAGAGGAGGTTGAACATGTTGAGGCTGCCACCACCAATGCTAATGAAGCCAATGACGTGGTCATGGCTGACGCCAATGTGGAGCCTGCACCAACGAGCATGCCTGAAACCAATGAGGCAACTGTGCCCGAAGAAAATATGGCCCCTGAATCTGACGCCAATGAGATTGCTACACCTGACGCCAATGAGGAGGCTGCACCTGGAGCGAATATGACAAATGCTCCTGAAGCACCTGTTGTGCAGCCTGGACCCTCTGATGTTGCCCCTACTCCTGTTCCGCCACCAAGGCCTCACACTATTGAGCAAGCATACGATCACGGTCAGCTTGTCACTGTCAGATGGCCTGTTTTGGTGCCTCCGCCTGCTGCCTCCGGCCCCCAATTTGACTATCATGTTGAGCATCGGCCTCAGTCCGTGCGGCCGAGGCTGCCAAGGTTTCCAGGTACTGCCAACTCGCCAGGATCATTCAATGCCAATGGCTTCTAGAGCCACAATACCTTCTTTGACAGCGCCAAGAACCCCTACTCCAAGCCAAGGATTTCATCAGATTAGTTCTGGAGCTATCAGCAGAGAAGCTATTACTCATGCATGCTATATGATCAAGGGCGATTTTCCTCATATGCGTCTTGACACCGGGTTATTGCTGGACTGCCGTGCTTGGAAGAAGCACTTGATCGCTTCGCGATGTTCTCGCTCAATTTTGTGATGCATAAGGAACATTGGAATGAAGAGCTATTGCTTCAATTCTATGCCACTCTGCACATTCGCGGGTACAACAGAGACATCAAGACATGGGTTCTCGAGTGGATGACTGGCAATGTTCATCATGAAGCCAAAGCCATGGATATCATCGAGCATACTGGGCTAGACACGCCTGGAGAACTTTATGAGCCTAACTTTCAGCTACACCGCAATGCTGTGGAGAGCATCTTTTATAAGCCAGAACCAAATATGAGCCAGATGCTGAGTATGATGAAGCCCTTGCCATCTGATACTGAGTATCCCACACATTTCTTTGTTGAAGACCTTGAGTATCTGCCTCGCACTATATATCATATCATCAGGCGAACTCTATGGCCAGTCAAGGGACACTCATCATCGGCCAAGCTTGAAGGAGCCATGAAGACTTTGGTCTTCTATATTCTAAATGGCAGCAGCTTCAACACTCAGGAATTCTTCATCAGGCAACTTGCTGCTTCTGGTTCTGACCTGTTTGGTCTGAAGTTTTATGTTCCCTAGGTCATGCGCCTCATCAAGCGACACTCATCTGTCAACTATCATCCCTCTGCCCGCAATCACATCATATTTCTGCCCGAGGTTGATATGTCAGTTGATGTTCTATACTCTGACCCTGCCAAGACGCCCCTTTGTCTTCAGAACATTGAGCATCAAAGCTTCACTCAGCCTATTGAAGGTGTTCATGCAGCAACAAGATTCTATCCACTAGCTGGTAACACCCGTCTGCCTCACAGAGCACCAACTGAAGCTACTGAAAGTACCATTGCACAAAGGCCTCGGAAGCGTTCTCGTGTTCTTAATGACCGAGAGCTTCTTGTGGCTCTTCATCAGAAGCAGGATAATCATTATTTCTGGCTCAAGCGCCAAATGCAAAGCCTCTTGGTGGATGTCAACCGCATTTGCAACCTTGCCACCAAGAATGCCTTTGTTGCTCATGAAACTTGCCGAAGATCATGGAAGAGTTTGACCGCCTCGGTCAAGCTGATCTTCAAGATGATGGCTTCAATGAAAGATTCCAGTTCGAATCCACTCCTCCCAGGACTGCTACCCTGCGTCGAACTCCATCTCTTGAAGACTCTGAATATTCCTCTTCCGCGGCAACAGTTAATGCCAGAGTGATCGATGATGAAGATGACGCTACTTCACCACCTCCAACTACTGCAGCGCACATCAACACTGCACCAAGCTCGTCCGCACCGCCAACCAACGACGACAACCCTGCTGCTTCGCCTACTCATGATGATGAGTAAATGCTCTATGTCTTCAAACCTTTTTGGTCATTACTGACAAAAGGGGGAGACGCGTATGAGTTGATAGTCTTCAAGCGGGTTCTTATGGGCGGTTGCATTATATTTTGCTGCATGCTTACAACTCTTGCGCTTTGAAACATTTGGTTCTTTGAGTTGTAACACCTAAACTTGATGGTCGTCTGCTACTTCTGCTACTTATTTGCTTTACGATGATAAATTCCGCATGTGCGATGATAACTTCCGCACTTAGATCATTCTGCAGACGTCCATTTTCATTATGCTTGTCATTCCTATTGCTATATCATTTCATGCATGATGAATTATCTTCATAAGTTGAAGTGGATCTCCACAAGTACAACCTGCCATGTGCATTTGCATTCCAAAAGCATATTACTTATATGCACATCTTCAGGGGGAGCCCTTGCACCTTATGAAGACAAATTACCTATCCTCACAATTTCACATACTTTATCCCCGTTGAAAACTTCAACTAGTTTGTCATCAATCACCAACAAGGGGGAGATTGTAAGTGCATCTAGTGCAACCCCTAGTTGGTTTTGGAGTATTGACGACAAAGTTGGTTGAGGGACTAATGCGTTTGTGAGAATTGCAGGATAACGCAGGTAGTGTCCCTCATTGATTCGGTTTACCTACCCCAGATGACCCCTAAAAATGTATGAAGACATTGAAGACAATGGTGGTATGAGAAGATATTCGTATTGAAGACTATGACATGAGAAGACATTGAGTGAAGACTTTGGAGCGCGAAGACTGTGTGGTTTCGCTGTTTCATTTTCTTCTTCGTTGAGTCATAGGAACCACCGTACTGTTAAGTGGGGTCCAAGTGAACTAAGTCAGAGTGACAGAAGTGATGCTCAACCCAAATCCTATGTCTTCGAGCGAAGACAATGAGAGAAAATCTTATCCAGAGCTGGATGAGTCAGCTTTGCTTGTAGTCCAAGTAAAGTTCCGCAGTGTTTGAAATCGACCGTTGGAACACGTGTCGGTTCCTTAGTGACCAGGGTCATTTTGGACAAATCAGGTCGGGTTGCCTAGTGGCTAAAATAGCCCACCCCTACACCATAAATTGGTGGCTGCTCGAGTTTGTGCACGGCTTTTGTCTTTTGAGAGCAACCCACCTCAAGCATTTGAGAGAGAGAAACCTTGCAAGGACAAAGCCCAAACACCCAGAGCCAAAGAGTGTTAGGCATCACTAAAGTCTTTCATCATGTGACTGAAGACTTATTACACTTGAGGACTGTGAATCCTCCAAATGTTAGGCGTCGCGCTCGAGCATCCAAGAGTCATTGTGGATTGCCGGTGAACGAAGTCTGTGAAGGTTTGGAAGTCTCCCTTGAAGACTTACCAGAGTGATTGGGCGAGGACTGGGTGTCCTTAGCTCAAGGGGAATAAGGTGAAGACACGGTCTTCTGAGTTAAATCTCAGCCTCCTTAACTGGGCGACGATAGTTGTCACAAAGAATCGAACTGGTCCAACAAATCCTGTGTCTTCAACAAGCAACTGGTTCTATCCCTTCCAACCTTACTTAAGTTTGTCTTCATGAAGTCATTGCTTATCTGTTCATCTGTTTGACTTCATTGCTTGACTACTGTTGTTGATTGGCTTCATACTATCTTCCAACTTGATCCTTACTGCCTAACTGCTATTATTCCTGTACTCTCATATCATTACATACTTGACTATGGCTTGTTTAGGTTAGTTTATCTTCCGCTGCATATCAATTAGGTTGTTTCTGTTGTTTGTCTTCGAAACTATCAAGTTTTGAGGACTTTCATAAAAATCGCCTATTCACCCCCCCCTCTAGTCGATACTAGCACTTTCAAACTTAGACCTCGCTTGTCCTCAAGCGGAAGCCGAAATCGAAAAATATGTCCACATGTTTAGAGATGGATGTGCCGATGAAAATAAAGTACGGACATGAGCGCATCATGATCATTCTAATAATAGCAACATATATAGATTTTGTCATATGATTTCCTATGCTCAAGTAATAAGCAATTCACAATGTCAAGTATGGTTCAAAAACTTCATTGGGAACTAACAAACTATAATCTCAGTCATTGAAGCAATTGCAATTTACCGTAACATCAGAAAGAGTTATAGAGTTTGAGCCGGACACTGAGAAAGGTATGGGCTTATTGTGTTGCCTCCCAACGTATTCACCTTTAGGTGATGTCAACAATAATAGCCTATGCCAACTTACATCCAATTGGATATATGTATCATGATCTTTCAAACACGAGGAGCTTGCCAAAGGATAAAATAAAAAAGGGGAAAGGTGAGGATCACCTTGACTCAAGCATAAAGTAAAAACATAAAGTAAAAGATAGGCCCTTCGCAGAGGGAAGCAGAGGTTGCCATGCGCATTTAGGGTTGATGCACAAAATCTTAATGCAAAAGAACGTCACTTTATATTGCCCCTTGTATGTGGACCTTTATTATGCAGTCCGTCGCTTTTATTACTTCCACAAAAGTTCGTACAAAGCTTATTTTCTCTGCATTAATAAGTCATGCATATTTAGAGAGCAATTTTTATTGCTTGCACCGATGACAACTTACTTGAAGGATCTTACTCAATCCATAGGTAGGTATGGTGGACTCATGGCAAAAGTGGGTTTAAGGATATTTGGAAGCACAAGTAGTATCTCTACTTGGTGCAAGGAATTTGGCGAGCAAGAGGGTGAAAGGCAAGCTCAATATGTTTGGAAGGTCAATGACAATATACTTTAACTGAGATGTCAGAAAACATAAACCATTACATTGTCTTCCTTGTCCAACATCAACTCTTTTAGCATGTCATACCTAATGAGTGCTTCCAATCATAAAAGATGTCCAAGATAATATATTTATATGTGAACCCCTCTTTCCTTATTAGTTCCTATTAATTGCAACGATGACCAAGGCTACGTTCATCAACTCTCAACAATTTTTATGCCTCATACTTTCTATGTGTGAAGTTATCACTATCCATAAGATCAATATGAACTCTTTTATTCTTTCTACTTTCTCAAGATCATAGCAACATAGCAAACCCCTTGACTCAACACTAATCTTTATCATAGATAGCACACTAACTCGATTACATAAAGAGATCACAATGCAAAACTCAAAACTACTTGATATAAAAACTTCAAACTACTAGATCAAGATACTACTAAAAGGATCAAACTAAATAAAACGATAAAGATAGGAGTGTGATGGTGATACGATACCGGCGCACCACCCCCAAGCTTGGCAGTTGCCAAGGGGAGTGCCTATACCCATGTGATTATTTCTCCTTCTTCATGGTTGGTGTTGTGATCTTCTTGGCGATGATGCCCTTCAGGATACGATTCTCCTCCTCGAGCTTATTGACTTGTTGTTTGAGGTCCAAAATTTCTTTACGGAGCTTGCCCGTAACGGCCAAAGCTCCTTTTACCCAAGGATGCTGCATAGCTTCTAGAGAACAAGTGAAACTCTTTTTCATATTTCCATAAGAAAAAATCTAGAGTTGGAAGGGATGACCGAAGCTGGAATAGCCATGCTAGGTAGTTCCCCCATCATTAATTCTGCTCTGAGATGGGAGGTGACTTCTTGATCTTCATCCATGGCATCTATCCTTTTCAAATCAGCCTCCATCTCATCCTCCGTTGATGGCCCAAAGTGATAGGCATCGCTATTTGCTCCCGGACCTGGTGTCGGGTGAGACACCCGACTCTCCCCGACTGACTCCTGAGAAGACATCTTGCTTTTATTCTGCAACAGGAACAACTCGAAACAAAAGTAGAGGATAATTGCCTTATACGGTGGTCAAAACCTTCGGGAGTATATATAATGAATTTTTACCGACCAAAATACGTAACATACAACAAAACGGAATCCAGGAGGCACACGAGGTGCCCACGAGACAGGGGGCGCGTCCTACAGGGGGGCGCGCCCTCCACTCTCGTGGGGGCCTCGTGTCCCTTTCGGACTACTTCTTTCTTCCTAAAATTCTTAAATAATCTAAAACTGATAAAAATTGCCATTAGAGTTGTTTTGGAGTTGGTTTACTTACCGTACCACGTACCTATGCCTTTTCGGAGTCTGGAACGTTCTGGAAAGTGTCCCTTATGTATTCCTCACGGGTTACGGTTTCAATAATATTAGTTTCAACATTGATAGGATTACCTGAAATATAATGTTTAATTCTTTGATCGTTTACCACCCTCGGATTTGTGCCTTTGAAGTTGTTGATTTTTATAGCACCAGAACGATAGACCTCCTTCATAATGTAGGGACCTTCCCATTTTGAGAGAAGTTTTCCTGCAAAAAATCTTAAACGAGAGTTGAATAATAACACATAATCTCCTACGTTAAACTCACGCTTTTGTATCCTCTTATCATGCCAATGTTTGACTTTTTCTTTGAAAAGCTTCACATTCTCATATGCTTGGGTTCTCCACTCATCAAGTGAGCTAATATCAAATAATCTCTTCTCATTGGCAAGTTTGAAGTCATAATTGAGCTGTTTGATATCCCAATATGCCTTATGTTCAAGTTCAAGAGGTAAATGACATGCTTTTCCATAAACCATCTTATATGGAGACATACCCATAGGATTTTTGTATGCAGTTCTATAGGCCCATAATGCATCATCAAGTTTTTTGGACCAATTCTTCCTAGATCATTCACAGTGTTTTGCAAAATTAATTTGAGCTCTCTATTGCTCAATTCTACTTGACCACTAGACTGCGGATGATAAGGAGATGCTATTCTATGATTGACATCATACTTAGCAAGCATCTTACGGAAATCACCATGAATAAAATGTGAACCACCATCAGTCATAAGATATCTAGGGACTCCAAACCTCAGAAAAATAACTTCTTTGAGCATTTTAATAGAAGTGTTATGATCAGCACTACTAGTTGGAATAGCTTCTACCCACTTAGTAATGTAATCAACAGCAACTAAAATATGTGTCTAACCATTGGAGGCAGGAAAAGGTCCCATATATTCAAAGCCCCAAACATCAAACGGTTCAATAACAAGAGAATAATTCATAGGCATTTCTTGACGTCTACTAATGTTACCTATTCTTTGACATTCATCACAACATAAGACAAACTTACGAGCATATTTGAAGAGAGTAGGCCAATAAAAACCAGCTTGTAGTACCTTGTGTGCAGTTCTATCTCCAGTGTGGTGTCCTCCATATGATTCAGAGTGACACTTGCGTAGGATCTGTTCCTGTTCATGCTCAGGCACACAACATCTAATAACAACATCTACTCCTTCTTTATAAAGGTGTTTATCATCCCAGAAGTAATGTCTTAAATCATAAAAAAAACTTTTTCTTTTGCTGGTATGTGAAACTAGGTGGTATATATGTAGCAACAATGTAATTGGCATAGTCAGCATACCAAGGAGCAGTAAAAGAAGCATTGACGACCGCTAATTGTTCATCAGGGAAGCTATCTTTAATAGGCAGTGGGTCATCAAGAACATTCTCTAACCTAGACAAGTTATCTGCAACGGGGTTCTCAGCTCCCTTTTTATCAATAATGTGCAAGTCAAATTCTTGGAGCAAGAGAACCCATCTAATGAGTCTAGGCTTAGCATCTTTCTTATCCATAAGATATTTAATAGCATCATGATCAGTGTGAATAGTAACTTTGGAGTCAACAATATAAGGTCTAAACTTATCACATGCAAACACAACTGCTAAGAACTCTTTTTCAGTAGTAGCGTAATTTCTCTAGGCAGTATCAAGAGTCTTACTAGCATACTGGATAACATTCAATTTCTTATCGACTCTTTGCCCTAAAACAGCACCTACAACATAATCACTAGCATCGCACATAATTTCAAAAGGTAAATTCCAATCAGGTGGCTGAACAATAGGTGCAGTGATCAAAGCTTTCTTAAGCATTTCAAATGCTTCTACACAATCATCATCAAAGACAAAAGGAATATCTTTTTGCAATAAATTAGTCAGAGGCCTAGAGATTTTAGAGAAGTCCTTAATGAACCTCCTATAAAAGCCGGCATGAACAAGGAAGCTTCTTATACCTTTTATGTCTTTGGGACATGGCATCTTTTCAATAGCATCAACTTTGGCTTTATCATCTTCAATACCTCTCTCAGAGATCTTGTGCCCCAAGACAATGCCTTCATTAACCATAAAGTGACACTTTTCCCAATTCAGGACGAGACTAGTGTCTTCGCATCTCTGCAAAACTCGATCAAGGTTGCTCAAACAATCATCAAAAGAGGATCCATAGACGGAGAAATCATCCATGAATACCTCACAAATCTTTTCATAAAAATCAGAAAATATAGCCATCATGCATCTTTGAAAGGTAGCAGGCGCATTACATAAACCAAAAGGCATACGTCTATAAGCAAAAGTGCCAAAAGGGCAAGTAAAAGTAGTTTTAGATTGATCCTTCCCTGACACAGGTATTTGAGAGAAGCCAGAATAACCATCTAGAAAGCAAAAATGTGTGTGTTTGGATAACGTTTCTAGCATTTGATCAATAAAAGGTAAAGGGTAATGATCTTTCTTAGTAGCTTTATTTAACTTACGGAAATCAATTACCATCCTATAACCTGTAATAATTCTTTGCGAGATCAATTCATCTTTATCATTAGGAACAACGGTAATACCTCCCTTTTTAGAAACACAATGGACAGGGCTTACCCATTCACTATCAACAACGGGATAAATAATACCTGCCTCAAGGAGCTTTAAAATATCCTTTCTTACCACTTCCTTCATTTTGGGATTTAATCGTCTTTGAGGATCTTTAACTGGCTTGTCATCTTTCTCTACTGAAATTTTGTGTTGACATAATGTGGGACTAATGCCCATAAGATCATCCAGAGTATATCCAATAGCAGCTCGGTGCTTCTTCAGAGTCTTCAATAATCTTTCTTGTTCTTTCTCTGAAAGGTTAGCACTAATAATAATAGGATATATTTCTTTTTCATCAAGATAAGCATACTTAAGATTATCAGGTAGTGGTTTGAGTTCAAACACGGGATCGCCCTTGGGTGGAGGGGGATCCCCAAGAATTTCAACGGGAAGGTTATGTTTCAGCATAGGTTCCTGTTTAAGGAACACTTCATCTATTTTTTTGACAGGAAGACTGTAAGGGAACCCCCTACAGTATAATTGGTGCAACCAACCCAAGTTGCAATTACCATGCCTTGAACCTGGGTGGGTGGGAAGGCATCAGCCCCTTCCCACCACTAGGCTATGCCTTAGTCTGCAACACTTCATCTATTTCTTCCCTTTCCTTCAAAAACATATCGTTTTCGTGGTCTAGCAAATACTGTTCTAACGGATCAGTTGGAGGAACAACAATGGAAGCAAGACCAATAATTTCATCCTTACTAGATGGTTCCCTTTCACGAGGTTGTCTACTAAACTTGGAAAATTAAACCCATGAGACATACCATCTATTCCAACAGTGACAATATTCCTTTCACAATTAATCTTAGCACTAGCTGTATTCAAGAAGGGTCTACCAAAAATAATGGGACAAAAATCATCTTATGGGGAAGCAAGAACAAGAAAATCGGTAGGGTATTTAACCTTCCCACACAAAACTTCAACATCTCTAACAATCCCAATAGGTTTAATGGTATCCCTATTAGCAAGCTTAATAGTAACATCAATGTCTTCTAATTCAACACGTGCAATATCGTGCATAATTTCTTTATAAAGATCATAAGGTATCGCACTAGCACTAGCACCCATATCACAAAAGCCATGATAACAATGATCTCCTATTTTAACAGAAATAACAGGCATGCCTACAACAGGTCTACGTGTCTTAGTATCAGGTCTAGCAATATTAGCAGTCTCACCCAAGAAAGAAATAGCATGCCCATCTAAATCCTCATCCAAGAGATCTTTAACCATAGAAATACTAGGTTCAACATTAATTTGCTCAGGAGGTGTATAGGTCCTAGTATTACTTTTACGAACAACAGTCGAAGCTTTAGCGTGATCTTTTATCCTAACAGGAAAAGGAGGTTTTTCAACATAAGCAGTTGGAACAATAGGATCACTATATGTAATAGTCTTTTCTTCGACTGTAATAGGTGCAATTACATTCACTTCAATAAAAGGATTATATTCAAACCACTTCTCTTTAGGGAGATCAACGTGAGTAGCAAAAGATTCACAAAAAGTAGCTACTATCTCAGAGTCAAGTCCATACTTAGAGCTAAATCCACGGAAAGCATCGGTATCCATAAAAGATTTAACACAATCGAACTTAGGTGTCATACCTGACTCCTTACCATCGTCGGAACCCCAATCTTCATAGTTGCGTTTAATTCTTTACAATAAGTACCCTTTGAAATTAATAGTCTTCAGCATATAAGAACCAGCACAGGAAGTATTGAGCAGGTTGCGATTATCAAGAAAAAGTCGAGCATAAAAATCTGAATAATCATTTCCCGAGAGAGCTCATGATTAGGGCATGAATATAACATTGACTTAAGCCTCCCCCAAGCTTGAGCGATGCTTTCTCCTTCGCAAGGACAGAAATTATATATGTAATTACAATCACGATGAACGAGATGCATAGGATAGAACTTCTGGTGAAATTCCAACTTCAATCGCTTATAATTCCAAGATCTCGTATCAACACATATCCTATAACATGTCATTGCATCTCCCTTCATAGATAAAGGGAAGACCTTCCTTTTGACAACATCATCGGGAATACCTGCAAGCTTAAATAATCCACAAACTTCATCCACAAAGATAAGATGTAAATCGGGATGCAATGTTCCATCTCCTGCAAAAGGATTAGCTAGCTGTTTTTCTATCATACCCGAAGGAATCTCAAAGTGAATATTTTCATAAAGTTCAATAGGTTGAGGAGCATCTCGTTGATCTTCTGGTTGGGGTGAAGATACCCCAAACAAGCCCCTCAAAGGATTAGTTTCCATAGTGACAAGTAACAGAAAATTTCAGCACACTATATAAATATTTCCTTACCAATTAAGTTCCACTCACCAAAAGCGCTACACTCCCCGGCAATGGCGCCAGAAAAGAGTCTTGATGACCCACAAGTGTAGGGGATCTATTGTAGTCCTTTCGATAAGTAAGAGCGTCGAACCCAACGAGGAGCAGAAGGAAATGATAAGCGGTTTTTAGTAAGGTTTTCTCTACAAGTACTGAAATTGTAGGTAATAGATAGTTTTGTGATAAGATAAATAGTAACAAGCAAAAAGTAAATAAAGTAAATAAAGTGCAGCAAGGTGGCCCAGTCCTTTATGTAGCAAATGATAAGCCTGGAAAAATTCTAATAATGAAGAAGGAGCTCTCGAGGACACATTGGGAATTACCGTCAAGCTAGTTTTCATCACATGCATAAGGTTCGCGTTCGGTACTTTGATAATTTGATATGTGGGTGGACCCATACTTGGGTACTGCCCTAACTTGGACAAGCATCCCACTTATGATTAACCCCTATTGCAAGCATCCGCAACTACAAAAAGGAGTATTAAGGTAAAGCTAACCACAACATTAAACATATGGGTCCATATCAACCCCTAATGAAGCAGGGTTTAAGCTTCTGTCACTCTAGCAACCCATCATCTACTTATTACTTCCGCATGCCTTCCTTTAGGCCCAAATAATGGTGAAGTGTCATGTAGTCGACGTTCACATAACACCACTAGAGGAAAAGACAACATACATCTCATCAAAATATCGAACGAATACCAAATTCACATGACTACTAATAGCAAGACTTCACCCATGTCCTCGGGAACAAACGCAACTACTCACAAAGAATATCCATGTTCATAATCAGAGGAGTAATAATATGCATAAAGGATCTGAACATATGATCTTCCACCAAGTAAACCAATTAGCATCAACTACAAGGAGTAATCAACACTACTAGCATCCCACAGTACCAATTTGTGGTTTTGATACAAGATTGGATATAAGAGATGAACTAGGGTTTTGAGAGGAGATGGTGCTGGTGAAGATATTGATGGAGATTGACCCCCTCCCGATGAGAGGATCGTTGGTGATAATGTTGGTGATGATTTCCCCCTCCCAGAGGGAAGTGTTCCCGACAGAACAGCTCTGCCAGAGCCCTAGATTGATTCGGCCAAGGTTCCGCCTCGTGGCGGCGGAGTTTTGTCTTGTAAGCTTGTCCACAAATTTTTTCAGGGTAAAAGTGATGATATAGTAGAAGATGGACGTCGGAGGCCCACCACCTAGGAGATAGGGGGCCGCGCCCTATAGGGGGGGGCGCCCCCTGTCTCTTGGACAGGGTGTGGGCCCCCTGGCCTATTTCTTTCGCTCATAAATTCTTATTAAATCCAAAAGGTTGTTTCGTGGTGTTTCAGGACTTTTGGAGTTGTGCAAAATAGGTTTCCAACGTTTGCTCCTTTTCCAGTCAGAATTCCAGCTGCCGGCATTCCCCCTCTTCATGGTAAACCTTGTAAAATAAGAGAGAATAGCTATAAGTATTGAGATATAATGTGTAATAACATCCCCTAATGCAATAAATATCTATTATATATAAAAAGTTCTTGACGGGGTAACCAAATAAAAGAGAATTAACTAGAAATTACCACAAAAATCAGAAACATCTAACCTTTAATTTTGTACGTAAAAAAATCATGGCCATTAGATTCACTTTAAAGTTGGAATTTTACCCACCACTGCCATTACGTAAAGAATACCCTTCAATTTTGTACGTAAAAAAACCATGGCCATTAGATTCACTTTAAAGTTGGAAATTTACCCACCACTACCATTACGTAAAGAATACCCTTCAATTTTGTACGTAAAAAAATTCATGGCCTTTAGATTCACTTTAAAGTTGGAAATTTACCCACCACTGCCATTACGTGAAAAATATCCTTCAATTTATGATAAAGTTATCAAAGGAAAGACATGTTCGCTTCCTTATTAAAAAAAGAGAGACACGTTCCCCCCTTAAAAAAAGGGAAGTGTTTGGGGCCGGGGCACCGGCCGAAGCTTCGGCCGGTCCACTCCACGCGCACACGCGCGACCCACTCGTGAGCAGCCACGTGGCGGTGCGGATCCCGCGGATCTCGCTTCATCCCCGTCTCGCAGCTCCACGGATCTCGCTCTCATCCTTGTCTCCCGCCTCCGCCGTTGCTGCGCAGCGCCGACGCCCGCATCTGCTGCCTCCATCGCTGCAGCTCGTGAGTAGCTCGCCGTCGGCCATGGAAAATCGAATCTCCATCGGCCATGGATGTAGATCTCACCCCCGCCACGCTTGCACCCCCGCTCGCCATTGGATGCAGCAAGGCCGTTGACCAATCCCATTCCCGTCGGTTGCAACTCCCACGCCAGAAAGTGCTTCGCCCCGCCGCCGACGAGCCGGGCGGCGATGCACGACACGGGAGGCTTCTGCAGAACCGTCGCACCCCCTCATGTTGCAACCGTTTTAAAAAAAGCTTCATCCCCCTAGCTGAAAAGCTTCAACCGGATGTATAGAAAGCTACAAGCGGCCATCGCCATCGCCGGAAAGCTACAACCGTTGACATGAAATGCTACCACCCTCGATGGAAAAAGCTTCAACCGAAACGAACACAAAAAGCCTTGACCAAGCGTTGCTAAAAAGAAAATAGCTACAACCTTTAGGTAGAAAAGCTTCAACGGTTGTTGGAAAAAGCTCCAACCATTGAGAGAGAAAGCTGCAACTAGACACTATGAAAATAAGAAACCTTCAACCAGCGACGGCTGGAGGTGGAAGATGATAAAAAGCTGTAGTTTTTGCTACATGCTTCAACCGGCATAGATTTTGCTACAACCGGCATAGCATTTTGCTACGACCGGCGTCACGTTTTGCTACAACGCACAGCCGGTTTTGCGTTTTGCTACAACTAGCATCGCTTTTTGCTACAACCGGCATAACGTTTCGCGACATCCATCACAGCTGAGCTGCGCGGCTCGACGACGACGACGACGGCGACGTTTCTTTTTGCTGCAACCGTGTCTCCATTTTGCTACGATCGACAAACGAAAAATGCTACAACGGGCATTTCTATTTGCTGGAATCAGTCAATCGCCGGCGAGACGGAGCTGCATCCATGGCGTGCGCGGGCGGCGAGGGCGGGATCCGTGCATGGAGAATGCGGGGGGTGGCGAAGTTGTATCAATGGGAAGCGCGGGGCGCCGGAGCTGCATCTGGGGGGGTGCGAGACACATTGAGATGCAAAGGCAGAGCTGCATCTGGCGAGTGCCCCCGGCAAGCTGCGGCGGCCCGGCGAGCTGCGCCGGCGAGCGGCCCCGGTGCGAGGACGACCGGCAAGGGCGCCAACCGGCAACGGGGACGCCGCGGTGGTTCTTCAAGCCTGGTCGCTGGGGTGTCGAACGTAGTTGTTGTGGCGGATAACTTGGAGGAAGACGAACCAGGGATCAGATCTAACGGCCCCTAATCGTTTTATTGGGTGGCTGGGGCTGGACCGGCCGAACAGTTCGGCCGGCGCACCGGCGCCTATAAGCGCCCTAAAAAAAAGAGAGAGACACGTTCCCTGAAAGGAAATAAAAAGAGAATAAGGACATGTACATTTAACCCTAGACAAATTTCTACCGTAAAAAAAATCTGAACCATAAGTTTTCCATCGATCCTTCTCCTAGAACTTCTACCTGCGCCATCCCATGTTCAATCACTAGATCCTCCGGCGGCCGCCACTCTCCTCTTCATCGTGGCCGCGGACTCCAGTGGTTGTTGCCGCTCTGGATTTGTAGCACCGTCGAGCATGACAATCCATTATATCCTGACTTACTATGGTTTGCTAATTGCAGAGGTAGTGCACATCACGCGACTGCTGGAGGGAAAGTCGGCGATTGAGAATCTGCACGAGCGCCGTGTTAGTTCACCTGACTGCAATACATTAATTTCTTGGCACGTACATGGCAATCCATTATCTTCTGACATCCTATGGTTTTCTAATGGCAGATTGGTTTGGCGATGGAACAAGAGCAATTATCGTTAGTCTGCATGAGAAATATCATGGACCTTTTTTAGAATCAGCATGAGAAATACTCCCTCCGTTCCTAAATACTTGTCTTTGTAGAGATTTCAACAAGTGACTACATACGGAGCAAAATGAGTGAGTCTACACTCTACACTCTAAAATATGTCTATGTACATCCGTATGTGGTAACCATGTGAAATTTATAAAAAGACAAATATTTAGGAACGGAGGGAGTAGATGGACTTATTTGTGTAGGTATTTGACATGTTCAGAGGGGCTTCTTTACATGACTTGATGGCAGTAAAAGTTGAACACGGTACACGCTCATCACCTTCGAATTTGTTAGCTTTGCAAGGATCAGTGTTCTGAGAGCAATGCTTTTATAATACATTCATTGTTTTTGTTGTCCTTAATGACATGCAGAAAAAGATAGAGAAATTTAGGCCCCATGTTGGTGGTGAGCGTGATGAGTGCAAGTTTTATGCGCATAATCAACTAATGAGTTTATTTTAATAAATAAGATTGTTGAAGTATTAATTTATAGAGAGAAGATAACACTCCAGATCCTGCTCAATGTGGAGGCAATGATTCAGAATTGAGTCTTAGACTCTTGGTTGATAATAGTATTGCTCAACAATGTTCAGTAATTTTTATTTAAAGTTCGGCATCTGTTACTAGAATTTTTCTTGCTCATCTATCTGTTAATTTAAAACTGTAAATACCTGAGATATTCTGGCGGCATATCAGGTTCAAGTACAATTGCAGAAGTACACTGCAGCTCACTATAAATGGTCTCTTTACTTAATTTAGCCAATTTCTTTTGCTCTCTCTTCCGAGTCTATTCTCTTATTTAAACTACAGTAGCTCATCTAAGTCACAACGTGTTAGGATTATTTAGTGCCCGCATTTGTTTTACGATCTATTCTGCTATGGATGATCGTTTATGTTTTAGGTGCAGTATTCTCTTTGTTTATTTCCCGAATTTGGCAGAAATAGGCTCGCGGATTATCTTTTCTACAACTACTGATAGAAGGCATAAACAAAAATAAAATCGATGGTGCATAGGCAGAAGGAACGGGTGTACTCACATCTGAGACTTCTGATCTCAGACTCTCAAACCTTGAGTAATATTATTTCGGTATACCTGTGACGCCGTCCTGACGCTGCCCATGATGAAGACATCACTAGCAAGCCTTTGGCTGTGGGAATACACCACGTCTCTCCTCATTGTTGGATGCGCTAATGCTAACACAAGAAACCACGGATGCTTCCTGGCCGGTGCTTTTGACCCCGGCCATACGTGCATACAAGACGTGCTGGCCGGTTCACACTCGATTGATCCGTCCAGGTGCACAAGTACATGAAGTTTGCTTGGTTGGTTCTTGCAGCCGGATGAAAACATGGACGCACAGAACACACGGACAAGGTGCTTTCTCTGTCTTTCTCTTCCTCTCATAGTCTACCCATGAAACACAGAATTGTATGTCCATGCTCCCGTTGGAGGGTTCCAGTAGATGGAGTCTCCTACTGTGGACGACCATGATGCTTATCTTCTCCCGGCTGGCCTGATTGTTGCTAGCACAGTCCGATTTTGTTCATTCAGGCAAGATCATTTGATTTATGGTTTGTTTGGTGCCTTCTTTTCAACTTTTCGACATAGTTGAAGCCAAAGTTTTATGCAAAGGTAGTTGGATCATTTGTTACTCCTCTTATAACTAAAATATTTATCACTCGATACTCAATTGCTTCTAAATGTGGAGAGCTCAAATATATGTTTAAGGTTATATGACGTTTAGGAAATAATAATAGACCACTTTGTTCCTTAATGCTCACCCTTCAATTTATATAACATATCTTCCTTTAACACTTAAGTGTTTAAAGAAAATATAAATTACAATGCAATATGAAAATGCAGGAAAAACAATACAGATATAATTTGCACAACGGGATTGGTAATAAAAATGTACTTAGTGAGACCTACATAACTAGAAGGTACATGAGAAATAGATTACATATACGTTTACATATACATAATAATAACAAATCAAAATTCTAGCCCGTGCATCGAGCGGGCCACTTTGCTAGTTGATATAAAAGCATGATGCAAAATGGACGTATCACCAGCAAGCTCTTATCATCCAAAGGTCGCAGCCTATCTGAAGTAAATAAGAAACCAAAAGTTTTTCATACCCTTGGTATTGGTCAAACCTCCTGGTAAGTGAAACTATAGCTTGATCGACCACTTGCAGAAAATAGTTGACCCTAAATGACTCCTCTACAGATTGTGAAAAAATAGATGCATCATCTGCACCCTCATCGAATTGTCTTCTTCTTTTGATTTTCCGCTTGGTGCGGAACTCTGGATGAATATCCATCTCAAGTGCAATTTCTTTTGCATCTTCCAATGCTTTTGAAAAGCCAGTTTCTCTATACTTCTTGAAAAAGGAAAGCAGACCCTATATAGACTCAATTGCAATATCAATAAGCATGTCCTTTGATTGTAGCTGCTTGCTGACCAAATTAATAGCGGATAACATATACCAGATAATTATTGACACTAAAAATTCAAAACCACCAAGTTCATTTTCTGCCAATGATTGTGCTTCACTACTTGTCAATGGATCCTTATCGGTTTCAGCCACTTGTAGTAAAGCCTCCCTTATTTCTGGCATTTGAATCCGTATAGCCTTAACACTCTCAACATGACTCTCCCAACGAGTAGATGACAATGACTTGACAGTCAACTTCTTTAAGTTATCTTTGAGAATTTGCCATCTTTTAGTTGAATTAGCAAATATCGTATAGATGTGTTGTATAATTCCAAAGAAGTCTGTTGCTTTACGGCAAGACTTCGCCATATCGCATAGTGCCATATTTAGACTATGACAACCACAAGCTGAATAAAATGCCCTTTGATTCTTTTCCAGAAATTTCTTTTGTACCCCTTTATTGTTTCCTTTCATATTTGACCCATTATCATAACCATGTCCTCTCACATTGTCCACATCAAGGCTAAGATTATTCAACTCCTCTTCTAGAACATTAAACAAACCTTGCCCAGTGGTATCATTCACCTCCAAAAAGCCTAAGAAAGATTCTTCGATGCAAATGTATGTAAGATGTATCTACATACCTAATTATCAATGACATTTGTTCTTGGTGGCTTGCATCAGGAGTACAATCAAGAATAACTGAGAAATATTTTGCTTCATTTACCTTTTCAATGATTCTTGACCTGATGGAAGTAGCGAGCATATTTATTAACTCATTCTGTATAGAAGGGCCAAGGTAGTGATCACGAATTTTTTCATTGGTGTTGCAGTCAACATGCTCTTTGATAACTGGGTCAAATTCAGCCAACATTTCAATCAGTCCTAGGAAATTCCCTTTGCTCTCTTGGTACAACTTGCTATTGGTGCCACAAAATGCTATATTATGTCCTGCAAGAAATTTTACAATCAACAAAATCCTGAGCAAAACTTTTCTCCAATGCTCCTTTTCCTTTTCAAGTTCTCGCTGAGCAACTTTATCAATTGTTTGATTCTTCTGCATCCTGAGACGAAAGTCATACCATGCAGTCATATTTGTCATATGCTCTCTACTTGATTCATGCTCTTTTAGTCTAGCCCCAAGATGAATCCAGTCACTTAAACCCTCATTTGCTAGCTGTCCTCTCACATGCCCCCTTTTTAATAATTTGCAACAAAAACAAAATGCTTTATCGAGGCCGCTGTTGTACACAAGCCATTCTCTGTCAAACTTTTCTCCATTTGAGAGAATTCTACTAAATGATAATGCAGAAAACCTTCTAGACAACTTGTCATAAGGACCATACTCAATATCTTCTCTTTTAGGACCCATTTGCAGTAAGATATCAATCTTCTTCGGATCAAGTCCATCCCAATTTCTAGGATCAAATATATCAGGCTGAACGGAATTATTTATGTCATCCGAAATATTAGGATCATGATCTTCATCTAAAGTATTGACATCATTACCTTCATCAATTTCTGTAGCGGCAACCTCAACCTCTTGCGCATTATCACCAAGACCATGATCACCTTCATGAATTTCTGCAGTGACAACCTCAACCTCTACTGCATTATCATGAGGACCATCATAAATATTACCATCTGGAGTATGATTTTCAGAATTAGTTTGGGGTACTATCACAACATACTTATCAAGAGCACTCCTTTGAATTTAGCATCTTCTTCTAATTTTTGTTTCTTCTAACGCTTGAAGGCACCAGAATCATACTTTCTTCCAGAACTAGAATGCATGATTGTTTCTGTTTCAATGAAATATATACTCTTTCAATTTATTTGAACTGATGAGCTCACATGAAATATAGGCTTGTGACATGTATAGGTAGTTCAAAAAACTTACAATCAGATAGAACCTTGATTTTGGACTTGAACGATAGTATGAGCAACTACTGAGATTCTTGAATCTGTGACTACTTCTGAACTTGAACGACTGCACAAAAAATTGTTCCCAAACATATTAACATAACTTTGTAATTAGTATCAAAATTAGAGAAAAGGGGAGAGTGTAGGGAGCAGGGAGGGCACCACACCGGTTGGTCTTCTGTTCCTGTCGGGCGGCACCCCGGCAGTGTCGGCCGGCCGCCGATGTGACGGCGTCCGGTGCTAGAAAGTAGTCCGTTTCTTGCCTGTCGCCTTGCTGAACCTGCAAGGTTGCAATGCAATCGCCATCGAGCCGCCGATTCAGTTGAAAGTGATGGAGAGATGGAAAGCCCAACGATCAGATCATGCAGGGAATAGGAAGCGGAAGTTACGGAACGTACTGCGCTGGGGCTGCCATTTCATCTGATCGATCAATCCAACTCATCCACGCGACGGGAAAGCGAACCACCAAGACTTGACCGGACCAGGCCCAAGAAGGCCTAAAACTGAATTTTTTTCAGACTATACATATATGTATATGGACCATAGTTGGGGGCCCCAGGATTTTGGGGGCCCAATGAAGCAAGACACCAAGACAGTTCCCTGGATGGTTCTGCCAGGCCATAGTTTTCACTAGTGGCTTCTCTCAAGATAGCAAATATTACGGTGGGTGAACAAATTACTGCCGAGCAATTGATAGAAAAGAGCAAAGTTATGATGATATCTAAGGCAATGATCATGAACATAGGCATCATGTCTGTGTCAACTAGACCGAAATGATTCTGCATCTACTACTATTACTCCACACATCGACCGACTCTTGCCTGCATCTAGAGTATTAAGTTCATAAAGAACAGAGTACGTGATACGTCTCCAACATATCTATAATTTTTGATTGTTCCATGCTTCTATATTATCCCTTTTGGATGTTTATGGGCTTTATTTTACACATTTATATCATTTTTTGGACTAACCTACTAATCGGAGGCCCAACCCGTATTGCTGTTTTTTTGCCTATTTCAGTATTTCGAAGAAAAGGAATATCAAACGGAGTCCAAACGGAATGAAACCTTCGGGAGCGTGATTTTTGGAACGAACGTGATCCAGAGGACTTGGAGTGCAAGTCAAGAAGCAGCCGAGGCTTCCACGAGATAGGAGGGCGCCCCCCCTATAGGGCGCACCCCTGTCTCGTGGGCCCCTCGGGCGTCCACCGACGTACTTCTTCCTCCTATATAATCCTACATACCCCGAAAACATCCAGGGAGCAGACGAAACACAATGTCCACCACTGTAACCTTCTGTATCCGCGAGATCCCATCTTGGAGCCTTCGTCGGTGCTCCGCCGGAGGGGGAATCGACCACGGAGGGCTCATCAACATCCTTGCCCCTCCGATGAGTTGTGAGTAGTTTATCACAAACTTACGGGTCCATAGTTATTAGCTAGATGGCTTCTTCTCTCTTTTTGGATCTCAATACAATGTTCTCCCCCTCTCTTGTGGAGATCTATTCGATGTAAACTCTTTTTGCGGTGTGTTTGTCGAGATCCGATGAATTGTGGGTTTATGATCAAGTTTATCTATGAATAATATTTGAATCTTCTCTGAATTCTTTTATGTATGATTGAGTTATCTTTGCAGGTCTCTTCGAATTATCAGTTTGGTTTGGCCTACTAGATTGATCTTTCTTGCCATGGGAGAAGTGCTTAGCTTTGGGTTCAGTCTTGCGGTGTCCTTACCCAGTGACAGTAAGGGTTGCAAGGCACGTATTGTATTGTTGCCATCGAGGATAACAAGATGGGGTTTATATCATATTGCTTGAGTTTATCCCTCTACATCATGTCATCTTGCTTAATGCGTTACTCTGTTCTTATGAACTTAATACTCTAGATGAAGGCAGGAGTCGGTCGATGTGTGGAGTAATAGTAGTAGATGCAGGCAAGAGTCGGTCTACTTGTTACGGACGTGATGCCTATATACATGATCATGCCTAGATAATCTCATAACTATTCTCTTTTCTATCAATTGCTCGATAGTAATTTGTTCACCCACCATAATACTTATGCTATCTTGAGAGATGCCACTAGTGAAACCTATGGCCCCCGGGTCTATCTCTTATCATATTTGCTTCCAATTTACTTTTATTTGCATCTTTACTTTTTGCATCTATATTATAAAATACCAAAAATATATTTATCTTATCTTATTATCTCTATTAGATCTCACTTTCGCAAGTGGCCGTGAAGGGATTGACAACCCCTTTATTGCGTTGGTTGCAAGTTCTTTGTTTTTTTGTGTAGGTGCGTGGGACTTTTGTGGAGCCTCCTACTGGATTGATACCTTGGTTCTCAAAAACTGAGGGAAATACTTACGCTACTATTGCTGCATCACCCTCTCCTCTTCGAGGAAAACCAACACAAGCTCAAGATGTAGCAAGAAGGATTTCTAGCGCCGTTGCCGGGGAGGTCTTCGCTCAAGTCAAGACATACCAAGTACCCATCACAAACCCATCTCCCTCGCATTTACATTATTTTCCATTTGCCTCTCGTTTTCCTCTCCCCCACTTCACCCTTGCCGTTTTATTCGCCCTCTCTTTCCCAATCTCCTCCTCTCTTTTCACTTGCCTTTTTCCATTTGCCGTGTGTTAGTTCATTTACCTTGTCTCCATGGCTAGTCCTCCTATCCTTATTATCACTCCCTAACAAGAAATTCTCAATTTTGAGCAAAGGGAGGGAGAAAATTTAAAAGATGCTTGGCATAGAATTTGCAATGCTCAATGTAAATCTTTCCACTTCCGTTCTTCTCCGCAATTTCTATGTAGGCATTATGCCTTGGAGTAGATGTGTTCTTGATATTGCTACCGGAGGTGATTTCATGAGTAGCCATACGTTTGATGCTTATAATGCTATGTTAGATTTGTTTGGCCCACCACCTCTTCTGGTCAATGGAACTGTTTTAACTTTGGAACACGTTATGCAACAACTTGAGATTATTGAAAATAAAATTGCCACTGTTGATTTGATTGAAAATTTGGATAAAAAGATTCATAATCACATTACCCAATTTGGATCTAGGGTTGGAGTTACTTTGAAAAATCTTAAACAAAAAGAACCTTTAGTTAATGAGAAAATAGATCTAGAATCTGCTAGAATCGGTAAACTTGAGGATATCATTACAAACTTAGGTTCCGCGCTTTCCTCCATGAAAAACACTCCAAAAACCCTACTAAAATTGCCAACTTTATTTATGTTCCTAAAGATAAGGGTGAATCTTCTAGTAAGGGAGACGCGGATCTCAAATCCATAAGTGTTCGTCCCAATTGTCTCCCTATCGTTAAGGAACCTTTTGCTACCAATGAATCTCTTGAATTTTTGCCTAAAGGATTAGCTATTTCTAAAAAGCGAGAAATCCCTAGAGATCACAAGCGCTCTATTGATGAATTTAGTGCCAAAGATGGCACCCGTCAGATCTATCTTTGCCTTTATGCCAAGCTAGGGGCGTTAAATGATAGCGCTAGTTGGGAGGCAACCCAATTTTCTTTATGTTTTTTTGTTTTTGCTCCTTTTTAGTAATAAATATTGCATCTACCTTCTGTTTAGATGTGTTTTTATCTTTTAATTAGTGTTTGTGCCAAGTAGAACCTATAGGATAACCTATGATGATAGTTGATTTGATTCTGCTGAAAAACAGAAACTTTGTGTGCACGAATATAATTTTGTTAAATCACGGAAACGTGCTTTTGCGTTGATTCTTTTTGATGCTGATCAATAAACAAATTTTCCAGAACTTCCTATTTTGGTAGGATTTTTGAAGTTCCAGAAGTTTGCGTTAGTTACAGATTGCTACAGACTGTTCTGTTTTTGACAGATTCTGTTTTTCGTGTGTTGTTTGCTTATTTCGATGCATCTATGGCAAGTAATATAGTTTATAAACCATAGGGAAGTTGGAATACATTAGGCTTAACACCAATATAAATAAAGAATGAGTTCATTACAGTACCTTATGTGGTGGTTTTGTTTTCTTTCGCTAACGGAGCTTATAAGATTTCCTGTTGAGTTTTGTGTTGTGAAGTTTTCAAGTTTTGGGTAAAGCTTTTATGGACTATGGAATAAAGGGTGGAAAGAGACTAAGCTTGGTGATGCCTAAGGCACCGCAAGATATTCAAGTATAGCCAAAAGTCTAAGCTTGGGGATGCCCCGGGAAGGCATCCTCTCTTTCGTCTTCGTTCATTGGTAACTTTACTTGGAGCTATATTTTTATTCGCCACATGATATGTGTTTTGCTTGGAGCGTCGTGTATTATATTAGTCTTTGCTTTTTAGTTTACCACAATCATCCTTGCTGTACACACCTTTTTGGAGAAGCCTTCTTGATTAGAATTTGCTAGAATACTCTATGTGCTTCACTTATATCTTTTGAGCTTGATAGTTTTTGCTCTAGTGCTTCACTTATATCTTTTAGAGCACGGTGGTGTCTTAATTTTGAAGAAATTTCTAGTCTCTCATGCTTCACTTATATCTTTTTGAGAGTCTTTTAGAACAGCATGGTATTTGCTATGGTTACAAAGTTGGTCCTAGAATGATGAGCATCCAAGTTGGGTATAATAAAAACTATCGTAGAAAAAGAATTGGATGCTATGATCAATATGATGCTAGATAATTGTTTTGAGATATGGAGGTAGTGATATTAAAGTCATGCTAGTTGTTTGATTATGAATTTAAAGAATTCTTGTGTTGAAGTTTGTGATTCCCGTAGCATGCACGTATGGAGAACCGCTTTGTGATGAAGTTGGAGCACAATTTTATTTATTGATTGTATTCCTTATGAGTGGCGGTCGGGGACGAGCGATCGTCTTTTCCTGCCAATCTATCCCCCTAGGAGCATGCGCGTAGTGCTTTGGTTTTTGATAACTTCTAGATTTTTGCAACAAGTACATGAGTTCTTTTGACTAATGTTGAGTCCATGGATTATACGCACCCTTTCACCCTTCCATCATTGCTAGCCTTTCTTGTGCCGCGCAACTTTCGCCGGTACCATACACCTACCATATACCTTCCTCAAAACAGCCACCATACCTACCTATTATGGCATTTCCATAGCCATTCTGAGATATATTGCCATGCAAATTTCCACCGATATGTTCATATGACACGCATTACTTTTGTCATATTGCTCTTTGCATGATCATGTAGTTGACACTGTATTTGTGGCAAGGCCACCTTCATAATTTTCATACATGTCGCTCTTGATTCATTGCATATCCCGGTACACCGCCGGAGTCATTCATATTGAGTCATATCTTGTTCTAGCTTTGAGTTGTAATTCTTGAGTTGTAAATCCATAAAAGTGTGATGATCTTCATTATTAGAGCATTGTCCTATTGAGGAAAGGACGATGAAGACTATGATTCCCCCACAAGTCGGGATGAGACTTCGGACTTTACAAAAAAGGGGAAAAAAGAGAAAGGCCAAAAGATAAAAAGGAAGGCCAAAGAAAAAAAAGGAAAGAAGAAAAAAAGAGAAAAAACTAAAATGAGAGAAAAAGAGAGAAGGGACAATGCTACTATCTCTTTTTCCACACTTGTGCTTCAAAATAGCACCATGGTCTTCATGATAGAGAGTCTCATATGTTGTCACTTTCATATACTAGTGGGAATTTTTCATTATAGAACTTGGCTTGTATATTCCAATGATGGGCTTCCTCAAAAATGCCCTAGGTCTTCGTGAGCAAGCAAGTTGGATGCACACCCACTTAGTTTCTTTTGTTGAGCTTTCATATATTTATAGCTCTAGTGCATCCGTTGCATGGCAATTCCTACTCACTCACATTGATATCTATTAATGGGCATCTCCATAGCCCGTTGATACGCCTAGTTGATGTGAGACTATCTTCTCCTTTTTGTCTTCTCCACAACCACCATTCTATTCCACATATAGTGCTATGTCCATGGCTCACGCTCATGTATTGCGTGTAAGTTGAAAAAGTTTGAGATTATTAAAGTATGAAACAATTGCTTGGCTTGTCATCGGGGTTGTGCATGATTAAATACTTTGTGTGATGAAGACAGAGCAATAGCCAGACTATATGATTTTGTAGGGATAACTTTCTTTGGCCATATTATTTTGAGAAGACATGATTACTTTGATTAGTATGCTTGAAGTATCACCATTTTCATGTTAATATGAACGTTTATTTTGTATCATTTGGATCTGAACATTCATGCCACAATAAAGAAAATTACATTGAGAATTATCCTAGGTAGCATTCCACATCAAAAATTCTCTTTTTATCATTTACCTACTCGAGGACGAGCAGGAATTAAGCTTGGGGATGCTTGATACGTCTCCAACGTATCTATAATTTTTGATTGTTCCATGCTATTATATTACCCCTTTTGGATGTTTATGGGCTTTATTTTACACATTTATATCATTTCTGGGACTAACCTACTAACCGGAGGCCCAGCCTGTATTGCTGTTTTTTGCCTATTTCAGTATTTCGAAGAAAAGGAATATCAAACGGAGTCCAAACGGAATGAAACCTTCTAGAGCGTGATTTTTGGAACGAACGTGATCTAGAGGACTTGGAGTGCAAGTCAAGAAGCAGCCGAGGCTTCCACGAGATAGGAGGGCGCACCGCCCTGTCTTGTGGGCCCCTCGGTTGTCCACTGACGGACTTCTTCCTCCTATATAAGCCTACGTACCCCAAAAACATCCAGGGAGCAGACGAAACACAATTTCCACCACCGTAACCTTCTGTATCCGCGAGATCCCATCTTGGAGCCTTCGTCGGCGCTCCGCCGGAGGGGGAATCGACCATGGAGGGCTTCTACATCAACATCCTTGCCCCTCCGATGAGTTGTGAGTAGTTTACCACAGACTTACGGGTCCATAGTTATTAGCTAGATGGCTTCTTCTCTCTTTTTGATCTCAAAACAATGTTCTCCCCCTCTATTGTGGAGATCTATTCGATATAAACTCTTTTTGCGGTGTGTTTGTCGAGATCCGATGAATTGTGGGTTTATGATCAAGTTTATCTATGAATAATATTTGAATCTTCTCTGAATTCTTTTATGTATGATTGAGTTATCTTTGCAAGTCTCTTCGAATTATCAGTTTGGTTTGGCCTACTAGAATGATCTTTCTTGCCATGGGAAAAGTGCTTAGCTTTGGGTTCAATCTTGTGGTGTCCTTACCCAGTGACAGAAAGGGTTGCAAGGCACGTATCGTATTGTTGCCTTCGAGGATAACAAGATGGGGTTTATATCATATTGCTTGAGTTTATCCCTCTACATCATGTCATCTTGCTTAATGCGTTACTCTGTTCTTATGAACTTAATACTCTTGATGCAGGCAGGAGTCGGTTGATGTGTGGAGTAATATTAGTAGATGAAGGCAGGAGTCGGTCTACTTGTTACGGACATGATGCCTATATACATGATCATGCCTAGATAATCTCATAACTATTCACTTTTCTATCAATTGCTCGACAGTAATTTGTTCACCCACCGTAATACTTATGCTATCTTGAGAGAAGCCACTAGTGAAACCTATGCCCCCCTGGTCTATCTCTTATCATATTTGCTTCCCATTTACTTTTATTTGCATCTTTACTTTTTGCATCTATATTATAAAATACCAAAAATATATTTATCTTATCTTATTATCTCTATTAGATCTCACTTTCGTAAGTGGCCGTGAAGGGATTGACAACCCCTTTATTGCGTTGGTTGCGAGTTCTTTGTTTTTTTGTGTAGGTGCGTGGGACTTTTGAGGAGCCTCCTACTGGATTGATACCTTGGTTCTCAAAAACTGAGGGAAATACTTACGCTACTATTGCTTCATCACCCTCTCCTCTTCGAGGAAAACCAACGCAAGCTCAAGACGTAGCAGTACGCATTAGGTAAGATGACATGATGTAGAGGAATAAACTCATGCAATATGATGAAAACTCCATCTTTTTATCGTCGATTGCAATAATACAATACGTGCCTTGCTTCCCCTACTGTCACTAGGAAGGGACACCGCAAGATTGAACCCAAAGCTATGCATTTCTCCCATTGCAAGAAAGATCAATCTAGTAGGCCAAACTAAACTGATAATTCGAAGAGACTTGCAAAGATATTAAATCATGCATATAAGAATAGAGAAGAACCACATAATATTCATAGATAATCTGATCATAAATCCACAATTCATCGGATCTCGGCAAACACACCGCAAAAGAATATTACATCGAATAGATCTCCAAGAACATCGAGGAGAACATGGTATTGAGAATCAAAGAGAGAGAAGAAGCCATCTAGCTACTAGCTATGGACCCGTAGGTCTGTGGTAAACTACTCACGCATCATCGAAGAGGCAATGGTGTTGATAAAGAATCCCTCCATGATCGAATCCCCCTCCGGCAGGACGCCGGAAAAGGCCCCTAGATGGGATCTCACGGGTACAGAAGGTTGCAGCGGTGGAAAAGTGGTTTCATGGCTCTCCTGGAAGTTTTTAGGGTATAAGGGTATATATAGGCGAATGAGCTAGGTCAGGGGACCCCCGAGGGGCTCACGAGGTAGGGGGCGCGCCCTCCTGCCTCGTGGCCGCCTCGCTGTGTCTCCGACTTCATCTCCAAGCACTACTAGGGAAAACCCTAGTAGTATCGCGGGTTTAGTGCCCACTAGTAGCATGGGTAACCGCGCTACTAACAATGTGGTACGTCTATTACTTAGCAGTAGCGCGTACGACGTGCGCTACTGCTAAAACTCATAGCCGCAACATTTGTTCTTTCCCGCGCTGCTGCTAATCTAGCTAGTAGCAGCGTGTTTCCTGTCCATCACTACTAGTATTATTTTTTTATTTTGAGTGTATTTATACGCCGTTATACAAATTTTGGTACAATACAAATTATGAGGTTTATATCATTATGTCCATAACAGTGTGGCAAATAAATGTGGATTAGGTTCAAGTGGAGGCAATATGTGGTGCATGTCAAAAGTATACTACTAATCCAAACTTGATCTAGTTTGGACTAGTAGTACTTTCGATGTGCACCACATGTTGCTTCCACTTGAATCTAATCCGCCAGCACAAGCTATGTAATCATCATCATAGTCATTACCACCAACAGTAGTTATTTAATCATCATAGTCATAGTGTAGCACATCATCATCTTCAAACTCATTCTAGCTAGCTAATCACCACCAACACTAGCTGCGGTAGCTATCTAATCACCACCAACACTAGCTAATAATAATCATGATAGTCATTACCACCAACACTATATATGTAATCATCATAGTCATAGTGTAGCACATCATCATCTTCAAACTCATTTCTAGCTAGCTAATTAATCACTCCTGCTGCTCTCTCTCAGGTAAAATAACATAAAACATGTGTAGCACTCCTACTTCATCAAGTTGGAGCATGCAGATGAACCTGTCTCCTAATCGTGGGCTGCGCTTCTGATTGCTGCCCCCTAGTACTTCTCTGCGATTGTTCACAATTTTGCTCCAGTCTTTCACCAGGTTCTATTAATTCAACTAGTTCTTACTAAAATAGACTTGCTATAAATAAAAATAAACTAGTACCTAATTACTACCTAGTTCTTACTAACTAATTAGTACCTAGGAACTACTGCCCTAATTACCATCTAATTTGATGAACCTAGGGGTGGAAAGTGGCAGTGGATATTCCAATTATCCAACTTAAAAGTGAAATAAGTGGTACTCGTTTTATGATTAATCTGAGAGATTTGATTCGTTTCCACCCTTACATGAACCCTAACTAATTTGAGCCGCATCCGCATACGATTCGTTTCCACCCTTACATGAACCCTAACTAATTTGATGCAATTAAATTTGAAGAACCCTAGGCAGAGGTAGGGGAGGGGGAGGAGCAGGCGTGCTCACCTCGAGAGCCTGCGGCGAGGGAGGGGCAGGCGACGTCGAGGTCGGGGTCGGGGCTCGGCATGTGCAGGGCGGCGTCAAGTCGGGTCGGGGGCGTCGAGGTCGGGGGAGGGAGCGGCGTCGAATCCGGTCGGGGGCGGCGTCGAGGGTGTGCGGAGAGCGCGCGGTGGCTGACGGACGACGGCAGCGGCGAGAGCGGAGGAGTTGGGTTTGGGGAAGCGGCCGTGGGGAAGAACGAACCCCGTGGTTAAGCGAGAGTAGCGATGGCGCGTTCGAGCGCTCTCGCTAAGTTAGCGATAAGCGCGTTCATGATGCGCGCCATCGCTACCCCTTTATCCTTTGTCCCCTTTTTCATTTATTTTTTCTTTACATTTTACTTTTTTCCTTTCACCTTCTTCTATTTCTTTCATTTTCATTTACTTTTCTGTTTGCTTTCCATTTAATTTTATATCCTTTAGCAGTAGCGCTTTTTTCAGCGTAAACGCACTGCTACAAAGCAAGTAGTGGTAGCGCGGTTTGATATACATCGCTACTACTATGTGTAGCCTATCGGCTAAGCCATGGGAATTTTATTAGTAGCACGTTTAGCATCAGGCGCGCTACTGCTAGAACTTTATCTGTAGCGGTGTTTATGCGAGAGCGCTACTGCTACTTAGCACAAGCGTGTCTTTTTGACCCGCGCTACTGCTAAAGTTCTGTGTATATGGTTTTCCCTAGTAGTGAAGTCTTCTGGTTTCCTTCTAGTCCAAGAAAGAACATCGTGAAATTTTCATTCCGTTTTGACTCCGTTTGGTATTTCTTTTCTGCGAAACTCTAAAATAGGCAAAAAAAACAAAAACTGGCACTGGCTCTCTGTTAATAGGTTAGTCCCCAAAATAATATAAAATAGCATATAAATGCCTATTAAACGTCCAAAATAGATAATATAATAGCATGGAACAATAAAAAATTATAGATACGTTGGAGACGTATCACATAGCGAACATACAACCATCCCCCTCTGGTCCGTCTGTCTGAAAACGCCGAACACCGGGGATACTTTCCTGGATGTTTACCCCCTTTGCCGGTATCACCTAGTACTGCGTTAGGTCACCCCTAGCACCGTGTATTGCCATGTTATGCTTTGTGATGCTTTGATTGCTCTGTTATTTATTGTGTTCCCCCTTCGTTACTTCTTTTCGGTAGACCCTGAGACTGCTGCCGGTACCCCCGTTATCGACTACATCGACTATGACCCCTCCTTGACAGAGCAACCAGGCAAGCCCACCCCCTTGATCAACCCACTATCGCCTATTCCTTGTCTCTACTGCTTGAATTAGAGTAGTGTAGCATGTTACTGCTTTCGGTTAATCCTATTCTGCTGCATAGCCTGTCATTGTTGCTACAATTGTTGATACCTTTACCTGCAATCCAAAATGCTTAGTATAGGTTGCTAGTTTATCATCAGTGGCCCTACATTCTTGTCCGTCTGCCATGCTATACTACCGAGTTGTGATCACTCGGGAGGTGATCACAGGTATATACTATATATATTATACATAATACAAGTGGTGACTAAAGTCGGGTCGGCTCGTAGAGTACCCGCAAGTGATTCATGGATTGGGGGTTGAAAGGACATATGTCCCGACGACCCTCTGAGTGGATCTTTGTAGCGGAGCGACAGGGCAGGTTGAGACCACCTAGGTGAGAGGTGGGCTTGGCCCCTAGTCGGCGTCCGTGGTTACTTCATAATAACACGTTTAACGAGATCTTGGTATTTGATCTGAGTTTGTCCACTGGCCTATACGCACTAACCAACTATGCGGGAACAGTTATGGGCACTCAACGTTGTGGTGCCAGCCAAAGCCTTCTTGACGTCAGCGATTGAGCAACGCGTGCCGGATAGAGTGGAACGCCTGCTCTTGTATTAGGGAGGCTAGGTCTGCTTCCATCTGCCCATGCAACATGCATGTGTGCAATGGGTGATGGGCCCAGACCCCTGCGCACTTAGGATTTAGACCGGCATGATGACCTCTCTGTTGTG
Source organism: Aegilops speltoides (assembly GCA_021437245.1). Lineage (NCBI taxonomy): Eukaryota > Viridiplantae > Streptophyta > Magnoliopsida > Poales > Poaceae > Aegilops > Aegilops speltoides. The sequence goes on from CM038141.1 coordinate 38,936,689, forward strand.
CCTAGGTAGGGTTGCGATGTGCTGATCTTCCAAGGTTGGGCATGACCCAGGAAAGTGTGTCCGGCTAGAGGGATCAAGCGTGTTGGGTTATGTGGTGCACCCCTGCAGGAAAGTTTATCTGTTAGAATAGCCGTGTCCCTTTGTAAAAGGACGACCTAGAGTTGTACCTTGACCTTATGACAACTAGAACCGGATACTTAATAAAACACACCCAGACAAGTTCCAGAGACAACCCAGTGATTGCTTTCCCACAGGGCGACGAGGGGAGGATCACCGGATAGGATTATGATATGCGACGATACTTGGTGAACTTACCATCTACTCTCTTCTACATGATGCAAGATGGAGGCTGCCAGAAGCGTAGTGTTCGATAGGACTAGCTATCCCCCTCTTATTATGGCATTCTGTAGTTCATTCCACCGATATTACCCCTTTACACAGATACCCCTGCATATGTAGTGTAGATCCTTGCTTGCGAGTACTTTGGATGAGTACTCACGGTTGCTTTGCTCCCTCTTTTCCCCCTTTCCTCTTCTTCTCAGACGTTGCAACCAGATGTTGGAGCCCAGGAGCCAGACGCCTCCGTCGAGGACGACCCCTACTACATCGAGGGTGCCTACTACTACATGCAGGCCGCCGACAACCAAGAGTAGTTTAAGAGGATCCCAAGCAGGAGGCCTTGCCGTTTCGATCGATGTTGCTTTTGTGCTAGCCTTCTTAAGGCAAACTTGTTTAACTCATGTCTGTACTTAGATAATGTTACTTCCGCTGACTCGTTTGTATTCGAGCTTATGTATTCGAGCCCTCGAGGCTGCTGGCTTGTAATATAAAGCTTCTATTATTTTAATTTGTGTCTAGAGTTGTGTTGTGATATCTTCCCGTGAGTCCTTGATCTTGATCGTACAAATTTGCGTGTATGATTAGTTTATGATTGAATCGGGCGTGTCACATCCTTCTTTATAAAGATATGGGTCATCCCAAAAGTAATGTCTTAAATCATAGAAGAACTTTTTTCTTTTGTTGGTATGTGAAGCTAGGTGGTATGTATTTAGCAACAATATAATTAGCATAGTTAGCATACCAACGTGTACTATTAGAGACATTTATTGCAGTTAACTGTCCATCAGGAAAGCTATCATTAATAGGTTGTGGGTCATCAAGAATATTTTCAAGCGTAGACAAGTTATCAGCTACGGGGTTCTCTGCTCCTTTTCTATTAGTGATATGCAAATCAAATTCTTGTAGCAGAATAACACACCTAATGAGTCTAGGTTTAGCATCTTTCTTTTCCATAAGATATCTTTGGAATCAACAATGTGGGATCTAAATTTATCACAAGAAAATGCCACTGCTAAGCATTCTTTTTCAGTAGTAGTATAATTTCGTTGAGCACTATCTAGAGTTTTACTAGCATAATGGATAATATTTAATTTCTTATCAACTCTTTGTCCTAGAATAGCACCAACAACATAATCACTAGCATCACACATGATCTCAAATGGCAAGTTCCAATCAGGTGGTTGAACAACAGGTGTAGTAAATAAGGCTTTCTTGAGTGCTTCAAAGGCTTCAAACAATCGTCATCAAACACAAAAGGAATATCCTTCTGCAAAAGATTTGTAAGAGGCCTAGAAATTTTAGAAAAGTCTTTGATAAACCTCTTATAGAAACCAGCATGACCAAGGAAACTACGAATACATTTGATATCTTTAGGACATGGCATTTTCTCAATTGCATCAACCTTGGCTTTGTACACCTCAATGCCTTTTTCAGAAATTTTATGGCCCAAAACAATACCTTCATTAACCATAAAATGTCACTTCTCCCAATTCAAGACAAGATTTGTTTGTTCACATCTCTGCAAAACTCGATCAAGATTTCTTAAACAATCATCAAAAGACTTCCCACAAACAGAAAAGTCATCCATGAAAACCTCAACAATATTTTCACAAAAATCAAAGAATATAGCAGTCATACATCTTTGAAAGGTAGCAGGTGCATTACATAGACCAAAAGGCATACGTCTATAAGCATAAGTTCCAAAAGGACAAGTAAAAATGGTCTTTTCTTGATCAGCTTGTGAAACAGGTATTTGTGAAAAACCATAATATCCATCGAGGAAGCAAAAATGAGTGTGCTTAGATAGTCTTTCTAGCATTTGATCAATAAAAGGCAGAGGGTAATGATGTTTTCTCGTTGATGTGTTTAATTTTCTATAATCAATTACTATTCTATAGCCCGTGACAATTCTTTGTGGAATAAGTTCATTCTTATCATTAGGAACAACAGTTATACCTCCCTTCTTAGGGACACAATGAACATGACTTACCCATCTACTATCAGCCATAGGATATATTATACATGCTTCCAGAAGTTTCAATATTTCCGTTCTTACCACTTCTTTCATCTTCAAATTTAACCGACGCTGGTGATCAACAACGGGTTTAGCATCAGGTTCCATATTAATCTTGTGCTAACATAGAGTGGGACTAATGCCCTTAAGTTCATCAAGAGTATATCCAATAGCATCTCGGTGCTTCCTTAGAACTTTAATAATCTTTCTTCTACATGTTCTGAAAGGTTAGCACTAATAATAAAAGGATATACCTTTTTCTCATCAACATAAGCCTATTTCAAAGTATTTAGCAATTGTTTTAATTCAAACACAGGATCAGCTTTATGTGGAGGACCTCCTAGAGTGTCAATAGATAGGTTGTGTTTAAGCAGAGGTTGTTGTTCGAACAAGATTCTATCTATTTCATTTCTTTCACGCATATGAAAATTATTTTCATAGTCTAGCAAATATTGTTCCGAAGGATCAGTAGGAGGTACAACAATAGAAGCAAGACCAATAATTTCATACTTACTAGGCAAATCTTTCTTATGAGGTTTTCTACAAAACTTGGAAAAATTAAATTCATGAGATTCATCACCAAAGCTAACATCGATAGTTTGTTTCTCACAATCTATCCTAGCATTAACAGTGTTCAAGAAAGGTCTACCACAAATAATGGGACAAAAGTCATCTTGTGGGGAACCAAGAACAAGAAAATCAGTAGGGTATTTTATTTTCCCACACAAGACTTCTACATCTCTAAGAATCCCAACTGGTGATATAGTATTTCTATTGGCAAGTTTAATAGTAACATCTGTGTCTTGTATTTCAACTGGTGCTATTTCATTCTTAATTTCTTTGTATAAGGAAAAAGTAATAGCACTCACACTAGCACATATATCACATAAACCATGATAACAGTGATCTCCTATCTTAACCGAGACAACAGGCCTGCCAACAACTGGTCTATGTTTATCCTTTTCATCGGGTTTGGCAATTCTAGCACCTTCATCACAGAAGTAAATAACATGTCCATCAATATTATCGACCAACAGATCTTTAACCATAGCAACACTAGGTTAAAATCTGATTTGTTCAGCTAGTTTAGGTGTTCTAATATAACTTTTGTTAACCACAGTTGAAACTTTAGCATGTTCCTTCATCCTAACAGGAAAAGGTGGGTTTTCAATATAAGCAGTGGGAATAACTAGATCAACATTGTAACTAATATTTTTTTCTTTAGCTTTCACTAGTTCTTTAATTTCTTATTAAATTGGTGGGTGATATTTGAACCACTTCTCCTTAGGGAGATCAACATGAGTAGCAAAAGATTCACAAAAGGAGGGTACTATCTCAGAGTCAAGTCCATATTTAGTACTAAACTTTTGAAAAGCATCGGTATTCATAAAATATTTAACACAATCAAACTTAGGTTCAATACCTGAATCTTTACCTTTGTCGAGTTCCCAATCATAATTCAATAGTCTTCTTCATAAAAAAACCTGTTGGGGATATTACCACTAGGTGTAAACCGGCCAAGCTTGGGCCGGGTTAGCTCTGCTAGTGGTGTAATCATGGAAAGGCCCAAGGCCTGTAGTTGGTTTAGAACTTGTAGCCGTAAACCGGCCTGATGTATGACTTGTATTGTAAGTTAGGAATAGAGAGATACCAACCGGGATACGAATATGAACCGGTTGGGACTCTGCAAACCGACGGGCGTCACTCGTGTATATAAGGGGACGACCCGGCGGCGGTTCAAGGACAGACAACCACAACTCGAGCCTAGGCGAAGCTTGTTTGCTCCCTAGCCATCGAGACTATATCAATTCCATCACAACTAGACGTAGGCTTTTACCTTCATCGAAGGGGCCGAACTAGTATAAACCCTTGTGTCTTTGTGTCCGCTTTAACCCCTGCAAGTAAACCCGTAGCGATGGCTCCACGACTAAGTCCTTACGCTAGGACATCCGCCGTGACAAATCCACGACGGTTTGGCGCCACCGTGGGGCTATCGCACGATGGTTTGACGATCTTGGAGGGCAAGCTCAAAGGACTCGAAGGCTACGTCGTGGGCGGATGACCAAGAGTCGTCCGCGGCGGATCTACATCGACGATGCTGGATGGGGTCCCGAGGCCGATTCAATCGAGTATGGATACCGGGTCCCCTTCGGCGGCATACACGTTTTCATCGGCAGGATCGGAGGGCCTGGGCCTGAGCCGGACATCTGCACCGACCTCATCGAGACGGCTCAGCGCGCGCGACCAGCCCGGGCTAAACCGGCCGTGAAGCATGTCTTCGTTGGAGTCACCCATGGAGGGGAGTACGACGCCGGTTCAGAGCACGGTAGCGAGACCGTCGTTTACTCCGGCGATGAATCTTCAGCAGGAGAGACCGAGTCATTGTACCAGTTGCAGGATGATATGATCAGGGGCTGTTCCGACGGTGACAGTATTCCGGACCCCCCAAGCCAGCTAAACCGGGTTGGAGTGTTCATGGCCGGTACGCAAGCAGCAAACCTCTCTTCAACCGCAGCAGCAATGCTTTCCGGTTCAGCAGCGGCAGCAGGGGCAGGAGGCCCGGTGCGACCGCCGGTTCAAGTTCTGTCAGATCTGTTTGATGCACTAGCAGCGCTCATGGCGGAGGACAATCCAGCAGATCAGGAGGCTCATAACGTAGAAATTGCGAAGGTGAAGGAGCAGATCACGCAAGCTAAAGCGGATCTAGCAGCAGAGAAGGAGCATATGGCTGCGGAGCGGGCCGCTTTGGATGCACAGGCTTACAAACTCATGCTTGACCAGAGCGCGTCACAGGAGGTGTTAAGGCGGAAGTACGGATCGCGCCTGCCATCTGGATTTGACCCTAGAAACCTCTTTCAGACACCCGGAGCCGGACCCAGTAACCCGGCCCAGCACAGGGAGGTAAACCGGATTGAGGCACCAGGAGCGGCAGCGACGGTCCAACCGCGCCTGATGGAGCCCCCGCAGCAGAACACGGTGATTCCTCCACCGGTACAGACGCCCCCGGGCCATTACTCTAACCCTATGGACAATCTTGTTGCGGCTGCTGCACGATTGGAGGCGATCCCAGTTGAAGGAGATTCCCCACAAGCAGTTGAGACACGCCGGGTTAAGGAGCTTCTCCGGACTGCACTGATCCAGCAGGAAGCGTATTCATACAGCCGCGATCGGATTCACTCGCGCCGTCAAGCCGGAGCTACAAAGAAGCGCATGGATGAACCGCCCTATCAAATAACGCGGGACCGTGAAGCGGCCGAGGCAATCACCAGATAGGTGGCGTTCGTGATGCTCGGGAGGTGGTGGATCGGGCCGCACGCAGAGAGGCTGAGTTAGCGGCGCAGATGATGCGGATCAACACACACCGGTTCGCCCTACCACCTTCGCCGGACCAGGAGTCACATCCGCTTTGGGAGTGCCCTGTTTAATCCCCGCTTTACGCAATGTGCGTCTACCTAAGGATTTTAAAGGCCCGCGCAAGGTGCCGAATTACACTGCAGATCTATCCCCTGAAGCGTGGGTTGAGAGTTATGAGATGGCCATGGAGATGCTAGATGTCGATGAAGCCGCGTGTGCAAAGTACTTCACTATGATGATGGAGGGCACAGCGCGTACTTGGTTGAAAAGCTTGCCGCCCAATTCTATCAGTTCATGGGGTCAGTTACGGGCCCGGTTTATCCAGAATTTCAAGGATACATGTAAGCAGCCCAAATCCATAGTAGACCTGGCGGCTTGCGTTCAGGAAGAAGGGGAGTCAACAACCCATTGGGTACGCCGTGTATCTGAGATTTTGCACTCTTCGGACCGGATCAATGCTGACTCGGCGATCATAACATTGGAAAGCAACTGCCGGTTTGAGCCCTTGAAATTTAAGCTGGGACGTATGAAGCGGTTCTGCAATGATATGGGAACCCTCATGGCCGCTTTGGTAAAATATGCCGATTCAGACAGTACCAAGGATCCTGAAGCAGATGATGATGAAGCAGGGAAGGGAAAGAAGAACGACAACTCCAAGCAGCAGCATTTCAAACCGGCGGGTCATGGAAACGGGGGCAAGCGCAAGGCTGATGGTAATCCGGATTTCGTAGCCAACACTAACGCGCAGGACAGAGGCCCGCGGCGCAGAGGCAAGGCGAGTCGGGGTCCGAATGCTAGTGCAAACCGTTTGAATTACTTGTTGAATCAGCCTTGTCCCAAGCATGGAACAAAGGAATCCCCATCGAATCATCTTTGGAAAGACTGTTATATTATGCAGGAGTTCAAAAATTCTGATGCTTTCCGATATGACCAGGGGTCAGGTGGCGGTTCAGGATCCGGTTTCCATGGGCCGGGTCAGGACGGAGCTTCTGGTTCAGGGCATAACCAGGGCAATCTCAATAATCAGAGTAATCAAGGTGGCCAGCAGCAGCAGCAACAGTCAGGCTATCAGAGCCAACCAAAGCAGTTGAATGGCGGGCAGTATCATGTTTTCACAACCACCGACAAGCGGATCGAAGCTTCACAAACGGGCAGTAAACTCTGTTGAACCGGCTTTGCCGCGGTATTTGCGCTGGTCAGAGCAGCCTATCGTATGGAGCAGAGAGGACCATCCCCCCCGGGTTGATAATCCGGGTCAGCTGGCTTTGGTGGTAGATCCTCAAGTTGGGGGCTATAAGTTTACTAAGGTACTTATGGATGGAGGAAGCAGTATCAATATATTGTATTATGACACTTTCCGTCGCATGGGTCTCACGGATAAAGATCTCAGACCGTCCAATACGGTGTTCCATGGTGTAGTGCTAGGCAAATCTGCTTATCCTATTGGTAAGATAGCCCTGGATGTGGCTTTTGGAGATGAACATGATTCCCGGTCTGAAAAGTTAACTTTTGAAGTGGTGAAAATCCGGAGTCCATATCATGCCTTGTTTGGACGGCCAGCTTATGCTAAGTTCATGGCACGACCCTGTTATATTTACTTGCAGCTCAAAATGCCGGGTTATAAAGGAACGATAACGGTGCATGGAAGCCGCCGAGTCGCTTTGGAATGTGAGGAAGGAGATGCAGCTTATGCAGAGGCGGTCTGTGCCACGGAGGAGTTGAAATTTTATAAGGACAATGTTGATCCGGCAGATATGACCCCTTTGAAGAAGCCCACTACAGAGCATGAATCGGATCTGAAGTTTAAATCGGCAGCTGAGACCAAGCTTGTTGACTTTGTGCCAGGCGATTCGTCCAAGCAGTTCACTGTCAGTGCCAACCTGGATCCCAAATAGGAAGGCGCGCTCATCGAGTTCATCCGTGAGAACTGGGACATCTTTGCATGGAAACCATCTGACATGCCAGGTGTACCGAGAGAACTCGCTGAGCACACACTTAATGTGGATCCTAAGTATAAACCGGTGAAACAGTTTCTCCGCCGGTTTAATGAAGAAAGGCGCAAGGCCATTGGGGAAGAAGTAGCCAGGCTTCTGGCGGCTGGCTTTATCATTGAGGTGTTTCATCCGGAGTGGCTTGCTAATCCGGTGCTGGTCCTTAAGAAAAACGGCACCTGGCGTATGTGTGTGGACTACACAGATCTCAACAAGGCTAGCCCAAAGAGATCCTTTTGCTCTCCCCGCATCGATCAGATTATTGATGCCACGGCGGGATGTGGCGTTTAAGTTTTTGGACGCATACTCGGATATCATCGATCAAAATGGCGGTTAAGGACCAGGAGAAGACGGCGCTTATAACTCCCTTTGGAGCCTTCTGCTATGTATCTATGCCTTTTGGGCTCAAGAGTGCCCAGGCTACTTATCAGAGGTGTGTGCAGAATTGCTTGCATACGCAGATTGGCCGCAACGTGCATGCTTATGTAGATGACATTGTGGTGAAGTCAAGACAAAAGGAGACACTGGTGGAAGATTTGAAGGAGACCTTCGACAACTTGCGCATTTATAAGATGATGCTTAATCCGCCAAGTGCGTTTTGGTGTTCGGTGGCAAGTTATTGGGGTTCTGGTGTCTAACAGAGAATCGAGGCTAATCCGGAGAAAATTAAAGCCATCACTTCCTTGGCTAAACCGAAGTGTATCAACGATGTTCAACGCCTGGCGGGCCGGATTGCTGCGTTGAGCCGGTTTATCAGCCGCCTTGGGGAGAAGGCCATCCCTTATACCGATCTTTGAGGAAGGCGGATAATTTTGTCTCGAGTCCAGCTGCCGATGAAGCCTTTGAGGATTTAAAGGCAATTGGCCAACCCGCTTTGTTCTTGCGGCTCCGGTTGACAAGGAACCGCTGTTGTTATATGTGGCAGCCAATGCTCGAGCGATGGCGTAGCCATTGTGGTAGAACGCAAGGAGGCGGGAAAGGAATATCCGTTCAACGGCGGTTTATTATATCAGTGAGGTGCTTATTGAGTCCAAGCAGAGATATCCGCATTGGCAGAAGCTAGTCTATGGTGTTTTTATGGCCAGCCGGAAGCTGAAACAATATTTCCAAGGGCATCCTATGACAGTGGTTAGTTCAGCTCCTTTGGGTGATATCATACAAAACCGGGAGGCGACTGGCCGGATTGCAAAATGGGCCATCGAGCTTGGGCCACATGGGCTAAAGTATATACCGCGCACAGCAGTAAAGTCACAAGCCCTTGTTGATTTCATTAATGACTGGACAGAGTTACAAGCACCAGAGGAGAAGCCGGATCACACATACTGGACTATTCATTTTGACGGATCCAGACAATTGGAAGGCTCGGGGGCTGGAGTCGTTTTAACTTCCCCACGAGGTGATAAGTTTTGTTATGTTCTCCGTCTAATGTTCCCTTGTACTAATAATGCAGTTGAGTATGAAGCCTTGCTCCATGGTCTCCGCATGGCTAAGGAGATGAACTTAACCCGGGTTAAGTGCTTTGGTGACTCGGACCTGGTGGCTCAGCAAGTATCTGGCACTTGGGATTCTAAGGACCCCCTCATGGCCGCATATCGTCGAGAAGTGGATAATATTGCAGGTTGCTTCAAGGGCTATCAAGTGGATCATGTGGATCGCCGAAAGAACGAAGCGGCAGACGCTTTAAGCCGTTTGGGTTCTCAGCGTAAACCAGTTCCACCTAATGTCTTTCCTGGACGTCTTGCACAACCCGTCGATTCAGCTCCCGGTGAAGCGGATTTGGCAATTCCTGATCCGGAGGCTCGGTTGGTGGCGGCGTTACATGCTATTCCGGATTGGGCGGTTCCTTACCTTGCGATATGACTCGAGGAGAGTTGCGAGACGATGAGGTTACGCCGACAGATAATCCGCGCCCAAATCTATGACGATTATTAATGGTGAGTTGCATCATTGCGGTGTTTGAGGCGTTTCAACGCTGTGTTTCCCCGAGGAAGGCTGTGAAATTTTAAAAGAAATCCATGAAGGGATTGCGGGCATCACGCCGTTCAAAGTCCACAGTGGCGAAGGCATTCCGTCATGGATTTTACCGGTTAACTGCTCATCCGTCACGGAGGACTTGGTCAGCGGTGCGATGGATGTCGAAATTCGCCAGCGTGCTCATGTACCGCACAGAATTGCGGATGATCCCAATAACGTGGCCGTTTGCGACTGGGGCTCGATATGGTTGGGCCCTTTAAGCGATCCAAAGATAAGAAGACCCACCTGTTGGTGGCGGTTGACAAGTTCACCAAGTGGGTTGAAGCGGAACACAGCCGATAAGTGTGATGCGCAACAGCGGTGCGGTTCATCAAAAGGTGATTTTCGGTTTGGCTTTCCACACAATCATTATCGACAATGGCACTAATCTGTCCAAAGGAGCTATGAAAGAATTACGTGAACGTGAGCATATCCGCTTGACGTATCGTCGATGGCGCACCCCACCCAATGGGCAGGCGAACGTGCTAATCAGAAATCTTGCGAGGCATCAAACCCCAATTCTGGTTCCATTACGAGAGAACACCGTGGTGCTGGGTTGAAGAGCTCCCATCGGTACTATGGAGTATCAATACTACGCCAAACCGGTCTACGGGGTACACCCCTTTCTTCATGGTTTACGGAGCAGAGGCAGTTCTCCCCAGTGACATCAAGCACGATTCGCCCCGTGTAGCGGCTTATGTTGAAGCGGACAACGAGGTGGCACGACAGGACGCTTTGGACCTATTGGATGAGGAGCGTGATATGGCAGCCGCTCGTTCGGCGATTTACCAGCAAGATCTTCGTCGGTATCACAGCCGCCGGGTTAAGACCAGAGCCTTTCAGGAAGGAGATTTGGTGCTTCGTCTCATCCAAGACCAGACAGATATGCACAAGTTATCCCCGCCTTGGGAAGGACCCTTTGTGGTCAGCAAGAATCTACACAATGGTTCCTACTATCTGGTTGATATTCGAGAGCGTAAAGACTCACGTACATCAGAGGAGGAGACCAATAGGCCGTGGAATATAGCTCATCTTCGACCTTACTACACTTGAGTCATCGGTTCAGTTTATGTACATAGCATAACAATGTATATATTATCTTCGATATAATAAAAATCAGGGCCTCAGCTAAAGCGGGGTCTCTGTCTTTCTTCTCATGTGTGGTTACATGGAGTGTTTCTATTTTTAAAGCGGCCTCCGGTTTACCCCTTGACAGTTATATTTATCACTTGGGGGCTTGGTCGTGTCCGAACCAATGCAACACCTCTTGATAGGCGAAAGCCACCAGATCATTTGGGGACACGGTCACGTCTGAACCGGTCACACCTCTTGGTCGGCCAATAGGGCCAGCGTCACTTGGGGGCTTGGTCGAACCCGAACCAATGTCATGCCACTTGGCGGCGTACTGCGCAAAGAGTCTTTTGGGGACCTGGCCGATTAGCACCATCGCTACGCCTTCGGGGGGCTTGGTTGCGTCTGACCATGGTAATGCCATCTGACCAGCTCCATGAAGCTTTACTTTTGCAAAGAGTTATTGCCTTTGTTGCCATATTTGGTATTCGATTTTTGTTGCGTTTTCAACCCGACGAATATTTTTATCCGGTTTAGCTGTCAGTAACAAGCTGACAGGACACGGTTTGGTATTGCACTGAAGTTTTTTTTTCTGCCCGGTTTACCTTCTTCCGGTTCATCTTTATGGAGTAGCACGGGGGCTTGTGCTGTTTCAGCACGCCTATGTGGGAGTTATTGTCTCCCCAGACGGTCATTGGTTTTTAAAGGCCTCCGCTTCAAGATTGGCTACGCCAGCTTTATGCCCAGATATGGCAGGTATTTGTATTGCATACTCATTGATTTTCGGTACACCAAATATATTGGATGCCATAAACCGGCTGGCGGTGTCACCGCCGCCGAGGTTCAATTTTTTGGATTGCAGGGAGTATGAATCAAACAAAAGTTTCATCGATGCACGAAGGCATCTCCAGGCAGCAAGTTTTGACTAAGGCTATTACAAGGCAACACAGTGCCCAAATGAGATCATTGTTTTTTGGCTAAACAGCCCATGACAGTTGTCTAACCCGGCTACCGGTTCACGACTATTCTTCATCCTCCGCCGCTTCAGCATCTTCATCTCTACCCATCGGCTGGAAATCCACAGTAGTCCAGTCGATTCCCATTAGCGCTTGGAAAACAGCCTCTTCGTGAATCAAAGACGACGGTTCAATGTCAGGTGCGTAAGTATGCTTACGGATTGGAGGGATCAAGTTTTCCGGTTCAAAAGTTGGGGCGGACACACGCTTGTTCTGCTCATTGTATTGGGCTTGATAGTGCTCCAAATCGGCTTCTTCGGCCAATTGACAAGCCAGCGGGCGTACCGCACGGTTTATCGCCCGCAAGTCCTCTTCACTGAAATCTGAGCCATCTTCCTTCACACTGGGATAGCCTTAAGCTGCTTCCACGGGGTCAAAATCCGGTACCCAGGCTTTGGCTCGGATCAAGGCGTTGATGGCTCCGGTTCGTGCAGCAGATACCTTCACCTCTTCAATCCGGGAAGGAAGGACGGATAGCCGGTTCAGGGTATCTTGGATCAGGGACGGCGCTGGATTGTTATGTGACATTGTGGTAATAACGCGCTAGGCTCCGGTATATAACTGCTCCACTAAAGTGTAGACAGCCTTCAGTTTCTTCCGCACGTCATTTCCCAAGTGCCCAACGCGTGTGCCTGCATATGATAAACAGAATAGTTTTAAACCGGAATAATGGTGCAGCAGGAAAAGCATATTACACTTATTCACAGGGAACTTACCGAAGATGGCTGCCGTCATAGAATGCACTTGCCGCTTCACGGCTGTTAGATCATCCACCACCGGTTTAAGGGCAGCTTCAGCATTCTCGGCCCGTTTGAGCAAGTTGGCCTTTTCGGTGGCCCAGACCGCCTGTTCCTTCTTCATGTTTTCCTTCACCTGTTCAGCGGCAGACAAGGCACTGGTTAGCTCCTTCTTGGCTTTTTCTGTCTCGGCCTGCTGGGTTTTCAAAGCCGCCTGTAAATCGGCAATCCGATCATCCTTGATCTTCACCTCCGCCTGCGCATTGATAGTATGATCAGCCAACAATTCAAGTTAAAGTCTCAACCATACAACACAGTTATATGCTTGCCACTTGGGGGCTAATGTACCTTCAATCTTTCTACTGCTAATACATGACAAAGTCCCAAGTTGAATACGAGTATTCAACTCAGCACTTGGGGGCTAATGGCTATTTGATTCTATTACAGTGTTGTCAGGAAATTTTTGGAGTACCGGTTTAAGTATGCATCGTTAAACCGGCCCTGGTGGCTATGAGGGAAGATTGCAAAATCTATCAAAGAAATTTATCAAGTCCCAGTTTGATCAAAGATTGCAAACCAGCCCTTGGGGGCTACAAGGAGTGTTATACTGGTAATAAGGAAAGGAGTGTTACCTCAAACTTGTCTCTCATTAGTTTCACCAAGCCAGCTTCATAATCACGGCTCTTCAGAAAGCCGGTTCGGTATCCGAATGAAGATCTTGGGCGCTTAAAGCGGCATATGTTTCCAGCTCGGCAGCCCACTTTCCTTTGTTCAAAGTTGAAGAATCCTCCTTCACAGTATGCCGGGTTAGAGTTGCAGCGTTCCCCGGTTCAGAGTGGCCTGTTCCAGTAATCACAACGTCGTCATCTTTCGATTCGACGGATCGTGTAGGCACAGCTGTTTGATATGACGTGAGGCTTTTCAGACCGGACAAGATCGGCAAAGCGGATCAATGACATTGAAACATTCACAGCCTCTCCTCAGAATAACATCTTCTTGAACCGGAGGGTCATTTGGAATATCTTCAGAGGCAACATTTTTGAGATCTGGCGCCCGCTCATGATCTGAAGCGGCAGCCTCTTCAGCTGTTTTGTCCAAGCGAGCCTTCTTGCTGGGTTTCGGTTTGGTTCTGAAGAAACAAAGATTCAGGAGCAAGGCGTATACATTACAGAAGAAATCGAAAAGCATATGGCTGTATGAACTTACCCGACGGCTATCTTCAATGGTGGTAGCTGAGTGGCTGACGATTCGCCAGAGGATGAATGGGAGGTGACCTGATAATCGGAGTCGGACGGATTAAGAGGTTGACGGAACAAACCCGCTTTGGAATTTAAGGCAATAAAAAGGTTGGAAACCTCGGTGCGGCGCTTTCGAGCCGGGCTGTTTGGTAAACCGGCAGAGGTAACTACCGTCATTGTGCGGGGGTTGTGCGACGAGCCTCATGTTGCTGTGTCTTCATAAGAAGTTTGGGATCCAAGTAAGCAAGGGGTGAGAAAAGTTAACTTTCCGGTTTGCCCGGCGAAATTTTGGTGAAGGCAAATTTGTTGAATCGGAAGAGAGAATAGTTACCTCAGCAAATCCTGCGTTGTTTGGCTTCAGCGTCATCCCGACAAGCATCGTCATCAATAAGGCGGTAAAAACAAGCCAAGAGAATCAAGTTCGGATTACCCACATCATCATCAATGGCGGATCGAGGCAGCGATAGTCTTCCTCTTGTGGGCGGATTTCTTGACAACTTTTGTTTTGGGCGAATTGGCCGCCCAGCTTTACCCGCTTTGTCTTGAGAGAGTTTTTGCTCCAAAACGGAATGTCGCCTGGATCGAAATAATTGAGAGTTGGATATATGAAAATAACAACGGGTTTTATAATGACACAACGAGACTTACCGCAGGTGGTGCGTTGATGGTGCGATGAGGAGCCAAGCGGTTTGAGCACGAGATGCTCCGGTTCATTCAGCATTTTCCTTCTTCAATCCGTAACTTCATCTTGAGCAGTTCCAGTTTGGTGTGTCGGAGTGGGTCGTCGACACTTGCCGGTATATTGGCACATTAAACCGAATGTCGGCTCAAAGGCAAGATGCCCCAAGATAGCCAAAGCGCGCAAGATCGATTCCACCAAACCGTTGGCCATGAAAGCGGAGTTTGGATAGTTGTGGGGCATATTTGCTTCTCTCTTTGGCGATCGATCTTTGAGGAAAAGGATGATTGTTGCTTAACCGCTCTGGACGGAAGCCAGGTAAAGGATTTTCACCTTCAGGAGAAGTATCTTTGCAATAGAACCAAGTCGCATTCCACTCTTTGGGGTGAGTATGGAGTTTAACATGGGGATAAGTGATCTCCTTCCTCTTACGGATAGCCATACCGCCCAATTCAGTATTAGGGCCGTCGGTGAATTCAGTTCGACGGTTTAGGTGGAAAAGATCTCGAACAGTTCAACGGAAGGTTCCTCTTGTAGATATGCTTGACAAGACTTGAAAGTGGCAAAGGTTGGTAACGGAGTTGGGGCCGATGTCTTGGGGACGGAGCTGAAAATTGGCCATCACGTCCGGTAAAATTTTGACCAGGCGGTTTGAAACCCCGGCCGTGATCCGCGAAAACTACAACTTCTCCTTCCCGAGGTGTGGGAGGACATTCCTCTCCAGAACCCTCAATGGATTGTATTTTGATCATCTAAAGCGCCGATCGATACCAGCTCTTTCAAGCTGTGTCTCGAGACGGGAAGGAACCCAGCTTGCATTCATACACTGTTTGGCCATCATGAGATCTACAAGGAGAAGGATCCGGTTTAAGAAAGTGCTTATTACAGAGTGATTGATCTAAGTTATGATAAACCGGAGGTGGTTCCTATAAATCAGTTCGTCATGAGATGATGTCAGATACGTTCTGGCGGTTCAACAAGGGGACTAATGGTGTACCGATGCCGGTTTAGCAACTTTTTACTATGGTGAGTTAAACCGCCTAATCTTGGCTTCGAAGGTAATTGAAGTCATGGACAGAAACAGGTTTCACACAATTTCATGTTTACTACGGATCAAACGCGGGTTTTCAGAAAACAGGAAATGCGCCGCGGAAGTAAAGAAGAAACGGAAGTGGACTATAAGGCATATATGTATATGCAGAAGATCCATGAGATTAAGATAAGCAAGTACAGCGGATACGCAGGAGTCGTCATTGGTACAGAATGGGATTCATAGCATGGTTCAAGACTAAAAAGATGAAAATGCACGAAGAACAGGGCATGAAGCTCGAACCCTAGAAACAGATCTAAAATGAAGGAACAGACTGAAGAAGGGCAAGAAGCTTACCGGAAACGGAGGAGATGCGGAGAAAGGCCGCAGTGTTCTGGTACGTACAGGTTGATGCAGCGGCCTAGGTCGAAGCAGAAGTTGATGGCGACGGCGGAGCTCCAAAGGCAGCGGCGCGAGGAAGAAGAAGAGGAAGCGAAGGGAGGAAAAGAATGACCCTTCGGTCCTATTTATAAGGCAGTAAAGCTAGGTCAAGCGCGTGAATCCAGGGACTGTCATTAAGGCGTTATAAAGGATAAACTTTAAGATGACGTCATGCCGGTTTACAGTGACCAGAAGCAACGATGTCATGCCGGTTTACAGTGATCAGAAGCAATGACGACGTGACGGTTTATTAAACAAAAGAAGATGTCCAAGATGCAGGTTCTGTGAAGGATTGACATGAACCAGTTCAAATCAATCTGGGGCCTAATGTTGGGGATATTACCACTAGGTGTAAACCGGCCAAGCTTGGGCCGGGTTAGCTCTGCTAGTGGTGTAATCATGGAAAGGCCCAAGGCCTGTAGTTGGTTTAGAACTTGTAGCCGTAAACCGGCCTGATGTATAACTTGTATTGTAAGTTAGGAATAGAGAGATACCAACCGGGATACGAATATGAACCGGTTGGGACTCTGCAAACCGACGGGCGTCCACTGTATATAAGGGGCGACCGGCGGCGGTTCAAGGACAGACAACCACAACTCGAGCCTAGGCAAAGCTTGTTTGCTCCCTAGCCATCGAGACTATATCAATTCCATCACAACTAGACGTAGGCTTTTACCTTCATCGAAGGGGCCGAACTAGTATAAACCCTTGTGTCTTTGTGTCCGCTTTAACCCCTGCAAGTAAACCCGTAGCGATGGCTCCACGACTAAGTCCTTACGCTAGGACATCTGCCGTGACAAATCCATGACAGAACCAGTACAAGAAGTATCGAGCATGGATTGATCATTACGAGAAAGCCGAGCATAAAAATTCTAAATAATATTTTTCTTGAGAGGTCATGATTGGGGCATGAATATAGAATTGACTTAAGCCTCCCCCAAGCTAGAGCAATATTTTCTCCTTCACGAGGCCAATAATTATATATATAATTCCAATCACGATGAACTAGATGCATAGGATAATTTTTTTAATGGAATTCCAATTTCAACCGATTCCAGTTCCAAGATCCAATATCATCGCATAGCCTATACCATGTCAATGCTCTTCCCTTCAAAGATAAAGGGACAAACTTCTTCTTAGCTTCATCTCCGGGTAAACCTCCAAGCTTAAACAATCCACAAATTTCATCCACATATATCAAGTGCATATCAGGATGTTCGGTTCCATGTCATGCATAAGGATTAGCTAGCAGTTGTTCTACCATACCCGAAGGAATTTCATATTCAATATTTTCAGTTGGTGAAGTAGATTGAGGGGCAACTAACTGTGGTTCTAGTCGAGGTGAAGATACCCCAAACAAACCCATCAAAGGATTCTTTTCCATAGTAGCAAGTGACAATAAATTTCAGCACATAGTAATAATGTTTCCTTACCAATTTCCACTTACCAAAAGCGCTTCACTCCCCAGCAATGGCGCCAGAATAGCCTTGATGACCCACAAGTATATGGCTTCAATTGTATCCCTTTTGATAAGTAAGAGTGTCGAACCCAACAAGGAGCAGAAGGAAATGATAAGTGGTTTTCAGCAAGGTAATGTCTGCAAGTGCCAAAATTATAAGTAGCAGAGTAGTTTGATAGCAAGGTAATTTGTAACGAGCAAGTAATGATAGTAGTAAAAAAAGTGCAGCAAGGTAGACCAATCCTTTTGAGGCAAAGGGCAGGACAAAACGATCTCTTATGATAAGCAAAGTGTTCTTCAGGGTACACGGGAATTTCATCTAGTCACTTTCATCATGTTGGCTTACTTCGTGTTCGCTACTTCGATAATTGGGTATGTGGGTGGATCGGTGCTTAGGTGATGTTCTTACTTGAAAAAACCTCCTACTTATGATTAACCCCCTCGCAAGCATCCGCAATTACGAGAAAAGTATTAAGAATAAATTCTAACCATAGCATTAAACTTTTGGATCCAATCGGTACCTTGCGGAATAGCGCATAAACTAGGGTTTAAGCTTCTATCACTCTCGTGACCCATCATCGAATAACTACTCCACGATGCATTCCCTTAGGACCAAATATGGTGAAGTGTCATGTAGTCGACGTTCACATGACACCAGTAAGGGAATCACAACATACATATCATCAAAATATTGAACACATATCAAGTTCACATGATTACTGTTGGGGAACATAGTAATTTCAAAGAAAATCATACGCACACGCAAGATCATGGTGATGCATAGCAACCAGAGGGGAGAGTGTCGTCCACGTACCCTCGTAGACCGAAAGCGGAAACGTTAGCACAACGCGGTTGACGTAGTCGTACGTCTTCACGATCCGACCGATCAAGTACCAAACGTACGGCTCCTCCAAGTTCAGAACACGTTTAGCTCGATGAAGTCCCACGAACTCCGATCCAGCAGAGCTTTGCAGGAGAGTTCCGTCAGCACGACGGTGTGATGACGATGTTGATGATGCTACCGACGCAGGGTTTCGCCTAAGCACCGCTACGATATTACGGAGGTGGAATATGGTGGAGCGGGGCACCGCACACGGCTGGGAGAGATCAACAAATCAAGTTGTGTGTCTATGGGGTGCCCCCCTCCCCCGTATATAAAGCAGTGGCGGAGGGGGAGGGCCGGCCCTCTCTAGGCACGCCCAAGGGGGGAGTCCTACTCCTGTGGGAGTAGGATTCCCCCTTCCCAAGTTGGAGTAGGAGAGGGAAGGGAAGGAGGAGTAGGAGAGAAGGAAAGGGGGGCCGCACCCCCAAACCTATTCCTATTCGGCCTCCTTCCCAAAGGGGGGCGCACCAGCCCCTTGTAACCTGGTGTGCTTCCTTCTTATGGCCAATAAGGCCCATAAATTCACCCCGGCGAATTCCCATAACTCTCTGGTAATCCGATAAATACCCGAATCACCCGGAACCATTTCGATGTCCGAATATGGTCGTCCAATATATCGATCTTTACGTCTCGGACATTTCGAGACTCCTCGTCATGTCCCCGATCTCATCCGGGACTCTGAACTACCTTCAGTACATCAAAACACATAATTCATAATATAAATCCTCACCGAACGTTAAGCGTGCGGACCCTACGGGTTCGAGAACTTTGTAGACATGACCGAGACACGTCTCCAGTCAATAACCAATAGCGGAACCTGGATGCCCATATTGTCTCCTACATATTCTACAAAGATCGTTATCGGTCAAACCGCATAACAACATACGTTGTTCCCTTTGTCATCGGTATGTTACTTGCGCAAGATTCGATTGTCGGTATCTCAATACCTAGTTCAATCTCGTTACCGGCAAGTCTCTTTACTCGTTACGTAATGCATCATCCTGCAACTAACTCATTAGCTACATTGCTTGCAAGGCTTATAGTGATGTGCATTACCGAGAGGGCCCAGAGATACCTCTCTGACAATCGGAGTGACAAATCATATTCTCGAAATACACCAACTCAACATGTACCTTCGGAGACACATGTAGAGCTCCTTTATAATCACCCAATTATGTTGTGACACTTGGTAGCACACAAAGTGTTCCTCCGGCAAACGGGAGTTGCATAATCTCATAGTCTTAGGAACATGTATAAGTCATGAAGAAAGCAATAGCAACATACTAAACGATCAAGTGCTAAGCTGACGAAACAGGTCAAGTCAATCACATCATTCTCCTAATAATGTGATCCCATTAATTGATATGTCTCCATCGTATCTATAATTTTTGATTGTTCCATGCCAATATTATTCACTTTCATATACTTTTTGGCAACTTTTTATATTATTTTTGGGACTAACATATTGATCCGATGCCTCAATGCAGTTCCTCGTCATTGCATGTTTTTGTTTGAAGAAACCCAATATCAAACAGAGTCCAAACGGGATAAAAACGGACGGAGATTTTTTTTGGAATATTTATGATTTTTGCGAAGTAAAATCAACGCGAAACGGTGTCCGAGGTGGTCACGAGGTAGGGGCGCCCTACCCCCCAGCGCGCCTGACCTCGTGGTCCACCCATAAGGCGGTTGAGGCTCTTCTTTTAGGCGCAAGAAAGATAATTTTATGAGAAAGATCTGGTGAAAGATTCACCCCAATCGGACTTACGGATATCCAGATATAAAGGAAACGGTGAAGGGTAGAATCTAAGAACGCGTAAACAGAGAGATAGATCCAATCTCGGAGGGGCTCTCGCCCTCCCAAGCCATGGGAGCCAAGGACCAGAGGAAACCCTTATCCCATCTAGGAGAAGGTCAAGGAAGAAGAAGAAGAAGGGGCTCTCTCCCTTGCTTCGATGGCGCCGGAACACCGCCGGGGGCCATCATCATCACCGCGATCTTCACCAACACCGCCGTCATCTTCACCAACATCTCCATCACCTTCCCACTTCTATATTCAGCGGTCCACTCTCCCGCAACCCGCTGTACCCTCTACTTGAACATGGTGCTTTATTCTTCATATTATTATCCAATGATGTGTTGCCATCCTATGATGTCTGAGTAGATTTCCATTGTCCTATCGGTGATTGATGAATTGCTATGATTGGTTTGAGTTGCATGCTTTATTATTGGTGCTGTCCTGTTGTGCCCTCCGTGTCGCGCAAGCGTGAGGGATTCCTGTAGTAGGGTTTGCAATATGTTTATGATTTGCTTATGGTGGGTGGGGTGAGTGACAGAAGCACAGACCCGAGTAAGTAGGTTGTTTGCGTATGGGATAAAGGGGACTTGATACTTTAATGCTATGGTTGGGTTTTACCTTAATGAAGCTTTAGTAGTTGCGGATGCTTGCTAGAGTTCCAATCATAAGTGCATATGATCCAAGTAGAGAAAGTATGTTAGCTTATGCCTCTCCCTCAAATAGAATTGCAATAGCGATTACCGGTCTAGTAACATAGTCAATTGCTTAGGGACAATTCCACAACTCCTACCACCACTTTTCCACACTCGCTATATTTACTTTATTGCAACTTTATCTAAACAGCTCCTAGTTTATATTTACGTGTTCTTTAATTTCTTGCAAACCTATCCAAAAACACCTACAAAGTACTTCTAGTTTCATACTTGTTCTAGGTAAAGCGAACATCAAGCGTGCGTAGAGCCGTATCAATGGCCGATAGGACTTGGGAGAGTATTTGTTCTACCTTTAGCTCCTCGTTGGGTTCGACACTCTTACTTATCGAAAGAGGCTACAACTATCCCATATACTTGTGGGTTATCAAGACCTTTTTCTGGCGCCGTTGTCGGGGAGCAATAGCGTGGGGTGAATATTCTCGTGTGTGCTTGTTTGCTTTATCACTAAGTAATTCTTATTTGCTGTTCTTAGTTGTTTGTTATCTTTAGTTATGGGTAGGAAACACAAAATACCAAACCAAATTAGTTGTACCTGCTGAACCAATGGTTGAAGAACCACTCAAAATCTATCACACTGCTGAAGCTTATTACTTGGATCATCTTCGATCCCTATGTGCTCGTGCTGAAACCCCAACTAGCTTAGTTGAGGGCAAATCTTTAGATGAGCATGCTTGTTATAAAGTACAATCGTATATCTGAAAAAGGGAAACTATTATGGGGTCAAATTCAATGTTTACAATGCTATGCTTGGAATTTATGTTGGGAATATGATTTTACTTGTTGTTCTGAAAACCCTAAAAAACACCTTCCCTACCAATGTGAGTTTATTGATAATGGGATCTTATCTTCGTAAGCTAAGGGTGTTTATAGTTACTATGATGTTCAACAAATTGAAGAATTTGTTGCTTTTAAGGGTGCTTTTGAAATTGCTTCTTTGATTGAAAAGTATGATGCTAGTCTTTACAAATCTGAAATTTTTTGCCATACTTGAATATTTTTATGAGAATTATGCTTCTAATGCCTATGTTAAACTATATATTGAGAAATTCTCCGCTGTCCAGGAAGAGACTAATATTTTGCAGGAAGTTATGAAAGAAAAAATTGATGAAATTGTGAGCTCATTGGATGAAAAAGATTATGAGGAGATCGAATAACAAAAGGAGGAAGAGCGGATTGATCACCCGTGCCAACCTTATAATGAGAGTAACTCTTCAACTCATACATTGTTTAATTCCCCTTCGTGCTTACCGAAGGATGATTGCTATAATGATTGCTACGATGATTGTTATGATCCCGTTGATTCTCTTGAAATACCCCTTTTTGATGATGCTTGCTATGCTTATGGCCAAGATTCCAATAAGAATTATGCTTATGGAGATGAACTTGCTATAGTTCCTTATGTTAAACATGAAATTGTTACTATTGCACCCACGCATGATAGTCCTATTATCTTTTTGAATTCTCCCGATTATACTATATCGGAGAAGTTTGCCCTTATTAAGGATTATATTGCTGGGTTGCCTTCTACCATTGCACATGATAATTTTGATGAATGTAATATGCATGTGCTTATTGCTCCTACTTGCAATTATTGTGAGAGAGGAACTATATCTCCGCCTCTCTATGTTTCCCATACGCTAGAATTGCAAGAAACTGCTTATACTATGCATTGGCCTTTACTATGTGTGCATGAATTGTTCTTTTATGACATGCCGATGCATAGGAAGAGAGTTAGACTTCGTTTTTGCATGATATATGTTACTTTGTGCTCACTACTAAACTACAAATCATTGTTAATTAAAATTGGCTTTGATATACCTTGGGATCCAGGTGGATTCATTACTTGAGCACTAAATGCCTAGCTTAATGGCTTTAAAGAAACCGCTGCTAGGGAGACAACCCGGAAGTTTTAGAGAGTCATTTATTTCTGTTGTGTGCTTTCATATAGTTTAAAAACAAAAAAAATGAAGAGGGGAACCCAAAACTTTTCAAAAAGAGAAGTGAAAGTGAGATAGACAAGCATTGTGAAAGTGGGGGACGTCCTTAAACTTGTTCAGGCCCATGGGAACTTTGTGAATCTTAATTACAGAAAATTTTCATCAAAAATAATTATCCCCTTGTATAATTCCATTGTATTATAAAAATAATGTGCCAAGGTTTGCCTTTAGGGTGTTTACAATGCTTGTTGGTTTGTACGGTGCAGGACAGAAACTTTGGCTGTAGTGCGCGATTTTAAGTTTTTAACTGGAACGTCAATTGGTTCTGATTCCTTTTGAACTGTCTTTCTGTACAACTTTTTTATTTTTCCTAATTTTAGTAGAATTTTTGTCGTACCATAAGTATGGTGGTTGTTCAGATTGCTACAGACTGTTCTGTTTTTGACAGTTTCTGTTTTTGATGGATAGTTTGCTTGTTTTGATGAATCTATAAATTTATATCAGTGGATTAAGCCATGAAAAGTTATATTACAGTAGACACAATGCAAAAAAAAAATATGAATTGGTTTGCAACAGTACTTAGAGTGGTGATTTGCTTTATTATACTAACAGATCTTACCGAGTTTTCTATTGAAGTTTTGTGTGGATGTAGTGTCTAATCGAGGATGTTTCGATGTGAGAAGAAGGAAGAGAGGCAAGAGATCAAGCTTGGGGATGCCCAGGCACCCCAAGTAAATATTCAAGGAGACTCAAGCGTCTAAGCTTGGGGATGCTGGGGAGACATCCCCTCTTTCTTCAACAAGTATCGGTATGTTTCGAATTCGTTTCGTTCATGCATTATGTGCAAGTCTTGGTGCGTCTTTTGAAATTAGGTTTTTATTTTTCTTTTATGCACCATGCTGGTATGAGATAGTCCTTGGTTGATTTATAGAATGCTCATTGCACTTCACTTAAATCTTTTGAGTGTGGCTTTATAGAATGCTTCATGTGCTTCACTTATATCATTTGAAGTTGGATTGCCTATTTCTCTTTACATAGAAAACCGCTATTTGTAGAATGCTATTTTGCTTCACTTATAGTTGTTAGAGCGTGGGCATATGTAGAAAGAATAAAACTCTCTTGCTTCACTTATATCTTTTTAGAGAGATGACAGGAATTGGTCATTCACATGGTTAGTCATAAAATCCTACATAAACTTGTAGATCGCTGAATATGATATGTTTGATTCCCTGCAATAGTTTTGCGATATAAAGATGGTGATATTACAATCATGCTAGTGGGTGGTTGTGGATTGTAGAAACACTTGTGTTGAGGTTTGCAAGTCCCGTAGCATGCACGTATGGTAACCGTTGTGTGACAAATTTGAAGCATGGGGTGTTTATTTGATTGTCTTCCTTATGAGTGGCGGTCGGGGACGAGCGGTGGTCTTTTCCTACCAATCTATCCCCCTAGGGGCATGCTAGTAGTACTTTGCTTCGAGGGCTAATAAACTTTTGCAATAAGTATATGAGTTCTTTATGATTAATGTGAGTCCATGGATTATACGCACTTTTACCTTTCCATCATTGCTAGCCTCTTCGGTACCGTGCATTGCCCTTTCTCACTTCGAGAGTTGGTGCAAACTTCGCCGGTGCATCCAAACCCCGTGATACGATACGCTCTATCACACATAAGCCTCATTATATCTTCCTTGAAACAGCCACCATACCTACCTATCATGGCATTTCCATAGCCATTCCGAGATATATTGCCATGCAACTTCCATCATCATCATATTCATGACTTGAGCATTCATTGTCATATTGCTTTGCATGATCGTAAGACAGCTAGCATGATGTTTTCTTGGCTTGTCCATTTTTTGATGGCATTGCTACGCTAGATCATTGCACATCCCGGTACACCGCCGGAGGGATTCATAGAGTCATATCTTTGTTCTAGATATCGAGTTGTAATATTGAGTTGTAAGTAAATAAAAGTGTGATGATCATCATTATTAGAGCATTGCCCTAGTGAGGAAAGGATGATGGAGACTATGATTCCCCCACAAGTCGGGATGAGACTCCAGACGAAAAAATAATAATAATAATAAGAGAAAGGCCAAAAAAAGAGAAGGCCCAAAAAAAGAGAAAACAAAAAAATGAGAGAAAAAGAGAGAAGGGGCAGTGTTACTATCCTTTTACCACACTTGTGCTTCAAAGTAGCACCATGTTCTTCATATAGATTGTCTCCAATGTTGTCACTTTCATATAATAGTGGGAATTTTCATTATAGAACTTGGCTTGTATATTCCAACGATGGGCTTCCTCAAATGCCCTAGGTCTTCATGAGCAAGCAAGTTGGATGCACACCCACTTAGTTTCTTTTGTTGAGCTTTCATACACTTATAGCTCTTAGTGCATCCATTGCATGGCAATCCCTACTCCTCGCATTGACATCAATTGATGGGCATCTCCATAGCCCGTTGATTAGCTGCGTCGATGTGAGACTTCCTCTTTTTTGTCTTCTCCACATAAACTCCATCATTATATTCTATTCCACCTATAGTGCTATATCCATGGCTTGCGCTCATGTATTGCATGAGGGTTGAAAAAGCTGAAGCACGTTAAAAAGTATGAACCAATTGCTCGGCTTGTCATCGGGGTTGTGCATGATGGGGGCATTTTGTGTGACGTACATGAAGCATGGCCAAACTGTATGATTTTGTAGGGATAAGCTTGCTTTGGCCTTGTTGTTTTGAAAAGACATGATTGCTTTATAGGTACGCTCAAATTATTACTGTTTTTATGTCAAATGATAGACTATTGCTTTGAATCACTCGTGTCTTAATATTCATGCCATGATTAGACATATGATCAAGATTATGCTAGGTAGCATTCCACATCAAAAGTTATTCTTTTTTATCATTTACCTACTCGAGGACGAGCAGGAATTAAGCTTGGGGATGCTGATACGTCTCCGTCGTATCTATAATTTTTGATTGTTCCATGCCAATATTATTCACTTTCATATACTTTTTGGCAACTTTTTATATTATTTTTGGAACTAACATATTGATCCGGTGCCCAGTGCCAGTTCCTGTCTGTTGCATGTTTTTTGTTTCGTAGAAACCCAATATCAAACGGAGTCCAAACAGGATAAAAATGGAAGGAAACTTTTTTGGAATATTTATGATTTTTGGGAAGTAAAATCAACGTGAAATGGTGTACGAGGTGGTCACGAGGTAGTGGGGTGCGCCCTACCCTCCCTCCCCAGGCGCTCCCCTGAGAATCGTGGTCCACCCATAAGGCGGTTGACGCTCTTATTTTGGCGCAAGAAAGATATTTTATGAGAAAGATCTTGGCAAAAGATTCACCCGAATCGGAGTTACGGATCTCCAGATATAAAGGAAATGGTGAAGGGGTAGAATCTGAGAACGCAGAAACAGAGAGATAGATCCAATCTCGGAGGGGCTCTCGCCCCTCCCAAGCCATGGGAGCCAAGGACCAGAGGGGAAACCCTTCTCCCATCTAGGGAGAAGGTCAAGGAAGAAGAAGAAGAAGGGGGGCTCTCTCCCCCTTGCTTCCGGTGGCGCCGGAACGCCGCCGGGGGCCATCATCATCACCGCGATCTTCACCAACACCGCCGTCATCTTCACCAACATCTCCATCACCTTCCCCATTCTATATGCAGCGGTCCACTCTCCCGCAACCCGCTGTACCCTCTACTTGAATATGGTGCTTTATGCTTCATATTATTATCCAATGATGTGTTGCCATCCTATGATGTCTAAGTAGATTTCCATTGTCCTATCGGTGATTGATGAATTTCTATGATTGGTTTGAGTTGCATGTTTTATTATTGGTGTTGTCCTATTGTGCCCTCCGTGTCGCGCAAGCGTGAGGAATTCCCATTGTAGGGTTTGCAATATGTTTATGATTTGCCAATGGTGGGTGGCGTGAGTGACAGCAGCACAGACCCAAGTAAGTAGGTTGTTTGCGTATGGGATAAAGGGGACTTGATACTTTAATGCTATGGTTGGGTTTTACCTTAATGAAGCTTTAGTAGTTGCGGATGCTTGCTAGAGTTCCAATCATATGTGCATATGATCCAAGTAGAGAAATTATGTTAGCTTATGCCTCTCCCTCAAATAGAATTGCAAGAGCGATTACCGGTCTAGTAATATAGTCAATTGCTTAGGGACAATTCCACAACTCCTACCACCACTTTTCCACACTCACTATATTTACTTTATTGCAACTTTATCTAAACAGCCCCTAGTTTATATTTACATGTTCTTTACTTTCTTGCAAACCTATACAAAAACACCTACAAAGTACTTCTAGTTTCATACTTGTTCTAAGTAAAGCGAACGTCAAGTGTGCGTAGAGTCGTATCAGTGGCCGATACGACTTGATAGAATATTTGTTCTACCTTTAGCTCCTCGTTGGGTTCGACACTCTTAATTATCGAAAGAGGCTACAACTATCCCCTATACTTGTGGGTTATCATTAATCAAATGACAACTCATGTCTATGGCTAGGAAACTCAACCATCTTTGATCAATGAGCTAGTCAAGTAGAGGCATACTAGTGACACTATGTTTGTCTATGTATTCACACATGTATTATGTTTCCGGTTAATACAATTCTAGCATGAATAATAAACGTTTATCATTATATGAGGAAATAAATAATAACTTTATTATTGGCTCTAGGACATATTTCCTTCAGTCTCCCACTTGCACTAGAGTCAATAATCTAGATTACACAGTAATGATTCTAACACCCATGGGGCCTTGGTGCTGATCATGTTGTGCTCGTGGAAGAGGCTTAGTTAACGGGTCTGCAATATTCAAATCCGTATGTATCTTGCAAATCTCTATGTCTCCCACCTGGACTTGGCCCCAAATGGAATTGAAGCGTCCCTTGATGTGCTTGGTTCTCTTGTGAAATCTGGATTCCTTTGCCAAGGCAATTGCACCAGTATTGTCACAAAAGATTTTCATTGGACCTGATGCACTAGGTATGACACCTACATCGGATATGAACTCCTTCATCCAAACTCCTTCATTTGCTGCTTCTGAAGCAGCTATGTACTCCGCTCACATGTAGATCCCACCACGATGCTTTGTTTAGAACTGCACCAACTGACAGCTCCACCGTTCAATATAAACACATATCTGGTTTGCGCATTAGAATCGTCCGGATCAGTGTCAAAGCTCGCATCGACGTAACCATTTACGACTAGCTCTTTGTCACCTCCATAACGAGAACATATACTTAGTCCTTTTCAAGTATTTCAGGATATTCTTACCATTCTCCAGTGATCCACTCCTGAATTACTTTGGTACCTCCCTGCTAAGCTAATAGCTAGGCACACATGAGGTCTAGTACACAGCATTGCATACATGATAGAGCCTATGGCTGAAGCATAGGGAACATCTTTCATTTTCTCTGTATGTTCTGCAGTGGTTGGGCATTGAGTCTGACTCAACTTTACACCTTGTAATACAGGCAAGAACCCTTTCTTTGCTCGATCCATTTTGAACTTTTCAAAACTTTATCAAGGTATGTGCTTTGTGAAAGTCCAATTAAGCGTCTTGATCTATCTCTATAGATCTTGATGCCCAATATATAAGCAACTTCACCGAGGTCTTTCATTGAAAAACTATTATTCAAGTATCCTTTTATGATATCCAGAAATTCTATATCATTGACAATCAACAATATGTCGTCTACATATATTATCAAAAATGCTACAGAGCTCCCACTCACTTTCTTGTAAATACAGGCTTCTCCAAAAGTCTGTATAAAACCATATGCTTTGATCACACTATCAAAGCGTTTATTCCAACTCCAAGTGGCTTGCACCAGTCCATAAATGGATCGCTGGAGATTGCACACTTTGTTAGCACCTTTTGGATCGACAAAACCTTCTGGTTGCATCATATACAACTCTTCTTCTAGAAATCCATTCAGGAATGCAGTTTTGACATCCATTTGCCATATTTCATAATCATAAAATGTGGCAATTGCTAACATGATTTGGATAGACTTAAGCATCACTACGGGTGAGAAAGTCTCATCGTAGTCAACCCCTTGAACTTGTCAAAAACCTTTTGCAACAAGTCGAGCTTTGTAGACAGTAACATTACCATCAGCATCAGTCTTCTTCTTGAAGATCCATTTATTCTCGATGGCTTGCCGGTCATCGGGCAAGTCAACCAAAGTCCATACTTTGTTCTCATACAAGTATCCTGTCCTGGAATAGTCACGTCAGATGTCCTCGTGAAAGGACTTAGTTGTGGAGCCATCGCAACTAGGAAGCTTGAAGGGGATAAATCGGGACAAGGGGCACGAGAGAGTTTATACTAGTTCGGCCCCTTACGGTGAAGGTAAGGCCTACGTCTAGTTGGGTTGGTATTGATGTTTTGATGACCAGGGAGCGAGATACGCTATGCCCGACTCTCGATGAGTTGTTTCTTGCCCTAAGCCGCCAGAAGGTCGTCCCCTTATATACACGGGTTGACGCCCTGTGGCTTACAGAGTCCCGGCCGGCTTATAAACAGTGTCTGGCTCGGTGACTAGCTAAATCTACCTTATGTTACAAGTCATGCCATCATGGCGGTTTACTACAACGGGCCTTAAGCCGCCGGTGGGCCTGAAGCCCTTTATTGAATCGCCATCTTCATGCTTGGTCTTGGGCTTCCTCTGATGAGTCTTCTTTGTGTAACCCGGCCCCTCCCAGGCGGCTTACACAAATAGTCATATCCCCAAAATTAGGCCCCAGATTGATTTGAACATGTTCATGTTAATCTTAAAAATATACTTCTAAAGAATAAATCTTCAGTCTTCTGACTATACAGAGGGTTTTCTTTAACCCGTCGTGACGTCATCTTCTGGATCCATCTTAACCCGGTGTGACGTCATCCTTTCTTTAATTCATTTTCTATTCCATCGTATCCTTCAACGGATCTCTGCCTTTATTGATTGTCCCAAAAATCGAGGCGTCGGGGCCGCTGGATAGTAATTATTATCTCCTCGTTTCCCGCACCGTCTCAGTTATCCTCTCCCTTATAAATAGGCGCGACTTTAGGTCTTTCATTCTTCTCCTTCCAGTCGTCTTCTTCCTCTCCTCTCTGCCACTCGAGCTCCGCCGCCGCTGCCGTCGAACCCCTTGTCTTCATCGACTCAGGCCGCTGCATCAACCTGAATCCGACCAGAAAAAGATAGCGAACCTCCGCAGCTCGTCCTCATCCGTGAGTTCCTCTCCCCCCCCCTGTCGGTGTCAAAACCGGCGGATCTCGGGTAGGGGTCCCGAATCAAGGCGTCGGTGGATGGTAACAGAGACGAGGGACACAATGTTTTACCTGTGTTCAGGCCCTCTCGATGGAGGTAATACCCTCGTCCCGCTTGATTAATATTGATGATATGGGTAGTACAAGAGTAGATCTACCACGAGATCGAGGAGGCTAAACCCTAGAAGCTAGCCTATGGTATGATTGTTGAGATGTAATGTTGTGTCCTACGGACTAAAGCCCTCCGGTTTATATAGACAACGGAGAGGCTAGGGTTACACAGAGTCGGTTACAATGGTAGGAGATCTACATATCCGTATCGCCAAGCTTGCCTTCCATGCCAAGGAAAGTACCTTCCGGACACGAGCCGGAGTCATCTTCTATCTTTGTAGTCTGGGAGTCCGGCGGATATTGATAGTCCGGCTGTCCGGACACCCCCTAGTCCAGGACTCCCTCACCACCTCTCTTAGATCTGCATTGGAACTCCGCTGAGTTCGTCGGCGTTCATCACTGCCCGACGCAAACCCTCGCTAGTGTTCATCTCCAATGCCCCGTTTAGATCATAAAACTGTGCAGAACTGCTGCGGTAGTTGTTTGTGTTGATCTTGCAAAGAAATAGATCTCATTTTCCTTGTTTAGAAACCCTCTTCAAGTGTATGAACTTCTCTGTCCTGTTTTTTGGTCTAGAAAATTTTTCTTTCAGAGCAATCCATTGATCCAGAATAATAGTCGTCGTCTGTGAAACTTGTTTCTATCACCCAGAAAGCTTTCTTCTAGAAAATTCCTTTTAAATACCACTATCTAGGTGTCCGGTTTAAATAAAGGATACTGAACTGTAAGCCTTGCCTTCTTCTCTTGGCCTTTAAGAATTCTTGAATTGGTCTTGACACTGGTAGCGGCTTAAATATTTCGGCGCAATCACCCTTATATCATTAGGCCCCTTTCTTAAGCCGCCACTTTAAATAATTTAGATATTTCTCTCGGGTTAAAGTTGAACCGGAGCTTTCTTATTTTGTCGTAGGCCAACTGTTGTCATGGCTCCTAAGGCGGCCAAAGCCACTGTGACTTGCAATTGGGTTCCATCCACAGTAACCAAAAGCAAACTTGCCGAGTTTGTGAAATCTGGCCATCTGCCAAAGAAGGAGGCCATGTCTTATCGTGCCCCTCACCCGTCTGAGGAGATACCTCAACCCAAAGATGGGGAGGTAGTAGTTTTCACAGATCATATGAACCGGGGATTTGCCCCTCCCGGCTCAAAATTCTTCAGGGAAGTTTTGGATTTCTTTGATCTGAAGCCTCAAGACATTGGACCCAATTCTGTGTCAAATCTGTGCAATTTCCAAGTCTTCTGCGAGATATACCTAGGAGAGGAGCCAAGTCTTCTACTGTTCAGAGAACTTTTTTACTTGAACCGGCGGAATGAACGTGCCAACAGGCCTAGTCTTGAGCTTGGCGGCATCTCAATCCAGCGGTGGAGAGATTGCCTTTTTCCTTATGCTGAGCTACCGAGTCACCCAAAAGACTGGACCAGACGTGGTTCTACTGTCAAGACACCTCTCCGGCTAATGAGAAGCCTCTGCCCGGCTTTCGTTCCTTGCATCTTGAGTCCAACCATCATCTGGCAGACAAGTTGACTGCTGTTGAGCGCCTCCCTCTTAATCCCACCATCAAGAAGATCAAAGCCCTTTTAGGTAATGGGTTAAGTGGCGTCGATTTCGTCCGGGTCTGGGTCACCTGGCGGATACTACCATTAAGCCGCCGCTCCGGCTTAATGTGTACTTACATAGGCGAGAAGGAAGACCCAATGCATCATAGCCCTGAGGACTTACTAGATGATGTGATAGATGCTATAGTCCAGTCACTATTGAAGGAGGGCACTGTAACCAGTAATACCTTCGGTTTACTTCCCTTCTGCAAGAAGAACCCTGCTCCTGCGGTAAGTTACTAATCTTCACAAATACTCTTTAATATGTTACCTTCTTGTGGTTATGATTCTTTATCTTTTTCCACAGGCCGGTGATAATTTCTGGAAGGTCGAGTATGACCATGAGGCTGCCAAACAGACCAGGGCTGCCAAAAAGACTGAAAGGAAAGCCGCCATGACGGGCACCTCTAAGAAGAAGAAACCCAGCACCTCTGATATGCTCAAATTGGACGACTCTTCTTCAGATGAGGAAGAGGTAATCTTTTGATTTTCTTTAACTTCTTTGTCATTATTTTACTGACATTTTATCCTTTCAGGAGGATACAATGAACAGTCAAGCAATTGACGAAGAGGTAACTATAATCTCCTCCGACTCAGAGCCTTTGCCAACGCAAAAAATCCGAAGGGTGACCCGGAAAGTAAGATTTTCACATCCTCTAGCTTACCAAGATCCTCAATTTCTTTTGAAGCAACAACAACTTGAAAACCGATGGCAGACTCGGGCCAACCAAGACGCAGAGCTTTCCTCCGGCTTACCCAACGCAACCAGGAAGCGTCGGACCGAGGTTATCTCCGATTTACGTTTTGCTTTACCTTTGGCGGGTTTGATTCGCCAACCTCTCAATTCATCTAACTCCAATTATCAGGATACCTCTCCTTCTTGTGACGAGTCGATGCAATCAAACATGTCGTCTTTTAAAACAGCTCTCGGGTAATGCAACCTTTCTTACTTTAAGTTTTTCCATGCTTATACTTTGATACTCATCCTTCCACTTTGATTGACAGCCTGCGAGTGAAGCCCAGCAAGAGGGCAAAGAAGAATAAGCCGTCCCGAGACCCGGTGATCACTGAACCGGCGCTTGACTCATCTTTTCCGAACAGCTGCACTCATCAGCCACTGCCTGAACCGGCTTCTGACATTCCGGTCCCAACCTCTAACCAGCCTGCAGAAGACGTTATCCACAACTCGGATGACCCGAAAATTCCTAGCCTGGTCAAAACGACTGACCCAGAAGTTGAAATTGTGAAAAGCCAATATGTTGAACCGGGCCGGCCTACTATTCTTGCCCAATGTACTGCCAAGGAGGAGTTTGCCCAGCGTCAGAAAGCCAGACAGGACATTACTGATTATACTCACCTAAGCATTGGTGATATAGTCTCGGGCTATCTGAACCAAGTACACAATAGTCGTGACCTGGAAATTGACATGGTGAAGCAAATACAACACAAATCTGAGGTAAAACTTTATACTTTTACTCTGAACCTTACTTACTGTACCAGCCCCCAAGTCTACAACTTATGAATGAATATGCTGTAGACTTAGAAATCTACTTACCGTTAGCTTGTCCGGCTTAAAGTGAATACATTTAACCCGGTGATAGCATGAAACTTTGAATTTGTGTTACACATTAGCCCCCAAGTGTCAAGTATCTTTACTTGTAAAGTGCTTGAGACTTAATATGTATGACTTGGTAGGATAAGTTAAAAAGTTCTTTAAGCATACATTAGCCCCCAAGTGCCAAGTATCTTTACATGTAAAGTGTTTGGGACTTGAATGTTATCTTACCATGATTCTTACCATAACCTGATGTCAATGCAGGCCACCATAAGTCAATTTGAGTCAGAGATTGCTGATCTGAAGAGCCAGTTGAAAACCCAAGAGCTCGAAACTCAGAAAGCCAACTCCAAGTTTGAATTCAGTGTCTCTGAACAAGAGAAGCTGAAGAAAAATTTTGAACCGGAGAAGAAAACTTGGGTTGATGAGAGGGCTTCACTGGTGACTCGGGCCGAAACAGCACAAGCATCTCTTGCCGAGGCAACAACCGAGCTGTCCGACTTAAAACGGCAGATATCCCAAATGGTCTCAGCCATCTTCGGTAAGTCACTCTAAAAAACCTTAAATATTGTAATCTTCCAAGACTTATTGTAATAGTCGCCTCCGGCTTACTGTTATACCTGTGAACATGCAGGCCCCAGGAGCACCAATCTGAAGGAAAATATGTTGATCAAGCTTAAGGCGGTGTACACCTTAGTGGAGCAGCTGTACTCCGGGTCACAACGTGCTTTGGCCGTTGTGGCCTTATCAAATACCACTCCTCGCCTCCTACAAGATGTGCTAAGGCATCTCTCAGTACTACCCCCTGAATTCAGGATTTAAGGCGGGCATCTGTGAGAGCCGGAGCCGTGGCCGCATTAAGCCGGGCAAGAGCATGGGTGCCAGAACTTGACCTTGCTGATCTCTCTCTCGGATATCCAAGCCTGAAGGAGGACGGCACTGCCTTTGACGACCAAGACTTCACTGCCTGTGCCAAAGTCGTACGTCCCCTGGCGACTCTCATTGGGAACGATACTGATCTTACTAAGTATTCGCCGGGCTATGATAGCGAGAACCGGAGAATCCCAAACGTCCCATATGACCAAGTTAGCCTGATCCCTCCAACGCGTGAGCATACCTTTGCCCCTGAAGTGGACCCGGCCAGTTTAATAGATGATGAGGCTGAATTTGAAGCCTTGAGCGGCATTGACTGGGCCTCATCCACCTTCCAGGACAAAACAACCGAAGGAGAGGCGGGGAAGGATAACCCGGAGTCGTCAAGCCAGCCGGAGGAATGAACCGCCAGGCGTGTTACAACCTTTGCAAAAACAATGCTTTACTTTGTTTAGACTCGGGGAGTCTTGTAATAGGATAGAAAAACTCCTTTATGATGGTCATGCCCTTGCGCATGTTTATGGTGCTTATTACTTTTGTAAGCTGCCATCACTATATTTTGCTGGCTTATGTGAACCATGTATTTCCTTGATGTTTAACTTGCTTTACCTTACCCTGCACATAAACAAGTAAAGGTTTCCTTGGCGGTTTACTGCGCCAGGGGGTTATAGAGTACTGATATCCCGGAATATGACCAAAAGACATCATATATAGGCCGGTTCATGATTATTTAAAATATAATCACAACAGCATACTTGTAACCCTTTTGATAGTTTTCCCGGCTCACTTGAGGTCTTACCTGGCACTTTTAGAATCTGAGGTAACCAATAGCAAACCGGAAGAATCAAGAACCATCTCCTCAAGAAGGTTTCAATGATAGTTAAAGTATTTATATTTATAAGCAATGTTCACAGGCTCCTGATTCGAATACGATCAGAGAACCGTCCCAAAGGGGTTAAGCTAAGATTCGGATACGATCATATAGCCCCCAGTGGCTTTGGCGATGCCGATCAAGTGGGTATCGACAGCTATGTTCTCTTTGGTTCGAATACGACCTATGTTTGAACAGGAAGCCCCCAAGTGAACATAAGAGTTGTTTAATGATACTGATTCGAATATGATCCACGTCAGACCCAAAGGGGTTAAGCTATGATTCAAATATGATCAAGAAGCCCCCAAGTAGGTTTGGTAGTATGCCGATCAAGTGGGTATCGACAGCTATGTTCTCTTTGGTTCGAATACGACCTATGTTTGAACAGGAAGCCCCCAAGTGACCATGGCTAGATTCAGATATGATCATAAGCCGGACCAAAGGGAAAGCCAGATTCAGATATGATCCTTCCCCTGTTGGTAGTGTCCATCACCTGATAAAGAAGACATAAAACATTCTTTATGGGAAAAAAGGACAGAGGTCCTGCTTTATTGCTTTATATAATATGTACACCGTCAAAAGTATATACATCTTAAGAACTAGTGACTTAAGTATAGTAAGGCCGGAGATGAGCTATATTCCACGGCCGGCGGGTCTCCTCCTCCGATTTAAGTGATTCCTTGTGCTCTCGAATATTGATGAGATAATATGACCCGTTGTGTAGATTCTTGCTGACCACAAAGGGCCCTTCCCAAGGCGGGGATAGCTTGTGCATGTTAGACTAATCCTGGATGAGCCGGAGCACCAAGTCGCCTTCCTGAAAGGTTCTGCTCTTAACCCGACGGCTGTGATAGCGGCGCAGGTCTTGCTGGTAAATCGCCGAGCGGGCTATTGCCAAGTCTCGCTCCTCGTCCAACAAGTCAAGTGCATCCTGACGAGCCTTTTCGTTATCCGCCTCAACATAAGCCGCCACACGGGGTGAGTCGTGTCGGATGTCACTTGGCAGGACTGCCTCTGCTCCATAGACCATGAACAAAGGTGTGTATCCCGTAGATCTGTTAGGCGTAGTGTTGATGCTACATAACACGGAAGGTAACTCCTCCACCCAACAACCCGGAGTCCG
Source organism: Aegilops speltoides (assembly GCA_021437245.1). Taxonomy (NCBI): domain Eukaryota; kingdom Viridiplantae; phylum Streptophyta; class Magnoliopsida; order Poales; family Poaceae; genus Aegilops; species Aegilops speltoides. Next base: position 38,972,805 of record CM038141.1, read on the forward strand.
CTGTAAGGGGACTAAGAGCCGGGGTTTGATACCTTTCAGGATCTCTTGATTAGCTCTTTCCGCTTGACCATTGGATTGAGGATGAGCAACAGCCGAAACATCAAGCCGGATATGTTCTCTTTGACAGAACTCTTCCATGGCACCCTTAGAGAGATTAGTGCCATTATCAGTTATGATGCTATGTGGAAAACCAAAACGAAAGATCACCTTTTTCATGAACTGAACCGCCGTGGCTGCATCACACTTACTGACCGGCTCTGCCTCAACCCACTTGGTAAACTTGTCCACTGCCACCAGTAGATGTGTCTTTTTATCTTTAGACCTTTTGAAAGGTCCAACCATGTCAAGCCCCCAGACTGCAAACGGCCAAGTGATTGGGATTATCCTCAATTCTTGAGCCGGCACATGAGCTCGTCGTGAGAACTTTTGACAACCATCACATTTACTGACTAGATCCTCCGCATCAGCATGAGCCGTCAGCCAATAGAAACCATGACTAAAAGCCTTGGCTACGAGAGACTTTGACCCGGCATGCTGGCCACAATCCCCTTCATGGATCTCACGAAGTATTCCTTGGCCTTTTGTAGGTGACACACAGCATTGAGACGCCCCCGTGACGCTTAGATGATGTAACTCGCTGTTAACAATCGTCATGGATTTGGAGCGCCTGATAATTTGTCTCGCCAAGGTCTCATCCTCCGGCAACTCACCTCGGGTCATATAAGCCAAGTAGGGCACTGTCCAATCCGGGATAACATGAAGAGCCACCACCAGCTGTGCCTCTGGGTCTGGCACTGCTAGCTCTTCCTCGGTAGGCACCTTGACATAAGTGTTATGTAACACATCGAGAAAGGTATTGGGCGGCACCGGCTTATGTTGGGATCCCAACCGGCTTAAAGCATCAGCCGCCTCATTCTTCCTTCGATCGATGTGCTCCACTTGATAACCCGTGAAGTGACCAGCCACAGCATCTACCTCACGACGATAAGCCGCCATAAGGGGGTCCTTGGAATCCCACTTGCCTGACACTTGTTGAGCCACAAGATCTGAGTCGCCCAAGCATCGTACCCGGCTTAAATTCATCTCCTTAGCCATCTGTAGACCATGGAGTAAGGCCTTGTATTCAGCTGCATTGTTAGTACATGGAAACATAAGCCGGAGTACATAACAAAATTTGTCACCTCAAGGGGAAGTTAACACCACTCCAGCCCCCGAGCCTTCTAGCTGCCTAGACCCATCAAAGTGAATCTTCCAATATGTGTTATTTGGCTTCTCCTCAGGGGCCTGTAACTCTGTCCAATCATTGATAAAGTCCACCAAAGCCTGAGACTTAATAGCAGTACGTGGCATGTACTTCAAATCGTGAGGCCCAAGCTCAATGTCCCACTTGGCGACTCGTCCTGTGGCCTCCCTGTTCTGAATGATGTCTCCCAAAGGGGCAGAACTTACCATAGTTATAGGGTGACTTTGAAAGTACTGCTTCAACTTCCGGTTGGCCATGAACACCCCGTAAACAAGCTTCTGCCAATGTGGGTACCTTTGCTTGTATTCAGTGAGCACCTCACTGATGTAGTAAACCGGCCGTTGAACCGGATGCTCCTTGCCAGCTTCCTTACATTCCACCACGATGGCAATGCTGACGGCTCGTGAATTGGCAGCCACATATAACAGCAAAGGCTCTTTATCAATTGGAGCCGCGAGAACCGGCGGTTCAGACAATTGTCTCTTCAAGTCCTCAAAAGCAGCATCAGCGGCCTCGCTCCAGACAAAAGTGTCAGTTTTATTCATGATCTGATACAATGGGAGGGCCTTCTCACCTAGCCAACTTATGAACCGACTTAAGGCGGCAACGCGACCCGCCAGTCGCTGAACATCATTGATGCACGCCGGTTTAGCCAGAGAGGTAATCGCCTTAATCTTCTCTAGGATAGCTTGGATGCCACTGTTGGACACCAGAAAGCCCAAGAGCTTGCCCGCAGGAACGCCAAACACACACTTGGCTGGGTTAAGCATCAGCTTGTAAACCCGGAGATTATCAAAGGTCTCCTTCAAGTCAGATATCAAGGTCTCCTTTTCTATGGACTTCACCACAATGTCATCCACCTAAGCATGAACATTACGCCCAATTTGATCGTGCAAACAGTTCTGCACACACCGCTGATAAGTCGCTTGGGCACTTTTGAGCCCAAACGGCATAGATACATAGCAGAAGGCTCCAAACGGATTGATGAAAGCTGTCTTCTCCTGGTCCTTAACTGCCATCTTGATCTGATGGTAACCATAGTAAGCATCCAAAAAACTCAAACGTTCACAACCCGTCGTAGCATCAATGATTTGATCAATACGGGGAAGAGCAAAGGGATCAGCCGGACAAGCCTTGTTTAAGTCTGTGTAATCCACACACATCCGCCAGGTGCCGTTCTTTTGTAGCACAAGCACCGGGTTAGCCAACCACTCCGGGTGAAAACTTCAATGATAAACCCGGCCGCCAAGAGCCGGGCAACTTCCTCTCCAATAGCTTTCCGTCTCTCTTCGTTAAAACGTCGAAGAAACTGCCTGACCGGCTTATACTTTGGATCAATGTTGAGAGTGTGCTCAGCGAGTTCCCTCGATACACCCGGCATTTCAGAAGGTTTCCATGCAAAGATGTCCCGGTTCTCACGGATGAACTCGATGAGCGCGCTTTCCTATTTGGGCTCCAAATTGCTGCTGATGCTGAACTGCTTGGGAGGATCACCCGGGGTAAAGTCAACGAGCTTTGTCTCAGCTGCCGATTTAAACTTTAACGCCGGGTCGTGCTCTATAGTTGGCTTCTTCAGGGATGTCATATCCGCCGGGTCAACATTATCTTATTAAAATTTGAGCTCTTTTGTTGTGCAGCCGACTCAGCATAAGCCGCATCGCCTTCTTCACACTCCAGTGCTACCTTCCGACTGCCATGTACAGTGATGGTGCCCTTGTGACCCGGCATCTTGAGCTGTAAATAAACATAACATGGCCGGGCCATAAACTTAGCATAAGCCGGCCGCCCGAACAGAGCGTCGTATGGGCTCCTGATTTTGACCACCTCAAACGTCAACTTCTCAGCTCTGGAGTCATATTCGTCTCCAAAGGCCACCTCCAGCTCGATCCGCTTAACCGGGTAAGCCGACTTACCAGGGACAACTCCATGGAAAACAGTGTTGGATGTTCTCAAATTTTTATCAGTTAATCCCATGCGTCGAAAGGTCTCATAGTTGAGGATATTGATGCTACTACCCCCGTCCATGAGCACCTTAGTGAACTTATACCCACCAACCTGAGGTGCCAATACCAAGGCCAACTGACCCGGGTTATCGACCCCCGGAGGATGATCTTCCCTGCTCCATATGATGGGCTGCTCTAACCACCTCAAATAACGAGGGATTGCTGGCTCAACAGAATTGACTGCTGCTACGTCTCGAGCTTGCGTTGGTTTTCCCTCGGTGAATGGCAAATGGCAAATAATGTAACGGCGCCAGAAATTCTTCTTGCTACGTCTCGAGCTTGCGTTGGTTTTCCCCGAAGAGGAGAGGATGATGCAGCACAATAGCGTAAGTATTTCCCTCAGTTTTTGAGAACCAAGGTATCAATCCAAGAGGAGGTCACGCAAGTCCTCGTGCACTGCACAACACGATAGCAACTCGCAACCAACGCTTAGGGGTTGTCAATCCCTTCACGGTCACTTACGAGAGTGAGATCTGATAGAGATAATATTTTTGGTATTTTTGATAGATAGATGCAAAGTAAAAAGTAAAGGCAAAGTAAAACAAAGCAAGTAATAAAGTGATATAGATTGATATGATGAGAATAGACCCGGGGGCCATAGGTTTCACTAGTGGCTTCTCTCAAGAGCATAAGTATTCTACGGTGGGTAAACAAATTGTTGTTGAGCAATTGACAGAATTGAGCATAGTTATGAGTATATCTAGGCAATGATCATGTATATAGGCATCACGTCTGTGACAAGTAGATCGAACGATTCTCAAGCATCTACTACTATTACTCCACTCATCGACCGCTATCCAGATGCATCTAGAGTATTAAGTTAAAAACAGAGTAACGCTTTAAGCAAGATGACATGATGTAGAGGATAAATTCATGCAATATGATAAAACCCCATCTTGTTATCCTCGATGGCAACAATACAATACGTGCCTTGCAACTCTTTACATCCTCGAGTAAGGACACCGCAAGATTGAACCCAAAGCCATGCACTTCTCCCATTGCAAGAACTACCAATCTATTGGCCAAACGAAACGGATAATTCTAAGAGACTTGCAAAGATAACTCAATCATACATAAAAGAATTCAGAGAAAAATCAAATATTTTCCATAGATAAGTTGGATCATAAACCCACAATTCATCGGTGTCAACAAACACACCGCAAAAAGAAGATTACATCGAATAGATCTCCACGAGAGAGGGGGAGAACATTGTATTGAGATCCAAAAAGAGAGAAGAAGCCATCTAGCTACTAGCTATGGACCTGAAGGTCTGAAGTAAACTACTCACACTTCATCGGAGGGGCTATGGTGATGATGTAGAAGCCCTCCATGGTGGATGCCCCTTCAAGGAGACTCGGAATAGGCCCCAAGATGGGATCTCGTGGATACAGAAGGTTGCGGTGGTGGAATTAGGTTTTTGGCTCCTGTTCTGATCGTTTGGGGATACGTAGGTATATATAGGAGGAAGGAGTACGTCGGTGGAGCTCCGAGGGGCCCACAATGTAGGGGGCGCGCCCAAGGGGGCGCGCCCTCCACCCTCGTGACCGCCTCGTGGCTTTCTTGACGGAGGGTCCAAGTCTCCTGGATCTTATCTGATGAGAAAATCACGTTCCCGAAGGTTTCATTCCGTTTGGACTCCGTTTGATATTCTGTTTCTTCGAAACACTGAAATAGGCAAGAAACAACAATTATGGGCTGGGCCTCTGGTTAATAGGTTAGTCCCAAAAATAATATAAAAGTGGAAAATAAAGCCCAATATAGTCCAAAACAGTAGATAAAGTAGCATGGAGCAATCAAAAATCATAGATACGTTGGAGACGTATCAAGCATCCCCAAGCTTAATTCCTGCTCGTCCTCGAGTAGGTAAATGATAAAAAGAATTTTTGATGCGGAGTGATACTTTGGCATAATTTCAATGTAAATCTTCTTAATCATGGTATGAATATTCAGATCTGAAAGATTCAAGATAAAAGTTCATATTGACATAAAGATAATAATACTTCAAGCATACTAAGTAAGCAATTATGTCATCTCAAAATAACATGGCCAAAGAAAGTTCATCCCTACAAAATCATATAGTTAGGCTATGCTTCATTTTCGTCACACAAAGATGTTCCCAACTTCTATACCCCCGATGACAAGCCAAGCAATTGTTTCATACTCAAATAATCTCAAACTTTTTCAACCTTCACGCAATACATGAGCGCGAGCCATGGATATAGCACTATGGGTGGAATAGAATATGATGATGGGGATTGTGTGGAGAAGACAAAAAAGGAGAAAGTCTCACATTGACGAGGCTAATCAACGGGCTATGGAGATGCCCATCAATTGATGTCAACATGAGGAGTAGGGATTGACATGCAACGGAAGCACTAGAGCTATGAATGCTCAACAAAAGAAAACTAGTGGGTGTGCATCCAACTTGCTTGCTCATGAAGACCTAGGGCATTTGAGGAAGCCCATCGTAGGAATATACAAGCCAAGTTCTATAATGAAAAATTCCCACTAGTATAAACAGACAACTTATGAGACTCACTACATGAAGAACAAGGTGCTACTTTGAAGCACAATATATGAGACTCACTACATGAAGAACAAGGTGCTACTTTGAAGCACAAGTGTGGTAAAAGGATAGTAACATTGTCCCTTCTCTCTTTTTCTCTCATTTTTTATTTTTTTTATTTGGGCCTTTTCTCTTTTGTTTTTATGGCCTCTTTTTTTGGGGGGCTTCTTGGCCTCTTTTTTTTCGTCCGGAGACTCATCCCGACTTGTGGGGGAATAATAGTCTCCATCATCCTTTCCTCACTTGGGACAATGCTCTAATAATGATGATCATCACACTTTTATTTTTCTTACAACTCAACAACTACAACTCGAAACTAGAACAAGATATGACTCTATATGAATGCCTCCGGCAGTGTACCGGGATGGTGCAATGAATCAAGAGTGACATGTATGAAAAATAATGCATGGTGGCTTTGCCACAAATACGATGTCAACTACAAGATCATGCAATGGCAATATGACAAAAGTAAAGTATGTCATGATGAACGGAATGGTGGAAAGTTGCATGGCAATATATCTCGGAATGGATATGGAAATGCCATAATAGGTAGGTATGGTGGCTGTTTTGAGGAAGATATAAGGAGGTTTATGTGTGAAAGAGCGTATCATATCACGGGGTTTGGATGCACCGGCGAAGTTTGCACCAACTCTCAATGTGAGAAAGGGCAATGCACGGTACCGAAGAGGCTAGCAAAGGTGGAAAGGTGAGAGTGCGTATAATCCATGGACTCAACATTAGTCAAAAGAACTCATATACTTACTGCAAAAATTTAGAAGCCATCAAAAATCAAGTACTATGCACAATGCTCCTAGGGGGATAGATTGGTAGGAAAAGACCATCGCTCGTCCCCGACCGCCGCTCATAAGGATGCACAAGCCAGGTACACTTCATGCTTCAAATTTGTTACACAACTTTACCCATACGTGCATGCTACGGGACTTACAAGCTTCAACACAAGTATTTCTAAAATTCACAACTACTCAACAAGCACGACTTTGATATTATTACCTCCATATCTCAAAACAATTATTAAGCATTAAATTTATCTTAGTATTCAATTCACTCAAAAGAAAGTTTCACATATCTTGATCACTAAGTATATTAACATTAAGCAAATTACCATGCTATTAATGACTCTCAAAATAATCTAAGTGAAGCATGAGAGATCAAGTTTCTTTAAAACAAAACCACCACCTTGCTCTAAAAGATCTAAGTGAAGCACTATGAGCAAAACTATCAAGCTCAAAAGATATAAGTGAAGCACATAGAGTATTCTAACAAATTCCAAATCATGTATGGCTCTCTCAAAAGGTGTGTACAGCAAGGATGATTGTGGTAGACTAACAAGCAAAGACACAAATTGGAGGTTCTCATCGGAGGAATACCCGAGATCCTCCATCCCCAGCTGCGCCAGCTCCTTGTCGATGGATGCGGCAATATCCACGAGACCCTTCGTCCAATGCTCCACATTCTCCCTAAAAGTGTTCTGGGTGATGGCAGCCCTCGCCAGCAGCGCCTCGTCGGCTTTGATCTGCTCCTTCAAGGCCACCTCCTGCTCCCTGGCGCCGTCCAGCGTCTTGGTCAAAGTAGTCAGCTTTAACTCAAGATCTGCGTTGGAGTCCTTGTCGGCGCTAAGCTCCTTGTCCTCGGTCTCCATCGGCTCCGTGGCAGAGGGATCTGACGGCCGGAAAAAGGAGAAAAGTCAAGCAAATATCCAAAAAGAAGATCAGAAGAAGAAGAACCCAAGGGAAGTTTTCGAGCAAGAGGATTACCTGTACTGGGTTCTATAGTCGTGGTCTCCGCCACCGGGGGGTCGCTGGTGCTGTCCTTTGCCGGAGAACTCTCCCTTGCCGGAGACTTCTCCCTTATCGGAAAATTCTCCCTTGCCGGAGAACGCTCCCTTGCCGGGGAATCCTCCCTTGGCGGTGTAGTCGAAGCAGATGGCATGTCAGGGGCGGCTTCCGGGCGCTCCTGGTGAGGCTGCTCTGCTCCTACACAAACCAAAAGTCAGATGTCAGCAAAGAAAGAGCACCCATGCACGCCTAACAGCGGGAAGTAAACCATATACTTACGCTAGGGGCTACGCTGGGGGCTGCTTTGGGGGATAGTTGCCGGGTCCGGCAAGGTGGTCTCGGGCGCACCCCCTGCTGTCGTGGTGGGTTCGTCCTCGATGACAATCACCGGGACCTTGGCTCTCTTCGCCGCTCTCTGGGCCAGAGTCCTGAAAAGGAATGGGTTCGGAGTAAAGCAAATCAGATACAAGACAAAACAGCAAGAATTGAAGAACTACAAGTACAGCAAAGAATCTTACTCTTCTTCTTCCTCGTCGGAGCTAAGCGCGGAGAGGTCGAAATCCGGCCCACCTTCGGCGCGACGAGACGGAGGAGTAGTTTCCCTTAGCAGCTTGGCGGGGGCAGCGGCAGGAGCAGAAGCGGCGGTCCGGGAGGACCCCACTCCAGTTGCCGCAGCGGCGTGAGGCGCTCCCGCGGCAACAGTGCTTGCCACGGTGGAGCGTGTCGCGCAGTGCAGCGGCTGTTGACTCCTCTGCCGCCCTGCTACGTCCCCGGCCTTGCGGAGATGCCTTCTTGGTGGAGCTGGGGGCTCTGCTTGCGGCGAGCTATCTGAAGATGAGGAGGAAGAGGAGTCGGTCTTCGACGAGCCGCTCGCACCCTCGGCGGGCTCGCTCGACTCGACATCAGGCCCGACAAGCTCTCCCTCGCCGGCAAACTCCTCTCGCTCGGCAAGGCTTGCCGCCTCTGCTGCCTCTGCCTCCTCCACGGTGAATCCAAACTCGCCCGCGGCAGCGGCTGCCGCCGCCTCTTTCGCCCTAGTGGCGATGCGCTGCATCTCCGCATCGGTGGTGTCGCGGGTGAGGCTTTTCTGTTCATCAGAGCGGACCGGCACTTCTACCAAGCCATCAAAGAAATCCCGCACGATATTGTCTGCAGGCTCTTGCCAAGTTGGGACAATTCCATGCGAATCGCACAGCGGCATCATTGCACGGATGCGGTCGAGCGAGGAATTGTTGCACAGCGGAACGACACCCTTCGGCAACCTGAACCATTCGGGATGTTGAGGGTCATGCTTGAACAATTCCTTGAGCATCGCGTCCAGTTCCAGGACAGTGAAGTTGAAGTTGAGGCCCGGGCGCAGCCTCATGATGTCCGCCGCACCCCCGAACTCCCAGGCGGGTCTCTTCCTCTCCTGCAGGGGAGCGATGCGGCAGCGAAGAAAATCTGCGCCAACGGCGCCTACAGTAAGCCCGGCAGGCCTAAGGTGTATGATCCGGGTGATGGCAATCTTCAGCCTATCATCTTCCGGGGCCACGTTGCTCCAATCGTTGCCGCGCGCTACTGGGGCTTGGTGCTGGGCGGTAAATGGCTGCGGGTTCTCCTCGACAATCCAGCACCAATCTGCTCTCCATTCCTCCCACTTGCCACGGAGCTCTCCCTCCACATAAGCTTCCTTCTTGCCGGCTCTCGAGATCCAGGCGATTCCGCCAGATAAAGGCTCCCCTCTCTCAACTCGGGGCATAAAGAAGTGGCGAAAAAGAGCTACATTTGGATGGACTCCGACAAAGTTTTCGCAGAGATGTGCGAAAACTGCCATGGTCAGAACGGCATTGGGGGTGAAGTCAAGGAGGTGGAACCCATAGGTGTTCATAATGTCGCAGAAAAATTAGAGAAAGGCGGCGAGCCCGCAGAGAAGAACAACACGAAGAAGGATATCCATTCGAGCCCGTTCAAGCGGCGGCGGAGAGTACCTTCGTCTTGTGGATCGCGCGTCTCCGTCGACCAGAAGAGGTAGTAGTACTCCCTCAGCTCCTTCGCGGCAAGCTTGGGGGGGAAGGTTGTCCGCTCCTTTCGCAGCGCCGCGAGCCGCTGTGCCTCGGTCGACTTCACAGCCTTCCCCTTGCCGGCTTTCAGAGCCATGGCGGAGGTGGTGGGGGAGATCGACAGTGTTGGTAGTGCTGGTGGCGATGGGGGGCGGAGCGCTGCTCTCTTTCAGCTTTGGGAAGAAAGGGGGGAGCGGCGGAGATTTCTGAGATTGGATTCGCAACTAGTGAGATGGGCGAACTGCCCCATTTTCCCCTGCTTATAAAGAGGGAGGGGGCGGACGTTCCGTCTTTCCGAATAAAGAAACCACCCACGATCTCTTCCACGGCGCCGCATTCAACGCGTGCCGTTCGGGGAGGGCGCGGTGGATACGGAGTAAGATACGGCGTAACCCAGGCCGCGCGTGCCCGTGCCCTGTTTTGGGCCTGGCCCAATAGCGCTCGGCACCGTGTGTGGCCCAGGCCCGGGGGCTCCTGTCGGTGTACTAGAGTAGGGGTACCCTAGTATCCCATACTTGTGCACGGGCAGTCGCAGCACCCCGCGGCAAAGCTTGCCGGGTGACTGCCAAGGTCCTTCGTGGTTCCTTTGGAGCCATTCAAGAACAAAGTATTCAAGCCAAAGAGACAAGGCCCCGGCAAGAGGAGCTTGCCGGGAATGCGAACCAAGGCATCTCAAGGAACTTGCCACGACGCGCCACGCGTCCCGGCGAGGCCTGGTGAGCGACAAGCTTCCGGACGCGACAAGACAACGACCGCGGCAAGGCGCTTGCCGCGGCAAGCTACCACTCTGTACCCGCGCTCTAGCACATCCACCAAAGTGTCGCCCTGGGACCTTTCCAGGCACGCGTGGCAAGAGGCTGTGCAGCCAGCGGTGCGAGGTGGCAAGCAGCGCTGACAAGATTGCCATCGTGGCAAGCGGTGGCGTCCCTGACGGTCCCTTTTCGCACTGCCGTCAGGGTTAGGTATGATACACTGTACAAGTAGTTGTACCAACCGCAACACTTTTCCATTTTTACCCTTGTCTACGTTGCCACCTGTCGGTGACCCCTTGAGCATATAAAAGGAGGCCCATGTGCAACGTAGAGGGAGGTTCGAAGCGAAAAAACACTAACGCTCGGTCTCGTTAGCAGCTAGGGTGTACTGTAGCATTCAGCTCTCCCGAGCAAGAACTCAATACACTCAGACATGCAGCAGTAGGAGTATTATCTCTCCGGAGAGCTCCGAAGCTGGGTAAACCGCTCGTGTGCTTTGCCTCGATCCGCTCTTCGTGCGATCTCCGCCCCCCGCCGAACCGAAAGGGGCTCGGTGGTGGCCTTTCGCAACCCAGGCCTCAACCTCACCAACGCAAATAATACAAGACGCTCCAAGCAAAACACATATCATGTTGGTGAATAAAAATATAGTTCCAAGTAAATTACCGATGGAAGTGGACGAAAGAGGGGATGCCTTCCGGGCATCCCCAAGCTTTGACTTTTTGGTGTCCTTGGATTATCTTGGGGGTGCCATGGTCATCCCCAAGCTTAGGCTCTTGCCACTCCTTGTTCCATAATCCATCGAAGAATTCACCCAAAACTTGAAAACTTCACAACACAAAACACAACAGAAATCTCGTGAGCTCCGTTAGAGAAAGAAAACAAAAGACTACTTCAAGGTACTGTAATGAACTCATTCTTTATTTATATTGGTGTTAAACCTACTGTATTCCAACTTTTCTATGGTTTATAAACTAATATACTAGCCATAGATTCATCAAAATAAGCAAACAACACACGAAAAACAGAATCTGTCAAAAATAGAACAGACTGTAGTAATCTGTAACTAACGCAAACTTCTGGAACTCTAAAAATTCTACCAAAATAGGAAGTCCTGGACAATTTGTTTATTTATCAGCAGAAAAAAGAATCAACACAAAATCACTCTCCAGTAAAAAATGACAGCTAATCTCGTGAGTGCTAAGGTTTCTGTTTTTCAGCAGAATCAAATCAACTATCATCGTAGGTTATCCTATAGGTTCTACGTGGCACAAACACTAATTAAAACATAAAACCACATCCAAACTGAAGGTCGATGTATTATTTATTCGTAAACATAAGCAAAATCAAAAAACACAAAATAAAATTGGGTTGCCTCCCAACAAGCACTATCGTTTAACGCCCCTAGCTAGGCATTGAGATTATGATGATGCTCACATGAAAGATAGGAATTGAACCACAAAGAGAGCATCAAAAAACATGTGACAAACACACTTAAGTCTAGCATACTTCCTATGCATAGGCATCTTGTAAGCAAACAAATTATCAAGGCAAGCAAAAACTAGCATATGCAAGGAAGAACAAAGAGATGATAGCAATCTCAACATGAAGAGAGGTAATTTAGTAACATGAAAACTTCTACAACCATATTTTCCTCTCTAATAATAATTACATGTAGGATCATAAGCAAATTCAACAATATAGCTATCACAAAACATATTCTTAACACGATCCACATGTATGCAAAGTTGACACTCTTCCAAAATAGTGGGATTAACATTAACTAAAGTCATGACCTCTCCAAACCCACTTTCAATATTATTGCAAACACTATTATCAATCTCATATTCATCATGGGGATTAAATAAATTTTCAAGATCATAAGAAGAATCACCCCAATCAAGATCATTGCAACAAGTAGAGGACATAGCAAAACTAGCATCCCCAAGCTTAGGGTTTTGCATCTTATTAGCACAATTGACAACAAAAGATTTTATAATAAAATCATTCCAATCATGCTTTTTATTCAAAGATCTATCGTGAGTCACTTCACGGATTTCAGGCAAAACCTTATAAAGATAATCTAGTGCATCCAAATTACTAGGAATTGGTTCATCATAATTGGATCCCTTAAAAAGATTGGCAAGCGGATCAAGATCCATGGACTTTTAGCGAGCGAAGATGCAAGCAAAAAGAAGGTACAAGCAAATATAAGATCGAACGGAAGAATGGCGAATAAAACGGCAAGGGTGAAGTGGGGGAGAGGAAAACGAGAGGCAAATGGCAAATAATGTAACGGCGCCAGAAATTCTTCTTGCTACGTCTCGAGCTTGCGTTGGTTTTCCCCGAAGAGGAGAGGATGATGCAGCACAGTAGCGTAAGTATTTCCCTCAGTTTTTGAGAACCAAGGTATCAATCCAGTAGGAGGTCACGCGCAAGTCCCTCGTACCTGCACAACACGATAGCAACTCGCAACCAACGCTTAGGGGTTGTCAATCCCTTCACGGTCACTTACGAGAGTGAGATCTGATAGAGATAATATTTTTGGTATTTTTGATAGATAGATGCAAAGTAAAAAGTAAAGGCAAAGTAAAACAAAGCAAGTAATAAAGTGATATAGATTGATATGATGAGAATAGACCCGGGGGCCATAGGTTTCACTAGTGGCTTCTCGCAAGAGCATAAGTATTCTACGGTGGGTGAACAAATTACTGTTGAGCAATTGACAGAACTGAGCATAGTTATGAGTATATCTAGGCAATGATCATGTATATAGGCATCACGTCTATGACAAGTAGATCGAAACGATTCTGCATCTACTACTATTACTCCACTCATCGACCGCTATCCAGCATGCATCTAGAGTATTAAGTTAAAAATAGAGTAATGCTTTAAGCAAGATGACATGATGTAGAGGGATAAATTCATGCAATATGATAAAAACCCCATCTTGTTATCCTCGATGGCAACAATACAATACGTGCCTTGCAACTCTTTCTGTCACTGAGTAAGGACGCCGCAAGATTGAACCCAAAGCCATGCACTTCTCCCATTGCAAGAACTACCAATCTAGTTGGCCAAACCAAACGGATAATTCGAAGAGACTTGCAAAGATAACTCAATCATACATAAAAGAATTCAGAGAAGAATCAAATATTTTCCATAGATAAGTTGGATCATAAACCCACAATTCATCGGTCTCAACAAACACACCGCAAAAAGAAGATTACATCGAATAGATCTCCAAGAGAGAGGGGGAGAACATTGCATTGAGATCCAAAAAGAGAGAAGAAGCCATCTGGCTAGTAGCTATGGACCCAAAGGTCTGAAGTAAACTACTCACACTTCATCGGAGGGGCTATGGTGATGATGTAGAAGCCCTCCATGGTGGATGCCCCCTCCGGCGGAGCTCCGGAACAGGCCCCAAGATGGGATCTCGTGGATACAGAAGGTTGTGGCGGTGGAATTAGGTTTTTGGCTCCTGTTCTGATCATTTGGGGATACGTAGGTATATATAGGAGGAAGGAGTACGTCGGTGGAGCTCCGAGGGGCCCACGAGGTAGGGGGGCACGCCCAGGGGGGCGCTCCCTCCACCCTCGTGACCGCCTCGTGGCTTTCTTGACGGAGGGTCCAAGTCTCCTGGATCTTATCTGATGAGAAAATCACGTTCCCGAAGGTTTCATTCCGTTTGGACTCCGTTTGATATTCTGTTTCTTTGAAACACTGAAATAGGCAAAAAACAGCAATTCTCGGCGGGGCCTCCTGTTAATAGGTTAGTCCCAAAAATAATATAAAAGTGGAAAATAAAGCCCAATATAGTCCAAAACAGTAGATAAAGTAGCATGGAGCAATCAAAAATCATAGATACATTGGAGACGTATCAACGGCCCTCTTATGAATCTTCTGGTCACGTTTGCATAAGCTAGTGGTAAGTACGTGATACTGCCCACTATTCAATTGCTTCGGGTTGCGCTGATAACCCGACTGCTGCTGCTGCTGCTCTCCTTGACCAGACTGTTGTTGGTTATAGCCTCCTCCTTGACGTCCCTGAAAGCCGGACCCTGAGCCGCCACCTGGGCCATGGAAACCGCCAGCTCCTGAACCACCACCAGACCCATTATGGCCATCATAGGTGTTGGAATTCTTAAACGCCTTCATGATTGCGCAATCCTTCCATAGGTGCGTGGCAGGCCGCTCCCTAGTGATGTGTCTCGGGCAGGGCTCATTGAGTAGTTGTTCTAGAGATGGGCTGACCCGCCGGATCGAGCCGGTTTGCCCTTACGTCTCGGATTGTTACCCTGTGCGTTGGCCTTAGCCATGAACTCCGGGTTACCGTCCGCCTTATGCTTATTGCCATTTTGATTCCTCGAGTTTTGCTGTTGACCCTTTCCATCGCCGTTCCTTCTTCCCTTCCTTGTGTTCTCATTGTCCGACGCGGGATCCTTGGTACTATCAGAATCGGCATATTTGACTAAAGCCGCCATCAGCGTGCCCATATCCTTGCAGTCACGTTTAAGGCGCCCGACTTACGCCTCGGTGCTCAAAGCTACAATTCTTCTCCAACATAAGGACTGCAGAGCCGGCATCCATATTGCCAGATGAATGAATTATCTCCTTGACCCGGCGCACCCAATGGGTGGTGGATTCGCCCTCCCCCTGCTTACAATTGGTTAAGTCCACAATTGACATAGATTGCTTACAGGTGTCCTTGAAGTTCTGAATGAACCGGGCCTTTAACTCTTCCCATGAGCTAATGGAATTGGATGGCAAACCCTTCAGCCAAGACCGGGTTGTTCCATCTAACATCGTGGCGAAATATTTAGCCATCGCCGCGTCACTGACCTCTAGCAGCTCCATGGCCATCTCATAACTCTCGATCCACGCCCTGGGCTGTAAGTCGGCCGTGTAATTCGGTATCTTTTGAGGTCCCTCGAAGTCCTTGGGCAGACGTACATTGCGCAGAGCCGGTACCAGGCAAGGAACACCGCCGGTTCTAGTGGCTACCCCCGCCTCAACAGAAGTCGTCGGATACTTCGGGATGTCCTGATAAGCCGCTACCTGAGCCGCTCATTCGTGCTCCTGACGTATTCGGTCTTGCACCGGGTGATAGCCACCGGGCTGGTTATGGCGTTGGCCGTTGCTTGACAAAGCTTCAGACTCCATGTACCTGCTGTAACTCGGGCTCCGGTTCTGGCGGGCGGCGCTAACCAAGGTGGGGGAGTTGAATGGATTCTGTCCCGGCTATAAGAATAGGTCTCCTGCAGAGCCAAGGCTATCTGAAGAAGTTCTCTGACTCTCTGGGTCTCCACTGCCGCCGGGTCATCACCGTCCATGGGAAGAGCCGCCAAACGTGTTGAAGCTGCAATTAAGTTCTCCATGGGGTTGGAAAAGTGACCCGGGGCGATTGGCACATAACGCGGCGGTGGCATGCTCACGTGAGGTGGCACCGTCTCCCGGGGCTGAGTCGGCCCTCCTGTTCCGGCTGTCATAAGCTGATTGGTCTCTGGCGGGTTACTTGGGCCGGCTCCGGGTGTCGCAAAAAGAACCCGAGGATCGTAATTCGGAGGCAAACGGGACTGAGTTTTCTGATGTCTCCTCCTCATTACCTCATTAGACGTGTTTAGGCTCATTGTGAGCTGGTAAGCTTCTGACTGCAAGCGCTGCGCCCGGGCGTCGAGAGCCGCCCGCTCTGTAGCTAGTCTAGTATCCTCAGCTGCCAAGGCCTCCTTGGCCTGAGCTATCTCCTCACGCACCTGTGCTACCGCTGCGTCATGCTCATCTTTATCTGCAGGAATAACTGTGGCGGTTAACAGGGCCGTAAGCTTGTCCATGAGGTCTATCAGCACCTGAGCCGGTGGGCGCACGGGGCCGCCTGCCCCAGCTGCTCCTAAACCGGACGTTACTGCTGCAGCAGCTGTAGAGTTTAAGTCGGGCTGAGTCCCAGCCATGAAGATTCCGACCCATCTTGGCGGCTCAAAGGGGTCCGGAATACGGATGCCATCGGAACAGCCCCCGAGCACACCGTCTTGCACTTGGTACAACGAATCTGTTGAACCGGCGGACGAATCATCATCCGAGAGGACGGCCGTCTCACCCCTATCTTCAGATCCTTCAGAAAATTCCTCTCCGTGGACGCAGCCCATGAAGGCATGCCTCATGATCGGTTGAGTCCGGGTCTTCCTCGCACGCTGAGCCGTCTCGACGAGGTCGGTGCAGTTGTCTGGCTCAGGGCCCGGCTCACCGATCCGGTCGATGAAGACGTGGATTCCGCTGAAGGGGACCCGGTACCCGTGCTTGATTGAGCCGGCGTCGGGACCCCAGCCTTCGTCGTCGATGTAGATCTTGCCGCGACGACTCTTGGTCATCCGGCCCACTACGTATCCCTTGAGCCCTTCGAAGTTGCCCTTCAAGAACTCAAATCCATCGTGCGCTGGCCCCACGGTGGGTGCCAACTGTCATGGAATAGTCACGTCAGATGTCCTCGTGAAAGGACTTATTTGTGGAGCCATCGCAACTAGGAAGCTTGAAGGGGTTAAATCGGGACAAGGGACACGAGAGAGTTTATACTAGTTCGGCCCCTTACGGTGAAGGTAAGACCTATGTCTAGTTGGGTTGGTATTGATGTTTCGATGACCAGGGAGCGAGATACGCTATGCCCGGCTCTCGATGAGTTGTTTCTTGCCCTAAGCCGCCAGCAGGTCATCCCCTTATATACGCGGGTTGACGCCCTGTGGCTTACAGAGTCCCGGCCGGCTTTTGAACAGTGTCCGGCTCAGTGACTAGTTAAATCTACCTTATGTTACAAGTCATGCCATCATGGCGGTTTACTACAACAGGCCTTAAGCCGCTAGTGGGCCTTAAGCCCTTTATTGAATCGCCATCTTCATGCTTGGTCTTGGGCTTCCTCTAATGAGTCTTCTTTGTGTAATCCGGCCCCTCCTGGGTGGCTTACACAAATAGTCATATCCCCAACAGATCCCATCTCAGATTTCATGGCCTCAAGCTATTTTGCGAAATCTGGGCTCATCAACGCTTCCTCATAGTTTGTAGGTTCACCATGGTCAAGCAACATGACCTCCAGAATAGGATTATCGTACCACTCTGGTGCGCATCTTACTCTGGTTGACCTACGAGGTTCGGTAGTAACTTGATCTGAAGTTTCATGATCAATATCATTAGCTTCCTCACTGATTGGTGTAGGTGTCACAGGAACCGGTTTCTGTGATGAACTACTTTCCAATAAGGGAGCAGGTACAGTTACCTCTGAAGGAAATATGCCCTAGAGGCAATAATAAAGTTATTATTTATTTCCCCATATCATGATAAATGTTTATTATTCATGCTAGAATTGTATTAACCGGAAACATGATACATGTGTGAATACATAGACAAACGTAAACGTCACTAGTATGCCTCTACTTGACTAGCTCATTAATCAAAGATGGTTATATTTCCTAACCATAGACATGTGTTGTCATTTGATTAATGGGATCACATCATTAGAAGAATGATGTAATTGACATGACCCATTCCGTTAGCCTAGCACTTGATCGTTTAGTATATTGCTATTGCTTTCTTCATGACTTATACATGTTCCTGTAACTATGAGATTATGCAACTCCCGTTTACCGGAGGAACACTTTGTGTGCTACCAAACGTCTAACGAATCGGGTGATTATAAAGGAGCTCTATAGGTGTCTCCGAAGGTACATGTTGGGTTGGCGTATTTCGAGATTAGGTTTTGTCACTCCGATTTCGAAGAGGTATCTCTAGGCCCTCTCGGTAATGCACATCACAATAAGCCTTGCAAGCAATGTAACTAATAAGATAGTTACGGAATGATGCATTACATAACGAGTAAAGTGACTTGCCGGTAACGAGATTGAACTAGGTATTGGATACCGACGATCGAATCTCGGGCAAGTAACATAGCGATGACAAAGGGAACAACGTATGTTGTTATGCGGATTGACCGATAAAGATCTTCGTAGAATATGTAGGAGCCAATATGAGCATCCAGGTTCCGCTATTGGTTATTGACCGAGAATAGTTCTAGGTCATGTCTACATAGTTCTCGAACCCGTAGGGTCCGCACGCTTAAAGTTACGATGACAGTTTTATTATGAGTTTATAAGTTTTGATGTACAGAAGTTTGTTCGGAGTCCCGGATGTGATCACGGACATGACGAGGAGTCTCGAAATGGTCGAGACATAAATATTGATATATTGGACAACTATATTCGGACACCGGAAGTGTTCCGGGTGTTTTCGGAGAAAACCGGAGTGCCGGAGGGTTACCGAACCCCCCGGGAGAAGTAATGGGCCTTATGGGCTTTAGTGGAGAGAGAGAGGGGCAGCCAGGATGGGCCACGCGCCCCCTCCCCCTCTGGTCCGGGTGGACTAGAGAGGGGCGGCGCCCCTCTTCCCTCTCCTCTCCCCTTCCTTTCCCTCCTAGTAGGAGTAGGAAGAGGAGTCCTACTCCTACTAGGAGGAGGAGGACTCCTCCTTGGCGCGCCCCTAGGGCCGGCCGGCCTCCCCCTTGCTCCTTTATATACGGGGGCGGGGGGCACCCTAGGACACACAAGTTGATCTTCAAGATCATTCCTTAGCCGTGTGCGGTGCCCCCTCCACCATATTCCACCTCGGTCATATCGTCGCGGAGTTTAGGCGAACACGGAGACCGAAAGGTCGAGCGTGAATCATATAGTAGATATGATCAACATATTGATGTTCACCGTTGAAACTACTCCATCTCATGTGACGATCGGACATGGTGAAGTTGATATGGATCACGTAATCACTTAGAGGATTAGAGGGATGTCTATCTAAGTGGGAGTTCTTAAGTAATACTCCCTCCATTCCTAAATATAGGGTGTATAGTTTTTGGCACGGAAATTAAAGAATGCACGTGCAGGGAGAATTTTACAAGTTTTGGGCGGGATTAAAGCTTACTAATTGACATGAGAAAATAGAGGAGCTTGCCTAACATAAGGAAATGTAATCAAATCCTAAAAAAATTATCCAAACGAGTGGTGCAACGCAATGCACCTTATATTTTGAATTTTTTTCTCAAAAAAATATACACCTTATATCAAGGAATGGAGGGAGTATGATTTATTGAACTTAAATTTATCATGAACTTAGTACCTGATAGTATTTTGCTTGTCTATGCTTGTTGTATATAGATGGCTCGTGTTGTTGTTCCGTTGAATTTTAATGCGTTAATTGAGAAAGCAAAGTTGAAAGATGATGGTAGCAATTACATGGACTGGGTCCGTAACCTGAGGATTATCCTCATTGCTGCACAAAAGAATTATGTCCTGGAAGCACCGCTGGGTGCCAGGCCTGCTGCTGATGCAACTGACAACGTTAAGAACGTCTGGCAGAACAAAGCTAATGACTACTCGATAGTTCAGTGTGCCATGTTTTACGGCTTAGAACCGGGTCTTCAACGACGTTTTGAACGTCATGGAGCATATGAGATGTTCCAGGAGTTGAAGTTAGTATTTCAAGCAAATGCCCGGATTGAGAGATATGAAGTCTCCAATAAGTTCTATACCTGCAAGATGGAGGAGAATAGTTCTGTCAGTGAACACCTATTCAAAATGTCTGGGTATAATAATCACTTGATTCAACTGGGAGTTAATCTTCCTAATGATAGTGTCATTGATGAAATTCTTCAATCATCGCCACCAAGCTACAAGAGCTTCGTGATGAACTATAATATGCAAGGGATGGACAAGACTATTCCCGAGCTCTTACAATGCTAAAAGCCGCGGAGGTAGAAATCAAGAAGGAGCATCAAGTGTTGATGGTCAACAAGACCACCAGCTTCAAGAAAAAGGGCAAAGGGAAGAAGAAGGGGAACTTCAAGAAGAACAGCAAACAAGTTGCTGATCAAGAGAAGAAACCCAAGTCTGGACCTAAACACGAGATCGAGTGCTTCTCTGCAAGCGATGGACACCGAAGCGGAACTGCCCCAAGTATTTGGCGGATAAGAAGGATGGCAAAATGAACAAAGGTATATGTGATATACATGTTATTGATGTGTACCTTACGAATGCTCGCAGTAGTACCTGGGTATTTGATACTAGTTCTGTTGCTAATATTTGCAACTCGAAACAGGGACTATGGATTAAGTGAAGATTGGCTAAGGACGAGGTGACGATGCGCGTGGGAAATGGTTCCAAAGTCGATGTGATCGCGGTCGGCACGCTACCTCTACATCTACCATCGGGATTAGTTTTAGACCTAAATAATTATTATTTGGTGCCATCGTTGAGCATGAACATTATATCTGGATCTTTTTTGATGCAAGACGGTTATTCATTTAAATCAGAGAATAATGGTTGTTCTATTTATATGAGTAATATCTTTTATGGTCATGCACCCTTGAAGAGTGGTCTATTTTTATTGAATCTCGATAGTAGCGATACTCATATTCATAGTGTTGAAGCCAAAAGATGCAGAGTTGATAATGATAGTGCAACTTATTTGTGGCACTGCTGTTTAGGGCATATCGGTGTAAAACACATGAAGAAACTCCATACTGATGGGCTTTTGGAATCACTTGATTATGAATCACTTGGTACTTGCGAACCGTGCCTCATGGGCAAGATGACTAAAACGCCGTTATCCGGAACTATGGAGCGAGCAACTGTTTTGTTGGAAATCATACATACTGATGTTTGTGGTCCAATGAATGTTGAGGCTCGCGGTGGATATCGTTATTTTCTCACCTTCATAGATGATTTGAGCAGATATGGTTATATCTACTTAATGAAACACAAGTCTGAAGCATTTGAAAAGTTCAAAGAATTTCATAGTGAAGTGGAAAATCATCGTAACAAGAAAATAAAATTTCTACGATCTGATCATGGAGGAGAATATTTGAGTTACGAGTTTGGTTTACATTAGAAACAATGCGGAATAGTTTCGCAACTCACGCCACCCGGAACACCACAACGTAATGGTGTCTCCGAACGTCGTAATCGTACTTTACTAGATAAGGTGCAATCTATGATGTCTCTTACTGATTTACCGCTATCGTTTTGGGGTTATGCTTTAGAGACGGCTGCATTCACATTAAATAGGGCACCATCAAAATCCGTTGAGACGACGCCTCATGAACTGTGGTTTGGCAAGAAACCAAAGTTGTCGTTTCTTAAAGTTTGGGGCTGCGATGCTTATGTAAAGGAACTTCAACCAGATAAGTCGAACCCAAATCAGAGAAATGTGTCTTCCTAGGATACCCAAAAGAGACTGTTGGGTACACCTTCTATCACAGATCTGAGGGCAAGATTTTCGTTGCTAAATTCGGATCCTTTCTAGAGAAGGAGTTTCTCTCTAAAGAAGTGAGTGGGAGGAAAGTAGAACTTGATGAGGTAACTGTACCTACTCCCTTATTGGAAAGTAGTTCATCACAAGAACCGGTTCCTGTGACAACTACACTAATTAGTGAGGAAGCTAATGATATTGATCATGAAACTTCAGATCAAGTTTCTACTGAACCTCGTAAGTCTACCAGAGTAAGATCCGCACAAGAGTGGTATAGTAATCCTATTCTGGAAGTCATGTTACTTGACCATGATGAACCTACGAACTATGAGGAAGCGATGATGAGCCCAGATTCCGCAAAATGGCTAGAGACCATGAAATCTGAGATGGGATCCATGTATGAAAACAAAGTATGGATTTTGGTTGACTTGCCCGATGATCGGCAAGCCATTGAGAATAAATGGATCTTTAAGAAGAAGACTATCGTTGATGGTAATGTAACTGTCTATAAAGCTCGACTTGTTGCGAAAGGTTTTTGACAAGTTCAAGGGGTTGACTACGATGAGACTTTCTCACCCGTAGCGATGCTTAAGTCTGTCCGAATCATGTTAGCAATTGCTGCATTTTATGATTATGAAATTTGGCAAATGGATGTCAAAACTGCATTCTTGAATGGATTTCTGGAAGAAGAGTTGTATATGATGCAACCAGAAGGTTTTGTTGATCTAAAAGGTGCTAACAAAGTGTGCAAGCTCCAGCGATCCATTTATGGACTGGTGCAAGCATCTCGGAGTTGGAATAAACGCTTTGATAGTGTGATCAAAGCATATGGTTTTATACAAACTTTTGGAGAAGCTTGTATTTACAAGAAAGTGAGTGGGAGCTCTGTAGCATTTCTGATATTATATGTAGATGACATATTATTAATTGGAAATAATATTGAATTTCTAGATAGCATAAAGGGATACTTGAATAAAAGTTTTTCTATGAAAGACCTCGGTGAAGCTGCTTACATATTGGGCATCAAGATTTACAGAGATAGATCAAGACGCTTAATTGGACTTTCACAAAGCACATACCTTGATAAAGTTTTGAAAAATTTCAAAATGGATCAAGCAAAGAAAGGGTTCTTGCCCGTGCTACAAGGTGTGAAATTGAGTCAGACTCAATGCCTGACCACAGCAAAAGATAGAGAGAAAACGAAAGATGTCCCCTATGCTTCAGCCATAGGCTCTATCATGTATGCAATGTTGTGTACCAGACCTGACGTGTGCTTAGCAATAAGCTTGGCAAGAAGGTACCAAAGTAATCCAGGAGTGGATCACTGGACAGCGGTCAAGAACATCCTGAAATACCTGAAAAGGACTAAGGATATGTTTCTCGTATATGGAGGTGACAAAGAGCTAGTCGTAAATGGCTACGTCGATGCAAGCTTTGACACTGGTCCGGACAATTCTAAATCGCAAACCGGATACGTGTTTTTATTAAACGGTGGAGCTGTAAGTTGGTGCAGTTCTAAACAAAGCGTCGTGGCAGGATCTACATGTGAAGCGGAGTACATAGCTGCTTCGGAAGCAGAAAATGAAGGAGTCTGGAAGAAGGAGTTCATTTCCGATCTAGGTGTCATACCTAGTGCATCGGGACCAATGAAGATCTTCTGTGACAATACTGGTGCAATTGCCTTGGCAAAGGAATCCAAATTTCACAAGAAGACCAAGCACATCAAGAGACGCTTCAATTCCATCCGGGACCAAGTCCAGGTGGGAGACATAGAGATTTGCAAGATACATACGGATCTGAATGTTGCAGACCCGTTGACTAAGCCTCTTCCACGACCAAAACATGATCAGCACCAAGACTCCATGGGTGATAGAATCATTACTGTGTAATCTAGATTATTGACTCTAGTGCAAGTGGGAGACTGAAGGAAATATGCCCTAGAGGCAATAATAAAGTTATTATTTATTTCCTCATATCATGATAAATGTTTATTATTCATGCTAGAATTGTATTAACCGGAAACATGATACATGTGTGAATACATAGACAAACATAAACGTCACTAGTATGCCTCTACTTGACTAGCTCATTAATCAAAGATGGTTATGTTTCCTAACCATAGACATGTGTTGTCATTTGATTAATGGGATCACATCATTAGAAGAATGATGTGATTGACATGACCCATTCCGTTAGCCTAGCACTTGATCATTTAGTATATTGCTATTGCTTTCTTCATGACTTATACATGTTCCTGTAACTATGAGATTATGCAACTCCCGTTTATCGGAGGAACACTTTGTGTGCTACCAAACGTCACAACATAACTGGGGATTATAAAGGAGCTCTATAGGTGTCTCCGAAGGTACATGTTGGGTTGGCGTATTTCGAGATTAGGTTTTGTCACTCCGATTGTTGGAGAGGTATCTCTGGGCCCTCTCGGTAATGCACATCACAATAAGCCTTGCAAGCAATGTAAGTAATAAGTTAGTTACGGAATGATGCATTACGTAACGAGTAAAGAGACTTGCCGGTAACGAGATTGAACTAGGTATTGGATACCGACGATCGAATCTCGGGCAAGTAACATACCGATGACAAAGGGAACAACGTATGTTGTTATGCGGTTTGACCGATAAAGATCTTCGTAGAATATGTAGGAGCCAATATGAGCATCCAGGTTCCGCTATTGGTTATTGATTGAGAATAGTTCTAGGTCATGTCTACATAGTTCTCGAACCCGTAGGGTCCGCACGCTTAACGTTACGATGACAGTTTTATTATGAGTTTATAAGTTTTGATGTACCGAAGTTTGTTCGGAGTCCCGGATGTGATCACGGACATGACGAGGAGTCTCGAAATGGTCGAGACATAAAGATTGATATATTGGACGACTATATTCGGACACCGGAAATGTTCCGGGTGTCTTCGAAGAAAACCGGAGTGCCGGAGGGTTAACGAACCCCCCGGGAGAAGTAATGGGCCTTATGGGCTTTAGTGGAGAGAGAGGGGGCAGCCAGGATGGTCCGCGCGCCCCCTCCCCCTCTGGTCCGAATTGGACTAGGAGAGGGCGCGCCTCTTTCCCTCTCCCTCTCCCCCTTCCTTTCCCCTCCTAGTAGGAGTAGGAAAGAGGGAGTCCTACTCCTACTAGGAGGAGGACTCCTCCTCCTTGGCGCGTCCCCTAGGTCTGGCTGGCCTCCCCCCTTGCTCCTTTATATACGGGGGCAGGGGACTCCCTAGGACACACAAGTTGATCTTCAAGATCGTTCCTTAGCCGTGTGCGGTGCCCCCCTCCACCATATTCCACCTCGGTCATATCATCGCGGAGTTTAGGCGAAGCCGTGCGCCGGTAGAACATCATCATTGTCACCACGCCTTCGTGCTGACGGAACTCATCCCCGATACTTTGCTGGATCAAAGTCCGGGGATCGTCATCGAGCTGAACGTGTGCTGAACTCGGAGGAGCCGTATGTTCGGTACTTGAATCGGTCGGATCATGAAGACGTACGACTACATCAACTGCGTTGTCATAACGCTTCCGCTTACGGTCTACGAGGGTACATGGACAATACTCTCCCCTCTCGTTGCTATGCATCACCATGATCTTGCGTGTGCGTAGGAAAAAATTTGAAAGTACTACGTTCCCTAACAACCTCATCAAGTTGTACTTTCCTCCCACTCACTTCTTTCGAGAGAAACACCTTCTCTAGGAAGGATCCAAATTTAGCAACAAAAGTCTTGCCTTCGGATCTGTGATAGATGGTGTACCCAATAGTCTCTTTTGGGTATCCTATGAAGACACATTTCTCCGATTTGGGTTCGAGCTTATCAGGTTGAAGTTTTTTCACATAAGCATCGCAGCCCCAAACTTTAAGAAACGACAACTTTGGTTTCTTGCCAAACCACAGTTCATAAGGCGTCGTCTCAATGGATTTTGATGGTGCCCTATTTAACGTGAATGCAGCCGTCTCTAAAGCATAACCCCAAAACGATAGCGGTAAATCAGTAAGAGACATCATAGATTGCACCATATCTAGTAAACTACGATTACGACGTTCGGAGACACCATTACGTTGTGGTGTTCCGGGTGGCGTGAGTTGCGAAACTATTCTGCATTGTTTCAAATGCAGACCAAACTTGTAACTCAAATATTCTCCTCCACGATCAGATCGTAGAAATTTTATTTTCTTGTTACAATGATTTTCCACTTCACTCTGAAATTCTTTGAACTTTTCAAATGTTTCGGACTTATGTTTCATTAAGTAGATATACCCATATCTGCTCAAATCATCAGTGAAGGTGAGAAAATAACGATACCAGTCGCGAGCCTCAATGTTCATTGGACCACATACATCAGTATGTATAATTTCCAATAAATCTGTTGCTCGCTCCATAATTCCGGAGAACGTCGTTTTAGTCATCTTGCCCATGAGGCACGGTTCGCAAGTACCAAGTGATTCATAATCAAGTGATTCCAAAAGCCGATCAGTATGGAGTTTCTTCATGCGTTTTACACCGATATGCCCTAAACGGCAGTGCCACAAATAAGTTGCACTATCATTATCAACATTGCATCTTTTGGCTTAAACACTATGAATATGTGTATCACTACTTTCGAGATTCAATAAAAATAGACCACTCTTCAAGGGTGCATGACCATAAAAGATATTACTCATATAAATAGAACAATCATTATTCTCTGATTTAAATGAATAACCGTCTCGCATCAAACAAGATCCAGATATAATGTTCATGCTTAACGCTGTCACCAAATAACAATTATTCAGGTCTAAAACTAATCCCGAAGGTGGTAGCATGAGTTATTATTGTTGACAGAACCCTTGAGGTGAATACATTGGGAGGCGAAACTATACCCCCTATCTTTCTATGTGTCCGGTTGAAACGTTTTGCTCATGTGTATGCGGTGAGTGTTAGCAATCATAGAAGACTAAATGATGGTTGAGTATGTGGACTTGCCTAAATGCTCTGATACGAGACCCTTCATGAAAAGATGATGAATTGTAGTTGCAATAGAGTTTATGATTTATACTTCTATGTTGTGATGAATTGTTACTTGTTCATGAGAAGTCTATGATAAAAAATTTATGTTAAAGTTTGTTGTTGTTATAATAAGTTACATGATGATGCTATGTCCGTATTTTTGTTTTTATCGACACCTCTCTCTCTCTCTCTCTCTAAGCATGTGGACATTTTTTTGATTTTGCTTTTCGCTTGAGGACAAGCGAGGTCTAAGCTTAGGGGAGTTGATACGTCCATTTTGCATCATGTTTACCTACTGTTATTTATGTTGTTTTATTGCATAATACTGCTTTTTGGAGTAATTCTAATGCCTTTTATCTCATAATATGCAAGGTACACGAAAAGGGGGAGAATTCTGGTAGCTGGAAATCTGGACCTGAAAAAGCTATGTCAGGCTACCTATTCTGCACAACTCCAAATGAGCTGAAACTTTACGAGGTTTCTTATGGAATAAATGAGGATTTTTTGTGCCAATAAGTACCAGAGGGGGCCCACCAGGTGGGCACAACCTACCTGGGCACGCTAGGGAGCCCAGGCGCGCCCTGGTGGGTTGTGCTCACCCAAGCCCACCTCCGATGCCCCCCTTCTGGTACACAAGTCATTTTGACCTAGAAAAAAATAAGGAGAGGACTTTCGGGACGAAGCACCGCCATCTTGAGGCAGAACCTGGGTAGGAGCACTTTTGCCCTCCGGTGGAGCGATTCCGCCGGGGGAACTTCCCTCGCAGAGGGGGAAATCATCGTCACCGTCATCACCAACAACTCTCCCATCTTGGGGAGGGCTATCTTCAGCAACATCTTGATCAGCACCATCTCATCCCAAACCCTAGTTCATATCTTGTTTTCAATCTTTGTACCGAAACTACAGATTGGTGCTTGTGGGTGACTAGTAGTGGTTATTACATCTTGTAGTTGATTACTACATGGTTTATTTGGTGGAAGATTATACGTTCAGATCCATTATGCTATTTAACACCCCTCTGATCTTGAGCATGATTATCATTTATGAGTAGTTACTTTTGTTCTTGAGGTCACGAGATAAATCATGTTGCAAGTAATCATGTGAACTTGATATGTGTTCGATATTTTGATGATATGTATATTGTGATTCCCTTAGTGGTGTCATGTGAACGTCGACTACATGACACTTCATCATATTTGGGCCTAAGGCAATGCGTTGTGAAGTAGTTATTAGATGATGGGTTGCGAGAGTGACAGAAGCTTAAACCCTAGTTTATGCGATATTCCGTAAGGGACCGATTGGATCCAAAAATTTAATGCTATGGTTAGAATTTATTCTTAATACTTTTCTCGTAGTTACGGATGCTTGCGAGGGGGTTAATCATAAATAGGAGGTTTGTTCAAGTAAGAACAACACCTAAGCACCGGTCCACCCACGTACCAAATTATCAAAGTAGCGAACACGAATTAAGCCAACATGATGAAAGTGACTAGATGAAATTCCCGTGTAGTCTCAAGAACACTTTGCCTATCATAAGAGACCATTTTGGCTTGTCCTTTGCCTCAAAAGGATTGAACTACCTTGCTGTACTTTTGTTACTACTACCCTTACTTGCTCGTTACAAATTACCTTGCTATCAAACTACTCTGCTACTTACAATTTTGGCACTTGCAGACATTATCTTGCTGAAAACCACTTGTCATTTCCTTCTGCTCCTCATTGGGTTCGACACTCTTACTTATCGAAAAGGCTAGAATTGACCCCATATACTTGTGGGTCATCACGTAGAAAGGATATCAAAAAACGAACAAAAATCAATGAAAATATCATGCTAGCTATCTTACGATCATGCAAAGCAATATGACAATGACTGCTCAAATCATCAAAACGGAAGCGGTGGAAGTTGCATGGCAATATATCTCAGAATGACTATGGAAATGCTATAATAGGTAGGTATGGTGGCTGTTTTGATGAAAATATAAGGAGGCTTATGTGTGATAGAGCGTATCATATCACGGGGTTTGGATGCACATACGAAGTTTGCACCACATCTTGAGGTGAGAAAGGGGAATGCATGGTACCGAAGAGGCTAGCAAATTGAGGAAAGGTAAGAGTGCGTATAATCCATGGACTCACATCAGTCATAAAGAACTCGCATACTTATTGCAAAAGTTTATTAGCCCGCGAAGCAAAGTACTACTACGCATGCCCCTAGGGGGAGGTTGGTAGGAGTTAACCATCGCGCACCCCCGACCTCCACGCAAAGGAAGACAATCAATAATAAATCATGCTCTAACTTTATAGCATAACGAGAGACAATATGTGCATGCTTCGGGAATCACAAATCTTAGCACCAATATTCCTACTAACCACAAAAATTTACTAGTACCCACCACATATTATCATTTCTATATCGCAAAACTATTGCAAGGAATAAACATATCATATTCAGTCATCCATAAGTTTTATGTAGGAATTTATGACTAACCATGCAAATGACCAATTCATGTTGACTCTCTAAATAGATATAAGTGAAGCATGAGAGTTTAATTCTTTCTAAAAAGACCATGCTCTAAAAATATATAAGTGAAGCAAAAGAGCATTCGACAAATAAAGGTTTTTATATGTGAAGACAAACAGGCAATCCAAACTTCAAATGATATAAGTGACGCACATGCATTCTATAAAGCCATACTCAAAAGATATAAGAGAAGTGCAATGAAAATTCTATAAATCAACCATGGAATATCTCTTACCAGCATTAAAAAAAGTGAAAATGAAACACAAAAGACGCTCCAAGATTTACGCATATCACGTGAACGAAACAAAAACCAAAACATATCGGTACTTGTTGAAGAAAGATTGGATGCCTTCCGGGGCATCCCAAAGCTTAGACGCTTGAGTCTCCTTGAATATTTGCTAAGCGTGCCTTGGGCTTCCCAAAGCTTTAACTCTTGCCTCTCCTCCTTCTCCTCATACCGAGACCTCCTCGATCTTTGAACACTTCACCCACACAAAACTTAACAGAAAACTAGCTGAGATTCATTAGTATAATAATGCAGATCACTACCTTAAGTACTATTGCAAACCCATTCATATTTTGTTTTTGAATTATAGCTACTTTATTATAACTTCTCCATGTCTTATACCACTGATACAATCGATAGTTTCATCAAAATAAGCAAAACAATGCATCAAAAACAGAATCTATCAAAAACATGATAGACTGTAGTAATCTGGACATTGACCATACTTGCATAACTCCTACAATTATGAAAAATGAGGATAAAATAAAAAATGCATATCATTACTGTTTAAAATTTTTAGAAACTTTTGACGTTCTAGAAAAACATGTAAATTCACTCACTACAGCCAAAGTTTCTGTTTTTGCACCGCACATACCAACAAGCAATCTAATCACCCTAAAGGAAACTCTTGGCACATTATTTTTATAATACAATGGATTTGTACAAGGGGATAATTATTTTTATTGAAAAGTTTATGTAATCGGGATTCACAAAGTTTCCATGGGCATGAACAAAGTTCAAGGACGTCCCCCACTTCAACGGTGTTTGTCTTTCTCACTTCCACTTTTCTTTTTGAAAAGTTTTACGTTCCCCTCTATATTTTTTTGTTTTTAAACTTTATAAAAGCACACACCAGAATAAAACCCTAGAACTTCTGGGTTGTCTCCCTGGTAGCGCTTTCTTTAAAGCCATTAATCTAGGCATAAAGTGCTCAGGTAAGGGATCCACCCGGATCCCAGGGTATATCAAAGCCAATTTTAATCAACAATGATATTTAATTTAGTAGTGAGCACAAAGCAACATATATCCTGCAATGACCAAGTCTAACTCTCTTCTATGCATCGGCATGTCATAAAAGAACAATTCATGCACATCAAGTAAAGGCCAATACAAAGCATAAGTAGTTTCTTGAAATTTTATAGTATTGGAAACATAGAGAGGCGGAGATGTATTTCCTCTCCAATAATAATTGCAAGTAGGAGCAGGAAGCACATGCATATTATATTCATCAAAATCATCATGTGTAGTGGTAAAATGAAACCCATGAATATAATCCTTAATAAGAGCAAACTTCTCCAATATTGTGTAGTTGGGAGAATTCAAAAGGATAATAGGACTATCATGTGTGGGTGCAATAGCAACAATTTCATTATTAACATAAGGAACTATAGCAAGTTCATCTCCATAAGCATAATTCATATTGGCATCTTGGCCACAAACATAGCAAGCATCAATTTCATCAAAAGGGGATATTTCAAAAGAATCAACGGGATCAGAGCAAACATTATAGCATTCATCCTTCGGTAAGCACGAAGGAAAATTAAATAATGTATGAGTTGAAGAGTTACTCTCATTAGAAGGTGGGAACGGGTAGCTAATCCACTCTTCCTCCTTTTGTTCTTTGCTCTCCTCCTCATCTTTTTCATCTAATGAGCTCATAGTTTCATCAATTTCTTCTTCCATAGATTCCTGCAAAATATTAGTCTCTTCTTGGACAACGGAGACTTTCTCAATAAACTCATTAATATCTGCATTATATTCATAATTCTCATAGCAATATTTAAGTATAGCAAAATTTTCAGGTCTATAAACAACATCATCGAAATCTTCATACTTTTCAAACATAGATTCAATTTCATAAGAACCCTTAAAAGCAAAAAATTCTTCTATTCATTCCACATCATAGTAATCATATCTACCATTTGCATAAGCCAAGGCTTCATTATCACTAAATTTACATGAAAAGGGAAGGTGTGGAGCCTTCATCCTACAATAACAAGTATAATCATATCTCAGCATAGATCCCGAGCATACCAATGCAACATATGAATTTGATCCCATAACAGTTTCCCTTTTTGAGTCAAGCAATAATCCCTAAAGTATTCACGTTGATCCAACATGACTCCCATTATCAAGTTGAACGGGGTTTTCTCAGGATTATCAAAGTATTTTTTAATTATTTTCACATAACGAGCATCAAGGGTTTTAGGAGGTTCCCCATTGCCATGAGTAGCAAGTACAACTATTTTTTGGAATTTCGTGTTCCATATCCATAATTAAAGACAGAGAACAACTTACAACAGAAAATAAAAAGTACTTAGTGATAAAGCAAACAAGCACGCACGCGAATATTCACCCCACGCTATTCCTCACCGGCAACAACGCTAGAAAAAAGCTCTTGATAACCCACAAGTATAGGGGACTGTTTGTAACATTTTTCGATAAATAAGAGTGTCGAACCCAACGAGGAGCTAAAGGGGGAACAAACATTCCCTCAAGTTCTATCGACCACCGATACAACTCTACGCACACTTAACGTTTGCTTTACCTACAACAATTATGAAACTATTTTGTAGGTGTGAAGCTAGAACTACTTTGCAAGAATAAAACTACGAATAATTTGCAAGATAATAAAAGTTAGTTGTTTAGTAAATAGATTTTTGTCACATAAGAAAGTTGTTTGTCCCTAGGTGATTGATAACTAAACTGGTAATCATTGTTGCAATTTTATACGAGGGGGAAGCATGAGCTAACATACTTTCCGTACTTGGATCATATGCACTTATGATTGGAACTCTAGCAAGTATCCGCAACTACCAAAGATCATTAAGGTAAAACCCAACCATAGCATTAAGTACCAAGTCCTCTTTATCCCATACGCAACAACCCCCTTACTCGGGTATGTGCTTCCGTCACTCATCCCACCCACCATAAGCGAATCATGAACGTATTGCAACACCCTACAGTGGGGATCCCTCACGTTTGTGCGACACAGAGGACACTGTAGGACAACACCAAAATAAAATAAAGAACTCAAACAAATCATGATCATCTATCAACCCATAGGACAAAATAGATCTACTCAAACATCATAGGATAACCACATATCATTGGATAATAATATACAGTTTTGAGCACCATTTTTAAGTATAGAACTGCAGTGGGAATAGAAAGGTTACACCACTTCATAGAGGGGGAGAAAGTTGGTGTTTACGGTAGCAAGATTGTTCATGTAGATCGCCATCACGATCCTAGCCCTGGCTGCACTCCGGCGCCACCGAGAGAGAGGGGGAGAGTGCCCCCTCCTTCTTCGTACTTGCCCCCCCCCCTAGATGAGAGGAGGGTTTCCCCTCTAGTCCATGGCCTCCATGGCGGGGGAGGGGCGAGAGCCCCTTCGAGATTGATCTCTCTATGTTATCTTCTGTTTCGCGTTGCCACTTTTCTAGCCGGAAATCGTTTCTTAAATATTCAGAGATCCATAACTCTAATCGCGCTAAGATTTTAACATGATTTTTTCCAGATATAAGCTTCCTTGCACCCAAAGTAGACCAGCAACTGCCTTACGAGGTGGCCACCACCCACCACCACGCGCCTGGGGGTTGGGTCCCGCCCTGGTGTCTTGTGGAGGCCGTGGGCCTTCGTTTGCGTTGATTCCACCTCCCAAAAATTACATATATTCCAAAATAATTCTCCATAAATTTTCATCGTGTTTGAACTTCATTTGATATGGATATTCTGTGAAACAAAAAACATGCAACAAACAGGAACTGGCATTGGGCACTGGATCAATATGTTAGTCCCAAAAAATAATATAGAATGTTGCCAAAACTGTGTAAAAGTTGTATAATATTGACATGGAACAATCAAAAATTATACATACGACGGAGACGTATCTTTGATATTGCTCCAAACACCCTCAACCACTTTCCCAAATTCACAGATGTGCAAACCCTAAATATCCAACTTAGTCCCGCCAAAAGCATCTACTTCGGACCCACGGAGTTGAAGCTATACACTGCCAGAGCCAAACCCTAGAGTTTCGGTCTCATCGAGATGACGGTCATTCCCACCGATTCGCACTAACCAAGTTTCTGTAACCTTGTTACTTCACTTCGGAATTACCGAGTTTAAATTATCGGTATTACCGAAACACGGTCTAGCTTAGGTCATCACATTTCAGTGCCACCGAGATTCTCACTTCGGTCCCACCGAAAAGCCCAACGTTCATATCTTTTACACATGTCGGTCTCACCGAGTTTTTGGATCTTTGTCACTGTCGGTGTCAAAACCGGCGGATCTCGGGTAGGGGGTCCCGATCTGTGCATCTTAGGCTGATGGTAACAGGAAGCAAGGGACACTATGTTTACCCAGGTTCAGGCCCTCTCGATGGAGGTAAAACCCTACTTCCTGCTTGATTAATATTGAAGATATGAGTAGTACAAGAGTAGATCTACCACGAGATCGTAGAGGCTAAACCCAAGGAGCTAGCCTATGATGATTATGACTATAATTGTGATCGGCCTTCTAAGGACCAACCTCTCCAGTTTATATAGACACCGGAGAGGGCTAGGGTTTACATGGAGTCGGTTACATGGAAGGAAATATAATATCCGGATCGCCAAGCTTGCCTTCCACGCAAAGGAGAGTCCCATCCGGACACGGGATGGAGTCTTGAGTCTTGTATCTTCACGCTTCAATAGTCCGGACGATGTATATAGTCCAGCTGTCCGGATACCCCCTAATCCAGGACTCCCTCGGTAGCCCCTGAACCAGGCTTCAATGACGATGAGTCTGGCGCGCAGTCTTGTCTTTGGCATTGCAAGGCGGGTTCCCTCTCCGAATACTCCAAGGTAATTATCGAACACGTAGACCGTGTCCGAATCTACAAAATGATCTTCACATACCATGGTAGAGAGAATGGTATTTCACAAATGCAATCTGCTGACAACTTTTTAGACAACATGACATGTCATTACGGTCGGATCATTATTCAACCGTTTTCCCACAACCAGCCACAACGCATATTGCGAGGCGGTTTCTTTGACACGTCTTGTCAAAGCAGAGATTGTGTCCCCTTATCACGGGATTCTCATCAATATGGGTATGGGTAATCCCACCATGCCATCAATCGTGGCGCTTGGTAAGTAAGTGATTCTCAACGGGCGAGTGGGGAGGCACATCGGTTTCGTCGCCTCTATAAAGGGATAAGAGTTCCCCATTTTTACCCATGCCTTCTTCCTCCTTTGCCCACTCTTGCCCCCTTGAGCTCCAGCGCCCTAGCCCAAGTCTTCTCCGCACAGCTAAACATGTCCGAAGCAGGAGGCAAGTGGGTAGCTTCCACCGTGAAGGAGAAGCACATCGCAAATCTTCAGGCGGCCGGATACTTGGCCGCAGACATAGCGCACCAGCTACCAGACGACGGGCAGGACATTCCAACCTCGGGTTCCCAAGAGAGGGTCGTGTTTCTCGCCCACTTCGTCCGTGGACTGGGGTTTCCACTTCACCCCTTCATCTGCGGGCTCATGTTCTACTATGGGCTAGATTTCCACGATCTAGCCCCGAATTTCATCCTCAACATCTCGGCGTTTATCGTCGTGTGCGAGGCCTTCCTCCGCATCAAGCCTCACTTCAGCCTGTGGCTGCAAATCTTCTGCGTGAAGCCGAAGATCGTGAGCGGCCAGCAAGCGGAGTATGGAGGGGCCATGGTAGACAAGATGCCTAACGTCACCTGGCTTGACGGCTCCTTTGCGGAAACGTGAAGGGGTGACAGTCGGGGTGGTTCTACATCACCGAGCCGTGCGGCGCCAATTGGGCGGCGGCCCCCGAGTTCCGATCCGGAACCCCCATGCGGCTCACCTTCTAGAAAAAGAAGGGCATGTCCTGGGGCGAATCTACAGAGCTGACCGGACTCCAGACCTGCATCAAGAGCATGAAGGACAAGAACATCAAGCTTGTCAACGTGATCCAGGTCATGCTTGTTCGCCGGATTCTCCCGTGCCAAAGGCGGGCATTTAATCTGTGGGAGTTCATCCCAGCCGAACACCAGACGCTTTGGAGGCTCCATGACATGACACATAAAGACGCATGGAAGGCGTTGTTCAAGGCCTCCAAAGTACCTCCTCCCACATCCGAGGACCGTGGGCTTCACGCCGCGCGGCCTCCTAGTCAGGTGAGTTTTCAGACTACCACCGGATTTGGGTTTTCCCAATATATTCCTGTGGGAGTCTTAAGTATTTGCACATATTTGTTTAGGATTATGTGGAGACAGCGGAGCAGATTGACTGTCCGGCTCCGCTGCCAGAAGGCCCAGCTGATGCTCTCCTGACGGAGATGCTAGTCCCGGCGCCCTACAAGGTGCCGGAGAAGAAGGCCGAAAAGAAGGCCCCGGGGACCCGAAAGGGTCTCCGGCGTAAGGTTGTGCCGGAAGCCTCGTCCGAAGACGGCGAGGCACACTCCTCCCCCAAAGGGGAGGAAGAAGAAGAAGAAGAAGAAGGGGCCACCCCACCCGGAAAGGGTGAGGGGCCCGAGAAGGCAGACCAGGGGGCCGTGAAAGGCCCTCGGCGCAAGGCCGTCATACCCACGTCGTCTAATGACGACGAGGCAGATTCCTCCCGCGGAGGCGGGGGGAAGCAAGAAGAGACTCTACCTCCCCGTACTGGGGAGGAGATAAAGAGGAAAGCCGCCCCAGAGGGGGAGGCCGGGACGTCCAAGAAGGAAAAGGTGTCCCTTCCGGACTACTCCGCCACGGCCGCCCATAGCGAGGAGGGGTGGCTACCCAGGAGGAAGCCCCTAGCGCGATTGTAAGTATCCACACTCTATCATGACTTTACTTTGTAGTTTTTTTATAACACCGAGCATATGTGCAGTCCGGCCAGGGCTCATCCCGAGGTATCTTCTTCGCCCGGGTCCCTAAGCGATTCGGAGATGAAATCGCTGTCGACGGCCACTACTCCTCAGCCTGCGGATGACCCAGAGGTGTTGTCCCAAAGGCTCCCAGAGCAGGGGGAGGTGACTCTGGAGACGCCCCAAGGCGGGATTCTAGATGTCGGACACGCAGGGTTCAAGATCCCCACGAATCGTGTCGATGAGAGCCGCAGCAAGCCGGACTCTCATCTGGATACTGTGCCGGAGCCTTCGATGGCTCCGGATGCGGGCAGGCAGCCCCTCACTAGGGAGGGCGAGCCGTCCGTGCCAATGACTTCCATCACGCCAGAGGCGTTGGATAGTCTGCTGGAAGCGCTTGGTGACGCTTCCATGGATGACGAGCACCGTACTCTTATGGGTGCGGTGATTCAGAAGGTTCTGTCCGCCAAGAGCAGACTGACCGAAGCGTGTACCAGCCTCCTCATAGGCTTTGAGGTGAGTAATAAAAATGTGTGAAATTACCACCCGATAGGTAGTAGCCCCTGATACTCTGTTTGGTGCTCAGAAAGAAAAGCCAAACGGAGGGTCAATTATAATCCTCGGGAGTCTAATAATAAGTATTCATGTGAATAAGCAGGGTATGCTGCTTGCCGCTGCTGCCCGCATAGCCGAGGTTGCCGAACTAAAGCGGGACCTAGAGCAAACGCAGGGAGAGCTTGACCTCACAAAGAGGCAGCTCGAAGAGAACAAAGGTGAGTGATTCCCCGCTCTTATTTATTTAAGGATAGATAAAATTGGTTAGTCTAACAACGAAGCGTCGTGACTGTGTAACAGGGGCCACTGCCGAAGTGGCATCCCTGAAGAAAGCGCTGTCCGAGGCTGAAGACAAGGCGGCCTTGGAATGCAAGGAGCGCGAAAAGCAAAGTGCTAGAGTGGGCGAGGTACAGCAAGAGCTCCGGGACCTCGGCAGGAAGTTCGAGTCTGTGGAGCATGATCTGAAGATGAAAGGGGCCGAGCTTGCGAAGGCCCTTCCGGGTATGAAAGATGCCAAGGCCTAAGCCGAGAAGGCACAGCAAGAAATCCAGGCGGCCAAGAAGATAGTGGCGGGTAAGACATTCTTTATGCAAAGCAAGCATGTGTAGGAGGCATTTCTGTTACTTACCCGAATTCGGAGCTCTCCAGGGGCATTCACAGATCTGCCATGCAGTGTCTCAGACGCCGCGGAGTTCTACCGGGACGAGGAGGGGAGCTCCACGAAGAAGTTGTTCCGGTCTCAGTATGCTGGGGCCAAACACCAGTGCCTCTGAGTGACCAACTGAAGCAGTTGGTCGAACTCCACAGGGCGGCCGAAGTGGCTATGAAACATTTCATAGACCGGATGTGGCCTGGTGAGCCCTTGCCCACTAGCTACTTCAGCCTGATCAAGCGGATGGTAAATGCCTGTCCACGGCTAGAAGTTATCAAGCGATCCGTTTGCATTGAGGGTGCCCGCCGGGCCTTTGCCCGCGCGAAGGTGCATTGGGGCAAGCTGGATGCGGAGAAGCTGGTGAAGGACGGGCCGCCGGAGGGCAAGGCGCATCGCTATCCCGAGAAGTACTATGATGGTGTTATGAAGGGCGCTCGTCTCGTGGCTGATGAATGCACCAAGGACAAGATCTTTGAATAAATGTACCTCTGCCGCTGTTGTAATTTAAAGATGAAGTTAATTGTGCTATGTAGCACTATTTGATTTAAAATATTACCTTCTGTGTGGCTGTTTATAAAATTCTTAAAGTAGGCCAGTCGTCGGCTTCCGCCCCCACGTAACTAGTACCGGGGTGTTCCTAGAAAAACCCGGATACTCTTTATCCAAATGTTTGGTCCCTTAAGGAGGTATCCGGCGTAGCGAACAAGGCAATCGGACTATGCGGCTTTATAACTTTCACTTAGCCATAGAAGTCTATAATTTTAAATTTTGGCGAAGCCCCTAGAATTCGGAGGACCGAATTGGGGCGCTATATACACCTAAATCGGATGAGGCCGATCCATCGCCTAAAGCAGAAAAAATCTTTAAGGATTTTAAGACCTCTCGAACAGCGACCAGCTCTCGCCGCATCATGCCGGTCAGTTTTCGGCTTTCTCTACTGAGGTGCTCGTCTGGAAGAACCGGGAAACAATCGCAGTAGTTCTCCCTGCGCTACCTTAGCCGATATAACAGAACGTAAGGTACCAAAACAAGGGAGCCGGGCTAACCCAACTGTGGATCCAAGACATGATTCGGAGCTGATGCATATAGTGCTATAAGTTCGGGGTGCCGCACTGTTGAAAGTGTTCGGACTTTGCTTGCCATATTACGGGGCGCCATGAGAAGCCCCTGGCAAACTGACCGTACCAAGGTGTACGGATGCAACATCAAATAAACATTTGTAAGAAAAAATGCTCAAATAAGAATAATAAGCTGACGCTGTATATGATCTCCCATTGATGAATAATACGTTTAAGCGTATGTTTACAATGAGTGCATTAAGCGGAGATAAATAGGACTATTTGACATGTCCTATCCAGGGGCAGGCCGCGTACGGGTATATAAAACAGGTATGACGATCGTTAGTAGATTCCACCTGGACATTTTCTTCTGTGCGCGAAGCCTGTTACCTCCTTGGTTTTCTCCCCTATGTAAGTACGAAAATCCAGCTCTTCTGAAGAGGCTGCTCTAAAGCAGTGTCCTGAAAAATAAAAAGGGAGGGTTATGAGGGTATGTTGCGGTGATACTGCATTGTTGACTGAGTCATTGCTGCGCCTCCGCCTACGCCCATGGTATTTTGAGTGCGTAATTGTGTACGCGTGGCATGAATGCTGCTTTGATGGGGCTTGAGCGGAGGCTGGACTACTAGTTGCGCTCTTGGCATGCCTGATGATCCTG
The DNA here is from genome assembly GCA_021437245.1 of Aegilops speltoides. Taxonomy (NCBI): domain Eukaryota; kingdom Viridiplantae; phylum Streptophyta; class Magnoliopsida; order Poales; family Poaceae; genus Aegilops; species Aegilops speltoides. Next base: position 39,012,058 of record CM038141.1, read on the forward strand.
TTGCGGGGTGCTCCGGACTCGCTTGACGGTGCTTGAAGTTGTTGTCGCCGGATTGGTTTGTCGGAGGAGGCCGCGTTGTACTTCCGCCACGAGGGCTGCAGTATGCTCTTCTGTTCGGAGAGAGCGGTCCATGTTTCCGTTGACTGTTATGACCCCGCGCGGTCCTGGCATCTTGAGCTTGAGGTATGCGTAGTGTGGTACTGCATTGAATCTGGCAAATGCGGTTCGTCCCAGCAGTGCGTGGTAACCACTGCGGAAAGGGACGATATCGAAGATTAATTCTTCGCTTCGGAAGTTATCTGGAGATCCGAAGACCACTTCCAATGTTATAGAGCCCGTACAACAGGCCTCTACTCCAGTAATTACACCTTTAAAGGTGGTTTTTGTGGGCTTGATCCTTGAAGGGTCAATGCCCATTTTGCACACTTTGTCCTGATAAAGCAGGTTCAGGCTGCTGCCGCCGTCCATAAGGACTCGCGTGAGGTGAAATTCGTCGATTATTGGGTCTAGGACCAATGCGGCTGAGCCGCCGTGACGGATGCTAGTAGGGTGATCCCTACGATCAAAGGTGATCGGACAAGCTGACCATGGGTTAAATTTGGGGGCGACTGGCTCCATCGCATAGACGTCCCGTAGTGCTCGCTTCCGTTCCCGCTTGGGAATGTGAGTGGAGTAGATCATGTTGACCGTTTTCACCTGGGGGGAATTTCTTCTGTCCCCCCGTGTTCGGACGCCGGGGCTCTTCATCATCGTCGCTGTGCAGCCCCTTGTCCTTGTTTTCGGCGTTTATTTTGCCGGCCTGTTTGAATACCCAGCAGTCTATGTTGGTGTGGTTGGCTGGCTTGTCCGGGTGCCATGAATTTGGTACGGCGCTCGATATCTGGTCCAGGCGGACGGTCCCTGATTACTTCTTTTGAGCGGCTTCTTCCGCGGCCGGACTTGGATCCGCTGAATCCGGTGTTGGTATCGTGTCTTCACCGTTGTCACCATTGTTCCGTCGCTTGTATCATTGCGCCGTGGCTTCTTTGTTATTGTCGCGGACATCCGGTGCGAATGTAGCATAGTCTTGCTGCAGCCAACCAATCGTCTCGCCTCGCCAGCAAAAGCGGGTCATTAGTGTTGTGAGAGCTGCCATGGACTTGGGTTTTTCTGGGCCGAGGTGTCGGGCGAGCCACTCGTCACGGATATTATGCTTAAAAGCCGCCAGGGCTTCGGCGTCCGGACAGTCGACTATTTCGTTCTTTTTAGTTAGGAACCGAGTCCAGAATTTCCTGGCTGACTCTCCGGGTTGTTGAGTAATGTGGTTCAAGTCATCGGCGTCCGGCGGTCGCACATATGTTCCCTGGAAGTTGTCGAGGAATGTGTCTTCCAGGTTTTCCCAACTGCCAATGGAGTTTGCGGGCAGACTGTTTAGCCAATGTCGGGCAGGTCCTTTGAGCTTAAGGGGAAGATACTTGATGGCATGTAGATCGTCTCCGCGGGCCATCTGAATATGGAGAAGGAAATCTTCGATCCATATTGCGGGGTCTGTTGTGCCATCGTATGATTCGATGTTTACGGGTTTGAACCCTTCTGGGAATTCATGATCCATCACTTTGTCAGTGAAGCAGAGGGGGTGCGTGGCGCCTCTGTGCCAGGCTATGTGGCTACGCAGTTCGAATTGGTCTGGGTGGCTGTGTTCGGCCCGGCCGGACTTGTTGATAGTGTATCCGGCGTGACGGTCATCGTCGCGTGTTGTGGCGCCCCCGTGATCCGCAGATCGATCTTGGCTGTCCTGCGTTGTTTTCCAGTATATCTTGCAGGTCTTTCCTGTTGCCCCAGGCCATAGTGTATTGGCGTGGGGTGCGGGCTTGTATTCGGGCTGATATGCCGTTTTATCCCGACCACGAGGTGGCCGGTCAGCCGTGTAGTGCTCGAGTCCATATTCCTCGGCTGCCAGGACTTCAGTCCATCTATCTGTGAGCAGGTCTTGATCAGCTTGCAGTTGCTGCTGCTTCTTTTTCAGGCTCCTCGCGGTGGCTATAAGCCGACGCTTGAAGCGCTCCTGCTCCACGGGATCCTCAGGCATGCCAAACTCGTCGTCGCCGAGACTAATCTCGTCTTCAGAGGGGGCATGTAGTTGTCCTCCTCCGGATATCCGTCGGTCGCCTATTAAATGCAGGCTGGCTTGCTCATCCTCCCGCCGCCCTTTCGGCGGGCTGCTCAGGGTTGTATTCCTCTTCGGCACCATCCGGATTGTTTTCGTCTCCTGGGCCGGTATTGCTATGGCGGGGCTTGGAGCGGCGTCGACGACGCCCATGCTTTGTTTTTCTCGCTGAGGGGTTATCCTCCGTTGCCTCATCACTGTTGGTTTCCTTCGAAGTGTCCACTATATATATATCATATGAGGAGGTGGCTGTCCACCGCCCTGTGAGCGGTGGTTCCTGTACTTCTCCTGCATCGTCGTCCATACCGTCAATGTCTTCGGAGTCGAAGTCAAGCATGTCGGTTAAATCATCGATCGTGGCAATGAAGTGGGTGGTGGGTGGGCAGCGAATTCCTTCGTCGCCTGCTTCCCACTCAAGCCGGACATAGTTCGGCCAAGAGCCTCCTGACAAAGAGAGAGACTTTAATGAGTTCAGCATGACGCCAAAGGGTGAGTGCTGGAAGATATCCGCAGCGGTAAACTCCATCACCGGAGCCCAACCTGGCTCGGCGGGCTCGAGAGTGCGCGGACTAGAACCAACAACCGGATACGAGTCCGAGGGTCCGGAGTCACAGGCTTCCACAGAGGTGAGACCTGTGTTCGGCTCCACCGCCGATGATTGTGCGGCCTGCGGGGCAGGGTCCATCCCTCCGTCCTTAGGCAACGCACCCTGCTCCGGATTTAGGTCCGGGGCTATTGCAGGGGTGATATCCCGAGCATTGTCCGACAGCAGATCTAAGTCGTGCTCATCGTAACTGTCTGTGCTCCTGGCACAGGACCGAACCCGTCGAAGATCAAGTCTCCGCGAATGTCCGCCGTGTAGGTCAGGTTTCCGAACCTGATCTGGTGGCCAGGGGCGTAGCTGTCGATCTGCTCGGATAATGGCGAATTAGCCCATGATCTTGAAGCCGCCGAACACAAAGATCTGTCCGGGAAGAAAAGTCTCGCCCTGGGTTGTGTTGTTGACGATTGAAGGCGCCATCAAGCCTTGCAGCGATGACACAGAGGAACTCTCAATGAAAGCACCAATGTCGGTGTCAAAACCGGCGGATCTCGGGTAGGGGGTCCCGATCAGTGCGTCTTAGGCTGATGGTAACAGGAAGCAAGGGACACAATGTTTACCTAGGTTCGGGCCCTCTCGATGGAGGTAAAACCCTACTTCCTGCTTGATTAATATTGAAGATATGAGTAGTACAAGAGTAGATCTACCATGAGATCATAGAGGCTAAACCCTAGGAGCTAGCCTATGATGATTATGACTGTAATTGTGATCGGCCTTCTAAGGACCAACCTCTCCGGTTTATCTAGACACCGGAGAGGGCTAGGGTTTACATGGAGTCGGTTACAAGGAAGGAAATATAATATCCGGATCGCCAAGCTTTCCTTCCACGCAAAGGAGAGTCCCATCCGGACACGGGACGGAGTCTTGAGTCTTGTATCTTCACGCTTCAATAGTTCGGACGATGTATATAGTCCGGCTGTCCGGATACCCCCTAATCCAGGACTCCCTCAGTCACCGAGTTGAGTCAAAATTGTGTAACGGTTGGATTTTGGGTGAAGCCTATTTATACCCCTCCACCCCCACCTACCCTCTAAGAGAGCCATCGTAATGAAATTGTACTTCCACCATTCATTTTCTAAGAGAGAACCACCTACTCATGTGTTCAGATCAAGAGATTCCAATCCAACCATTTGAACCTTGATTTTAGCCTTTTCAAGTTCCTTTCCACTCCAATCCATCTCCTACCCAAACTGAATCTATGATAAAGTTATTGAGTGTCATTTGAAGCACAAGAGCAAGGAGTTCATCATCAACAACACATCTATTACCTTTTAGAGAGTGGTGTCTCCTAGATTCGTTAGGTGTCACTTGGGAGCCTCTTAGATCATGTGGAAGTGAACCAAGGAGTTTGTAAGGGCAAGAAGATTGCCTACTTCGTGAAGATATACCCTGAGTGAGGCTAGTCCTTGGCGGACGTAAGCCATGATGGAATAGACAAGGTTGCTTCTTTGTGGATCCTTTGTGGGTGGAGCCCTCCATGGGCTCGCGAAGCCGTTACCCAATGCTGGCTGAAGTCTCCACCAATGTAGACGTACGATAGCACCACCTATCGGAACCACGCCAAATATCACCGTGTATTCATTGTTGTTTGATTTCTCTAATCCCTCCATTACATTCATATGCAAAGTCTTTACTTTCCGCTACTCAACTCTTAGACTTGCATGTGTAGGGTGTTACTTGACCTGGTAGAATTGATAAAACTTGTCTAGGACTAAAATTGGGAAAAGGATATATTTTTTATTTGGTCAAGTAGTCTAATTACCCTCCCTAGACATACTTTTGATCCTACAAGTGGTATCAGAGCATTGGTCTCCATTGCATTGGTTTCACAACCTAAGAGAGTATATCATCTAGTGAGGGTAATTATCACTCTAGAGGTCCATATTTCGATGGTACAAACTTTGCTAGTAGGAAACATAAGTTGAAAGATGCATATTCTTGGTCATAACTCTGTTGTTTGGGCTGTTGTTCGTGTTGGCTTGCAAGGTGAATTCTTTGACGATGGAAAAGAGTAGGATCATGAAGAAACCATGGAAGAATTGAAGATGTTGCAATACAATGCTCAAGCATGTGACATTCTCTTCAAAGGTTTGTGCCCCAAGGAGTTCAACAAAATTATCTGCCTCGAGAATGCAATGGAAATTTGGGATACTTTGGTGGATATGCACAAAGGTACCGAGCCCATCAAGGAACCCGAGTTGGATGTGCTTCAAAGTCAACTTGACAAGTTCAAGATGAAGGATGGTGGAGTCGCTGAAATGTACTCTAGGCTCACTCTCATCACAAATGAGATTGCCGGCTTAGGAAGTGAAGAGCTGACCAACAAGTTCATCATCAAGAAGATCCTTAGAGACTTGGATGGAAAATATGACACCATGTGCACATTGATCCAAATGATGCCCAACTGCAAAGATCTCAAGCCTGCGGAAGTCATTGGAAGAATTGTTGCTCATGCGATGTTACTTAAGGACAAGGAGGAGCTCCATAACAAGTCAAGTGGTGCATACAAAGCCTCAAGCGATGCTCCAACAACATGAAGTGACAAGCTAGTATCCGATGAAGAGATAAGCCTAATGGTTAAGAACTTCAACAAGTTCTACAAGAATAGGTGCAAAGAGAGAAGCTCCAACTCAAGTCACTATGAGCAAAGATCATCAAGTCGTGACCGTAATTGCTACAATTGTGGAAGACCCGGACATTACTCCAATGAGTGTACGACACCTCACAAGAAAAGAGATGAATCACCTAGAAGAAAGAGTAGAAGAGATGAATTGCCTCATAGAGAGAGAGGAGTAGAAATGATCGTTATGAACGAAGACCTTCTCAGAGAAGCAAGGATTCAGAAAGGAAAGACAAATCATCCAAGAGCTACTCTAGAAGAAGACATCAAGCTCATGCTAGTGAATGGGTTTCCAGCTTCGACTCCGACAACCAATTCGAGAGTAGTTATCACTTCAACCCCGACTATAGTCAATATGAAGGTGTGGCCGGATTTGCTCTCGTATCCTCCAACTCCTATGACCTATTTGATTCATCAAATGAAGAAATTGGAAAAAGCTTCATGGCTAAAGGCCCCAAGGTATAACACCCCGAGTATCTTGATTTCAATAGTGATGAGGATGGTATGCTAGGTGATGATGATTTGCTTGTTGATAAAACTAGTAATGTGAGCTATAATGAACTTGCTAGTAATCATGATAGTCAAGATGAAATGGTTGACAATGCTAAGAAGGAGATTGAGCGCCTAACTAAAGAACTAAACACTCTTAAGTTAGCTCATGAAACAACTCAAGAAGATCGTAGAGATCTCCTAAAACTAATGAGAATCTACCAACGTGCAGCACACCCCTTAAAAATATCATGAACATTTTTTTTAAACATATGAACATTTAGTTTGAATGCTATCCATTTTTGAAAAAAAATGCACAAATATTTTTGCATTTCATGATTTTTTTTCTAAATGTGCTATGATAAAAAATGTAAGCACTTTTTTCAGTTCATAAATAAACACAAAATACTAATAAAACATAATAAATAAATAAAAACACATGGTAGTGAGTCAGTGCACCTGCCGTGTTGGTCCGACCCTTTTAGGGCGTCCTAGAGGTGGGGGTTCTTTCGTTTTGCATAAAGTGAGACAAAGGTGCGCCCCTCTACTCGAGCTGCTGCTTTTCTGGTTTTTTTCGTTCGTTTTTTCATCCGGATTTCCATCTGTTTGTCTCTAATTTTTTAGTCCCTGGTTTCACTTTCCATTTTCTAAATTTGTGAATATATTTGTAAGTTCATGAATATTATTAGATTCTACAAATATTTTAAAAATTCCTTGAATTGTTTTTCAATTCTTGAGAAGTTTTAAATATGTATGAACATTTTAAAACCATGACCTTCTTTAAGATAAGTGAATTATTTTAACACAAAGAATTTTATTAATTTTTGAATATAAAGCTGCAAATATATTCACAAAAAAAATCATATCTGTCAAGAGAAGGGCACTCTATTTTTCCTAAGATAAAAGCGGCTAGTTTTTCTTCCCATCAATTTCTCCCTTTCAATGGGCGGCATCACTTAAAATGAAAAAGGAAAGACCAAAAGGTAGCGAGTGAGCGCAGATGGCATTGCCCGAAATGCCCCTCCCAAGATATCTAACAAAGGTACATTGTAAGGCCCATTAGGACGGCCCGCATCATAACTTTTCTTTTGGCAAACAAGTGAGTTCATCATCTCAAGATCATTCCCATGATCCAAGTTGTATCCCACAAACTGTGGTTTTTGATCAATAAAATTGGCCTTGAGCCCTAAATAAATCTACATGATCGTTCCCAACCAACACTAAGAGTAAAACAAGATCATTCCGAACTGGAAAGTCTATCCCTACAATACAGCCGAAAGTCAAGGCATAAACTCAGGCCTCACCAAAGAGCCACTGTTTCATCCCAACTGGAAAGTCTATTTTTAAATTAATGAAGTCTTTACAACCAATAAAACGACATAACACCACAACACAAACAAAAACCAAGAAAAGAAAAGAGCGACAAGATAGAAAGGTGCTCGGCAGCAACAACAACAAAGCACCGTAGACAGCAGACAAACATTTAATTAGTAAGAACTCCTACCGTATGAAGTTCCTTCGGTGCAATCATACGATCTACTAAAAGGTCGAAACACTGTTTTTTTTTTCTTCCTTAAGGCCATGATCCTCTATTTTTCCTCAACAAATAAAAGTATTTTGTTCTCAAGTGGTCCAGATTGGGATACTACCTCGCGGTAGTGTTTCAGAGTGGCAGAGCCCAGTGGGATCATTACTTTTGGTTAATAATGAATTAATCATGTGGACCGGCAAAGGAGTGACCAGATCAAGCCAGTTGGGAATATAATACTAGCTGCAGCTGGAGCACAAGGCTAAGCAATCCACACCATAACTTACGCTCTGAATCTGCACCCGCTCACTCTGCTCCTAACACTTCTTTGTTCATAAGCCCATAATTTGGCTCTGCAGGGCTAAGCCCCAGCGGTAACTATGGAGGGGTAGGTTAGCAATTACCATGAGTGGTTAACAGTGAACTAATCGATGTCTACGTGAACAGAGGCCAATTAATAGTGAAATTTTATAAATGCTGCTTCAGCTCCACTGTTCCTCTACACACACACACACACACACACACACACACACACACACACACACACACACACACACATCCAGCAGCCAGCCAGCAGTTGAGCTGCAGGAAGGGAGCAGAGCAAGTCAATGTGCGCAGGAACAGAGAGGAGAGGAGCGGAGAAGATGAGGCCAAATTGTAAATGCGGTTTTACTGTGTGGCAGCACTCGGAATGTTTATGGGTGGAGACAAAGTATTGAGATCTCCTCCCCGCGTGCAGAGAGACGCAGACGTACGTACTGCTACTGCGTAGGTACGTGGTCCACCTCTTCTTCTCCTCTCTTCTCCATTGCAGATGGAGAGGCAGGCCCAGAGAGTTGCAGCCATGCGCACTGTTGGCGCATGCACAAGCATTGATCCGACTGATCTCATCTCACTCGGCGTGCATGCCATGGCCAGTGAGTAGTGATCCCTCACCTCCACTCCCCACCTCTAGCTAGCTTCCTGCTCCCTACTACATCCATGGTATGGCAGACAGACACATCAGCTTCTTCTTCTTCTTTTTTTTGGCTCTCTGTCTACTGTTGGTGAGAGAGGGGCGTAGGGGGAGGCAGAAGAGAAGGTGGCGTGAGGGAGAAGAGAAGCAGGCAGAGGGAGGAATGAGACGAGAGAGAGAGATGATTTAAGAGATGATGAGGGAGTGGTCACATCATCCATAGACTCTGGATCAGAGGATCCTGCCACTACAACACACCTGCATGCACAGCGCCGATCCGTCCATTCACGCGATACGTCCATGATCCGTCGTCGTCGTCGTCTGCCATGTGATGCCCGGCTGTCCCTCCCTGTCCCTGCATGCGCGCGTACGCGTACGCACACGTACATGCATGGCCATATAAGTGAACCATACACACACCTACATATGTGTAGTGTAGTGGTACGTAGCAGCACATGCGTGACGATCGGCTAGGTCAGCTAGCTACAGTGGCCGCGCGCCACTGTGGCCTGCAGCTGCATGCAAGGCTTTTGTCACCCTTTTGTTACTCTGTCTGTCTCCCCACACTGTTTTCTTGAGAAGGAATGCACTTCTTCCTCTTCGTCAACTGCATATTTGTAAATGTTTTCTCTGCTGTGCTTGCTACTGCTACTGTGCTGGTTCCCTGTGCCGCTTTGTATGCAAATGGTGCGTGCCTGAAAGTGGCCGGCTTTTTGGACCTTCGGCTCCCTTCTGTGTTATGGACAATGCCGTCCATCTTTGTCCCCCTCCTCTCTATCTCTCTCTAAGTTTTAACCAGTGTGTGCATGAGGGATGCTCTTGCGGCCGTGCTTGACGTGCAGCACGCGCCCGACATGCATGGCTATCTAGAAGTAATGGGGTAACACGAACATGACACTGCTTTCTGGATCCGTAGCTACTCTCTGGCCTGCATGTTATCGATCACTACTAGATAACAATGGACTCGGCATTGCTCATCTTTTGCTTCTTGCACTATCGGAATTTCCCTCATTGCCCAGGGTACTCGGAAGTGGCCATAATAAACTCAGCAAAGTGTTTGCCGACTGCAACACAAACTCGGTTTAACCTATGCCGGCAAAGGAAAATATGTTGCGCTTTAGTTATATGTATATAAGAGCATCTCCAGCCGTTGGCCCCCCAGGCGGCTCGAAAAATCGCCGCCTGGAGCCTGGAGGTGAACCGGCGCTAAAAATCAGCCTGGGGCGATCTGGTTCCCAACCGACTCCCCTAGGTCGGCTCCAGGCGGCTGTTTTTAAATATTTTGAACAGTTACTTGTCTAAAATTCGGTGAATGGGACAAATATTCGGCGAAACATTACATTCTCTCGGCGAATTTAAATAGTTTTTTACATATATAAAATACTTAAAAAAACAAAGCAGGACCACGACTACAGGCCAAAAAACGGGCTGAGAGAGGCAAGGTCGCCGTTGCCGCCGTCCTTCTCCTCCTTCACGCGGACATCACTGCTGGACCCCTGCCCGGAGTCGCCCTGGCGGACCGGCGGAGGCGGCGCGTCGTCACCGCTGTCGTTGTCGTCCGCCTCCCTCGTCGCGGCCACGGCGCCGAGCGGAGAACTGCTCCAGGGCACGGCGCTGGCGCTCCAGCTCTGTCTGCGCCCAGTCTTCGCGCGCCCACTTCAAGGCCGCCTCGTCGTCGAGCCCTGGCTCCGCCTTCACGTCGGCGAGCTCTGGCTCCGTCTTGATGACGGCGAGGCCCGGCTCCGTCTTCGGCTTCACGAAGCGGGGAGGAGACAAGGAGGAGGCGCGCCCGCCCTCGTTGATGACGATGTTGATGCTGCGGGTGGTGGTCTCTGCGGGCTCGGCCTTGACGCCGAGCAATGCGGATGAGCCGAAGGAGCGGGAGGATGAGCGGGAGGAGGAGGAGGAGGAGCTGGTCCGGCGCAACATCCATTGGCCGCCGCTCCGGCGGGGCACCGGGGCGGCAGGGTACGTCAATGGCGGGTCATTGCCGTCCTCGAGGTGCTGGAGGACGGCATGGAGAGTGTGGCCGGGGGCACTCCACCACAGGCGGCGGCCCTCGTTGTTCTTTGACCCCCGCACCACCAGCGCCCTGTTGGTGGAGGCTAGTCGTTGCGCCTGCCGGTGCTGGAAGTACGCCGCCCAAGCCTCATGATTACCAGCAGTGTATTGCGGGAGGGCCCGCTGCTCCTCCATTAGCGACGCCCGCACACGGGCGGCCTTGTCGGTAAAGTAGTCGGGGCACACGTCGACGTCGGGCAGCGGGGCGATGGGGACGCCACCGGCACTGAGCCTCCGTCGCCCCGGCGCGCGCATGTCCGGCGGCGCCGGCACGTTGGCCTCGAACAGGAGGTACGCCTCCCACTCGTGCAGCGAGCGGCGGCCGAAGCCATTGGCCGCTGCCCCATCGTCGGGGAACCTCTCGCCCATCGCCGCAGCTTGGAAAGATGAGAGGGGAAGAACGTCGTCGGCGACGGTGCACGGGGAGAGAGCTCGGCGGCGTGGAGAGAGCTCAGCCGCTGTGGGTGGTGTGCGGCCTCAGCCGAGGGGGACGCGTTATATAGCGGCCGGGGGGTGGGCGTCGTGTGTATGTGTGGTGGGAGGTGGGGCATCGCCGCGCCCGCACCGCCCATGAGGAATCAATGGAAGGCTGACCGGCGGGCAGCCTTGGCATTGATTCCCGGCGGGAAACCGAGGCGATGAGGACGACGAGGCGCGTGGGTCACTGACTCGGCGGGTGCGCCTTTCTTTCGTGCCAAATTCGATTGGCCCGACGCCCCCGGGCGTCCCCAACGCGCCGGGTTCGGCCTGGGTCCGCCGGCGCCAATTTCGGCCCAACCCGGTGAAAAACAGGCTCCTGGGGCGCGACTGGGCCGATTTTTGGGCGCCGACGCTAAAAAAAGCTTTCGGGGCCTGTTGGGGGCGCGGCTGGAGATGCTCTAAGTCGCCTGAAAATCGATTTTGGGTAAGTCGATTTTTTGCCGTTGGTTTTTCATCAAGATTTGTGCTTTTTTGGACTGTTCTAATTGTTTGGACTGGTTCTTTCAGCTGGTTTTTTCGACTGTTCTAATTGTTGAAGCCCGTTACCTGTGCGGCCCAGCCATCCCCTTTCTCCCTTTGATTTTTTTTTCATTTTTTGTTTCTTATATGTTTTACTCTTGATTTTTTCTTTATAAGTTGTCTTTTGGGTATATTTGGGATGTTGGGTCAGTGTAAATATTAACACACTAATACTACAAAAATATACACAAAAATTACCCTATTATATGATTATGCTTGCATGCTAGTACAAGGTAGTGCAATTTGAGTGCAAAGTTGTGTGCAACTTTTTTTCTTTAAAAGGTAACACAAATGCCACTAATTCATTGCTGCATACTCCCTCCATTTCACATTGTAGTGCCCATGCGCTTTCCGAGATTCAAGTCTGACCGTAAATTCAACCAACGAGACCGACTGTGGCGGGAGCAAAAATTATACCACTGATTTCATATTGAAAATACGAATTCAATGATATAACTTTTGCTCCCGCCGCAGTTGATCTCGTTGGTTAAATTTACGGTCAAGTTTCAATCTCGGGAAGCGTGGGCGCACTATATTGTGGAGTGGAGGGAGTATTAAACTTCTATCTTTAGCTATTATTTTAATTTATTTCTTCTCTAGGGGTGACACCAATGTGATTAATTCATTCCTTCTTAGAAAACTTATTTTTTTGCAAACATTCCACTATGATATGCTTTTTCTTGCATATTAAAAAAACACATTTATTGTGTATATAGTGTGCAAATTTGGTGAGTGTTTGTTTTAGATTTGTTTTCTTTTTCTTTCTTCTTAAAGATAAAGAACCAATGCCAGTAATTTGTTATTCTTTATGAAACCTCACTATTTTGATTTTGTATTAGTTTTTGCTTCATTTTCTTTCTTCTGAAACAGTAATACCAAAGCTACTAATTCATTCTTTATTAGAAAACTTTATTATTTTGATTTAGTTTTAGTTTTTCTTTTACTTCTTTCTTCTTTATTGGTAATACCAATGTGACTATTTTATTCATTCTTAGGAAACTTCCTTTTTAATGCAAATTCCACTATTGTATGTTTAGTCTTGTATATTAAAAGTTGTAATTCATGTGTAAATTTCTTTTCCAGTTTTTTCATTCTTTTTACTCCTATTACTTTTCATTTTGTTTCTTATTAAAGTGTAATATCAATGCCACTAATACATTTTTTCTTGAAAAAACATTATTTTAATTTTTTTTAGTTTTTATTTCATTTCCTTCTTCTTTAATGGTAATACCAACGTAACTAATTTATCTCTTCTTAGGAAACTTTCTTTTTTGTGAAAATTCCACTATTATGTGCTTCTTCTTGTATATTATAAAAACATAATCTATGGAAACCAACACTCACATAAAACTCAATGGAAACTACATTTGAAAGTTTCAAAAAAATCGAAAAAAAATGTGGGATGTTAAGAGGATGATGTTCTATTGTCATGTGAAATTTCAAGTAAAACACATTAGGGGATGTGACCTATGAAAAAGACAAATTCAGTAGTGAATAGTGACATTACTATTCGGCACTATCCAGTGCTGATTTTATCTTTTTCATAGCTCACATCCTATAATGTGTTTGAACTTGAAATTTTTCATGGCAATAGGACATCGCCCTCTTAACAACCCTTTTTTTTGAGATTTTTTGAAACTTCAAAACATTGTTTTTGTGTGGTTTTCAACGGTTTCCACCGAATGTTGGTTTCCGTATGATATTCTCCCTTGCACTTGGTCATCATTCCTTCAGAATAGTTGAAGGTGCAATAATTTGCTTTCAATAAACCATGCAGGGATATATCCTCATTTATACTGTTTTTTAGCTTTTATGTAAGCATGTGGTGGTTCTTCTATTCATTGAAGTTTGGATGTGGGTACTTCCATAGGATGTTTTGGACTTTTGGTATTTAGTTCAAATTTTAACTAAAGTCTGAACCCACTGAAAAATACCCCAAATCCAAACATCTTTGAAATATAACTAGGAGTTATTTATCCTTCAAATACATCTAAACAGTGACTCTTTGGTGAGGCCTAAGTATATGCCTGGACTTTCATCTGTACTGTAGAGATAGACTTTCCACCTCGGAATGATCTTGTCTTTTTAGTGTTGGTTGCGAATGTTCGTGTGGATAATGAACTCACTTTTTTGCCAAAAAAAAGTTATGATATGGGCCGTCCTAGTGGGCCTTGCAATGTACCTTTGTTAGATGTCTTGGGCGGGGCATCTCGGGCATTGCCATCTGCGCTCGCTCACTACCCTTGTTTTTAGGGAAAGGTTTGATTTTATTGTTTAAAATCCACAATACGTGGGATACAACTTGGGCCGTGGGGATGGACCAGCAACATGTGATGCCCCTGTCCTAATGAAAGCAAAAATCTAGCTAAACTATGAGCTTTGACATTTGCAGCTCGGCCTTCAAACAAGAATTTACAATTGAAACTAAGAGCCCGAAGCTCGCTCACTACCGCTTGGTATACTTTTCCTTTTAACCACTGCCGCTCGCTGCAAGGGAAAAATGATGGAAAAAAACTGGCCGCTTCTAGCTCTGGAAAAATCGGCTGCCCATTTTTGATAGATTTAAAAAATAATTGTGAGTTCTGAAAATATTTTCAGCTTTCATAAAAATGTTCGCAAATTTATTGAAATATTTTTTAAAAAAAGTTCATGAATTTTAAAAAATATTATATTTTGAATTTTCATGAATAATTAAAACTTCCCAAGAATTTAATATTGTACGAGGAATTTTTGAAAATATTTGTGGATTCTAATAGTATTTATGAATTTTACAATATATTCACAAATTTAGTATATGGAAAATGAAACCAGGAACAAAAACAACCAAGAGACAGACAAATGCAAATATGGAAGAAAAATAATAAAAATTAAAATAGAAAACCAAAAGAAAAAGAAAAAACTGGTACAGAAAACCCCAGAAAAGCAGCAGCTGGAAACCAGCAGAGGCTTTGTGGAAGACGAAAGAGCCCCCTCTTGTAAGACGCCCTAATAAGACCAGCCCAGCGCGGCAGGAGCGCTGGCTCCCTAGCACGTGTTTTTTTTCGTTTTCTGTTACATTACTTTTATATATATTCTGAAACGGAAACATTTTGCCTAATTTTTTTGAAAGATTGAAAGAACATTTAAAAATTGTCCATGCAATAAATATTTTGTTCACAACTTCTAAAAAACGATAGCATTCAAAATGAATGTTTATGCATTTCAAAAAATATTCATGATATTATTAATGGGCTTGTTATGCATCGGCCGATGGATACTTTTAAAAGATCAACCGCCTCAACAACGGTTAGATATGGCTCAACCCAGCGGCCCGCCACCATCATAGCCACTGCAACAAATATACTGTTGCGGAACCCTTTGCAAAAGGGCTCATGTTGCAGAAATGTTTTTGCAACATGGGTCCTGTTGCGGAAGGAAATTTTGCAACACATATTATGTTGCCGAAAAAATTGCTATGAAGATGATGTTGCGGAAATGTTGTCGTCGTTCGATATCGCCATTTAAAACTTCATCATTGCAACAGCACCAGGGAGGTAGCCGGTGATGGTCAGGGATGACATGGAGGAGGTCGGAGGTCGGAGCTCGGGCGCATTGTGGAGGCCGACGATGGGCTAAGGTCGTGGGGGAGGTGGGCGGCAGCGACGGTGACCGTGCTACACCCGGTAGTAATGAGGCACCGCGGAGGCCGAAAGTCATGGTGGAGGTGGGCGGACAATGCAGCGGTGTCACCAAACCCGGCTACCAGAACGACACCGATTTTCGTGTTCACTGCTATCGCCATCTCACATGGCCGCAATGCTTCCTTATTCATTATTGAGAGAGAGAGAGAGAAGAGGAAAGGAATTGCTAGAGATAGCATTAGATGGGCCCCACACAAAGATGCACGTCCGGAGGAGAACATAATAGACATTCGTGTGTGATCAGCTAGCTAAAATAAACTATTTTTCATATTTTGAACAATGTTTATACAATATAAGAAATGTTCACGCAATTCATAAAAATGTTTCATGCCATTCAAAAGTAATGTACGTGACATTTTAAAGAAATGTTCACACATTTCGAAAAACAATTCCTGACATTTTGAAAATATTTGTTAAATAAAAATAATTGCTTAGTTAAAAATAGTGCGACTAAATATTTTTACGTGAATTTTTTAAAAGATGTTTTCGTAGTGTTAAAAAGTCATTTAATGCTATTAAAATTTAATTCAACATGTATTTGATTTTTTAACATGTATTTTAGAAAAATGATCGAAACATGTACCTAGAAAACTGTACATCATGTATTTGAAAAGTGATCAACGTGTATAAAAAAAATGGTCCACGTGTAAAAATGTAAAACGTGTATTGACAAAAGTTGGGATGTGTTGAAGAAAAAGGAAAAAAGAAAAAAAGGATGAAAAATCCCAAATAAAATTGGTGAAGAAAAATTGAGAAAAACAAAGAAAACCGATTGAAAAAAAGGTAGATGTGAAAGAAGAAGAAGAAGAAGAAAATATGTATGCAAGGTTCTGAACCATACAAACCGGCGCACAGAACCATCCTAAAACCATATAAAATATATAGTATTGGGCAGGCCCATTTAGGTGGGTGAAGCAAGACTACCATTGGTCTCGTAGTAGGCGAGAAATAGTCCTAGTGCTTGAACAGAGGCAAGAAATGGAGTTCGTCACCCGAATTGGGCCGCTCAATGTAGTGATACATACGTGTGATTTGTATTGGGTGAGAGTACCATTCTTTGTTGCGAGCTGAGAGCAACTCTAGTAGAGTCGTTATATTGAGGTGATCAGTGTAATAACCGTTGATATGGTGATTAGGTCGAAAAGGCCAGTCTAGCAGAGTCACCATACATCGCTTGACCTGCATAATTGATGGAGCGCGTTCTATATCGTGCCCGTGAGCCTCCTTTATGAAACATGACTATTATCAAATATAGTGTTAACTAGCATATTGCACCTTCGCAAAAGATTTTCTTTCTATTGATAAATGCATGTTGAATTTTTATGTAATTAACGACCAACATATATAGTGTGAATTGCTAGGTAGGTATTAGTGTAGATTGTAACCTCAAATACCACATCTAGGAGACTGTCATAACTATGCATATTCAAAAATACAATATCAAGTGCAACAAGGTCATTCTAGTCACAATATGCAGTTGTTATCTAAAGGTGTTTCTTTGCACTGTATCAATTTACGAAGAATACAATGGGAGTAATTTTACTCTTTCAAAAAACAGAGCTATTGGAAGTTGGAAACACAATCGGAGTATGAGCCAATTGCGCATGACATACCTTCATTTTCGTTCGGTGCTTATATTTTTCTTTATTCATATATTTTGCTACCCTCAGTTGTAGATTAATATACATATATACATGAAGCCAAGCTGCTACTCATAGACCAAGAGATAAGTCATAAAAGGTCGAAAAATAATAATGCTTACATTATCCACCAATTGTTTCAGTCGCATAATCTTTAGAAACTTATGCATATATGGTCAAATTAATTTATTGTGCAGAATCTAGAAATGTGCATGATTTAAGGCTGCAAGCCTTACTTTAATTTATGATGTTCTTAATCCACGTGGTATTCTTTGACAAATGTTACTTCCTTAAGAAGTTCGTCCCAATTCTCTCAACATGCAAAGTGTTCATCTCAATTTCTCCACTAAGCCATGCATTTAAGTCTACTCTCTTACTAAGCCATGCAAAATCTGCCACATAAGCGAACTTAAAAATTACAATTACTTTTGCATTAGCCTATGCATGTAATGCTGCCACATCATACATGCATGTTAGTCATCCTTAACATTTTTGTTTGAAATGATATTTTTAACATAAAAGGATTTATTTGATTTTAAGACACTTTCTTTTATTGATTTTCAAGCTTATATTTCTTTTTGTTAGATTTAGTTATTTTTAGAAACTATTTACGCATTTTTTAACAAAGTTACTGCAACAACACGTGGGGCATCATCTAAAAATAGTGTGCCATATTTAGCCAATTAGCCTCGTGACGATCATCTTGAGCTTATGCGCCTCTTTCTCCCTCTGCCATCTCAGCTTTGACTCAGCCACACTTACGCAATATTGTGCATTTAAGCAATCATAATACTCCATCATGATGTAAGCCCGATGGCACACGAACGCATCCGAGCATGCGTATTTGACATGCTGCTTGGTCAGGGGCTCTTGCTCCCACCCTACGATTCTAATCGAACTCTTCTTTGACTGTCGCAAGAAGGCCTAGCTACTGGCTATAAAGCTTTCCACAATATCAACCAATGATGCTTTGAACTTACCATTCTTAATACAATCTTGGAGGTCCAGTTGGTTTTTGGCCTTCCAGCCCCAAGGTTGCAGCATAATGTTTTCCCTCGTGATGTCCACAATTACAAACATGATTCTGTCATCGCCAAATTATTGCAGCCACATAGATTCATCCTTCCAGTTGACAATCTGGTACACTAGGCACTTTGTGCCTACATAGAACTGGATAAAAGCAGCCGCCGTGGACGAATTTGGATGGCACTTTGTGCCTACATAGAACTGGATAAAGCAGCCCGCCGTGGACCGAATTTGGATGCTTCGGTGTAATCCACGTCCAGGCCGACAATGAACCTCTAATGCGTGTTGACGTCGGTGCGAACTTCATCCAATATATCCTTGATGAACGTATCGATGGTTGCGCCACTCCTTGTCACTGCGGCCTCAATCAGAGTACCGTGAGGGCTTTGACCATTTGCATAGATGTCTCGCCATTTGAAGAAGCGGCGAGATGGGAAAATGTTTGTGTACAGCAGGACGGAGATAACAACTACTAACCAGGTGAAGAAGAACTTGCTTGCGCGTATGCGACACGGATGAGTGCCGACAGTCGAGGAGGCTTGCGCGGGGAGGGAGGCCATGTGGGTGCCAATGAACAAAACTTGCCTTGATGCGTGAATGGCATGCAAATTCGCCTTAACAAAATCCTCTCATACGTGAACGTGCCTTTGATACGTATCGGAGGTAAGTTCTCTTCATTGGCACCCCATGGCCTCCCTCCCGTGCAAGCCTCCTAGGCAGCCGACGCCATCATCGCGCACACGCACATGCAAGTTCTTCTTAACCTGGATAGTAGTTGTTCTTTTAGTCCTGTTGTACTCAAACATTTTTCCATCTACCGCTTATTCAAATGGCGAGACATCTATGCACATGGTCAAAGCCCCTCGCGGTACTCGATTGAGGCCGAGTGACTAGGAGTGGAGCAACCGTCGATAAGTTCATCAAGGATATATCGGATGAAATTTGCACTGAGGTCAACACACATCAGAGGTTCATCATCGCCCTGGACGTGGAGTACACCACCGAATGATCTGAATTCGTCCACACCGGCTGTTGTTATCTAGTTCGTAGACACAAAGTACCTAGTGTACCGGATTGTCAACTTGAAGGATGAATCTATGTGTCTACAACAATTCTTCGACGATGACAGGATCAACTGTGAACATCACGAAGGACAACATTATGCTTCAGGCTTGGAGGTTGAAGGCCAAAAACCAATTGGACCTCCAAGACGGTATTAAGAATGGTAAGTTTACAACATTATCGATTGATATTGCGGAAAGCTTTATAGACATCAGCTATGACTCCTTGCGACGATCGAAGAAGGAGTTCAATTATAATCGAATGTGGGAGCAAGAGCCCTTGAGCTAGTAGTAGGTGGAATACGCATGCTTGGATGCGTTACGTGCCATTGGGGTTACATCATGATGGAGTATTACGATTGCTTAAATGCACAATATTGCCTACGTGTGGCTGAGTCAAAGCTGAGAAGGCAGAGGGAGAAAGAGGCGCAGAAGCTCAAGATAACTGTGAAAAGGCTAATTGGCTATAGATGGTACCCTAATTCTTATATGATGCATAGTTTCTTGTATAGCTATTTGTGTTGTGAACTAATTTGAACTGAACAATAATGTGTGTGTGTTGTGAACTACTTTGATTGAATTGTGTGGTGAGTCAACCTAAGTCATGGTCTTTTAATGTAATGTGTGAACTGAAATTCAGTTTCAGTTTGCTCTGAAATGAATGCAGACGTATACATGGAGGACTGGCTTGAGTAGAGCCTCAGTGGTATATGAAGTTCATGCTTGATGAAATTCAAGAGTTAAATATTTATTCTGCAGGTCATAAGGCAGAGAATGCCCTCCAGTGCATTGGCGTGTCTTCTAGCAGTAGATATGGCGAACAATGTGTATGGAGATACTTCTTTGTGTGGCTTTTGTAGACAAATTGTTATGTATCCATGTGGCTGCAAGTTTAATAGGCTGACAAGCATTTTAATCATTGGGAAACATGAGTGTTGTTACTTACCCTCCGAGTTGAGGGTGTAGATGGAATGCCACTCCATGCATTTCGGAGCCACTAGCTGGGCAGCTATGCTCGACCAGAGGGTCTGTACAAGTTTACTTCTTTATCTCACGCAACATTGTATAAAAGCACGAAAACTAGTAGCCCCCGATCCTTTGGTCGGGCACAAGTGGCCGAACAAAGGGTTGATTATTTTGTCCAATCCTAATCAAGTTGTTTTATGCAGGCTTCTCGTCAAAAGATCTCACCATTGTCCAAGGAGCTAGCGCAGGACAAGACCAAGCCTGCCGACTCCGAGAGGGAGGTGGAGGATGAATAGAGAGATTTGCTATAAAGTCCCACAAAAAAGCGAAACATCTAGCCATTGGATTGGTGTACATTTTTATACTAGATAATTTCGGGACATTTGGTCCAAAATACAAATTAGTTCATCAATTTTAAAAAAGATCAATATTTGAAATTTTCATGAATAATTAAAACTTCCCAGGAATTTAATAATGTTTGAGGAATTTCTGAAAATATTTGTGGATTCTAATAGTATTTATGAATTTTACAATATATTCACAAATTTAGTATATGGAAAATGAAACCAGGAACAAAAACAACCAAGAGATAGACAAATGCAAATATGGAAGAAAAATGAATAAAAATTAAAATAGAAAACCAAAAGAAAAAGAAAAAATGGTACAGAAAACCCCAGAAAACCAGCAGCTGGAAACCACCAGAGGCTTTGTGGAAGACGAAAGAGCCCCCGCTTCTAAGACGCCCTAATAAGACCAGCCCAGCGCGGCAGGAGCGCTGGCTCCCTAGCACGTGTTTTTTTTACGTTTTCTGTTACATTACTTTTATATATATTCTGAAACAGAAACATTTTGCCTAATTTTTTTGAAAGATTGATAGCACATTTAAAAATTGTCCATGCAATAAATATTTTCTTCACAACTTCTAAAAAATGATAGCATTCAAAATGAATGTTTATGCATTTCAAAAAATATTCATGATATTATTAATGGGATTGTTATGCATCGGTCGATGGATACTTTTAAAAGATCAACCGCCTCAACAACGGTTAGATATGGCTCAACCCAGCGGCCCGCCACCATCATAGCCACTGCAACAAATATACTGTTGCGGAACCCTTTGCAAAAGGGCTCATGTTGCAGAAATGTTTTTGCAACATGGGTCCTGTTGCGGAAGGAAATTTTGCAACACATATTATGTTGCCGAAAAAATTGCTATGAAGATGATGTTGCGGAAATGTTGTCGTCGTTCGATATCGCCATTTGAAACTTCATCATTGCAACAGCACCAGGGAGGTAGCCGGTGATGGTCAGGGATGACATGGAGGAGGTCGGAGGTCGGAGCTCGGGCGCATTGTGGAGGCCGACGATGGGCAAAGGTCGTGGGGGAGGTGGGCGGCAGCGACGGTGACCGTGCTACACCCGGTAGTAATGAGGCACCGCGGAGGCCGAAAGTCATGGTGGAGGTGGGCGACAGCAGCAGCGGTGTCACCAAACCCCGGCTACAACGACACTGA
Organism: Aegilops speltoides; assembly: GCA_021437245.1. Classification (NCBI taxonomy): domain Eukaryota; kingdom Viridiplantae; phylum Streptophyta; class Magnoliopsida; order Poales; family Poaceae; genus Aegilops; species Aegilops speltoides. Next base: position 39,033,344 of record CM038141.1, read on the forward strand.
TTTTCAGGTTCACCTGCTATCGCCATCTCACATGGCCGCAATGCTTCCTTATTCATTATTGAGAGAGCGAGAGAGAGAAGAGGAAAGGAATTGCTAGAGATAGCATTAGATGGGCCCCACACAAAGACGCACGTCGCACGGAGAACGCAATAGACATTCGTGTGTGATCAGCTAGCTAAAATAAACTATTTTTCATATTTTGAACAATGTTTATACAATATAAGAAATGTTCACGCAATTCATAAAAATGTTTCATGCCATTCAAAAGTAATGTACGTGACATTTTAAAGAAATGTTCACACATTTCGAAAAACAATTCCTGACATTTTGAAAAATATTTGTTAAATAAAAAATAATTGCTTAGTTAAAAAATAGTGCGACTAAATATTTTTACGTGAATTTTTTAAAAGATGTTTTCGTAGTGTTAAAAAGTCATTTAATGCTATTAAAATTTAATTCAACATGTATTTGATTTTTTAACATGTATTTTAGAAAAATGATCAAAACATGTACCTAGAAAACTGTACATCATGTATTTGAAAAGTGATCAACGTGTATAAAAAAAATGGTCCACGTGTAAAAATGTAAAACGTGTATTGACAAAAGTTGGGATGTGTTGAAGAAAAAGGAAAAAAGAAAAAAAGGATGAAAAATCCCAAATAAAATTGGTGAAGAAAAATTGAGAAAAACAAAGAAAACCGATTGAAAAAAAGGTAGATGTGAAAGAAGAAGAAGAAGAAGAAAATATGTATGCAAGGTTCTGAACCATACAAACCGGCGCACAGAACCATCCTAAAACCATATAAAATATATAGTATTGGGCAGGCCCATTTAGGTGGGTGAAGCAAGACTACCATTGGTCTCGTAGTAGGCGAGAAATAGTCCTAGTGCTTGAACAGAGGCAAGAAATGGAGTTCGTCACCCGAATTGGGCCGCTCAATGTAGTGATACATACGTGTGATTTGTATTGGTTGAGAGTACCATTCTTTGTTGCGAGCTGAGAGCAACTCTAGTAGAGTCGTTATATTGAGGTGATCGGTGTAATAACCGTTGATATGGTGATTAGGTCGAAAAGGCCGCCTAGCGAGTCACCATACATCGCTTGACCTGCATAATTGATGGAGCGCGTTCTATATCGTGCCCGTGAGCCTCCTTTATGAAACATGACTGTTATCAAATATAGTGTTAACTAGCATATTGCACCTTCGCAAAAGATTTTCTTTCTATTGATAAATGCATGTTGAATTTTTATGTAATTAACGACCAACATATATAGTGTGAATTGCTAGGTAGGTATTAGTGTAGATTGTAACCTCAAATACCACATCTAGGAGACTGTCATAACTATGCATATTCAAAAATACAATATCAAGTGCAACAAGGTCATTCTAGTCACAATATGCAGTTGTTATCTAAAGGTGTTTCTTTGCACTGTATCAATTTACGAAGAATACAATGGGAGTAATTTTACTCTTTCAAAAAACAGAGCTATTGGAAGTTGGAAACACAATCGGAGTATGAGCCAATTGCGCATGACATACCTTCATTTTCGTTCGGTGCTTATATTTTTCTTTATTCATATATTTTGCTACCCTCAGTTGTAGATTAATATACATATATACATGAAGCCAAGCTGCTACTCATAGACCAAGAGATAAGTCATAAAAGGTCGAAAAATAATAATGCTTACATTATCCACCAATTGTTTCAGTCGCATAATCTTTAGAAACTTATGCATATATGGTCAAATTAATTTATTGTGCAGAATCTAGAAATGTGCATGATTTAAGGCTGCAAGCCTTACTTTAATTTATGATGTTCTTAATCCACGTGGTATTCTTTGACAAATGTTACTTCCTTAAGAAGTTCGTCCCAATTCTCTCAACATGCAAAGTGTTCATCTCAATTTCTCCACTAAGCCATGCATTTAAGTCTACTCTCTTACTAAGCCATGCAAAATCTGCCACATAAGCGAACTTAAAAATTACAATTACTTTTGCATTAGCCTATGCATGTAATGCTGCCACATCATACATGCATGTTAGTCATCCTTAACATTTTTGTTTGAAATGATATTTTTAACATAAAAGGATTTATTTGATTTTAAGACACTTTCTTTTATTGTTTTTCAAGCTTATATTTCTTTTTGTTAGATTTAGTTATTTTTAGCAACTATTTACGCATTTTTTAACAAAGTTACTGCAACAACACGTGGGGCATCATCTAAAAATAGTGTGCCATATTTAGCCAATTAGCCTCGTGACGATCATCTTGAGCTTATGCGCCTCTTTCTCCCTCTGCCATCTCAGCTTTGACTCAGCCACACTTACGCAATATTGTGCATTTAAGCAATCATAATACTCCATCATGATGTAAGCCCGATGGCACACGAACGCATCCGAGCATGCGTATTTGACATGCTGCTTGGTCAGGGGCTCTTGCTCCCACCCTACGATTCTAATCGAACTCTTCTTTGACTGTCGCAAGAAGGCCTAGCTACTGGCTATAAAGCTTTCCACAATATCAACCAATGATGCTTTGAACTTACCATTCTTAATACAATCTTGGAGGTCCAGTTGGTTTTTGGCCTTCCAGCCCCAAGGTTGCAGCATAATGTTTTCCCTCGTGATGTCCACAATTACAAACATGATTCTGTCATCGCCGAAGAATTATTGCAGCCACATAGATTCATCCTTCCAGTTGACAATCTGGTACACTAGGCACTTTGTGCCTACATAGAACTGGATAAAAGCAGCCCGCCGTGGACCGAATTTGGATGCTTCGGTGGTGTAATCCACGTCCAGGCCGACAATGAACCTCTAATGCGTGTTGACGTCGGTGCGAACTTCATCCAATATATCCTTGATGAACGTATCGATGGTTGCGCCACTCCTTGTCACTGCGGCCTCAATCAGAGTACCGTAGGGGGCTTTGACCATTTGCATAGATGTCTACGCCATTTGAAGAACTGACAGATGGGAAAATGTTTGTGTACAGCAGGACGGAGATAACAACTACTAACCAGGTGAAGAAGAACTTGCTTGCGCGTATGCGACACGGATGAGTGCCGACAGTCGAGGAGGCTTGCGCGGGGAGGGAGGCCATGTGGGTGCCAATGAACAAAACTTGCCTTCGGTACGTGAATGGCATGCAAATTCGCCTTAACAAAATCCTCTCATACGTGAACGTGCCTTTGATACGTATCGGAGGTAAGTTCTCTTCATTGGCACCCCCATGGCCTCCCTCCCCGTGCAAGCCTCCTAGGCAGCCGACGCTCATCAGCGTCGCACACGCACATGCAAGTTCTTCTTAACCTGGATAGTAGTTGTTCTTTTAGTCCTGTTGTACTCAAACATTTTTCCATCTACCAGTTATTCAAATGGCGTAGACATCTATGCACATGGTCAAAGCCCCCTGCGGTACTCTGATTGAGGCCGTAGTGACTAGGAGTGGAGCAACCGTCGATAAGTTCATCAAGGATATACTGGATGAAATTTGCACTGAGGTCAACACACATCAGAGGTTCATCATCGCCCTGGACGTGGAGTACACCACCGAATGATCCGAATTCGGTCCACACCGGGCTGTTGTTATCTAGTTCTGTGTAGACACAAAGTACCTAGTGTACCGGATTGTCAACTTGAAGGATGAATCTATGTGTCTACAACAATTCTTCGACGATGACAGGATCAACTGTGAACATCACGAAGGACAACATTATGCTTCAGGCTTGGAGGTTGAAGGCCAAAAACCAATTGGACCTCCAAGACGGTATTAAGAATGGTAAGTTTACAACATTATCGATTGATATTGCGGAAAGCTTTATAGACATCAGCTATGACTCCTTGCGACAGTCGAAGAAGGAGTTCAATTATAATCGAATGTGGGAGCAAGAGCCCTTGAGCTAGTAGTAGGTGGAATACGCATGCTTGGATGCGTTCGTGTGCCATTGGGGTTACATCATGATGGAGTATTACGATTGCTTAAATGCACAATATTGCCTACGTGTGGCTGAGTCAAAGCTGAGAAGGCAGAGGGAGAAAGAGGCGCAGAAGCTCAAGATAACTGTGAAAAGGCTAATTGGCTATAGATGGTACCCTAATTCTTATATGATGCATAGTTTCTTGTATAGCTATTTGTGTTGTGAACTAATTTGAACTGAACAATAATGTGTGTGTGTTGTGAACTACTTTGATTGAACTGTGTGGTGAGTCAACCTAAGTCATGGTCTTTTAATGTAATGTGTGAACTGAAATTCAGTTTTAGTTTGCTCTGAAATGAATGCAGACGTATACATGGAGGAATGGCTTGAGTAGAGCCTCAGTGGTATATGAAGTTCATGCTTGATGAAATTCAAGAGTTAAATATTTATTCTGCAGGTCATAAGGCAGAGAATGCCCTCCAGTGCATTGGCGTGTCTTCTAGCAGTAGATATGGCGAACAATGTGTATGGAGATACTTCTTTGTGTGGCTTTTGTAGACAAATTGTTATGTATCCATGTGGCTGCAAGTTTAATAGGCTGACAAGCATTTTAATCATTGGGAAACATGAGTGTTGTTACTTACCCTCCGAGTTGAGGGTGTAGATGGAATGCCACTCCATGCATTTCGGAGCCACTAGCTGGGCAGCTATGCTCGACCAGAGGGTCTGTACAAGTTTACTTCTTTATCTCACGCAACATTGTATAAAAGCACGAAAACTAGTAGCCCCCGATCCTTTGGTCGGGCACAAGTGGCCGAACAAAGGGTTGATTATTTTGTCCAATCCTAATCAAGTTGTTTTATGCAGGCTTCTCGTCAAAAGATCTCACCATTGTCCAAGGAGCTAGCGAGACAAGACCAAGCCTGCCGACTCCGAGAGGGAGGTGGAGGATGAATAGAGATTTGCTATAAAGTCCCACAAAAAAGCGAAACATCTAGCCATTGGATTGGTGTACATTTTTATACTAGATAATTTCGGGACATTTGGTCCAAAATACAAATTAGTTCATCAATTTTAAAAAAGATCAATATTTGAAATTTTCATGAATAATTAAAACTTCCCAGGAATTTAATAATGTTTGAGGAATTTCTGAAAATATTTGTGGATTCTAATAGTATTTATGAATTTTACAATATATTCACAAATTTAGTATATGGAAAATGAAACCAGGAACAAAAACAACCAAGAGATAGACAAATGCAAATATGGAAGAAAAATGAATAAAAATTAAAATAGAAAACCAAAAGAAAAAGAAAAAATGGTACAGAAAACCCCAGAAAACCAGCAGCTGGAAACCACCAGAGGCTTTGTGGAAGACGAAAGAGCCCCCCGCTTCTAAGACGCCCTAATAAGACCAGCCCAGCGCGGCAGGAGCGCTGGCTCCCTAGCACGTGTTTTTTTTTACGTTTTCTGTTACATTACTTTTATATATATTCTGAAACAGAAACATTTTGCCTAATTTTTTTGAAAGATTGATAGCACATTTAAAAATTGTCCATGCAATAAATATTTTCTTCACAACTTCTAAAAAATGATAGCATTCAAAATGAATGTTTATGCATTTCAAAAAATATTCATGATATTATTAATGGGATTGTTATGCATCGGCCAACGGATACTTTTAAAAGATCAACCGCCTCAACAACGGTTAGATATGGCTCAACCCAGCGGCCCGCCACCATCATAGCCACTGCAACAAATATACTGTTGCGGAACCCTTTGCAAAAGGGCTCATGTTGCAGAAATGTTTTTGCAACATGGGTCCTGTTGCGGAAGGAAATTTTGCAACACATATTATGTTGCCGAAAAAATTGCTATGAAGATGATGTTGCGGAAATGCTGTCGTCGTTCGCCATCGCCATTTGAAACTTCATCATTGCGACAGCACCAGGGAGGTAGCCTTTGATGGTCGGGGACGTCATGGAGAAGGTCGGAGGAAGATGTCCCGAGCTCGGGCGCATTGTGGAGGCCGACGATGGGCGAAGGTCGTGGTGGAGGTGGGCGGCAGCGACGGCGACCGTGCTACACCCGGTAGCAATGAGGCACCGCGGAGGCAGACAGTCATGGTGGAGGCGGGCGGCAGCGGCAGCGGTGTCACCAAACCCCGGCTGCAACGACACTGATTTTCAGGTTCACCTGCTACCGCCATCTCCCATGGCCGCAATGCTTCCTTGTTCATTATTGAGAGAGCGAGAGAGAGAAGAGGAATGGAATTGCTAGAGATAGCATTAGATGGGCCCCACACAAAGACGCACGTCGCACGGAGAACGCAATGGACATTCGTGTGTGATCAGCTAGCTAAAACAAACTATTTTTCATATTTTGGACAATGTTTATACAATGTAAGAGATGTTCACGCAATTCATAAAAATGTTTCATGCCATTCAAAAGTAATGTACGTGACATTTTAAAGAAATGTTCACACATTTAGAAAAAACAATTCCTGACATTTTGAAAATTATTTGTTAAATATAAAAATAATTGCTTAGTTAAAAAAATAGTGCGACTAAATATTTTTACGTGAATTTTTTAAAAGATGTTTTCGTAGTGTTAAAAAGTCATTTAATGCTATTAAAATTTAATTCAACGTGTATTTGATTTTTTAACATGTATTTTAGAAAAATGATCAAAACATGTACCTAGAAAAATGTACATCATGTATTTGAAAAGTGATCAACGTGTATAAAAAAATGGTCCACGTGTAAAAATGTACAACGTGTATTGACAAAAGATGAGATGTGTTGAAGAAAAAGGAAAAAAGAAAAAAGGATGAAAAAACCCAAATAAAACTGGTGAAGAAAAATTGGGAAAAACAAAGAAAACCGATTGAAAAAAAGGTAGATGTGAAAGAAGAAGAAGAAGAAAATATGTATGCAAGGTTCTGAACCATACAAACCGGCGAACAGAACCATCCTAAAACCATATAAAATATATAGTATTGGGCAGGCCCATTTAGGTGGGTGAAGCAAGACTACCATTGGTCTTGTAGTAGGCAAGAAATAGTCCTAGCGTTTGAACAGAGGCAAGAAATGGAATTCGTCACCCGAATTGGGCCGCTCAATGTAGTGATACATGCGTGTGATTTGTATTGGGTGAGAGTACCATTCTTTGTTGCGAGCTGAGAGCAACTCTAGTAGAGTCGTTATATTGGGGTGATCAGTGTAATAACCGTTGATATGGTGATTAGGTCGAAAAGGCCAGTCTAGCAGAGTCACCATACATCGCTTGACCTGCATAATTTATGGAGCGCGTTCTATATCGTGCCCGTGAGCCTCCTTTATGAAACATGACTATTATCAAATCTAGTGTTAACTAGCATCTTGCACCTTCGCAAAAGATTTTCTTTGTATTGATAAATGCATGTTGAATTTTTATGTAATTAACGACCAACATATATAGTGTGAATTGCTAGGTAGGTATTAGTGTAGATTGTAACCTCAAATACCACATCTAGGAGACTGTCATAACTATGCATATTCAAAAATACAATATCAAGTGCAACAAGATCATTCTAGTCACAATATGCAGTTGTTATCTAAAGGTGTTTCTTTGCACTGTATCAATTTACCAAGAATACGATGGGAGTAATTTTACTCTTTCAAAAACAGAGCTATTGGAAGTTGGAAACACAATCGAAGTATGAGCCAATTGCGCATGACATACCTTCATTTTCGTTCGGTGCTTATATTTTTCTTTATTCATATATTTTGCTACCCTCAGTTGTAGATTAATATACATATATACATGAAGCCAAGCTGCTACTCATAGACTAAGAGAAGATAAGTCATAAAAGGTCGAGAAATAATAATGCTTACATTATCCACCAACTGTTTTAGTCACATAATCTTTAGAAACTTATGCATATATGATCAACTTAATTTATTGTGCAGAACCTAGAAATGTGCTTGCATTAAGGCTGCAAGCCTTACTTTAATTTATGACGTTCTTAATCCATGTGATATTCTTTGACAAATGTTAATTCCTTAAGAAGTTGGTCCCAATTCTTCAACATGCAAAGCGTTCATCTCAATTTCTCCACTAAGCCATGCATTTAAGTCTGCTCTCTTACTAAGCCATGCAAAATCTTCCACATAAGCGAACTTAAAAGTTACAATTACTTTTGCATTAGTCTATGCATGTAATGCTGCCACATCATACATGCATGTTAGTCATCCTTCACATTTTTGTTTGAAATGATATTTTTAACATTAATTCAGAAGGATTTATTTGAGTTTAAGACACTTTCTTTTATTGATTTTCAAGCTTATATTTCTTTTTGTTAGATTTAGTTATCTTTAGCAACTATTTATGCATTTTTTTAACAAAGTTACTGCAACAACACGTGGGGCATCATCTAATAATAGGGTGCCATCTTTAGCCAATTAGCCTCGTGACGATCATCTTGAGCTTATGCACCTCTTTCTCCCTCTGCCATCTCAGCTTTGACTCAGCCACACTTAGGCAATATTGTGCATTTAAGCAGTCATAATACTCCATCATGATGTAAGCCCGATGGCACACGAACGCATCCGAGCATGCGTATTTGACCCGCTGCTTGGTCAGGGGCTCTTGCTCCCACCCTACGATTCTAATCGAACTCCTCTTCGACTGTCGCAAGAAGGCCTAGCTACTGGCTATAAAGCTTTCCGCAATATCAACCAATGATGCTTTGAACTTACCATTCTTAATACAATCTTGGAGGTCCAGTTGGTTTTTGGCCTTCCAGCCCCAAGGTTGCAGCATAATGTTTTCCCTCGTGATGTCCACAATTACAAACATGATTCTGTCATCGCCGAAGAATTATTGCAGCCACATAGATTCATCCTTCCAGTTGACAATCTGGTACACTAGCCACGTACTTTGTGCCTACATAGAACTGGATAAAAGCAGCCCTCCGTGGACCGAATTCTGATGCTTCGGTGGTGTACTCCACGTCCAGGCCGACGATGAACCTCTAATGCGTGTTGACGTTGGTGCGAACTTCATCCAATATATCCTTGATGAACAAATCGACGGTTGCGCCACTCCTTGTCACTGCGGCTTCAATCAGAGTACCGTAGGGGGCTTTGACCATTTGCATAGATGTCTACGCCATTTGAAGAACTAACAGATGGGAAAATGTTTGTGTACAGGAGGACGGAGAGAACAACCAGGGCCGGCCCTGAGGGGGTGGGGGCAGGGGGCGGCCGCCCCGGGCCCCCCAAATCCAGGGGCCCCCTCTGACCAGGTATGCATGTACGCAGCAGGTGGTCAGATCACGTCGTACGTTGTCATGTTTTCATCGTTGCGATCCATCCATCCCTTTCGCTGAGATACTGGGCCTAGCCCAATGCGTGGGCGCATGACCAATGCTACCGAGGCCTAGGAAGCGCACAATACCCTCGTCTCCTTTTCTCTCCGTCGCGCGTGGATGCCCATCGCCCGCCGCCGATGCCTAAGTTCAGGACCCAATCGCGGAAAGGCCACCGCCGCCAATGTTATGACGGCGGCGAGGGAGGAGAAGCACGCAGGTGCGCTGTTCTTCAGGCCCTGGTAAGGATCTCTTCCCTGTTTTTGGATTGAATCTCGATGGAAAGAAATAGTCACCATGAGCAGGATTTAAGTTTGGCACTCGAAAATTAGGCTCGTGATGTTACTGTTGGATTTAGAGAAATTATGAGTAGGGGATGATGTCAACTGAAGCAGCATTAACCCCTTAGTTATGTCGAATTTTGTATGACACTTGTCTGTTCAATTAACTTGCTCATCAATTTTATGGTTTCGTAGTGATTCTGCAAAATCAATTTTCTCAAAAACATTCAGATGGTTACTTCCTGTTAGAAAGTTTCAACATATATCTTCAGGATCAAAGTTGATAGAAAACAATGCCTTTTGGATCTGGAGATGGTATCTAGTAATATACTGAATATTCTGCTCATCAGTTTTCTTATATAGTTTATGACATTCAACTCATTATCTATGCTATCTGTACAGCTTTGAAGATGGTTCGAATGCTCGAAGGACATGTATAGGAGGGACTGGATGTCTGAATGATGGCCGAGGTATGCTGGCTTATGTATAGTTATTGTCATACTATAAGAAGCATGAACATCTTTTAAGTAGCCATATAGTTAGTAGAAACAATGTGAGGTTTGTAAATTTCCAAGGGAGCTTAAATAGTTTGGTAACTTCAAAAATTATTGAATGAGATTTATATTGGTACCATCGTAAGCGTAATTGCATCTAGCTATGTTAGAGGAAAATTTTAAGGTAAATGATAAAATATTTGATTTTGGATGCACTTTACTATAATGCTTATTAATAATATTTCACATATACGTATATTGAATTTTATTGTGATGTTTATATTGAGGGCCCCTGATTCTAGTCTCGCCCCGGGCCCCAGAAATGTCAGGACCAGCCCTGAGAACAACTACTAACCAGGTGAAGAAGAACTTGCTTGCGCGTATGCGACATGGATGAGTGCCGGCAGTCGAGGAGGCTTGTGTGGGGAGGGAGGCCATGTCGGTGCCAATGAACAAAACCTGCGTTCGGCACGTGAATGGCATGCAAATTGGCCTTAACAAAATCCTCTCATACTTGAACGTGCCTTTGATACGTATCGGAGGTAAGTTCTCTTCATTGGCACCCCCATGGCCTCCCTCCCCGTGCAAGCCTCCTCGGCAGCCGACACTCATCAGCATCGCACACGCACATGCAAGTTCTTCTTATCCTGGATAGTAGTTGTTCTTTTAGTCCTGCTGTACTCAAACATTTTTCCATCTGCCAGTTATTCAAATGGCGTAGACATCTATGCACATGGTCAAAGCCCCCTGCGGTACTCTGATTGAGGCCGTAGTGACTAGGAGTGGAGCAACCATCGAGAAGTTCATCAAGGATATACTGGATGAAGTTCGCACCGACGTCAACACACATCAGAGGTTCATCGTCGCCCTGGACGTGGAGTGCACCACCGAAGGATCTGAATTCGGTCCACACCGCGTTGTTGTTATCTAGTTCTGTGTAGACACAAAGTACCTAGTGTACCAGATTGTCAACTTGAAGGATGAATCTATGTGTCTACAACAATTCTTCGACGATGACAGGATCATGTTTGTAACTGTGAACATCACGAAGGACAACATTATGCTGCAGGCTTGGAGGTTGAAGGCCAAAAACCAATTCAACCTCCAAGACGGTATTAAGAATGGTAAGTTTACAACATTATCGATTGATATTGTGGAAAGCTTTATAGACATCAGCTATGACTCCTTGCGACAGTCGAAGAAGGAGTTCAATTATAATCGAATGTGGGAGCAAGATCCCTTGAGCTAGTAGTAGGTGGAATACGCATGCTTGGATGCATTCGTGTGCCATTGGGGTTACATCATGACGGAGTATTACGATTGCTTAAATGCACAATATTGCCTATGTGTGGCTGAGTCAAAGCTGAGAAGGCAGAGGGAGAAAGAGGTGCAGAAGCTCAAGATGACTTTGAAAAGGCTAATTGGCTGTAGATGGTACCCTAATTCTTATATGATGCATAGTTTCTTGTATAAATATTTGTCTTGTAAACTAATTTGAACTCAACAGTAATGTGTGTGTGTTGTGAACTACTTTTATTGAACTGTGTGGTGAGTCAACCTAAGTCATGGTCTATTAATGTAATGTGTGAACTGAAATTCAGTTTCAGTTTGCTCTGAAATGAATGCAGACGTATGCATGGAGGACTGGCTTGAGTAGAGCCTTAGTGGTATATGAACTTCATGCTTGATGAAATTCAAGAGTTAGATATTTATTCTACAGGTCATAAGGCAGAGAATGCCCTCCAGTGCATTGGCGTGTCTTCTAGCAGTAGATATGGCGAACAATGTGTATGGAGATACTTCTTTGTGTGGCTTTTGTAGACAAATTGTTGTGTACCCATGTGGCTGCAAGTTTAATAGGCTGACAAGAAAGCATTTTAATCATTGGGAAACATGAGTGTTGTTACTTACCCTCTGAGTCGAGGGTGCAGACGGAATGCCACTCCATGCATTTCGATGCCACTAGCTGGGCAGCTATGCTCGACCAGAGGGTCTGTACAAGTTTACTTTTTTATTTCACGCAACATTGTATAAAAGCACGAAAACCAGTAGCCCCCGAGCCTTTGGTCGGGCACAAGTGGCCGAACTAAGGGTTGATTATTTTGTCCAATCGTAATCAAGTTGTTTTATGCAGGCTTCTCGGCAAAAGATCTCGCCATTGTCCATGGATAGGGCTGGAATTCGAGCCGAGTCGGCTGGACTCGCTAGAGCTTGTTTCGTTAACGAGCTAGCTCGACTCGACTCATTACTATAACGAGCTCAAACCCAAGATTGGCTCGACTCGTATAACTCGCGAGCTGGCTCGTTTAGCTTGTTAAGCTCGTTTAAGATATAAACATAATAAAGCCCTCAAATATGACAAAAATGATTATGTATATATTAAACATATATATCACTAAAAAATTATAATTTTCTTGTAACGCATGAGTCTCCTAGGAGGCTAGGCCTTCAACTGCTCGGCCTTGGGTTGTGCGCTTGGGACGTAGGTTGTTTAGTGGCTGATATTTCTTTGTATTGGGAGTGGCTGATCTATTATATCGAGCCTAACGAGTTACACGAGTACTCGTTAGATTGACTCGTTTAACTTGGTCTATAAACGATCTTAAACTAAAGCTCGGCTCGACTCGTTATTCTTCGAGTTCGAGTCGATTCGAGCCGAGTCATGAGCTACTTGTTTAGCTCGCGAGCTTCGAGCTTTTTTTCCAGCCCTATCCAAGGAGCTAGCGCAGGACAAGACCAAGCCTGCCGACTCCCAGAGGGAGGTGGAGGATGAATAGAGAGATTTGCTATAAATTCCCACAAAAAAGCGAAACATCTCAATACTAGGGAAAAACCTAGCAGCAGCGCGGGTTTTGGGCCTCTCAGTAGCGCGGGAACCGGCGCTACTAAGGCGCTACAGCTAACGTATAGCAATAGCGCATGTTGTCCCACTCTACTGCTATACATGAATAGCTGTAGCGCTCTTTAGAAAAGGGCTCTGCTGATATATCTGCAGCACTGTTTACAGGGAAGCTCTACTGGTAAGGCGGCGCTACTGCTAAATTTTCCCCCTCGCTACTACTAGTTTTATTAGTTTTTTCCCTACATATTTGTTTTGTATTTGTTTTGTATTTGAATAGGCTTTATACAATAATCTTTAGCATATCATACACATACAAATGTAATCATTGCATATACATACAATTAGTCTCATCAAATCATGTCATCATCATAATCATCATCCAACACAAAGTGGTCTCTCGTCATCATCTGGATCTTCATAATCCTTCTCATTCCGATCCGGGAACAAGAATATCTGGTGAAACTTCTTTAGGAGGGAGCTCCTCATATTTTCTATCTTATGTAGTTTCTCATCGTTGATGGTGGCGGTTGTTCGTACGATGGAGCCTATTTGATTGCCGCACGCACGCGCTTCATCGGGCGCCTTTGGCTCAAAATTGCCGTCGTCCACCTCCGTGACCACCAGTCTAGTAGTCGTGAGTTTGTTAGGAAGCCGTTGTCTCTTTGCTTTCGGTTCTACACCGGCTCCGCTCCCCGAGGCAGCGTCGGCCTCGATCTCGGCCAGCCTCGACGCCGGTCTCGAGTCTCGGCGCCTCTCGATCTTACCACCGGTCTCACGTGTCGGTTTCAGTCCCGATGCCACCAAGGCCCAAAGAACAACATTGGTTGATTGTCGCAAGGCTAAAAATTAAATGCGCCGCCCCGGTAGACGCCGCCGCAATCAGCAAAACCCCGTCCTTCATCGTTGCTAGCCATGTTTCCTATGATTAAATCTAGTCAATTAATTCTAGACCTAATAAAATGAATAATGACATAAAAAAGGCCTATTGTTTTGCAGGAACGTTGACTCCTTCCTGGTGCGGCAAATCCCGAGCACTCGGTATGTCCTAGTTTGTAGCACAAGTCATGCCGAAATTCACGGAAAATTTCTGCATGACCTTTGCTAAAAAATGGACAAATCGAGAACCTGAAATTTGCCGGAACAGAAATGAATCAACATTCCGGCAAAACATAGGCCACTCAACATCATTCCCTGGAAACAACAAAGCCACTTGGGCACAATCGAACAACTTCAATGAAAAGATATAACATGGCCACTTCAATGAAAAGATATAATCAAGAATAAAAGTCTAGGAAGGGATCATCTTTAAAATAAAATTTGCCTAAATTCTTTTCCTTGAATAGTGGTCTTTTGAAAAATCAAAAACCTTTGCAAAATGACCTCACTAAACACTTCTCTGCCTAGGACAGAATCCAAATTATGTTGATCTAGCTATTCCTCTCTCTCACATAAACACACATTATTATCTCTAACCCTTCTCTGCCTAGGACAGAACCCAATTAAATTGCAAAGGAACTCCATTTCTCTAACCCTTCTGACCTAATGCTCTAAAATAAAATTTTCCTCTAACCTAGCTTGTTAATCCAACAAACCTAATTAACCTAGTTCGTTAATCTAGTTTACCTAGATAATTAACCTAATTAAACTAGTTAATGCAGCTAGTTCTCTATCAAAGCCCTAAATAAATTTTTGCACTAATTAACCTAGATAATTAACCTAATTAAACTAGTTAACCTGACTAGTTCTCTGTCAAAGCCCTAACTAAATTTTTGCACTAACCTAGATAATTAACCTAATTAAACTAGTTAACCTAACTACTTCTCTGTCAAAGCCCTAACTAAAATTTTGTCCTAACCTAGATAATTAACCTAATTAAACTAGCTAACCTATGCATGAGAGAGAGAGGAGGGGTGGGGGCTTACAGAGGATGGCTCCGGTGGTGCCGAGGGAGGCAGTGGTGGCGAGGGAGGCAGGGGCGTCTCCGGTGACGGCGAGGGAGGCAGTTGTGGCGAGGGAGGATCCGGTGGCGTCGACGGCAGCTCCAGTGGCGTTGATGAGGCCGCGCGGCTCCGTGGCGTTGGGGGCGGCTCCAGATGGCCGACGGCAAGACGGTTTCGCGGCGCCGACGTCGGCAGGAGACGGCGGCGAAGTGGGGCGACGGCGAATCGGGGAGACGGCGGCGGGGTGGGTCAAGGGATTTGGGGGAGAAGTGGTGGCCGGGGGAAAACGGTTTTTGGGTTAAGTCAAACTTAGCGGTAGCGTTTTTAGTAAAACGCGCTATAGCTAAGATAGCTATAGCGGTTTTTACAAAACGCGCTGCTGCTATAGCCATGTAATTTTCTTTCATTTTTTTAATTTCCTTTTCTGTTTCTATAGCAGGGGTCTAGGACACGCGCTGCAGCTACGTTAGCTATAGCGCCTCTTATGAACACACGCTACTGCTATGCCTTCCTTCGTTTTTCCGCTTTTTCATTTATTTTGCTTTACATTTTATTTTTTCCTTTCTCCTTTTTCTATTTCTTTCATTTTCATTTATTTTTCTATTTGTTTTTCATCTTATTTTATTTCCATTAGTAGTAGCGCTCTTCGCAGAAAACGCGCTACTACTTATGCCCTAGTGGTAGCGCGCTTCTTCCAAGCCCGCTACTGCTATGCGTAGCCTATCATTCTAGCAATGGGAATATTAGTAGTAGCGCTTTTGCCGCTACACGCGCTACTGCTAAGGTTGTATCTATAGCGCGGTTTTTTCTCAATCGCTACTGCTATCTAGAACTAGCGCCCTTTTCTGACCCGCGCTGTTGCTAAATTTCTGCGTATAAGGTTTTCCCTAGTAGTGTCTAAGCCATTGGATTGGTGTACATTTTCATACTAGATAATTTCGGGACATCTGGTCCAAAATACATATTGAAGACATGTGCAAGGAGGAAACCAATGTAAAAAATGAAATAGTGTGGGACATTTCGGCTCAGCACCGTCATAGCCACTGCAACAAATATACTATTGCGGAGCCCTTTGCAACAAGGCTCATGTTGCAAAAATGTTTTTGCAACATGGGTCCTGTTGCGGAAGGAAAGTTTGCAACACATATTATGTTGCCGAAAAATTTGTAATAAAGATGATGTTGTGGAAATGCTGTCATCGTTCGTCATCGCCATTTGAAACTTCATCATTTGTAGCCGGTGATGGTCGGGGACGGCAAGGAGGAGGTCGGAGGAAGACGTTCCAAGCTCGGGCGCATTGTAGAGGCCGACGATGGGCGAAGGTCGTGGTGGAGGTGGGCGGCAGCGACGGTGAGCGTGCTACACCCCGTTAGCAATTAGGCACCGCGGAGACCAGCAGTCATGGTGGAGGCCGGCGGCAGCGGTGTCGCCAACCATCGGCTGCAGTGACACTGATTTTCAGGTTCACCTGCTACCGCCATCTCTCATAGCCGCAATGCTTCCTTATTCATTACTAGAGCAAGAGAAGACGAAAGGAATTGCTAGAGATAGCATTAGATGGGCCCCACACAAAGACACACGTCGCACGGAGGATGCAATGGAAATTCATGTGTGATCTGCTGGCTAAAACAAACTATTTTTCATATTTTGGACAATGTTTATACAATGTAAAAAAAGTTCACGCAATTCATAAAAACGTTTCATGCCATTCAAAAGTAATGTATGTGAAATTTTAAAGAAATGTTCACACATTTAGAAAAAACAATTCCTGACATTTTGAAAAATATTTGTTCAATATAAAAAAATCTTAGTTGAAAAAATCGTGCGACTAAATATTTTTACGTGACTTTTTAAAAAGATGCTTGTATAGTGTTAAAGAGTCATTTAATGCCATTAAAAATATATTCAACGTGTATTTAATTTTTGAACATGTATTTTAGAAAAATAATCAAAACATGTACCTAGAAAAATGTACATCATGTATTTGTAAAGTGATCAATGTGTATAAAAAAATGGTCCACATGTACACTACAAATGTACAATGTGTATTGATAAAAGTTGAGATGTGTTGAAGAAAAAGGAAAAAAATTAAAAAAAGGGAGAAAAAACCCAACTAAAACTGGTGAAGAAAAATCGAGAAAAACAAAGAAACCCAATAGAAAAACACGTAGATGTGAAAGAAGAAGAAGAAAATATGTATGCAAGGTTCTGAACCGTTACAAACCGGCGCACAGAACCATCCTAAAACCATATAAGATATATAGTATTGGGCCGGCCCATTTGGGTGGGTGAAGCGAGACTACCATTGGTCTGGTAGTAGGCGAGAAATAATCCTAGCACTTGAACAGAGGCAAGAAATGGAATCCGTCACCCGAATTGGGCCGCTCAATGTAGTGATACATACATGTGATTTGTATTGGGCAAGTACCATTCTTTGTTGCAAGCTGAGAGCAAGTCTAGTAGATTCGTTATATTGGGGTGATCAGTGTAAATATAACCGTTGATATGGTGACTAGGTTGAAAAGGCCAGTCTAGCAGAGTCGCCATACATCGCTCGGCCTGCATAATTTATGGAGCGTGTTCTATATCATGCCCGTGAGCCTCCTTTATGAGACATGACTATTATCAAATATAGTGTTAACTAGCATACTGCACCTTCGCAAAAGATTTTCTTTGTATTGATAAATGCATGTTTATTTTCTATGTAATTATCGACCATATATACCGTGAATTGCTTTTTTTAGCAACGATATACCGTGAATTGCTAGGTAGGTATTAGTGTAGATTGTAACCTCAAATACCACATCTAGGAGACTGTCATAACTATGCATATTCAAAAATACAATATCAAGTGCAACATGGTCATTCTAGTCACAATATGCAGTTGTTATCTAAAGGTGTTTCTTTGCACTGTATCAATTTACCAAGAATACGATGAGGGTACTTTTACTCTTTCAAAAAACAGAGCTATTGGAAGTTGGAAACACAATCGGAGCATGAGCCAATTGCGCATGACATACCTTCATTTTCATTCGGTGCTTATATTTTTCTTTATTCATATATTTTGCTACCATCAGCTGTTGATTAATATCCATATATACATGAAGCCAAGCTTCTACTCATAGACCAAGAGAAGATAAGTCATAAAAGGTTGAAAAATAATAATGCTTACAGTATCCACCAACTGTTTCAGTCGCATAATCTTTATAAACTTATGCATATATGGTCAACTTAATTTATTGTGCAAAACCTAGAAATGTGCATGCATTAAGGCTGCAAGCCATACTTCAATTTATGACGTTCTTAGTCCACGTGGTATACTTTGACAAATCTTACATCCTTAAAAAGTTGGTCCCAATTCTCTCAACATGCAAAGTGTTCATCTCAATATCTCCACTAAGCCATGCATTTAGTCTACTCTCCTACTAAGCCATGCAAAATCTGCCACATAAGTGAACTTAATAATTACAATTATTTTTGCATTACTCTATGCATGTAATGTTGCACATCATACATGCATGCTAGTCATCCTTCACATTTTTGTTCAAAATGATATTTTTAACAATAATTCAAAAGGATTTATTCTATTTTAAGACACTTTCTTTTATTGATTTTCAAGCTTATATTTTTTCGTTAGATTTAGTTATTTTTAGCAACTATTTACGCGTTTTTTAACAAAGTTACCGCAACAACATGTGGGCCATCATCTAATAATTAGGGTGCCATCTTTAGCCAATTATCCTTGTGACGATCATCTTGAGCTTCTGCGCTTCTTTCCCCGTCTGCCATCTCAGCTTTGACTCAGCACACTTAGGCAATATTGTGCATTTAAGCAATCATAATACTCCAACAAGATGTAGGCCCGATGGCACACGAACGCATCCGAGCATGCGTATACGACCTGCTGCTTAGTCAGGGGCTCTTGCTCCCACCCTACGATTCTAATCTAACTCTTCTTTGACTATCGCGAGAAGGCATAGCTGTTGTCTATAAAGCTTTCCGCAATATCAACAAATGATGATTTGAACTTACCATTCTTAATACAATCTTGGAGGTCCAGTTGGTTTTTGGCCTTCCACCCCCATGGTTGCAGCATAATGTTTTCCCTCGTGATGTCCACAATAACAAACATGATTCTGTCATTGACAAAGAATTATTGCAGCCACATAGATAATCCTTCCAGTTGACAATCTGGTACACTAGCCACTTGGTTCCTACATAGAACTGGATAACAGCAGCCCGCCGTGGACTGAATTTGGATGCTTCGGTGGTGTACTCCATGTCCAGGACGACGATGAACCTCTGATGCGTGTTGACGTCAGTGCGAACTTCATCCAATATATCCTTGATGAACTTATCGATGGTTGCGCCACTCCTTGTCAATGCCGCCTCAATCAGAGTACCGTAGGGGGCTTTGACCATATGCATAGATGTCTACGCCATTTGAAGAACTGACAGATGGGAAAATGTCTGTGTACAGGAGGACGGAGAGAACAACTACTAACCAGGAGAAGAAGAACTTGCTTGCGCGTGTGTGACACGGATGAGTGCCGGCAGTCGAGGAGGCGTCCGTGGGGAGGGAGGCCATGGGGGTGCCAATGAACAAAACCTGCCTTCGGTATGTGAATGGCATGCAAATTCGCCTTAACAAAATCCTCTGATGCATTAACCTGCCTTTGATACGTATCGCAGGTAAGTTCTCTTCATTGGCTCCCCCATGGACTCCCTCCCCGTGCAAGCCTCCTCGACAGCCGGCACTCATCAGAGTCGCACACGCACAAGCAAGTTCTTCTTGTTGGGGAACGTAGTAATTTCAAAATTTTCCTACGCACACGCAAGATCATGGTGATGGCATAGCAACGAGAGGGGAGAGTGTGTCCACATACCCTCGTAGACCGTAAGCGGAAGCGTTATGACAACGCGGTTGATGTAGTCGTACGTCTTCACGATCCGACCGATCCAAGCACCGAACGTACGGCACCTCCGTGTTCAGCACACGTTCGGCTCGATGACGTTCCCCGGACTTCGATCCAGCAGGGTGTCGGGGATGAGTTCCGTCAGCACGACGGTGTGGTGACGATGATGATGTTCTACCGGCGCAGGGCTTCGCCTAAACTCCGCGACGATATGACCGAGGTGGAATATGGTGGAGGGGGGCACCGCACATGGCTAAGAAACGATCCGTAGATCAACTTGTGTGTCATGGGTGCCCCCCTGCCCCCGTATATAAAGGAGCAAGGGAGGGGGTGGCCGGCCTAGGAGGGGGCGCACCAAGGAGGAGTCCTACTCCCACCGGAGTAGCATTCCCCCTTCCAAGAAGTAGGAGAGAGTCAAGGAAAGTGGGAAGAGAAGAGAGGGATGAGGGGCGCAGCCCCCCCCAGTCCACCCGGACTAGGCCTTGGGGGCGCCCACCTCTCCTCTCTTTTGCTCTCTTACTCCCGCCCTAAAGCCCAATAAGGCACATATACTCCCGAGCGAATTCCCGTAACTCTCCCAGATTCAAAAATACCGAATCACTCGAACCATTCCAACTCCAAATATAGTCGTCCAATATATCAATCTTTACGCCTCGACCATTTCGAGACTCTCGTCATGTCCCCGATCTCATCCGGACTAACGCCTTCGTACATCAAAACTCATAAACTCATAATAAAACCACCATCGTAACGTTAAGCGTCATGGACTCTACGGGTTCGAGAACTATGTAGACATGACCTAGAACTGTTTCCGGTCAATAACACAATAGTGGAACCTGGATGTTCATATTGGCTCCTACATGCTCAAGCTTCTAGTGCTTTTGATGCTCAATGTAGTTATATTTCAACTCATGCCGTTCAGGATGCTCCTTCAAGATAAATATGGTGTCCAAGATTTGTGGGGATGATTGTTCTCCACCTCCGGTCGTACTTCTCAACTTCTTCTACTCCACCTCTGTCCCTCTTTGAGGCTTTAACACTTGAGCGCACTCAAATGTTTCACATGCTTGTGTTGATAGTCCTTGCATATCATGTAGAAATTGCTTGACTAAATCTCATGATGATATGCTTGCTATATCTTGCGATAAAATGCATGTATTTCCTCGAGTTGTTGTGCTAACAATGTACCCAACACCCGATGGAACAAGATGTGGTCTTGAATGGTGCTTCAAGGGATCTACATCATCATCTATTGCGTTTTGCCTTATGGCTAAGGCTTCAAAGGTATCTCCTACTTTGAGCCTCTTGATGATGATGTTGATGCTAATGATGATGAGGATAATGAAGAGAATGACAATGTTGAGGAGGAGTCCTGGCTCAAGGGTCATTAAGAGTGAGCTCATCAAACTCACCAGTCTCATGCTCAACTTAAAGCTTCATATTCAAAAGAGCTTGCTAAGTTGTCTTCTCCTCTTGTTGCTAATGATGATGCTTGTGCTACTAACTCTATCTCTTGTGAAGCATCCATTTTGAAGGAGAATGTTGAGCTAAGGGCTCAACTTGAGTTGCTATCTAGCAATTATGGGAAATTGGAAGAAAGTCATGTAAAGCTCACAAGCTCTCATGATGATCTTCTAGTATCCCATAATGTGCTAAAAGATAGCTCATGAGATATAATCAAGGTAACATCTAGTGAGCTCACTTCTTTGAAGAAAGACTTAGAAAAGTGTCATGAAGGAAATCCACACTCAACAATATCTTGAGTGTGCAAAATCCCCATTGACAAAGGTGGACTTGGATTCAACTCAAATAAGAAGAAGAAGTCCAAGAGCAACAAGAAGAAGGGCCAAGAACAACTCAAGAATTCGGCCAAGATTATTTGCTTCAAGTGCAAAATTGAAGGGCATCATGTTAGATCTTGCCCATTGAAGAAGAAGTCCGTTAATGACAAGCAACAAGGGAAGGCCACAAGTTCAATCTCATGCTCAACCACAAGTTGAAGAAAGGCCACTTCCCAAGAAGACTCAAGTTCATGCTTCTCTTGTTGAGAAATCAAGTGAGAAGAAAATGAAGAGTAGACGTTGCTACTTATGTCGTGAAAGGTCACGTCGCTTCTTCATGCACTAGTGGTAACTTATCCAGCAATTATTATTGATGATATCTATTCTCTTGGGAAGGATAAGGTTGGCAATGTGTTTGCCAAGTTTGTTGGTACTCAAAGTGGTTTGAAGCAAAGAACCCAACAAGCTCAAACTTGATCAATAGGTGATGGTGGAGGTCATTGGAGACTTGGCTACATTATGAAGAATTAAAGGGATTTCATCATTCTTATTGTCTCAAGCCAAGTCATTCGGATTATCTAGTTTCTATCTTATATCCAATGTTCCTCCGCAGTAACTTCGTGCTTAAATTGTTTACATTGGTTACTTGGCCCTTATCATGTTGTGGTTTGTACCTTGCATGTGTTTGTATATGATGTGGCTCCAAATTGCCTTGTGTGTGTTGGTTTGCACATCATGTACATGTGTCGTTGAGCCTTTTTTGCATCTTGTCTATTTCTTAGCTCTTGTGAGATTAATGGAATATCCCATTATGGGGGAGTGATGTGCTTTGTGCACCTCACAATCCTATAAATGTGTGTACATGGGAATACCATCTAGTATTGATATTACAAGATTATCCCTATGTGGTATGTCTTCTCATGAGAAATTCAAATTCTAAATAGTCCATTAATTATCTCTTGTTGGAAATTGCCTCTTGTCTATCTTTAATTGGTACTCCCACCGGGAGTAGCATTCCCCCCCTTCCAAGAAGTAGGAGTAGGAGTCAAGGAAAGTGGGAAGAGAAGAGAAGGAAGGAGGGGGCGCAGCCCCTCCCCCTAGTCCAATTCGGACTAGGCCTTGGGGGGGCGCCCACCCTCTCCTCTCTCTTTGCCCTAAAGCCCAATAAGGCACATATACTCCCCGGCGAATTCCCGTAACTCTCCGGTACTCCGAAAAATACCCGAATCACTCGGAACCATTCCGAACTCCAAATATAGTCGTCCAATATATCAATCTTTACGTCTCGACCATTTCGAGACTCCTCGTCATGTCCCCGATCTCATCCGGGACTCCGAACGCCTTCGGTACATCAAAACTCATAAACTCATAATAAAACTGTCATCGTAACGTTAAGCGTGCGGACTCTACGGGTTCGAGAACTATGTAGACATGACCTAGAACTGTTTCCGGTCAATAACACAATAGTGGAACCTGGATGTTCATATTGGCTCCTACATATTCTACGACGATCTTTATCGGTCAAACCGCATAACAACATACGTTGTTCCCTTTTGTCATCGGTATGTTACCTGCCCGAGATTCGATCGTCGGTATCCAATACCTAATTCAATCTCGTTACCGGCAAGTCTCTTTACTCATTCCGTAATACATCATCCCGTAACTAACTCATTAGTTACAATGCTTGCAAGGCTTAAGTGATGTGTATTACCGAGAGGGCCCATAGATATCTCTTCGACAATCGGAGTGACAAAACCTAATCTCGAAATACGCCAACTCAACATGTACCTTCGGAGACACCTGTAGAGCACCTTTATGATCACCCAGTTACGTTGTGACGTTTGGTAGCACACAAAGTGTTCCTCCGGTAAACGGGAGTTGCATAATCTCATAGTCATAGGAACATGTATAAGTCATGAAGAAAGCAATAGCAACATACTAAACGATCAAGTGCTAAGCTAACGGAATGGGTCAAGTCAATCATATCAATCTCCTAATGATGTGACCCCGTTAATCAAATGACAACTCATGTCTATGGTTAGGAAACTTAACCATCTTTGATCAATGAGCTAGTCTAGTAGAGGCATACTAGTGACACTCTGTTTGTCTATATATTCACACATGTATTATGTTTCCGGTTAATACAATTCTAGCATGAATAATAAACATTCATCATGAAATAAGGAAATAAATAATAACTTTATTATTGCCTCTAGGGCATATTTCCTTCAGTCTCCCACTTGCACTAGAGTCAATAATCTAGTTCACATCGCCATGTGAATAATTCATATCACCATGTGATTAGCACCCATAGTTCATATCGTCATGTGACCAACACCCAAAGGGTTTACTAGAGTCAATAATCTAGTTCACATCGCTATGTGATTAACACCCAAAGAGTACTAAGGTGTGATCATGTTTTGCTTGTGAGATAATTTTAGTCAATGGGTCTGTCACATTCAGATCCGTAAGTATTTTGCAAATTTCTATGTCTACAATGCTCTGCACGGAGCTACTCTAGCTAATTGCTTCCACTTTCAATATGTATCTAGATCGAGACTTAGAGTCATCTAGATTAGTGTCAAAACTTGCATCGACGTAACCCTTTACGATGAACCTTTTTGTCACCTCCATAATCGAGAAACATATCCTTATTCCCCTAAGGATAATTTTGACCGCTGTCTAGTGTTCTACTCCTAGATCATTATTGTACTCCTTTGCTAAAATCAGTTAGGGTATACAATAGATCTGGTACAAAACATGGCATACTTTATAGAACCTATGGCTGAGGCATAGGGAATGACTTTCATTCTCTTTCTATCTTCTGCCGTGGTCGGGCTTTGGGTCTTACTCAATTTCACACCTTGTAACACATGCAAGAAACTCTTTCTTTGACTGTTCCATTTTGAACTACTTCAAAATCTTGTCAAGGTGTGTACTCATTGAGAAAACTTATCAAGCGTCTTG
This sequence comes from Aegilops speltoides, assembly GCA_021437245.1. Lineage (NCBI taxonomy): Eukaryota > Viridiplantae > Streptophyta > Magnoliopsida > Poales > Poaceae > Aegilops > Aegilops speltoides. Next base: position 39,057,837 of record CM038141.1, read on the forward strand.
ATCTATCTCTATAGATCTTGATGCTTAATATGTAAGCAGCTTTACCGAGGTCCTTCTTCGAAAAACTCCTTACAAATACTCCTTTATGCTTTGCAGAATAATTCTACATTACTTCTGATCAACAATATGTCATTCACATATACTTATCAGAAATGTTGTAGTGCTCCCACTCACTTTCTTGTAAATACAGGCTTCACCGCAAGTCTGTATAAAACTATATGCTTTGATCAACTTATCAAAGCGTATATTCCAACTCCGAGATGCTTGCACCAGTCCATAGATGGATTGTTGGAGCTTGCACATTTTGTTAACACCTTTAGGATCGAGAAAACCTCTTGGTTGCATCACATACAACTCTTCTTTAAAAACTCCATTAAGGAATGCAGTTTTGTTTATCCATTTGCCAGATTTCATAAAATGCGGCAATTGCTAACATGATTCGGACAGACTTAAGCATAGATACGAGTGAGAAACTCTCATCGTAGTCAACACTTTGAACTTGTCGAAAACCTTTTGCGACAATTCTAGCTTTGTAGATAGTAACAATACTATCAGCATACGTCTTCCTCTTAAAAATCCATTTAATTAACATGGCTTGCTGATCATCGAGCAAGTCAATCAAAGTCCATACTTTGTTCTCATACATGGATCATATCTCAGATTTTATGGCCTCAAGCCATTTCGCGGAATCTGGGCTCATCATCGCTTCCTCATAGTTCGTAGGTTCATCATGCTCTAGTAACATGACTTCCAGAATAGGATTACCATACCACTCTGGTGCGGATCTTACTCTGGTTGATCTACGAAGTTCAGTAACAACTTGATCTGAAGTTTCATGATCATCATCATTAACTTCCTCACTAATTGGTGTAGGTGTCACAGGAACCGATTTCTGCGATGAACTACTTTCCAATAAGGGAGTTGGTACTGTTACCTCATCAAGTTCTACTTTCCTCCCACTCACTTCTTTCGAGAGAAACTCCTTCTCTAGAAAGGATCCATTTTTAGCAACAAATGTCTTACCTTCGGATCTGTGATAGAAGGTGTACCCAACAGTCTCCTTTGGGTATCCTATGAAGACATATTTCTCCGATTTGGGTTTGAGCTTATCAGGATGAAACTTTTTCATATAAGTATCACAACCTCAAAATTTAAGAAACGATAACTTTGGTTTCTTGCCAAACCACAGTTCAGATTGTGTCGTCTCAACGGACTTAGATGGTGCCCTTTTTAACGTGAATGCAGCTGTCTTTAATGCATAACCCCAAAATGATAGCGGTAAATCAGTAAGAGACATCATAGATCGCACCATATCTAGTAAAGTACGATTACGACGTTCGGACACACCATAACGTTGTGGTGTTCCAGGTGGCGTGAGATGTGAAACTATTCCACATTGTTTTAATTGAAGACCAAACTTGTAACTCAAATATTCGTCTCCGCGATCAGATCGCAGAAATTTTATTTTCTTGTTACGATGATTTTTCCACTTCACTCTGAAATTCTTTGAACCTTTGAACTATTTCAGACTTATGTTTCATCAAGTAGATATACCCATATCTGCTCAAATCATCTTGTGAAGGTCAGAAAATAACGATACTTGCCACGAGCATCAACACTCATTGGACTGCATACATCAGTATGCATTTTTTTCAGCAAGTTTTTTGCTCGTTCCATTGTTCCGACGAACGGAGTTTTAGTCATCTCGCCCAAAGCCACGGCTTGCAAGCATCAAATGATTCATAACCAAGTGATTCCGAAAATCCATCTTTATGGAGATTCTTCATGCGCTTTACACCGATATGACCCAAACGGCAGTTCCACAAATAAGTTGCACTATCATTATTAACTTTGCATCTTTTGGTATCAATATTATGAATATGTGTATCACTACGATCGAGATCCAATAAACTATTTTATTGGATGTATGACCATTGAAGGTTTTATTCATGTAAACAGAACAACAATTATTCTCTGACTTTAAATGAATAACCGTATTGCAAAAAACATGATCAAATCATATTCATGCTCAACGCATAAGCTAAATACATTTATTTAGGTTTAACACTAATCCCGAAAGTATAGGGAGTGTGTGATGATGATCATATCAATCTTGGAACTACTTCCAACACTCATCGTCACTTCCCCTTCAACTAGTCTCTGTTTATTCTGTAACTCCTGTTTCAATTTACTAATCTTAGCAACCGAACAAGTATCAAATACTCAGGGGCTACTATAAACACTAGTAAGGTACACATTAATAACCTGTATATCAAATATACCCTTGTTCACTTTGCCAACCTTCTTATCCACCAAATATTCAGGGTATTTCCGCTTCCAGTGACCATTTCCTTTGCAGTGTAAGCACTCAGTTTCAGGTTTTGGTCCAGCTTGGAGCTTCTTCGCGGGAGTGACAACTTGCTTGTCATTCTACTTGAAGTTTCCCTTTCTTTCCCTTTGCCCTTTTCTTGAAACTAGTGGTCTTGTCAATCATCAACACTTGATGCTCTTTCTTGATTTCTACCTTCGTCGATTTCAACATCACGAAGAGCTCGGGAATCGTTTTTGTCATCCCTTGCATAGTATAGTTCATCAGGAAGTTCTAGTAACTTAGTGATGGTGACTAGAGAATTCTGTCAATCACTATCTTATCTGGAAGATTAACTCCCACTTGATTCAAGAGATTGAAGTACCCAGACAATCTGAGCACATGCTCACTAGTTGAGCGATTCCCCTCCATCTTTTAGCTATAGAACTTGTTGGAGACTTCATATCTCTCAACTTGGGTATTTGCTTGAAATATTAACTTCAACTCTTGGAACATCTCATATGGTCCATGACGTTCAAAACGTCTTTGAAGTCCCGATTCTAAGCCGTTAAGCATGGTGCACTAAACTATCAAGTAGTCATCATATTGAGCTAGCCAAACGTTCATAACGTCTGCATCTGCTCCTGCAATAGGTCTGTCACCTAGCGGTGCATCAAGTGTTGGGGAACGTAGTAATTTCAAAAAATTTCCTACGCACACGCAAGATCATGGTGATGCATAGCAACGAGAGGGGAGAGTGTTGCCTACGTATCCTCATAGACCAAAGCGGAAGCGTTGACACAACATAGAGGAAGTAGTCGTACGTCCTCCCGGTCCAACCGATCCAAGCACCGTTACTCCGGCACCTCCGAGTTCTTGACACGCGTACAGCTCGATGGCGCACCCTCGATCTCCAATCCAATAGAGGCTCGAGGGGAGTTCCGTCAAGACGACGGCGTGGTGACGATCTGGATGTTCTCTGTCGCAGGCTTCGCCTAAGCACCGCTACAATATGATCGAGGTGTAATATCGTGGAGGGGGCACCGACACGGCTAAGGAACGATCAATGATCAACTTGTGTGTCCTAGGGTGCCCCCTACCCCGTATATAAAGGAGGGAGGAGGAGGTGGCCGGCCTCAAGGGGGGGCGCCATAGGGAGGAAACCTACTCCAAGTAGGTTTCCTCTCTTTCCTTATCTTATTTGGAGGGAAGGAAGGAGTACTAGTATTAGGAAGTAGTACTAGTAGTAGGAATAGGAAGAGGGGGAAGGAGAAAGGAAAGGAGGGCCGGCCCCCCTCCCCAATTCGGATTGGGCTTGGGGGGCCCCTCCCTTGTTCCTTCTCCCTTCCTCCTACATGGGCCCAATAAGGCCCATATACCTCCCGGGGGGTTCCGGTAACCTCCCGGAGCTCCAAACTTCTCCGGAACCTTTCCGGTGTCCAAATATATCCGTCCAATATATCAATCTTTATGTCTCGACCAATTCGAGACTCCTCGTCATGTCCGTGATCATATTCGGGACTCCGAACAACCTTCGGTACATCAAAATACATAAACTCATAATATAAGCATCGCCGAAACCTTAAGCGTGCGGACCCTACGGTTCGAGAATAATGTAGACATGATGAGACTGTCTCGGTCAATAACCAATAGCGGACCTGGATGCCCATATTGGTTCCTACATATTCTACGAAGATCTTTATCGGTCAAACCGCACAACAACATACGTTGTTCCTTTGTCATCGGTATGTTACTTGCCGAGATTCGATCGTCGGTATCCAATACCTAGTTCAATCTCGTTGCGGCAAGTCTCTTTACTCGTTCCGTAATACATCATCTCACAACTAACTCATTAGTTGAAATGCTTGCAAGGCTTAAGTGATGTGCATTACGAGAGGGCCGAGATACCTCTCGACATTTGGAGTGACAAATCCTAATCTCGAAATCGCCAACTCAACAAGTACCTTCGGAGACACCTGAGAGCACCTTTATAATCACCCGATTCGTTGTGACGTTTGGTAGCACACAAAGTGTTCCTCCGTAAACGGAGTTGCATAATCTCATAGTCATAGGAACATGTATAAGTCATGAAGGAAGCAATAGCAACATACTAAACGATCGTGTGCTAAGTTAACGGAATGGGTCATGTCAATCAGATCATTCAACTAATGATGTGACCTTGTTAATCAAATAACAACTCCTTGTTCATGGTTAGGAAACATAACCATCTTTGATTAACAAGCTAGTCAAGTAGAGGCATACTAGTGACACTCTGTTTGTCTATATATTCACACATGTATTATGTTTCCGGTTAATACAATTCTAGCATGAATAATAAACATTTATCATGATATGAGGAAATAAATAATAACTTTATTATTGCCTCTAGGGCATATTTCCTTCAGTCTCCCACTTGCACTAGAGTCAATAATCTAGATCACATCACCATGTGATTAACATTGATAGTTCACATCATCATGTGATTAACACCCATAGTTCACATCGCCATGTGACCAACACCCAAAGGGTTTACTAGATTCATAATCTAGTTCACATCGCTATGTGATTAACACCCAAAGAGTACTAAGGTGTGATCATGTTTTGCTTGTGAGAGAATCTTAGTCAACGGGTCTTTCACATTCAGATCCGTTATGTATTTTGCAATTTTCTATGTCTACAATGCTCGCATGGAGCTACTCTAGCTAATTGCTCCCACTTTCAATATGTATCTAGATTGAGACTTAGAGTCATCGGATCGGTGTCAAAACTTGCATCGGCGTAACACTTTACTGACGAACCTTTTGTCACTTCCATAATCGAGAAACATATCCTTATTCCACTAAGGATAATTTTGACCATTGTCGATGATCTACTCCTAGATCACTATTGTACTCCTTGCCAAACTCGATGTAGGGTATACAATAGATCTGGTATACAGCATGGCATACTTTATAGAACCTATGGCCAAGGCATAGGAATGACTTTCATTCTCTTTCTATCTTCTGCCGTGGTCGGGTTTTGAGTCTTACTCAATTTCACACCTTGTAACACAGGCAAGAACTCTTTCTTTGACTGTTCCATTTTGAACTACTTCAAAATCTTGTCAAGGTATGTACTCATTGAAAAAACTTATCAAGCGTCTTGATCTATCTCTATAGATCTTGATGCTCAATATGTAAGCAACTTCACCGAGGTCTTTCTTTGAAAAACTCCTTTCAAACACTCCTTTATGCTTTGCAGAATAATTCTACATTATTTCCCATCTACAATATGTCATTCACATATACTTATCAGAAATGTTGTAGTGCTCCCACTCACTTTCTAGTAAATACAGGCTTCACCGCAAGTCTGTATAAAACTATATGCTTTGATCAACTTATCAAAGCGTATATTCCAACTCCGAGATGCTTGCACCAGTCCATAGATGGATCGCTGGAGCTTGCACACTTTGTTACCTCCCTTTGGATCGATAAAACCTTCTGGTTGCATCATATACAACTCTTCCTCCAGAAATCCATTCAGGAATGCAGTTTTTACATCCATTTGCCAAATTTCATAATCATAAAATGCGGCAATTGCTAACATGATTCGGACAGACTTAAGCATCGCTACGAGTGAGAAAATTTCATCGTAGTCAACACCTTGAACTTTGTCAAAAACCTTTTTCGACAAGTCTAGCTTTGTAGATAGTAACACTACTATCAACGTCCGTCTTCCTCTTGAACATCCATTTATTTTCTATGGTTTGCCGATCATCGGGCAAATCCATCAAAGTCCATACTTTGTTCTCATACATGGATCATATCTCAGATTTCATGGCCTCAAACCATTTTGCGGAATCTGGGCTCATCATCGCTTCCTCATAGTTCGTAGGTTCGTCATGATCTAGTAGCATGACTTCCAGAATGGGATTACCGTACCACCCTGGTGCGGATCTTACTCTGTTCGACCTACGTGGTTCTGTATTAACTTGATCTGAAGTTCTATGATCATCATCATCAACTTCCTCACTAGTTGGTTTTGACGTCACAGAAACCGGTTCCTGTGATGTACTATTTTCCAACAAGGGAGTAGGTACAATTACCTCATCAAGTTCTACTTTCCTCCCACTCACTTCTTTCGAGAGAAACTCCTTCTCTAGAAAGGATCCATTCTTAGCAACGAATGTCTTGCCTTCGGATCTGTGATAGAAGGTGTACCCAACTGTCTCCTTTGGGTATCCTATGAAGACACATTTCTCCGATTTGGTTCGAGCTTATCAGGTTGAAGCTTTTTCACATAAGCATCGCAACCCCAAACTTTAAGAAACGACAACTTTGGTTTCTTGCCAAACCATAGTTCATAAGGTGTCGTCTCAATGGATTTCGACGATGCCCTATTTAACGTGAATGCAGCTGTCTCTAATGCATAACCCCAAAACAATAGTGGTAATATAGTAAGAGACATCATAGATCGCACCATATCCAATAAAGTGCGGTCACGACGTTCAGACACACCATAACATTGTGGTGTTCCAGGTGGCATGAATTTGTGAAACTATTCCACATTGTTTTAATTGAAGACCAAACTCGTAACTCAAATATTTGTCTCCGCGATCAGATCGTACAAACTTTATTTTTCTTGTTACGATGATTTTTCCACTTCACTCTGAAATTCTTTGAACCTTTCAACTATTTCAGACTTATGTTTCATCAAGTAGATATACCCATATCTTCTCAAATCATCTTGTGAAGGTCAGGAAATAACGATATCCGTCACGAGCCTCAACATTCATCGGACCATATACATCTGTATGTATGATTTCCAACAAATCTGTTGCTCTCTCCATAGTACTGGAGAACGGCGTTTTAGTCATCTTGCCCATGAGGCACGGTTCGCAAGTACCAAGTGATTCATAATCAACTGGTTCCAAAAGTCCATCAGTATGGAGCTTCTTCATGCGCTTTACACCGATATGACCTAAACGGCAGTGCCACAAATAAGTTGCACTATCATTATTAACTTTGCATCTTTTGGATTCAATATTATGAATATGTGTATCACTACGATCGAGATCCAATGAACCATTTTCATTGGGTGTGTAACCATATAAGGTTTTATTCATGTAAACAGAACAACAGTTTATTCTCTTACTTAAATGAATAACCGTATTGCAATAAACATGATCAAATCATATTCATGCTCAACGCAAACACCAAATAACATTTATTTAGGTTCAACACTAATCCCGAAAGTATAGGGAGTGTGCGATGATGATCATATCAATCTTGAAACTACTTTCAACACACATCGTCACTTCACCCTTAACTAGTTTCATTTATTTTGCAACTCCGTTTGAGTTACTACTCTTAGCAACTGAACCAGTACCAAATACCGAGGGGTTGCTATAAACACTAGTAAAGTACACATCAATAACATGCATATCAGATATACCTTTGTTCACTTTGCCATCCTTCTTATCCGCCAAATACTTGGGGTAGTTCGCTTCGATGACCAGTCCCTTTGCGGTAGAAGCACTTAGTCTCGTGCTTAGGTCCAGACTTGGGCTTCTTCACTTGAGCAACAACTTGCTTGCCGTTCTTCTTGAAGTTCCCTTCTATCCCTTTGCCCTTTTCTTGAAACTAGTGGTCTTGTTAACCATCAACACTTGATGTTCTTTCTTGATTTCTACCTTCATCGATTTCATCATCATGAAAAACTGGGGAATCATTTTCATCATCCCTTGCATACTATAGTTCATCACGAAGTTCTACTAACTTGGTGATGGTGACTAGAGAATTCTATCAATCACTATCTTATCGGGAAGATTAACTCCCACTTGATTCAAGCCATTGTAGTACCCAGACAATCTGAGCACATGCTCACTAGTTGAGCGATTCTCCTCCATCTTTTAGCTATAGAACTTGTTGGAGACTTCATATCTCTCAACTCGGGTATTTGCTGGAAATATTAACTTCAACTCCTGGAACATCTCATATGGTCCATGACGTTCAAAACGTCTTTGAAGTCCCGATTCTAAGCCGTTAAGCATGGTGCACGAAACTATCAAGTAGTCATCATATTGAGCTAGCCAGACGTTCATAACGTGCATACGCTTCCCGCAATAGGTTTGTCACCTAGCGGTGCATTAAGGACATAATTCTTCTGTGCAGCAATGAGGATAAACCTCAGATCGCGGATCCAATACGCATCATTGCTACTAACTTTTTTCAACACAATTTTCTCTAGGAACATATCAAAATAAACATATGAAAGCAACAACGCAAGCTATTGATCTTACAACATAATTTGCAAAATACTACCAGGACTAAGTTCATGATAAATTTAAGTTCAATTAATCATATTACTTAAGAACTCCCACTTAGACAGACATCTCTCTAGTCATCTAAGTGATCACATGATCCAAATCAACCAAACCATAACCGATCATCACGTGAGATGGAGTAGTTTTCAATGGTGAACATCTTATGTTGATCATATCTACTATATGATTCACGCCGACCTTTCGGTCTCCGTGTTCCGAGGCCATATCTGCATATGCTAGGCTCGTCAAGTTTAACTGAGTATTCGCGTGTGCAAAACTGGCTTGCACCCATTGTAGATGGACGTGAGCTTATCACACCCGATCATCACGTGGTGTCCGGGCACGACGAACTTTGGCAACGGTGCATACTGGGGAGAACACTTCTTGATAATTTTAGTGAGAGATCATCTTAAAATGCTACCGTCAATCAAAGCAAGATAAGATGCATAAAGGATAAACATCACATGCAATCAATATAAGTGATATGATATGGCCATCATCATCTTGTGCTTGTGATCTCCATCTCGAAGCACCGCCATGATCACCATCGTCACCGGCGCGACACCTTGATCTCCATCGTAGCATCGTTGTCGTTTCGCCATCTATTGCTTCTCGACTATCGCTACCGCTTAGTGATAAAGTAAAGCAATTACAGATGCTTGCATTTCATACAATAAGCGACAACCATATGGCTCCTGCCGATTGCCGATAACTTTGGTTACAAAACATGATCATCTCATACAATAAAATATAGCATCATGTCTTGGCCATATCACATCACAACATGCCCTGCAAAAACAAGTTAGGCGTCCTCTACTTTGTTGTTGCAAGTTTTACGTGGCTGCTACGGCCTTAAGCAAGAACCAATCTCACCTCGCATCAAAACCACAATGATAGTTTGTCAAGTTGATGCTGTTTTAACCTTCGCAAGTACCGGCGTAGCCACACTCGGTTCAACTAAAGTTGGAGAAACCGACACCGCTAGTCACCGTGTGCAAAGCACGGCGGTAAAACCAGTCTCGCGTAAGCGTCTGCGTAATGTCGGTCCGGGCCGCTTCATCCAACAATACCGCCAACCAAAGTATGACATGCTTGGTAAGCGGTATGACTTATATCGCCCACAACTCACTTGTGTTCTACTCGTGCATATAACATCAAACCATAAAACCTAGGCTCTGATGCCACTGTTGGGGAACGTAGTAATTTCAAAAATTTCCTACGCACACGCAAGATCATGGTGATGCATAGCAACGAGAGGGGAGAGTGTTGCCTATGTACCCTCGTAGACCGAAGCGGAAGCGTTGACACAACATAGAGGAAGTAGTCGTACGTCCTCCCGGTCCAACCGATCCAAGCACCGTTACTCCGGCACCTCCGAGTTCTTGACACGCGTACAGCTCGATGACGCACCCTCGATCTCCAATCCAGTAGAGGCTCCGAGGGGGAGTTCCGTCAGCACGACGGCGTGGTGACGATCTTGATGTTCTCTGTCGCAGGCTTCGCCTAAGCACCGCTACAATATGATCAAGGTGTAATATCGTGGAGGGCACCGCACACGGCTAAGGAACGATCAATGATCAACTTGTGTGTCCTAGGGTGCCCCCCTACCCCCGTATATAAAGGAGGGAGGGAGGAGGTGGCCGGCCTCAAGGGGGGCGCGCCATAGGGAGGGGGAAACCTACTCCAAGTAGGTTTCCCTCTCTTTTCCTTATCTTATTTGGAGGGGGAAGGAAGGAGTACTAGTATTAGGAAGTAGTACTAGTAGTAGGAATAGGAAGAGGGGGAAGGAGAAAGGAAAGGGGGGGCCGGCCCCCTCCCCAATTCGGATTGGGCCCCCCCTCCCTTGTTCCTTCTCCCTTCCTCCTACATGGGCCCAATAAGGCCCATATACCTCCCGGGGGGTTCCGGTAACCTCCCGGAGCTCCAAACTTCTCCGGAACCTTTCCGGTGTCCAAATATATCCGTCCAATATATCAATCTTTATGTCTCGATCATTTCGAGACTCCTCGTCATGTCCGTGATCATATCCGGGACTCCGAACAACCTTCGTACATCAAAATACATAAACTCATAATATAACCATCATCGAAACCTTAAGCGCATGGGACCCTACGGTTCGAGAATAATGTAGACATGACCGAGACATGTCTCGGTCAATAACCAATAGCGGGACCTGGATGCCCATATTGGTTCCTACATATTCTACGAAGATCTTTATCGGTCAAACCGCACAACAACATACGTTGTTCCTTTGTCATTGGTATGTTACTTGCCCGAGATTCGATCGTCGGTATCCAATACCTAGTTCAATCTCGTTACCGCAAGTCTCTTTACTCGTTCCGTAATACATCATCTCACAACTAACTCATTAGTTGAAATGCTTGCAAGGCTTAAGTGATGTGCATTACCGAGAGGGCCCAGAGATACCTCTCCGACATTCGGAGTGACAAATCCTAATCTCGAAATCGCCAACTCAACAAGTACCTTCGGAGACACCAGAGAGCACCTTTATAATCACCCGATTACGTTGTGACGTTTGGTAGCACACAAAGTGTTCCTCCGTAAACGGGAGTTGCGTAATCTCATAGTCATAGGAACATGTATAAGTCATGAAGGAAGCAATAGCAACATACTAAACGATCGTGTGCTAAGCTAACGGAATGGGTCATGTCAATCAGATCATTCAACTAATGATGTGACCTTGTTAATCAAATAACAACTCCTTGTTCATGGTTAGGAAACATAACCATCTTTGATTAACAAGCTAGTCAAGTAGAGGCATACTAGTGACACTCTGTTTGTCTATATATTCACACATGTATTATGTTTCCGGTTAATACAATTCTAGCATGAATAATAAACATTTATCATGATATGAGGAAATAAATAATAACTTTATTATTGCCTCTAGGGCATATTTCCTTCATCAAGAACATAATTCTTCTGTGCAGCAATGAGGATAAACCTCAGATCACGGATCCAATCCGCATCATTGCTACTAACATCTTTCAACACAGTTTCTCTAGGAACATATCAAAACAAACATATGAAAGCAACAACACGAGCTATTGATCTACAACATAATTTGCAAAATATTACCAGGACTAAGTTCATGATAAATTTAAGTTCAATTAATCATATTACTTAAGAACTTCCACTTAGACAGACATCCCTCTAGTCATCTAAGTGATCACGTGATCCAAATCAACTAAACCATAACCGATCATCACGTGAAATGTAGTAGTTTGCAATGGTGAACATCATTATGTTGATCATATCTACTATATGATTCACGCTCCACCTTTCGGTCTCCGTGTTCCGAGGCCATTTCAGCATATGCTAGGCTCGTCAAGTTTAACCTGAGTATTCTGCGTGTGCAAAACTGGCTTGCACCCGTTGTAGACGGACATAGAGCTTATCACACCCGATCATCACGTGGTGTCTGGGCACGACGAACTTTGGCAACGGTGCATACTCAGGGAGAACACTTCTTGATAATTAGTGAGAGATCATCTTAAAATGCTACCGTCAACCAAAGCAAGATAAGATGCATAAAAGATAAACATCACATGCAATCAATATAAGTGATATGATATGGCCATCATCATCTTGTGCTTGTGATCTCCATCTCCGCAGCACCGTCATGATCACCATCGTCACTGGCGCGACACCTTGATCTCCATCGTAGCATCGTTGTCGTCTCGCCAACTATTGCTTCTACGACTATCGCTACCGCTTAGTGATAAAGTAAAGCAATTACAGGGCGTTTGCATTTCATACAATAAAGCGACAACCATATGGCTCCTGCCAGTTGCCGATAACTCGGTTACAAAACATGATCATCTCATACAATAAAGTATAGCATCATGTCTTGACTATATCACATCACAACATGCCCTGCAAAAACAAGTTAGACATCCTCTACTTTGTTGTTGCGAGTTTTACGTGGCTGCTACGGGCTGAGCAAGAACCGTTCTTACCTACGCATCAAAACCACAACGATAGTTTGTCAAGTTGGTGTTGTTTTAACCTTCGCAAGGACAGGGCGTAGCCACACTCGGTTCAACTAAAGTTGGAGAAACTGACACCCGCCAGCCACCTGTGTGCAAAGCACGTCGGTAGAACCAGTCTCGCGTAAGCGTACGCGTAATGTCGGTCCGGGCCGCTTCATCCAACAATACCGCCGAACCAAAGTATGACATGCTGGTAAGCAGTATGACTTGTATCGCCCACAACTCACTTGTGTTCTACTCGTGCATATAACATCAACGCATAAAACCTAGGCTCGGATGCCACTATTGGGGAACGTAGTAATTTCAAAATTTTCCTATGCACACGCAAGATCATGGTGATGGCATAGCAACGAGAGGGGAGAGTGTGTCCACATACCCTCGTAGACCGTAAGCGGAAGCGTTATGACAACGCGGTTGATGTAGTCGTACGTCTTCACGATCCGACCGATCCAAGCACCGAACATACGGCACCTCCGTGTTCAGCACACGTTCAGCTCGATGACGTTCCCCGGAGTCCGATCCAGCAGGGTGTCGGGGATGAGTTCCGTCAGCACGACGGTGTGGTGATTATTATGATGTTCTACCGGCGCAGGGTTTCGCCTAAACTCCGCGACGATATGACCGAGGTGGAATATGGTGGAGGGGGGCACCGCACACGGCTAAGGAACGATCCGTAGATCAACTTGTTTGTCATGGGGTGCCCTCCTGCCCCCGTATATAAAGGAGCAAGGGAGGGGGTGGCCGGCCTAGGAGGGGGTGCACCAAGGAGGAGTCCTACTCCCACCGGGAGTAGGATTCCCCCGTTCCAAGTAGTAGGAGTAGGAGTCAAGGAAAGGGAGAAGAGAAGAGAAGGAAGGAGGGGGCGCAGCCCCTCCCCTAGTCCAATTCGGACTAGGCCTTGGGGGGCCGCCCAACCTCTCCTCTCTCTTTCCCCTAAAGCCCAATAAGGCCCATATACTCCCCTGCGAATTCCCGTAACTCTCCGGTACTCCGAAAAATACACGAATCACTCGGAACCTTTCCAAACTCCAAATATAGTCGTTCAATATGTCGATCTTTACATCTCGACCATTTTGAGACTCCTCGTCATGTCCCCGATCTCATCCGGGACTCCGAACTCCTTCGGTACATCAAAACTCATAAACTCATAATAAAATTGTCATCGTAACGTTAAGCGTGCGGACCCTACGGGTTCGAGAACTATGTAGACATGACCTAGAACTGTTTCCGGTCAATAACCAATAGTGGAACCTGGATGTTCATATTGGCTCCTACATATTCTACGAAGATCTTTATCGGTCAAACCGCATAACAACATACGTTGTTCCCTTTTGTCATCGGTATGTTAATTGCCCGAGATTCGATCGTCGGTATCCAATACCTAGTTCAATCTCGTTACCGGCAAGTCTATTTACTCGTTCCGTAATACATCATCCCGTAACTAACTCATTAGTTACAATGGTTGCAAGGCTTAAGTGATGTGTATTACCGAGAGGGCCCATAGATACCTCTCCGACAATCGGAGTGACAAAACCTAATCTCGAAATACGCCAACCCAACATGTACCTTCGGAGACACCTGTAGGGCACCTTTATGATCACCCAGTTACGTTGTGACGTTTGGTAGCACACAAAGTGTTCCTCCGGTAAACGGGAGTTGCATAATCTCATAGTCATAGGAACATGTATAAGTCATGAAGAAAGCAATAGCAGCATACTAAACGATCAAGTGCTAAGCTAACGGAATGGGTCAAGTCAATCATATAATTCTCCTAATGATGTGATCCCGTTAATCAAATGACAACTCATGTCTATGGTTAGGCAACTTAACCATCTTTGATCAATGAGCTAGTCTAGTAGAGGCATACTAGTGACACTCTGTTTGTCTATATATTCACACATGTATTATGTTTCCGGTTAATACAATTCTATCATGAATAATAAACATTTATCATGAAATAAGGAAATAAATAATAACTTTATTATTGCCTCTAGGGCATATTTCCTTCACTTCTTATCCTGGTTAGTAGTTGTTCTTTCAGTCTGCTGTACTCAAACATTTTTCCATCTGCCAGTTATTCAAATGGCGTAGACATCTGTGCACATGGTCAAAGCCCCCTGCGCTACTCTGATTGAGGCCGTAGTGAATAGGAGTGGAGCAACCGTTGATAAGTTCATCAAGGATATACTGGATGAAGTCTGCACTTAGGTCAACACGCATCAGAGGTTCATCATTGCCCTGGACGTGGAGTACACCACCGAAGGATCCAAATTCGGTCCACACCTGGCTGTTGTTATCTAGTTCTGTGTAGACACAAAGTACCTAGTGTACCAGATTGTCAACTTGAAGGATGAATCTATGTGTCTACAACAATTCTTCAGCGATGACAGGATCATGTTTGTAACTGTGGACATCACGATGGACAACATTATGCTGCAGGCTTGGAGGTTGAAGGCCAAAAACCAATTGGAACTCCAAGACAATATTAAGAATGGTAAGTTGACAACATTATTGGTTGATATTGCGGAAAGCTTTATAGACATCAGCTATGACTCCTTGCGACAGTCGAAGAAGGAGTTCAATTATAATCGCAAGGTGGGAGCAAGAGCCCTTGAGCAAGTAGCAGGTGGAATACACATGCTTGGATGTGTTCGTGTGCCATTGGGGTTACATCATGATGAAGTATTACAATTGCTTAAATGCACAATATTGCCTATGCCTGGTTGAGTCAAAGCTGAGAAGGTAGAGGTAGAAAGAGGCGCAGAAGCTCAAGATGAGTGTGAAGAGGCCAATTGGTTAAAGATCGTACCCTAATTCTTATATGATGCATAGTTTCTTGTATACCTATTTGTGTTGTGAACTAATATGAACTCAATAGTAATGTGTGTGTGTGTTGTGAACTACTTTGAATTCAGTTTGAATTGTGTGGTGAGTCAACCTAACTCATGGTCTATTAATGTAATGTGTGAACTGAAATTTAGTTTCAGTTTGCTCTGAAATGAATGCAGACCTATGCATGGAGGACTGGCTTGAGTAGAGCATCAGTGGTATATGAAGTTCATGCTTGATGAAATTCGAGTGTTAGATATTTATTCTGCAGGAGATAAGGCAGAGAATGCCCTCCAGTGCATGGGCGTGTCTTCTAGGAGTAGATATGGCGAACAATGTGTATGGAGATACTTCTTTGTGTGGGTTTTGTAGACTAATTGTTGTGTACCCATGAAACAAATAGTTATTTGATGGTTGGAAATATTTGTGGCTGCAAATTTAATAGGCTGACAAGAAAGCATTTTAATCATTGGGAAACATGAGTGTTGTTACTTGCCCTCTGAGTCGAGGGTGTAGACGAAATGCCACTCCATGTATTTCCGAGCCACTGGCTGGGCAGCTATGCTCGACCAGAGGGTCTGTATAAGTTTACTTCTTTATTTCACGCAACATTGTGTAAAAGCATGAAAACCAATAGCCCCCGACCCTTTGGTCGGGCACAAGTGGCCGAACTAAGGGTCCGATTATTTTGTCCAATCCCAATCAAGTTGTTTTATGCATGCTTCTCGGCAAAAGATCCAGCAATTGTCCAAGGAGCTAGCGCAGGACAAGACCAAGCCTGCCGACTCCCAGGAGGAGGTGGAGGATGAATAGAGAGATTTGCTATAAATTCCTACAAAAAAGCAGAACATCTAGCCATTGGATTGGTGTACATTTTTATACTGGATAATTTCGGGACATTTGGTCCAAAATACATATTGAAGACAGGAAACCAATGTAAAAAATGACAAATAGTGTGGGACATTCGGCTCAGCACCGTCATAACCACTGCAACAAATATACTATTGTGGAGCCCTTTGCAATAGGGCTCATGTTGCAGAAATGTTTTTGCAACCTGGGTCCTGTTGCGGAAGGAAAGTTTGCAACACATATTATGTTGCCGAAAAATTTGCAATGAATACGATGTTGCGGAAATGCTGTCGCCGTTCGCCATCGCCATTTGAAACTTCATCATTGCAATAGCAACAGGGAGGTAGCCGGTGATGGTCGGGAATGGCATGGAGGAGGTCGAAGGAAGACGTTCCAAGCTCGGGCGCATTGTGGAGGCCGACGATCGGCGAAGGTCGTGGTGGAGGTGGGCGGTAGCGACGATGGCCGTGCTATACCCCGGTAGCAATGAGGCACCGCGGAGACCAGCAGTCATGGTGGAGGCATGCGGCAGCGGTGTCGCCAAACCCATGCTGCAATAACACTGATTTTCAGGTTCACCTGCTACCGCCATCTCATATGGCCGCAATGCTTCCTTATTCATTATTGAGAGAGCGAGAGAGGAAAGGAATTGGTAGAGATAGCATTAGATGGGCCCCACATAAAGACGGACGTCGCCAGGAGGACGCAACGGACACTCGTGTGTGATCTGTTGGTTAAAACAAACTATTTTTCATATTTTGGACAATGTTTATACAATGTAAAAAATGTTCACGAAATTCATAAAAATGTTTCATGCCATCCAAAGTAATGACGTGACATTTTAAAGAAATGTTCACACATTTAGAAAAAACAATTCCTGACATTTTGAAAAATATTTGTTCAATATAAAAAAAATCTTAGTTAAAACAAATTGTGCAACTAAATACTTTTACGTGACTTTTTGAAAATATGTTTGTGTAGTGTTAAAAAGTCATTTAATGCCATTAAAAAATATATTCAACGTGTATTTGATTTTTTAACATGTATTTTAGAAAAATGATCAAAACATATACCTAGAAAAATGTACATCATGTATTTGAACAATGATCAACGTGTATAAAAAAATGCTCCACGTGTACACTACAAATGTACAATGTGTATTGGCAAAAGTTGAGATGTGTTGAAGAAAAAGGGAAAAAAAGAAAAAAAGGAAGAAAAAACCCAACTAAAACTGGTGAAGAAAAATTGAGAAAAACAAAATAAACCGATAGAAAAACACGTAGATGTGAAAGAAGAAGTAGAAAATATGTATGCAAGGTTCTGAACCGATACAATCCGGCGCACAGAACCATCCTAAAACCATATAAAATATATAGTATTGGGCCGGCCCATTTAGGTGGGTGAAGCGAGACTACCATTGGTCTCGTAGTAGGCGAGAAATAGTCCTAGCGCTTGAACAGAGGCAAGAAATGGAATACGTCATCAGAATTGGGCCGCTCAATGTAGTGATACATACGTGTGATTTGTATTGGGCGAGTACCATTCTTTGTTGCAAGCTGAGAGCAACTCTAATAGAGTCGTTGTACTGGGGTGATCAGTGTAATAACCGTTGATATAGTGATTAGGTCGAAAAGGCCAATCTAGCAGAGTCGCCATACGTCGCTCGGCCTGCATAATTTATGGAGCGCGTTCTGTATCGTGCCCGTGAGCCTCCTTTATGAAACATGACTATTATCAAATATAGTGTTAACTAGTATACTGCACCTTCGCAAAAGATTTTCTTTGTATTGATAAATGCATGTTGATTTTTTATGTAATTAAGGACCAACATATATAGTGTGAATTGCTAGGTAGGTATTAGTGTAGATTGTAACCTCAAATATCACATCTAGGAGATTGTCATAACTATGCACATTGAAAAATACAATATCAAGTACAACATGGTCATTCTAGTCACAACATGCAGATGTTATCTAAAGGTGTTTCTTTGCACTGTATCAATTTACCAAGAATACAATGAGGGTACTTTTACTCTTTCAAAAAACAGAGCTATTGGAAGTTGGAAACACAATCGGAGCTGAGCCAATTGCGCATGACATACCTTCATTTTCGTTCGGTGCTTATATTTTTCTTTATTCATATATTTTGCTACCCTTAGCTGTAGATTAATATCCATATATACATGAAGCCAAGCTGCTACTCATAGACCAAGAGAAGATAAGTCATAAAAGGTCGAAAAATAATAATGCTTACAGTATCCACCAACTGTTTCAGTCGCATAATCTTTAGAAACTTATGCATATATGGTCAACCTAATTTATTGTGCAGAACCTAGAAAATGTGCATGCATTAAGGCTGCAAGCCTTACTTCAATTTATGACCGTTCTTAATCCACGTGGTATACTTTGACAAATCTTACATCCTTGTTGCTCCCAATTCTCTCAACATGTAAAGTGTTCATCTCAATATCTCCACTAAGCCATGCATTTAAGTCTACTCTCCTACTAATCCATGCAAAATCTGCCACATAAGCGAACTTAAAAATTACAATTATTTTTGTATTAGTCTATGCATGTAATGCTACCACATCATACATGCATGTTAGTCATCCTTCACATTTTTGTTCGAAATTTTATTTTTAACAGTAATTCAAAAGGATTTATTCTATTTTAAGACACTTTCTTTTATTGATTTTCAAGCTTAAATTTTTTTAGTTAGATTTAGTTATTTTTAGCAACTATTTACGCATTTTTTAACAAAGTTACCGCAACAACACGTGGGCCATCATCTAATAATTAGGGTGCCATCTTTAGCCAATTATCCTTCTGACGATCTACTTGAGCTTCTGCGCCTCTTTCCACCTCTGCCATCTCAGCTTTGACTCAGCCACACTTAGGCAATATTGTGCATTTCAGCAATCATAATACTCCATCATGATGTAAGCCCGATGGCACACGAACGCATCCGATCATGCGTATTTGACCTGCTGCTTGGTCAGGGGCTCTTGCTCCCACCCTACGATTCTAATCGAACTCTTCTTCGACTGTCGCAAGAAGGCATAGCTGCTGTCTATAAAGCTTTCCGCAATATCAACCAATGATGCTTTGGACTTACCATTCTTAATACAATCTTGGAGGTCCAGTTGGTTTTTCGCCTTCCACCCCCAAGGTTGCAGCATAAAGTTTTCCCTCGTGATGTCCATAATTACAAACATGATTCTGTCATCGCCGAAGAATTATTGCAGCCACATAGATACATCCTTCCAGTTGACAATCTAGTACACTAGCCACTTTGTGCCTACATAGAACTGGATGACAGCAGCCCGCCGTGGACCGAATTCGGATGCTTCGGTGGTGTACTCCACGTTCAGGACAATGATGAACCTCTAATGCGTGTTGACATCGGTGTGAACTTCATCCAATATATCCTTGATGAACTTATCGATGCTTGCGTAACTCCTTGTCACGGCGGCCTCAATTAGAGTACCGTAGGGGGCTTTGACCATATGCATAGATGTCTACGCCATTTGAAGAACGGACATATGGGAAAATGTTTGTGTACAGGAGGACGGTGAGAACAACTACTAACCAGGAGAACAAGAACTTGCTTGCACGTGTGCGACGCGGATGAGTGCCGGTAGTCGAGGAGGCTTGTGCGGGGAGGGAGACATGGGGGTGCCAATGAACAAAACATGCCTTCGGTACGTGAATGGCATGCAAATTCGCCTTAACAAAATCCTCTGATACGTGAACCTACCTTTGATATGTATCGGAGGTAAGTTCTCCTCATTTGCACACGAACCCCATGGCCTCCCTCCCCGTTCAAGCCTCCTCGGCAGCCGACACTCATCAGTGTCGCACACGCACAGGCAAGTTCTTCTTATCCTGGTTAGTTGTTGTTCTTTCAGTCCTGCTGTACTCAGACATTTTTCCATCTCCCAGTTATTCAAATGGCATAGTCATCTGTGCACATGGTCAAAGCCCCCTGCGCTACTCTGATTGAGGCCGTAGTGACTAGGAGTGGAGCAACCGTCGATAAGTTCATCAAGGATATACTGGATGAAGTTTGCACCGAGGCCAACACGCATCAGAGGTTCATGGTCGCCCTGGACGTGGAGTACACCACCGAAGGATCCGAATTCGGTCCACACCAGGATTTTGTTATCTAGTTCTGTGTAGACACAAAGTACCTAGTGTACTAGATTGTCAACTTGAAGGATGAATCTATGTGTCTACAACAATTCTTCGGCGATGACATGATCATGTTTGTTACTGTGGACATCACGACGGACAACATTATGCTGCAGGCTTGGAGGTTGAAGGCCAAAAACCAATTGGACCTCCAAAACGGTATTAAGAATGGTAAGTTTACAACATTATTGGTTGATATTGCGGAAAGCTTTATAGACATCAGCTATGACTCCTTGCGACAGTCGAAGGAGTTCAATTATAATCTTAAGGTGGGAGCAAGAGCCCTTGAGCAAGTAGCAGGTGGAATACGCATGCTTGGATGCGTTCGTGTGCCATTGGGGTTACATCATATGGAGTATTACAATTGCTTAAATGCACAATATTGCGTACGCGTGGCTGACTCAGAGCTGAGAAGGCAGAGGGAGAAAGAGGCGTAGAAGCTCAATATGCCTAAAGATGGTACCCTAATTCTTATATGATGTATAGTTTCTTGTATACCTATTTGTGTTGTGACTAATTTGAACTCAACAGTAATCTGTGTGTGTGTTGTGAACTACTCTGAATTCAGTTTGAATTGTGTGGTGAGTCAACCTAACTCATGGTCTTTTAATGTAATGTGTGAACTGAAATTCAGTTTCAGTTTGCTCTGAAATGAATGAAAACCTATGCATGGAGGATTGGCTTGAGTAGAGCCTCAGTGGTATATGAAGTTCATGCTTGATGAAATTCGAGTGTTAGATATTTATTCTGCAGGAGATAAGGCAGAGAATGCCCTCCAGTGCATGGCGTGTCTTCTAGCAGTAGATATGGCGAACAATGTGTATGGAGATACTTCTTTGTGTGGGTTTTGTAGACTAATTGTTGTGTATCCATGAAACAAATAGTTATTTGATGGTTGGAAATATTTGTGGCTGCAAATTTAATAGGCTGACAAGAAAGCATTTTAATCATTGGGAAACATGAGTGTTGTTACTTGCCCTCCGAGTCGAGGGTGCCGACGAAATGCCACTCCATGTATTTTCAGCCACTTGCTGGGCAGCTATGCTCAACCAGAGGGTCTATATAAGTTACTTCTTTAGCAACATTGTATAAAAGCACGAAAGCCAGTAGCCCCCGACCCTTTGGTTGGGCACAATTGGCCGAACTAAGGGTCGATTATTTTGTCCAATCCTAATCGAGTAGTTTTATAAAGGCTTCTCGGCAAAAGATCCAACAATTTTCCAAGGAGCTAGCGCAGGACAAGACCTAGCTTGCCGACTCCCAAAGGGAGGAGGAGGATGAATAGAGAGATGTGCTAAAAATTCCCACAAAAAAATCGAAACATCTAGCCATTGGATTGGTGTACATTTTTATACTAGATAATTTCGGGACATTTGGTCCAAAATACATATTGAAGACATGCACTAGTAGAAAAAGACCCATTCGTCCCGGTTGGTTAGGGCCTTTTGTCCTGGTTCTTGAACCGGGACTAAAGGGTCGTTACTAATGCCCTAGACCTTTAGTCCCGGTTCTATCACGAACCGGGACAGATGGGCCTCCACGTGGCCGGTGCGTCGAGCCCAGGCAGGAGGGCCTTTGGTCCCGGTTGGTGTCACCAACCGGGACCAAAAGGCATCCACGCGTTAGCATTTCAGGGGCTGGGAATTTTTTTGAAGGGGGGAGGGGGGTTGGGGGTTTTGAGGGATTAATTTAGGTGTTTCATATATTGTGTTAGCTAGCTAATTAATAGAGAGAAGTGTCTTCTCTTATGTCCGTGCTTGGTCGACGCTACGTACTATACATAGCGATCCTCCCATGGACTAGAGCAAGCATCTCGGAGTCAGAATATGCGCTTTGATGAGATGATCAAAGATTTTGGGTTTATACAAAGTTTATGAGAAACTTGTATCTCCAAATAAGTGAGTGGGAGCACTATGGAATTTCTGATGAGTATATGTTGTTGACATATTGTGGATCAGAAATGATGTAGAATTTATGAAAGCATATAGGGTTATTTGAAAAGTGTTTTTCAATAGAAAACCTGGATTAAGCTGCTTGAACATTGAGCATCAAGATCTATGAGGATAGATCAAAAACACTTAATGGTACTTTCAAATGAGCACGTACCTTGACATGATCTTGAAGGTGTTCAATAAACCCGGGCATGGGCAGCCCGACCCGACGACCCGGCACGAAAAACCCGGGCCGGGCCGGGCCGGGCTTGACATTCGGGCCGGGCTCGGGCTTGGTTTTGCAGCCCGAAAGATAGTTCGGGCCGGGCTCGGGCTTCAATTTTTCTGTATGTCGGGCCGGGCTTTCGGGCTTCGGGCCGGGCTTGCACGTGCGCGTACTAAAAAACAGCATTCGGGCCGGGCTTTCAGGCTTCGGGCTTGATTTCAGGCCGGGCTCGGGCTTGGAAATGTGGAGTATTTCGGGCTTCGGGCCGGGCTCGGGCTTGAAAAATGAAGGTCGGGCTTTTACAAGCCCGGCCCGAAACCCGACCCGGCCCGACGTTCCTAGGTTTAGTGTTCAAGATGGATCAGTCAAATAAGGAGTTCTTGCCTTAGTTGTAAGGTATGAAGTTAAGACTTAAACACTGGTGGAAAAACAGGCTTTCCGTCCAGCCCATAAGTCGCGAAGCTGTAGGAACCGCGACCAATGGGACCTTTAGTCATGATTCGAGGTGAACCGCGACCAAAGGCTGGGCCTGTGGCGCTCGGTGGCGGTGGTGCACGTGAGGGGCTTTAGTCGCGGTTGGGCGGACCAACCGGGACTAAAGGTCCTCGGTAACCAAGGCCTTTAGATCATGGTTGGCGAGCCAACCGGGATTAAAGGTTAGACCTTTAGTCGGTTGAGTGCAGCCAACCGCGACTAATGGCCCGAACCTTTAGTCGCGGTTGGCGGACCTTTAGTCCCGGTTGGTCCGCCAACCGCGACTAAAGGGATTTGAGGCCTCATTTTCAAACTCTACCCCCGGGATCGCCTTTTCAGTTTTAGAAAAACAAAAGAAAATTATGGAAATGTCAAAAAATAAAATAAAATAAGTTTTCCATGTGATATGTGGTCTAGTTGTTGGGAAAATTAACAAATATGAATTTCGACTTTATTTGCAAAATCTCTCCGAAATTCTTAAAATTGGCATAACTTTTGCATACGAACTCGGATGAAAAAGTTTTTATATGAAAAATCATCTACTCGAAAAGTTACATCCGAATTTAACAGGGAACCCGTTAAACATTTTAGAATCCCCAAAAACCTAACAGAAAAAAAAAGATACGGGGCTTTTAAGTTCGGAGAGGCAAAAAATTCAAAAATTTCAAATTGTGGTCAAACTGTGGTCAAACAATGGTCAAACTAATTATTCTAGAATATTAGTGTTACTAAATAATTATTTCAGTTTTTTAAATTTTGGTCAAATCTGGTCAAACTGTGGTCAAAATGGTCAAACTAATTATTCCGAAATATTAGTGTTACTAAATAATTATTGTTTTTAAAACAATAGTTTCAAACTCAAACAGTGAAATGTGTCACTTCATGCTCAAGCTAAATACCGAGGGTTAATAGAATTGACATCCTACTATTGTCGGAAAACAACAAGTGCAGACTTGGAAACGAGGAGAATAGAACCCGAAGTTAAGCGTGCTCAGTGGGGGAGTGGGAGGATGGGTGACCGTTCGGGAAGTTAGATGATTTGGAATTATGAGAGGTGATTAGAGATTAGAGGATAAATTGAGCAGTGATGAGGGTGGTGATTAGAGATTAGAGGTTAAAATAATTCAGAAATTTGAAAATAAAAAAATGAAAAAATTCAAAAAAAATTAAAAAATTTAAACTCATGAGGAGGCCTTTAGTCCCTTAGAAGACGAGAACCGCGACTAAAGCCTTTAGTCATGATTCGTGAGAGGCCGCGACTAAAGGGGTCTTTAGTCGCGCCTATGTGGTCGCGGTTGCAGCCAGCCGCGACTAAAGGCCTTTTGAACCGCGACTAAAGGCCTTTTTTCCACCAAAGGAAAGCTCGACCACGGCGAGAAGAAAGAGGAAGGACGAAGGTCGTCCCTATGCTTTTGTCATAGGCTCTATACGGTATGCCATGTGAATACCGCTTTGATGTGTGCCTTGCCACATGTCTGGCAAGAGGGTACAAAGGTGATCAAGGAGTGGATCACCAGACAGCGGTCAAAATTGTCCTTGGAGTAATAAAGACATGTTTCTTGATTATGGAGGTGATAAAGAGTTCGGCGTAAAGGGTTACGTCGATGCAAGCTTTAACACCTATCCGAATGACTCTGAGTAGCAAACCGGATACGTATAGTGGAGCAACCATTTGGAATAGCTTCAAGTGGAGCGTGGAAGCAGCATTTACAATATGGCCTAGAGATTTGCGAAGTACGTACATACGGATCTGAATGTTGCAGACCCGTTGACTAAAACCTCTCTCACAAGCAAAACATGATCAGACCCCATAACTCATTGATTCTTCATCACATGATGATGTGAACTAGTTTGGTGACACTAGTAAACTCTTTGGATGTTGGTCACATGGCGATGTGACCTATGAGTGTTAATCACATGGCGATGTGAACTAGATTATTGACTCTAGTGCAAGTGGGAGACTGTTGGAAATATGCCATAGAGGCAATAATAAATTATTTATTATTATTATATTTCCTTGTTCATGATAATCGTTTATTATCCAGGCTATAATTGTATTGATAGGAAACTCAGATACATGTGTGGATACATAGACAACACCATGTCCCTAGTAAGCCTCTAGTAGACTAGCTCGTTGATCAATAGATGGTTACGGTTTCCTGACCATGGACATTGGATGTCGTTGATAACGGGATCACATCATTAGGAGAACGATGTGATGGACAAGACCCAATCCTAAGCCTAGCACAAAGATCGTGTAGTTCGTATGCTAAAGCTTTTCTAATGTCAAGTATCATTTCCTTAGACCATGAGATTATGCAACTCCCGGATACCGTAGGAATGCTTTGGGTGTACCAAACATTACAACGAATCGGGTGGCTATAAAGGTGCACTACGGGTATCTCCGAAAGTGTCTGCATTGGGTTGGCACGAATCGAGATCGATTTGTCACTCCGTGTGACGGAGAGGTATCTCTGGGCCCACTCGATAGGACATCATCATAATGTGCACAATGTGACCAAGGGGTTGATCACGGGATGATGCGTCACGGAACGAGTAAAGAGACTTGCCGGTAACGAGATTGAACAAGGTATCGGGATACCGACGATCGAATCTCGGGCAAGTACTATACCGCTAGACAAAGGGAATTGAATACGGGATTGATTGAATCCTCGACATCGTGGTTCATCCGATGAGATCATCGTGGAACATGTGGGAGCCAACAAGGGTATCCAGATCCCGCTGTTGGTTATTGGCCGGAGAGTTGTCTCGGTCATGTCTACGTGTCTCCCGAACCCGTAGGATCTACACACTTACACTATGGGAAACAGGAGATTTGCCGTCAGTACCGCTCTTTGCCGTCAGCATTTCATCGGGACAGACGGCAAAGATTAAATTTGCCGACAGCTACTGACGGCAAAGAACAACTGACGGCAAAGACATACTTTGCCGTCTGCAGGAAAAACACAGACGGCAAAGAGACTTTGATGTCTGCATTTTTATTTACAGACGGCAAAGAGGTTACTTTGACGTCTGTTAAAAAAAATGCAGACGGCAAAATCTTTGACTTCTACATATTTTTTAATAGACGGCAAAGAAACCTCTTTGCCGTCTGTAAATAAAAATGCAGACGACAAAGACAGCAAAGAGAAAACACATCTCGTGGATCGATCCCACGGATCGATGAGGTGGCACCATCGCAGCCACCCCACCACTCGCCTCTCCTCCCTGATATCTCACCCACCCCGACCCCACCACGTTCTCTGCCTTATCCCTTCGCTCGTTCTCTCTCTCCCTTATCCCTGCACGCAACCCACCCCACCACCTCGGTCGCCGGATCTCGCCACCGCCTCCGTCCCCGTCCACAGCCACCAGCCGAGTGCCGCCACCGGTCCCCATCGCCACCGGCATGGCCGCTCTGTTCCCCATCCCACTCGCCACAAGCTCCACCCCATCCCCGGGCCCCGTCCCCTCGCTTTGCCGCCATCGAGCACCGCCACCAGCCCCCGGCGCTGGGCGTAGCCGCCCGTTCGCGCGCGGCCGCCCATTCCTCGTCCTCCCGACGCTGCAGCCCGTCACCACCGGTCCGCGCGCCCCGTCACAAGCCGCCCCGACCAGGTCCATCGTCGCCCCCGGCGCCACCGGTCACCGCTGACCGCGCCGGCCTCTGCGCTTCGGAAGGAAACCGCATCGACGCGTCGCGATACCGGCATGGACGGCCACTTCCTCCGTCGCCCCCGGCGCGGCCGTCATGTCCCCCGTCGTGCTCGCAAGGTCTCCTCCCCATCAACTGGCCGTGAAACCACAAGCTGCTGCACACTGGAGTGGCCTCCTCCCCATCAACGCCTCGCTCCACTGGCCGCATCGGCTTCTGCCCGTCGTGGTCGAAAGGTGGCCATGCAAGCTTCGGGGTTAACTTGGCAGCCCTGTGTAATCTGATATTTTTGTTTTCATAGATGATTGTCAGACTATTGAATGATTGATTGTCAAACTACCAAAACGCAAGTGAAGATTTTGCCTACGCCTTTTTATTAGCTGTTTTTATAATGTGCAAAAGAATCCTATGCCTTCGACCATCTAGGGCCTCTGTACCTGGACTATTGCTGCCTATATTTTTTAAATAATAAAAGACTGTTTGCCGTCTGGGATGTATGAGGCTGACGGCACAGGCATAGTCTAGCTGACGGCAAAGATGGTTTTCTTTGCTGTCTACTACTACTAAGCTTGACGGCACAGAGAGAGTTGGCTGACGGCAAAGTCTTTGCCGTCTTCCTTATAAAATGCTGACGGCAAAGTATTCTTTGCCAACTTATCTTTGCCGTCTGAGTTTGCCGTCTGCTTCCTGACGGCAAAATCTTTGCCGTCTGGATTTAGGTCTTTGCCGTCTGGAATTCACAGACGGCAAATTACCTATTTCATGTAGTGTTAAGGTTCGATGACGCTAGGGAATAGATGTACGTGGTTACCGAATGTTGTTCGGAGTCCCGGATGAGATCCCGGACGTCACGAGGAGTTCCGGAATGGTCTGGAGGTAAAGATTTATATATGGGAAGTTCTACTTTGGTCACCGGGAAAGTTTCGGGTGATATCGGTAATGTACCGGGACCACCGGGAGGGTCCCGGGGGTCCACCAGGTGGGGCCACAAGCCCCAGGAGGCTGCATGGGCCAAGTGTGGGAGGGGGCCAGCTCCAGGTGGGCAGGTGCACCCCCCACCAAGGCCCAAGGCGCAGGGAAGAGTGGGAGGGGGCAAACCCTAGGGCAGATGGGCCCTAAGGCCCACCCCAGGTGCGCCTCCCCCTCTCCCCCCTTTGGCCGCCACCCTAGATGGGATCTGGGGCTGCCGCACCCCTTGGGGTGGGAACCCTAGAGGGGGCGCAGCCCCCTCCCCTCCCCCTATATATAGTTGAGGTCTAGGGGCTGCCCAACACATGAGTTTCTCTCCCTCTTGGCGCAGCCCTACCTCTCTCCCTCCTCATCTCTTGCGGTGCTTGGTGAAGCCCTGCAGGATTGCCACCCTCCTCCACCACCACCACGCCATCGTGCTGCTGCTGGAAGGAGTCCTCCTCAACCTCTCCCTCTCTCCTTGCTGGATTAAGGCATGGGAGACGTCACCAGGCTGCATGTGTGTTGAACGCGGAGGTGCCGTCCGTTCGGCACTAGGATCATCGGTGATTTGGATCACGACGAGTAAGACTCCATCAACCCCGTTCACTTTAACGCTTCCGCTTAGCGATCTACAAAGGTATGTAGATGCACTCTCCTTCCCCTTGTTGCTAGATTACTCCATAGATTGATCTTGGTGTTGCGTAGAAAATTTTGAATTTCTGCTACGTTCTCCAACAGTGGCATCATGAGCTAGGTCTATGCGTGGTTACTATGCACGAGTAGATCACAAAGCAGTTGTGGGCGTAGATGTTGTTAATTTTCTTGCCACTACTAGTCTTATCTTGCTTCGGCGGCATCGTGGGATGAAGCGGCCCGGACCGACCTTACACGTGCGCTTACGTGAGATGTGTTCCACCGAATCGACATGCACTAGTTGCATAAGATGGCTAGCGGGTGTCTGTCTCTCCCACTTTAGTTGGAGCGGATTCGATGAAAAGGGTCCTTATGAAGGGTAAACAGAAATTGGCATATCACGTTGTGGTTTTACGTAGGTAAGAAACGTTCTTGCTAGAACACCTATAGAAGCCACGTAAAAACTTGCAACAACAATTAGAGGACGTCTAACTTGTTTTTGCAGCAAGTGTTTTGTGATGTGATATGGCCAAAGGATGTGATGAATGATATATATGTGATGTATGAGATGATCATGTTCTTGTAATAGGAATCACGACTTGCATGTCGATGAGTATGACAACCGGCAGGAGCCATAGCAGTTGTCTTTATTTTTTGTATGACCTGTGTGTCATTGCTAAACGCCATGTAAATTACTTTACTTTATTGCTAAACGTGTTAGCCATAGAAGTAGAAGTAGTCGTTGGCATGACAACTTCATGAAGACACGATGATGGAGATCATGATGATGGAGATCATGGTGTTCCCCGAAGATGGAGTTCAAAGGAGCAATATGATATTTGCCATATCATGTCACTATTTGATTGCATGTGATGTTTATCATGTTTTACATCTTATTTGCTTAGAACGATGGTAGCTTAAATAAGATGACCCCTCGAAATAATTTCAAGAAAAGTGTTCCCCCTAACTGTGCACCGTTGCGAAGGTTCGTTGTTTCGAAGCACCACGTGATGATCGGGTGTGATAGATCCTAACGTTCGAATACAATGGGTGTAAGCCAGATTTACACACGCAATACACTTAGGTTGACTTGACGAGCCTAGCATGTACAGACATGGCCTCGGAACACGAAAGACCGAAAGGTCGAGCATGAGTCATATGGTAGATACGATCAACATGAAGATGTTCACCGATGTTGACTAGTCCGTCTCACGTGATGATCGGACACGGCCTAGTTGACTCGGATCATGTAATCACTTAGATGACTAGAGGGATGTCTATCTGAGTGGGAGTTCATAAGATGAACTTAATTATCCTGTACATAGTCAAAAGGTTTTTGCAAATTATGTCATAGCTCGCGCTTTAGTTCTACTGTTTAGATATGTTCCTAGAGAAAATTCAGTTGAAAGTTGATAGTAGCGATTATGCGGACTAGGTCCGTAAACTGAGGATTGTCCTCGTTGATTCGCAGAAGGCTTATGTCCTTAATGCACCGCTCGGTGTGCTGAACCTCGAACGTCGTATGTGGATGTTGCGAACATCTGACATACACGTTTTGATAACTACGTGATAGTTCAGTAATGTTAAACGGTTTAGAGTTGAGGCACCGAAGACGATTTTGAAATGTCGCAGAACATATGAGATGTTTCGAGGGCTGAAATTGGGATTTCAGGCTCGTGCCCACGTCAAGAAATATAAGACCTCCGACGAGTTTCTTAGCCTGCAAACTAAGGGAGAAAAGCTCAATCGCTGAGCTTGTGCTCAGATTGTCTGAGTACAACAATCACTTGAATCGAGTGGGAGTTGATCTTCCAGATGAGATAGTGATGTTTCTCCAAAGTCATTGCCACCAAGCTGCTAGAGCTTCGTGATGAACTATAACATATCAGGGATAGATATGATGATCCTTGAGATATTCGCGATGTTTGACACCGCGAAAGTAGAAATCAAGAAGGAGCATCAATTGTTGATGGTTGGTGAAACCACTAGTTTCAAGAAGGGCAAGGGCAAGAAGGGATACTTCATGAAACGGCAAATCAGCTGCTGCTCTAGTGAAGAAACCCAAGGTTGAACCCAAACCCGAGACTAAGTGCTTCTGTAATAAGGGGAACAACCACTGGAGTAGAATTACCCTAGATACTTGGTAGATGAGAAGGCTGGCAAGGTCAATAGAAGTATATTGGATATACATTATGTTAATGTGTACTTTACTAGTACTCCTAGTAGCACCAGGGTATTAGACCGGTTCGGTTGCTAAGTGTTAGTAACTTGAAATAAAAGCCTGCAGAGTAAACGGAGACTAGCTAATGGTGAGCGGGCGATATGTGTTGGAAGATTTTCCAAGCTTGATGTGATCAAGCATCGCACGCTCCCTCTACCATCGAGATTGGTGTTAAACCTAAATAATTGTTATTTGGTGTTTGCGTTGAGCATAGACATGATTGGATTATGTCTATCGCAATACGGTTATTCATTTAAGGAGAATAATGGTTACTCTGTTTATTTGAATAATACCTTCATTGGTCTTGCACCTAAAATGAATGGTTTATTGAATCTCGATCGTAGTGATACACATGTTCATGCCAAAAGATATAAGATAGTAATGATAGTACCACCTATTTGTGGCACTGCCATGTAAGTCATATTGGTATAAAACGCATGAAGAAGCTCCATGTTGATGGATCTTTGGACTCACTCATTTTGAAAAGTTTGAGACATGCGAACCATGTCTATTGGTGTATATGCATGAAGAAACTCCATGCAAATGGACCGTTTGGACTCACTTGATTTTGAATCACTTGAGACATGCAAATCATACCACATGGGCAAGATGACTAAAAGCCTCGTTTTCAGTAAAATGGAACAAGAAAGCAACTTGTTGGAAGTAATACATTTTGATGTCCAATGAGTGCTGAGGCACGCAGTGGATATCGTTATGTTCTTACTTCACGGATGATTTGAGTAGATACTGTATATTTACTTAATGAAACGGAAGTCTGAATTATTGAATGGTTCAAGTAATTTCAGAGTGAAGTTGAAGATCATCATGACAAGAGGATAAAATGTCTATGATATGATCATAGAGATGAGTATCTGAGTTACGAGTTTTGGCACGCAATTAAGACATTGTGGAAATTGTTTCACAATTAATACCGCCTGGAACACCATAGTGTGATGGTGTGTCCGAACATCATAGTTGCACCCTATTGGATATGGTGCGTACCATGATGTCTCTTATCGAATTACCACTATCGTTCATAGGTTAGGCATTAGAGACAATCGCACTTTAAAAGGGCACCACGTAATTCCGTTGAGACGACACCGTTTGAACTATGGTTTGGAGAAACCTAAGTTGTCGTTTCTTAAAAGTTTGGGGCTGCGACGCTTATGCGAAAAAGTTTTAGGTTGATAAGCTCGAACCCAAAGCGGATAAAAATGCATCTTCATAAGACACCCAAAACAGTTGGGTATACCTCCTAATTCAGATCCGAAAGCAATAAGGATTGTTTCTTGAATCGGGTCCTTTCTCGAGGAAAAGTTTGTCTCGGAAAGTTGAGTGGGAGTATGGTGGAGACTTGATGAGGTTATTGAACCGTCACTTCAACTAGTGTGTAGCAGGGCACACGAAGTTGTTCCTGTGGCGCCCACACCAATTGAAAGTAGAAGCTTATGACAGTGATCATGAAGTTTCGGATCAAGTCACTACCGTACCTCGTAGGGTGACAAGTATGTGTACTACTTCAGAGTAGTACAGAAATCCTGTCTTGAGGTCATGTTGCTAGACAACAATGAACCTGCGAGCTATGGAGAAGCGATGGTGGGCCCATATTCCGACAAATGGTTAGAAGCCATGAAATCCGAGATAGGATCCATGTATCAGAACAAAGCATAGACTTTGGTGAACTTGCCCGATGATCGGCAAGCCATTGAGATAAATGGATCTTTAAGAAGAAGACAGACGTGGACGGTAATGTCACCGTCTATGAAGCTCGACTTGTGGCGAAGAGTTTTTCACAAGTTCAAGGAGTTGACTACGATGAGATTTTCTCATCTGTAGCGATGCTTAAGTCCGTCGGAATCATGTTAGCATTAGCTGCATTTATGCAATCTGGCAGATGGATGTCAAAACGAGTTTCCTTACCAGTTTTCGTAAGGAAATGTTGTATGTGATACAATCAGAAAGGTTTTGTCGATCCTAAGGATGCTAAAAGGTATGCTAGCTCCAGCGATCCTTCCATGGACTAGAGCAAGCATCTCGGAGTCAGAATATGCGCTTTGATGAGATGATCAAAGATTTTGGGTTTATACAAAGTTTATGCGAAACTTGTATCTCCAAATAAGTGAGTGGGAGCACTATGGAATTTCTGATGAGTATATGTTGTTGACATATTGTGGATCAGAAATGATGTAGAATTTATGGAAAGCATATAGGGTTATTTGAAATGTGTTTTTCAATAGAAAACCTAGATTAAGCTGCTTGAACATTGAGCATCAAGATCTATGAGGATAGATCAAAAACGCTTAATGGTACTTTCAAATGAGCACGTACCTTGACATGATCTTGAAGGTGTTCAAGATGGATCAGTCAAAGAAGGAGTTCTTGCCTGAGTTGTAAGGTATGAAGTTAAGACTTAAAGCTCGACCACGGCAGAAGAAAGAGGAAGGACGAAGGTCGTCCCCTATGCTTTTGTCATAGGCTCTATACGGTATGCCATGCTGAGTACCGCACCTGATGTGTGCCTTGCCACATGTCTGGCAAGAGGGTACAAAGGTGATCAAGGAGTGGATCACCGGACAGCGGTCAAAATTGTCGTTGGAGTAATAAAGACATGTTTCTCGATTATGGAGGTGATAAAGAGTTCGGCGTAAAGGGTTACGTCGATGCAAGCTTTAACACCTATCCGAATGACTCTGAGTAGCAAACCGGATACGTATAGTGGAGCAACCATTTGGAATAGCTTCAAGTGGAGCGTGGAAGCAGCATTTACAATATGACCTAGAGATTTGTGAAGTACACACGGATCTGAATGTTGCAGACCCGTTGACTAACACCTCTCTCACAAGCAAAACATGATCAAACCCCAGAACTCATTGAGTCTTAATCACATGATGATGTGAACTAGTTTGGTGACACTAGTAAACTCTTTGGATGTTGGTCACATGGCGATGTGACCTGTGAGTGTTAATCACATGGCGATGTGAACTAGATTATTGACTCTAGTGCAAGTGGGAGACTGTTGGAAATATGCCATAGAGGCAATAATAAATTAGTTATTCTTATTATATTTCCTTGTTCATGATAATCGTTTATTATCCACACTATAATTGTATTGATAGGAAACTCAGATACATGTGTGGATACATAGACAACACCATGTCCCTAGTAAGCCTCTAGTAGACTAGTTCGTTGATCAATAGATGGTTACGGTTTCCTGACCATGGACATTGGATGTCGTTGATAACGGGATCACATCATTAGGAGAACGATGTGATGGACAAGACCCAATCCTAAGCCTAGCACAAAGATCGTGTAATTCGTATGCTAAAGCTTTTCTAATGTCAAGTATCTTTTCCTTAGACCATGAGATTGTGCAACTCCCGGATACCGTAGGAATGCTTTGGGTGTACCAAACGTCACAATGTAACTGGGTGGCTATAAAGGTGCACTACGGGTATCTCTAAAAGTGTCTGTTGGGTTGGCATGAATCGAGACTGGGATTTGTCACTCCATGTGACGGAGAGGTATCTCTGGGCCCACTCGGTAGGACATCATCATAATGTGCACAATGTGACCAAGGGGTTGATCACGGGATGATGTGTTACGGAACGAGTAAAGAGACTTGCCGGTAACGAGATTGAACAAGGTATCGGGATACCGACGATCGAATCTCGGGCAAGTACTATACCGCTAGACAAAGGGAATTGAATACGGGATTGATTGAATCCTCGACATCGTGGTTCATCCGATGAGATCATCGTGGAACATGTGGGAGCCAACATGGGTATCCAGATCCCGCTGTTGGTTATTGGCCGGAGAGTTGTCTCGGTCATGTCTACGTGTCTCCCGAACCCGTAGGGTCTACACACTTAAGGTTCGATGACGCTAGGGTTATAGGGAATAGATGTACGTGGTTACCGAATGTTGTTCGGAGTCCTAGATGAGATCCCGAACATCACGAGGAGTTCCGGAATGGTCCGTAGGTAAAGATTTATATATGGGAAGTCCTACTTTGGTCACCGGGAAAGTTTCGATGATATCGGTAATGTACCGGGACCACCGGGAGGGTCCCGGGGGTCCACCAGGTGGGGCCACAAGCCCCAGAAGGCTGCATGGGCCAAGTGTGGCAGGGGACCAGCTCCAGGTGGGCTGGTGCGCCCCCCCCCCACCAAGGCCCAAGGCGCAGGGAAGAGTGGGAGGGGCCAAACCCTAGGGCAGATGGGCCCTAAGGCCCACCCCAGGTGCGCCTCCCCCTCTCCCCCCTTTGGCCGCCACCCTAGATGGGATCTGGGGCTGCTGCACCCTTTGGGGTGGGAACCCTAGAGGCGGCGCGATATATAGTTGAGGTCTAGGGGTTGCCCAACACATGAGTTTCTCTCCCTCTTGGCGCAGCCCTACCTCTCTCCCTCCTCGTCTCTTGCAGTGCTTGGCGAAGCCCTGCAGGATTGCCATGCTCCTCCACCACCACCACGCCGTCGTGCTACTGCTGGACGGAGTCTTCCTCAACCTCTCCCTCTCTCCTTGCTGGATCAAGGCATGGGAGACGTCACCGGGCTGCATGTGTGTTGAATGCGGAGGTGTCGTCCGTTCGGCACTAGGATCATCGATTATTTGGATCACGACGAGTACGACTCCATCAACCCCGTTCACTTTAATGCTTCCGCTTAGCGATCTACAAAGGTATGTAGATGCACTCTCCTTCCCCTCGTTGCTAGATTACTCCATAGATTGATCTTGGTGTTGCGTAGAAAATTTTGAATTTCTGCTACGTTCTCCAACAATACAATATGTAAGATCTCTTACAATCCCCTAGCAATTGAAATCAACTTCCACATGGTATTCTCCGGCTTTATTGATGACGTGGTCAAGAAAGAATGCCGTCAATTCCTCTTGAATTGCTTTCATGGGATCTTGTGGTAGGAGTTCATTCCGCATCTGCCACATCTAATTTGATGAAGGGGATTAATACATATATATGAATGAAACTCAACAGAAATGATGGTGTAATAAAATGAAATTGTGAATATTATTGCTTACGCACTTCATATTGTCTTTTAGAGTAGCCCCGCTTATTTTTTAAAGTCGCCTTATAGATGAACTCGCACACGTAGTATCCACAGAAATCATTCCCTTGTTCCTGCCACAAGCACTCTACGAGAAATAGAGGTCAATCAAACTGATAATGAAGCATTATAAATGGCATTGATTCTATAGCTAGTTAGTTGTGCGCATCTTCTGTTGATTCTATAGCTATACTTTCATCAATGCCATTATACTTTCAACTTGTCACCCGCTCGCCGCCACGATCCGCCTCATCTACGTCGCGCGACCGACCTGGCCCGTCGGTTACGCGCGCCTCCGCAGGTCCCGTGAAGATCGTCCCCGAGTTCAGCGCGCCTCTCCACCGATCGAGCATCGGGCTGCCGCTGCGTCACGCTATCGGGCCGCAGCGCCGTCGCCCCGTGCTTCTTCTCCCGGCTGCACCGACCCGCGTCACCGCTGCGTTGCCCCTTCGGCCCGTAGTGCCCCGGCCCGCAGTCCCCCGCCGCCCCGAGGGCGTCCGCTCTAGGCTGTCCCGTGGCTGCATCGACCCTCGCATCGCCGCTGCGTCGCCCCGTCAGGCCGTAGCGAGCTTGGCACGCGGTCTCGCCGCCGTCCGAGGCCGCCCAGCTGTTGCACCGACTTCGCGAACCGCCGTTCGCCGCCGCCGCGTCAGCGTCGTGGGCCCGCGGTCCCCCCCGCCGAGGTCTTCTGCCGTCGCCCGACCCGCTGCCGCCGCTGCGTCGCCCCTTTGGGCCGTAGCGCCGCGGCCTGCGGTCCATTCCGCCGTCACCGCGCGTCGACCTCCCGTTGTATGTGCCGCGCCGTCTCCCTTGGCGCGGGAACGCCACCGTCCGCGTCGGTCTTCGTCACGTTGTCAGGGTTTTCCGCCTACTTCGAGCACCGCCGCCGCGCTCCTAATCAAGCCGCCACCGCCGCTTTTCTTTGGCCGCCGCCGCCGCTACCCCGTAGCCGCCGCAGCCGCCCGTCCACCTCCTTCGTCTTCATCCAGCACCAGCCCGTCGTCAGCGTCGCCGTCATCTACCCCGACCACTTCGTCTACTTCGACCACCGTTGGTGACATTGGCCCTGCGCCGATGGACGCCGCAACCGTCGTCGAGTTCTTCTCTGCTGGCCCTCCGACTTCTTCGACATGGCGTATAGCTCGTGCAGGTCCTAGTCTCCGCATGCCCGGTGCTGGCAACACCGCCGTGTGCCTTCGTCCACGACGTGTCCCCGGGCCTGGCAAGCCTGGTCGGCGTTTCGTCAACTTCATCTTCGTCCGTCTATACATGCCCGGTGCTGACAACACCGGTGCGTGCCTTCGTCCACGATGTGTCCCCGGGCTTGGCAAGCCCGCCGCGAAGCGTCGTCAGCAACATCTTCTTCCCGGCGCACCACTACTTCGACACCACTGCGCCCATGCTAACTCGGTG
The DNA here is from genome assembly GCA_021437245.1 of Aegilops speltoides. Taxonomy (NCBI): domain Eukaryota; kingdom Viridiplantae; phylum Streptophyta; class Magnoliopsida; order Poales; family Poaceae; genus Aegilops; species Aegilops speltoides. Next base: position 39,094,894 of record CM038141.1, read on the forward strand.
TGTGTGAGGCTTGTGTGGTTTTGTCCAGCGCCTTTGTATCTTGTCGTTTTTATGCTTCCTTGTGTTGGTTTCGAGTTTGTAATCATGGCCGGTTGATGGCTTTGTTAATTCAAAGACGGGCTCTTCTTGAGCCTCCGTTCTAAAAAAACCTTGCCCTCCTCTCCATGATATGATACACATGTAACGACCCCACACAATTTCATCTCCTTTGTATTTTTCCTGTGCCTCGATGCAGTCGCCTCCGCTTCCGAGTTTCCTCTTTTTCCTTTTTGGTAATGCTAACTGGCGAAAATTTACTAGGAAGAAACTCCCAGCTTATGCCCTCGCAGCCATTTGATTGAGGTCAGACGATGACGATTTTCTAAAAGAAATGCCTTCTCTTGAAAGAAATTGCCTCCAACTATATATGGAAATCCAACTAAAAAACTACTCCTATATGGAAATCCAACTAAAAAAACTACTATATATGGAAATCGTCGGGCACTGCTAATAATGACACGCTACATGGACGGCTTCGCTCATGCCATCGATATCTGATACGGAGGCGGTGCCAACTCAAAAAAGAAATAAAAAAGAATCAGATGCGGTGCCCCAAACAGTCAGGGTTGACTAAGCTTCACCCAAGTCGCTCCCTCCTCTCTCGCACGCACCATGGCTCGACGCCGGCGACGGAATTCGCCCTTGGAGACGCCCTCCAGCGCAGGTGTGCCACGCCCCCACCCCACCCCCGTCTCTCTCTCTCGGAAGAAATCTGGAGAGATATACCTTACCTCATATGAACACAACTGTGTGCAAAGTGGAGAGATACCCGGCTGGGAGTTTTCTAATTCCGTGTGCTGCCTTAACTTTTTTGGTTTATCGATCGGCAGGAGACATTAGGACGGCTATGCTGCTATACCAAACACCCTCTGGCATCGCGGTTTTCTCGTTCGATGTGAGCTACCTCAACGGTATATCCAAGGTGCTTGTTCTGGTGCTCCTTGTTTTCTTTTTTTGTCTCCTTATGATCTGTCAAGGACTCAAGATCATCTAATCGGTTTCTCTCTGTTTCTTCTACAGGCCTTCTGGAAATCCTTGCCATCCCTTGTGAGTAAAGCTCCCATTTTCCTTTTTATTATCCTTTTCTATTTCCTTACGCTTCCTGTCGCCGATTCGAACAGAGTTATAATGCTTTACAAAATCCACTCCAATCTTCACCTGCCTTTGTTGTCAAAAATTTGTTGCAATGGGTGGGTGGAATATATATGAGCAACAACTCATTACTCGTAGTTGTTATTTGTTATTGAACTGATTCAAAATCGAATCAATGGTCAGACATCTGCTAATAGATTCTCAATAGTGCTGGTGATTGGCTGCCAGGCTACTAAATTATTCTGCCCCCTTTCATGATTTTTTTAGGGGGGGTTTCATGATTTAGACAGTTGTATTATATTTTGTAATTTGACAAGCCTTTTAAATCCCTTATATGCTTATTCCTCAGAGTCTCGAAGTATTCATAAAGTCTAAGATGGTGCCCAGCCCCATTGACTTTGCTAATAAGTCTGTTGACAGTCTGCTGGCTGACAGTCTCATTGAGCTGTGTGGTTCTGACAAGACATTATTCGTGGGAAGTGCTGAACATAAAAGAATAATTGAAGCGACACTGGTTAGTGTAACTTCCTCAGCTTCCTTGTTGCTTCTTTCCGAGTGAACAGTATTTGACCACCATTTTCTTTCAGGGGATAACCTGTATGTATGTTGATGTTCCGGACTGTGAGATGATAGTTTGCCATCTGAAGGATCACGTCCGTAATTTGCTTGGTTTCCCGGATGATGCATCGGCTATGCTGCTACACGAAGCACCCTCTGGGATTGCGATTTTCTCTTTTGATGAGAGCTACCTCAACGGTCTAGCGAAGGTACTTTTTCATTCGTTGCTGATGTTCCTTGGTTTTCTTTATCTCTGTGATCTATGAAGAATTCAAGACAGTGCGATTGATTTCTCTTTTTTTTTTTGTACAGGACTTCTGGACATGCTTGCCACCGCTTGTCAGTAACGCTCCCATTTTCTTTCTTACTAGTATTTTCTTCATACGTCCTTGCGCTTCTTTTTGCCAACTCGAACAGAGTAGCGCTTTGCAAAATTCACTGCAATGTTTCACCAGTCTTAATTTCAATTTTTGTTGCAACGAGTGGGTGCAATAAAAACGTTAAATCATTACTCGGTATGTGTTATTTGTTATTCAACTGATTCAAAATCGAATCAAGCTGGTGGGTTGGGAGTCTTTCCTCTTTCCAATGTTCCATTTTGGTTCCATGGTGCACTATCTTCAATGTCCAGACATCTGCTGATAGATCCTTAAAAAATCAATTAGCACTGGTTGAAACCTAAGTGGGTATTGCTATGCACAAATTTCTACAAACTAGTCACATCTTTCTAGCTAGTGATGAATAAAACAAAGACTTAAGCAACACTATACTTTATGACTAATTCATAGCTACTAAATTACTCTTCCTCCTTTCATGGTTTAGACACTTGAATTATATTTGACAAGCTTTTTAAATCCCTTCTGTGCTTATTTCAGAGTCTGGTAGAATTCATGGCATATGAGAGGGTGCCCACCCCCATTGACCTTGATAATGAGGCTATTGACGATCGCCTGACTAAGAGGCTCATGAAGTTGTGTGGTTCTGAGAAGAAATTAGTTGTGGGAAGTGCTGCGCATAAAAGAATAATTGAAATGAAAGTGGTTAGTGTAACCTTGTATGCTCTCTTGTTGCTTCTGTCGGGTGAACAGTATTGATCACCGTTTGCTTTTTCAGGAAAAAATAACATGTCTGTATGTTGATATTCCGGATTGTGAGGTGATAATTTGCAGTCTGAAGAAGCCCATGGGCACTTTATTGCCTCATGAAGAAAAAGCAGACCCTATGAAAAATATAATATCGTTCTTACATCAACATGACTTTGATATCCCGGGTGGGAAGGTGAGCTTACGGCCTGTCCTCCCTTATTTCTCTAATGCAACATTACTTGTTTTACTTGTCCCTTGTCAATGTTGGTACTAGTTTCCTTTCTTTTCTTTTCAGCATCTATAGCAAGCTTGAATAGATTGCCCCTTGTTTTGCAATGCTAGTCCTTTCCAACTGATATAATGCTTGAATTGTGTGCTTATAATGCTTTATTGCCAATGATTGTGCCGTACTATACATTGACATTTGAAAACCTCAATTTCTTGTATTCATCGATGTAACATCTTCTTGAATTGTTTGCCTCCATGTTTGTTTCATTGATGAAGCAAATGCTCCATTTTATCCAGGTTGAGGAATCTTATTATGTGCCGGCTCTTGGCTTGCATGAAGTCGAGTTATGTGAAAAGAACTATTTGAAGTTTTTCCGCCTTCTTCTAAACAAATTTCTGTCTAGATCCGGCATTGACAGTAAGAATTGGATTTTAATCCAGTTTGCAACAGCTCTGAAGATGATCTGTCACCCTCGAGCATCATATGATGTCCACCACCCCGATGAGGTGAATCATAATATCGTTAATGTGTTTTGAGTATGCATATGCTGGAAGCTATCATTTTTTTTAGCAATGGACTAAAGTCTTTTTCTTTCAGATTTTCTTATTTGACGTGTACTCAAAGATAGTGGATCATTCACCTCGATATAAAGGAGGCTTTTTAAAGATTGATGTCCTTTCTCTCTACAATGAGGTTCTAAGTCTCTGTTCACAGAGGAGTAGACATTTGTACAAATTGGATGCCTTGGTCAGGAAGGCTGCAAAGATGAAGGCTAACCTAGAAAACCAACCTTCCGTGGAAGTGCCTACCGTTAACGGCTTCTGTAAAGAAATCTGCAACAACGAGAGCAAGTCGAAAGAAGCTTCTGAGCAAACTGGAAAGCTTGAGGCAGATAGTTCTGTTTTGGGTTCAGTGATGGGTGAATTAGATGCAACAAGCACTTTGCTTAATAAAGATAATAAAGAGTCTGAAGCTGCTGTACGCCATGACAGCGTCAGACCGTTGGAAGATGATGCGACTACCAGGCTCATCGACGTGGCATTTGATCCTGCAGAGAAAGAAGCAGCAGACTTGAGTGTGGTGATGAAAACAGATAATGAGAACGATGGGCTTCTCGCGAATCTGAATCATCTCGAGGCTCTGGCACTGGAAGTTAGAAAAACTAGTGAGGAAGCCAAAAAGGCCGTTCAATTGATTCACAAACTAGTAGATTTGCTGATGGAAAAAGTACATGAAAAACATGGGCTGCTGGAGAAGGTGAATCATCTCGAGGCTCAGCTACTGATAGCCAAAAAAGGTAGCGAGGAAGCGAAGGCAGAGACCCCCTGTCAACTGGAGGATAAACCATTAGACGGGCACTCGGCTGTGGCGACTGGAACAGAAACTGAAATTGGCAATGTGGGTGGATGGCGGCATCATTGGCGCTCGTTAGGGTGGTCACTATCATCATCGCGGCCTCAATCTTCAAATGCTGGTTCGAGTTCTCGTAAGATGTCTCACAACAAGGTCGGCGGAAGGTCCAGATCAACGGTACAGAGATGGGTGCGGTGTTTGTGCAGTGGTGGATGTAGAGCCTCATCCTGATCTGTTTGCTTAATAGTTGTTGTTGTTGTTTCTTGCACTGCGCCAAGTCATACTTATTTACTATTATGGAGTACCTATGGATTTAACCTATGTGCCTAGATGGATGGATTAATATGTGCTAAAAACCTGACAGCTAAAACCGTTTCTATTTAATTGTGAACAAGAACACAAGAAACTTGTTAAAACCATTTCTATTCCTTGCGAAAAAGGAATTCTTTAAGAAGGAAAAACTAAAAATCTAGCATGTCCTCGAACTAAGACCTTGAAGAACTAAACATTGCAAGTATATAACATATACTACATCAATTGCGCTTTTTGCTACCTTCTCTTGGTTGATCTACCGGGCTTTGCAGAACTGATCAAACTTGAGCTTTGGTCTGGAATATGTGGAGCTGAGTATGGCTGCAGCCACGACGGCGTTGGCGGCCTCGGTGAGGTGCACGCCGTCCCAGCTGATGAACTTTGAGCCGTCGGCGCAGACCGTTGAATTCGAAGACTGGCAGCTCCTGGTCAAATCATAGTTGTACGGTGGTCCTCCGTACCCGCAACACGTCATTAGTGGACTGTCAAAACCTGGAGAAATGCAATTGATTTAGTAATATCACCAGATATATCATGCGAATCAAAGACATTTGATCATCAGCTCACCGTATTTGGTGTGGTTGGCCACAAGGTCATACTTGATGGCAAAAAGATCGGTGTACACAACGGTCGCGTTTTTCAGCTCTACACTCAGCTGATCGCAGAGGCTGCCTAGTGCGGTGTTGAACGCGACCGCAGCCCTGTTGTATGTGCTGAGGCAGCCATTCTGATCAAGGTCACTGTCGTTTTTACGTGGAATGGAGAGCTTTTGAGGCAGGCAGCCAAGAGCCCCTGTTCCGTGTATCCAGAAGTTCCGACTCCCGTTGCCATACAGAAGCTGCAATTTTTGAAGAAAGAAAGCAGAGTTGTGGTTGTCCGTCGTGGCAGCAAGTGAGTGAAAAGGGCATAGTAATTTATACTACAAAAGGCAAAAAAAGAAAACTTCACCTGAACAGCATACTTAATCTCCGCAAGTATTGGAGGCAACTTGGCGACTACTTGGTCGTAAGGCAAGTTGGACAGAAGAGCATTAATATCATTCTGTCCTATGTCTATGATATACAAAGCATTTTGGAACGCTTCTGCATCGATTGGAGCTTCCTGGCCTGTGTATAGCAACAAGTTTGCTCATGTACTGTAAAATGTTATAGCTCCGCGCGTCTTATATCATTTGGATTTGAGAGAAAATACATGGCAAACAAACCTTGATTGATGAGTTCCAAGGATCTGGCTTTAAAGAAGAAGAATTCCTGCACCTGTCCATGCAATACAAAAAGGGCGTCCCGTGGTAGTGTTGTTGAACCGCTAATAGCGAAATTCACTCCGTTACTGTAATTAGAACCAATTGCCTTCAGATAAGGGCTCAGATAGCTTATGTTTAAGCTTTCACCTGGATATATTTTGGTCATTCATGGACCCACTATTAGTAAGGCCAACAACCATACTCAATAATTAGATACTGCTTCTCATGAACATGTACGTGAGTCAGATTAGATGAGCAAAACACACCAGCAGCAAAGTATTAACTCCGATAAAAGTTGTCGTCTTATTAGACATTAACTTGTATAATATTCAAGATGAAACTTTGAACATCAATTTATGTACAGACATGTAGCCTCACATAAAAATAATTATACATTATAAGAATATGTTTCATGATAACTCTAGTAATACCAATTGATGTTTTTATACGAGTGTTTATCAGAAAGATAACACATTTGAGCCCCAAGTGAAAAAAAAATTAATACTTAGGAAAGCAAAATTTTAAGCAGTATACTTCTCTTCAGATAGGGCCCCAAACTAAGGTTTTTTCTTAAATTTTAAAAGCACAGATAAGCTCAAAAAAATTACACACATGGGACACTTTTTTTATTTGAAACCGGGGAACCTTATGACTCAATCCATTAATTAAGAAGAACATAGTTGCCCGGTTAATTAGCAAAAAACCGGGTGAAAACCGTCACGACCTGTTGATCAGTCACCCACAAGATACGACACACACACCACCGCTAGAGAACCTTGTCGAGGAAGCACATTTTGTCATCCTCACTTCTTCTCCCCAAGCAAGCGACTATGACTTCATTGTAGGCGCCCTCTGACCAAGCCCGCGCCGCCGAGGCCGCAAGAAGCCACACGAAGATCCATGCCAGGCAACCAGCCACCCGCGTTGGTGACAGCGCAGCTCTGACTCTGAGGTCAAGCTACGAATGACAACTATGCAAGGCCAGCGCCGCGAAAGACTACCTACCGCTCGTCATCATCATCACCCGGACTCTTCCACCGCAGCTCTGACTTCGCCGCAACAAACAACCTGAGGCAATGCCATGGACACGCCGTAGAGTCGACTACCGTAACCACTACCGCAACCCCGACATCATGTAGAATTTTTTTAATAATAAATTCTACATGAGGATAATTGCATACTTCTTTGTTCCTCAATTTAGTCGTATAGTCCAGAATAAAGGCAATTAGAAGATTGGCGTTCTTATAATTAGCCAAAAATAATGGTAGAAGATCAGTTGGCTTCAGGACTAGTTTTTTTTTTTTTTTGGATGTGTGCAAAGTTCCCTATGTTAGGAAAAAAAGAAAGTATGCCCTTGGTAACAGACTCACATCCTCAGCCGTTGGATTTCAGATAACAGGACAGATCCATCGCATGATTGTCGGCACATAAAGGTTGTGACATATCTGAAGTTGTGAACAGTAATATTATCTCCATCAATAATGAAGAACTGAAGTAGACGTCACTGGATGCATGAGTGCCACCAGTTGGTGCTCTAGCAATTGAATGCTGACATGAAAAGTACGAGACAGAGTTTGGACGCTGAGGCGCACCGACGCACGCCATTAACTGAAGGTGGAGACAGACAGACACAGAGGGGCCAACGGGCCTCCCGTGTGGCTTTGAACAGTTGGGCTTTGAATTGATCATGGATATCCTTCGGTTCAAAAGGACAGGGTTTGAAATTGAATGAAGATATGGAGGGAGGGACCAACTAATGCAGCGCATGATGCAAAAGAAAAAAAAAATTGTTGGTTAGCTAGTACTACTCCTCCGGTGGATAAGCTACTTCAGGTTGAGCCGTGCCACGCCTGCCTACCATCATGTGCGTAAGACGGAATGAATATTTTGCTACTGTACATTGCTAGTGAGTCCGTCTAGAATGAAGGACATTTCACTGAAAATACGACCAAGTGCACCCTCCTATACGGAATCTGACTTGAAAAATTTGCAGTATACTACGACATTTCACTCAAGCTCTGGCTTCACGCTCATGGGATTCAGTCAGCTGACGACCAATCCGTCAGTGTCGGTGTCAGTGTCGGCGAGCGCTGTGTTTCCACTTGAGAAATCTACTACCGTGCTTTTTACTCCGTACCGTAGTAAACGGAGTATTCACTGTGCACAAATCTACCACGTTGCACAGTGACAAACACGGGTTTGTTCGAGGAGAGAAGCGACAGAAAAAGCGGAATCTTGTAGATAGAATACTCTGTTTTGGGTCGGGGGGATCGGGAATGGGACTCACAGAGGAAGTCGATGACGAGCCGGCCGTCGCAGAAGCGGCCGGTGGGGTGGTGGAAGAAGGCGCGGCCCTCCGGCGGCGCGATGTGCCACCCCTTGGCCGCCGCCATGCCGCCCGTGTCGGAGTTGGAGTCGCCGAAGTTGAACACCACCGGCCGGGCGCCGGGGCTGCAGCTGAACCCGGCCCGCGCCGGCGACGGCCAGAGCGTCAGCGCCACCGCCAGCGCGAGCGCGAGGGCTGGCCGTGGCGCGCTGCCGCCTGCTGCTGCTGCTGCCGACATTGACGACCTTGGACCTCTGTCTGTCTACAGCATGTGCCGATGGAGGACCTGTCGTGTCCCTCTCACTTTTCTTTCTATCTCTCGCGAGGCCCGAGTGCCGGATTCTGTGAGGTCATGCGCCGTATATGCTCATCGTGGTGGGGCTGCGATAAATGCGACGACCATGCCGAGACTTGGGCCGGGTCGGGCCAGCAGGCCTCGGGCCGCGCCGGGCTCGGGCCAGGCGGCCCGGTCAGCCACGACTGTCGTGGTCGGGTGGTTCCGTTCGAACGGCGAAGGCGCTGGACGTCGTGTGCCGCATCGATGGGGCGTGCTTTGTGGCGCCGCGTTCAGGCGACTTTTTACACGCCGGCGTCAAAAAAATATCTCAGTTGTGCCCTCAAAACGCCAAAATCCACCTGCTCGGTCTGTTTTTGGGCCCGGTGATCGCAGGCCGAACCCGGCGCACTGGGGGCGCTCGGGGGCTCCGACGCAAGGGTAAAACATGCCTGGCCCACACCATCAGGCGAAAAGTCAAGCCAATCGTTCAGATTCGCCTCCCATCCCGCGCTCGGCCGCCACCCTGCCGATCTCGGCGCCACCCACCGCCCACCACCGCTAGATAGGTCATTTCCCCTCGAAAAAGAGAAGAGGTTTCGTCGCGGCAGCCTCTCCACCACCGTCCGGGCGATTTTTCAGGTATTCCGGCCGCGCAGGGGCAGTGTACGGGCGGGTGTGCGCCCACCACGCCGGCAAGGTGTTCGGCGATTTGCCTGCTCGGCAATGGACTCGGACGACGAGGAGGCGCTCGCCGAGCTGCTGGAGGAGGAAGCCGATGCCGACGTCCAGGAAAAGGAACATCTCATGGTCCTCGCCGTCCTCGCCGGCCTGCTCGCGAGCAATGAAAAGCCGCGGCGAGATGGCTCAGCGCCGGGGCGGATGCAAGCAAAGAACTGGCATCGTCTGGAGGACTACTGCATGCTCTACTCTAACTACTTTGCCGATACTCCACTGCACGGCGACAAAGTATTTCGGCGCCGTTATCGGATGAGCCGGAAGCTGGAGATGCTCTGATGTCGCCGATGATTCCGATGCGCCATTCCTCTTCTTCCTCCCTCGGTGTGGTGAGTGGGCTAGTGCGGCGTCAGCACATGGTGACAAAGAAGAGAAGACGAAGGATGGGGTCAGGGGGGAGGAGGAGAGAATGTGGTGGAGACGGCGAGAGGCTCGTGCGGCACCATCCCTGCCTCGGGGATTTTGAGACCTGATTTTAACCGGTCAAAGGGGAGTTGCTCCGTTTGGTTGGTTTCATTTACGTGACGGTACGACTACACGACTGCATAATTCTGGTCCTTCTCGTACCAGAGGCGAGAGTTATGTCTCCCGATCATGGGATCTCCTCGTTTCTTCGAGGCACCGCTGGCCACTGCGCCCGCATCAAGTTTGGAGTACAATAAGTAGGGCGTGACATACTAGAAGGAAAAAGTGCCGGTTCGCACAATGATTCATTTCTTTTTTCCTGTTTCTGATGGCTTTTTTTAGTTTTTCTTTGTTTTTATTCATTTTTCTCGGCATTTTTTCTTTCCCCCTTTCTTAGATTTTTTGTTTGCTTTTCTTATTTCTTCTTTTTTGTTCTTTTTGTTTCGTTCATTGTTTTTATCGGTTTTACTTTTCTTATTACTCATTTTTCCTTTTTATTCTACATTTTTTGAATTTTTTTTCTTACTTTTCAATGATTTTTTTGCTTTTCTTTCTTTTTTCTTCTCTGGGTTTTTGTTTTGTCTTCAATTTTATTTTTATATTTTCTTTGGTTTATTTTGGTCTTCTTCGTTTATTTGGTTTTCATACTAAATCTTTTGTATATGTCAACAATATTTTTAATAAATTTTTAACTTTTTAAATACATGATCAATATCTTTGCTTTACATATTTTACATTTTGAAATGCTTTCTTAACATTTTTCAAATACAAGATTAAAATTTTCGAATACGTGGTCAATATTTTAAAGATACACATTATTAAACTTTTTCAAATGCTTGGCTGTCATTTTTCAAATACAAGATTGATATTTTTCTACATGATTTACATTTTCTATGCATATTTTACATTTTAAAATTGCTTGATTGACATTTTCAACTTTTTTTGTATACACATTTAACATTTTCCAAATGCCCGATTAACATTTTCAAACACTTGTTCAATATTTCTTCAAATTCTTGAATAACATTTTTTATATACATGATCAAAAAAATCCATCATTTTTTAATACATGGCCAACATGTTTGCTATACACATATAACATTGTTCAAATGCTTGATTAACAATACATGAAAAAAAAATCATAATTTCTTAATATATGGTCAACATTTTTATACACATTTAATATTTTTTTCAAATGCTTGATCAACATTTTAAAAATATTCATTTAATACTTTTTTGAATGCTTGATTAACATTTTTATATACATGAGAAAAAAGACTCATCATTTTTTAATGCATGGTCAACATTTTTTCTATACAAATTTAAGTTTTTTCAATTGCTTGATGAACATTTTCCAAATAATTTTTCTTTTTTCAAATGGTTGGCTAACATTTTTCAAATACATGATCAATTTTTTTGTACACACTTTTTAATACATTTTCCGTACGTGATAAAATTATTCTCTATACACATATAATTTTTTTAAATGCTTGGTCAACATTTTTAAATTGTTTTTAATAAAGTTTTTTTTTTGGAATTTTTAAAGTACAAACACAAGTAAAAAAGATAAAGCAAAAAACAAAAAAAAGAAGCAAACAAAGAAAACAAAAAAGTGGAATTATATGCAAATAGAATTTCTTAAAGCATAAACACAAGTAAACAAAAACAAAAAAGGTAAAAAGAATTTATTTTTTTAGAAAAATGCAGGCTGTGGCCTCCCCCGCTCCTGGACCGGCCAACCTCGGTCTCCCCTTCAGTGAGGGTTCCTACCCTCTCGTTGGACGCGAGATGTGTGTGTGTGTGTGGGGGGGGCTCACTGGTGATGGATAACAGGAGTTGACCATGGTCGTTGTAAAAGAAATGCAATGTAGGTGGTCACCTTGTAAAAAAAACTACTCCGTCTAATCTAAAATTAGTGTCACGGTTTTAAACTAAGCTTAGTTCAAAACTAATTCAAAATTGCTACATTTTGGATCGGAGTGAGTATGTACAAGGTCCTTACAAAGGCAGTGTGTCGCTCAAAAAATACAAAGGCAGTGTGTGAGTATTGAAAAGTGGTCGTGCATTTAACTAATGTTAACGAATATTTAAAAAAGTTCATGAAATTCAGAAAAATGTGCAAAAAATTCATACAGTGCTCTGGAATTTAAAAATATACATGGATTTAAAAAATATTTATTAACTTCAAAAAATATTCATGAAATCAGAAAAGGTTTGTAGCATTTGGAACATGTGATCTCTAGGGTGTGAAGGATGATATTAGCTATGATTATTCTAAGTAGAGGCCTTGGATGGGTTATGGTCGACATCTGTTTTTTTTTTCTGTAGCCTTCTTAAGGCATTTGTTAAATTTCCCTGTGAGAGTTGTAACTTGATCGTGAGACCCTTGTGTGTATTAAGCTGTTATTGTTACAGATTGTTGTATATATACGTTGTAGTTATGCCATAGAGTTTTGTTGTGTTACTTTTTGTTTTCACGTGCATGCAACGTGTATGGACATAATGTGTAGATTGTGTGTGTCTGAGATGGATGAGAGTTGATTATGGAGAATCTGCAAAAATGCTGAACAACCCGAATGTCAAAAGGTTGGAGAGTAGATGCCCTATATTCTATGGATTTCAGTCCACATGGCATAGTACGGGTGGCAAATGAAGGAGGCAGAGTGTTATTGTCGTGGAGCACGCAGAAGACCGTCTAAAATAAACATTAGACAGCGAATTTGACTCAAGTCGACTAAGGAACAACAGAAAATTCCTTGAAGTTCAGACATGCATTGAAAAACAGCATTAATTTTGAGTTAAAATAAAATCTTATATGCGGCATCAAATATGCGAGTAGTTCACTTTGACGCATGTCAGCAAAGAAGCTGTCAGGGTGCTTATACAACAGGTGTTGTTGAATATGGTGACTTTATATATGATCGACATGTAATTGTTATGGATGAATACTCCGAGAGTTTGGGAACACAAAACAATAGTAGGGACAAACTTAATTTTCTCGGGAGCCCCGACCATGATGAAGAAAAGGAATGGACTATAGATGCATGTGGAGTCCTGTAAAGTCAAGGAAGTACCCGTGAAGCTCATGATTAACGGTTCTAAGTCCAAGGTACATGGAGGTCACACATGATGGGCTTCAAGATGGCGCGGATATGCTCACCAAGGTTTAGTGTTAAAATATATGTGTGCGTGTCAGGCTATAGTTGACTATAATTAGCGAAGTGTTAAGTGTTGGAGTCTAGACACATGTAACCCAGACCTATGAGGTAGCCAAATAGATTACACATAAGCTGGCAGGCTAGATAGAACCATGATGATACGGTTCGACGCCGGAATGGCCGAACTGACCATGACAAATGGTTGTAGATGTTGTCTCGTGGCCTTGACGGAATTGTAGTTGCTTGTACTATGTCAATTTAATACATGAGAATTATCGCCTGTAGTCATGCCCGAGGAATGTAAAAATGTTGATGAACGTTATTATTTATTTTTGTAAGACAGTACAATCGCAGATGCCCACATACACGCACATACACTCACTCACGCACACATACTCTACCCCTATGAGCATCTTTGAGATACTGTGATGGAGGAAGTCACCACATGTGCCTTGTAGTCGAGTAAAACATCTCCTCTCGGTGAATGAACCTCGCCACGGTTACGTGGCGATTTGGAAATTTATAATATCTGATTGTAGAGAACTTGATACTAAACCCGAAATAAAATACACCAATCGCGTGCGTAACCGTGACCGTCTCTTTTTGAGGGAGTTCGGGAAGAGAACACGGTGGGGTTATGTTTAACTCGTAATTAAGTAGTTCATGATCACTTACTGATCATTACTAGTTTGCGACCATTATGCGTAGTTTACTCTTCTTACTCTTGTACCCGTAAGTTAGCCACCATACAATGCTTAGTGCTTGCGGCAACCTCACCACTTAACCATTTCATACCTATTAAGCTTTGCTAGTCTTGATACCCATGGTAATGGTATTGCTGAGTCCTCGTGGCTCACAGATTACTACAACAACAGTTGCAGGTACAGGTAATGTGATGATCTGACGTAAGAGTGATGCTTGCTTGTTTTGGAGTTCTTCTTCTGCTTAGATCAGGGATAAGGTTCCTGGTCGGCAATCTGGACTAGCAGGGTGGATATCGTTTGTGTTTTTTGTTTGTTTTTTTCCGTAGTCGGATGCCTCTCTTTTGTATGATGTTCGATGTATTCATGTGGCAAGTGTATGCCTTTGTATGCATCCCATTTGTGTTGTATATGGAACGATGTAATGATATCCACCTTGCAAAAATGTCTTCAATATGCGCTTCTATCATTGTTGGGACCTTCGAATTCCTCTCGGATAGGATCACATATTGGACATGACATTCCAGCACCGTCGGGATCTCTGTTGCGCGGGGATGGATGTGGAGTGGATATTGCCCATAGGGTGCATAATCGACATGAGCTAGGGAGATGCCTAAAGTGTTCAAGCCAGCAATCTACGCAACATTGACTGCGGCCACAGCGGAGCCTTGCTTGTTGCGCGTGTTTCCAGCCATGTGAAGGCTAGAGAAGTAGAAGTCTTCTACCTTCGCGCAGGAAAAAATATATAAGAAAAAGTTTAATGATACAACCGAGCCGGAGCCGGCCGCGCCAGGCGTCTTGCATGTGGTGCAATGCTCTCTATACATCTGCGTGCTTAAAATGATTCTAAAGCAATACAAGCATTCCCCTTATAAGGTGGTCACCATATCCAGTTGTGGCACTGTTGCCACTGTCAGGACTGGTTGGATCTACATACCGCTTTAGTCAGCTGAGTGTAAGTTTGGAAAGGGATTGTGATGAATCTAAGGCTACGATCAACTGTTTACGGATTAATTATTAATTTGATTTCGGCTAGTTATTTTTATTTTCTGCAAATGAAATGTGCCAATTTACAATACTTTATGAGAGCCTATGCAGATCATAGGAAGCCTAGACAGAGCTTGTCGACTAATTACATGGTTCTGTAAACTTTTAGAATAATATGGTGTTCTACTCATAGGGTGCTTGAAAGATACTAATTTCCTTTATATTTAGGTTGGTGTTACAAAGGAGATGTCATGTGGGGAGGAAGGAGTGGGTGCTTGGTTGGTGTGGGAAGGGGAAGCAAAGTGAACTACATCGATATTTAGCATGGCACAATCGTAAATTGTATGCATGCATTGCTTGATATTTGTGTTCATAAAAGAACTATCATTTCATTTCAGTAATGTCCCTAGGATCTATGTACTGTCCCATGGCAAGCACGGGCATTCAACTAGTGTTGTATACTTGTATAGAAAAATTCGCCAACAAAAAAATCTCATCGACCTTTCGAGTAAAAACTATCATTTCATTTCAGTAATGTCCCTAGGATCTATGTACTGTCCCATGGCAAGCACGGGCATTCAACTAGTGTTGTATACTTGTATAGAAAAATTCGCCAACAAAAAAAATCCCATCGACCTTTCGAGTAAAAAAGACAATTTTTTAGGGCATAAACCTTTTACACGAGTAGAACATTTGATCATGTTTGTTTTCAAAGAAAATTCAATATTTCTCGATCTTGTAATATTTTTTTTGAAAAACGGGTGCATGTGCACCCCTGTTCCATTCCTCCTCCTTCACCCGTCTCTATTTAAAGGTAATACTCGTACAACTCCAAGCCGTTGCACATAGAGAGCACAACAAAAAGCAATGGCGGAGCTAGACGAAAACCTTTTGGGAGGGGGCGAATCGTAAATGACATTTTGAAGCATCGCTTTTGTTATTTTTGCCACGGTTTCCATGAAAGTCATATGGTGATAAAATTTTGCAAGCCAACAAACATTTTGTCAATGTTTCTTACAGAAAAAATCAGAAATTTTTCACATTTTTTAAACTTTACTGTTCACCCGAGCTCATATGAGCTCGGGATTAGAACATCTGCGTCCACTACTAACCAATGTTCCTCCATGTGCTTCTTAGCAGGCACAAAGCGACCCAGGCCCTGCTCCTCTCCTCCACCCGACAGGGGCTTATGGCTTAGGCAAGCTTCCCCCCACCCCATCTTTCTCCCCTCCTTCTCCTTGCTAACCTACTAGTACACTACCTGGTTGCAGATGTGGGCTCCCACCTCAGCGACACCGGCACCGGCCAGCCGGTTCCGTTGCCGACCTGCTCGACGGCAAAGCCGGGAATTTGGGCTTTGGTGGTGATCCTTGGTATTGTTGCGGGGCTAAACATAAATATACAAAGATCTAGGGATGGCAACGGCTAATTTCCCCCTCATCTAGGCCCTTCAAATAGTTTTATCTTTGGAGTTTTTTCTATCGCGAAGGGCGGGGGCTGCCCCTTCGTCTTCGCCACCATGGCCGGGTAAGTAATTGATTTCCAACATAAGTGCCAGTTTCAACTTTGATTTTGTCTTATTTCCTGAATGTCAAAGCTTGCGGAGTACATGCCCTATATTCTATGGAGTTTAGTCCAGACGACATAGTACGAGGACAAATGAAGAAGGAGGCAGAGTGTTACAGTTGTGGGGCATGTAGAAGACCGTGTAAACAAAAGGATTGGACAAACTGGGAATTTGACTCAGGTCGACTAAAAAGCAACAGAAAATCATTTCTAGTTCAGAAATACATTGAGCAATTGCATTTTTTTTTGGAAAAGGAGGTTAAAACCCTCGACCTGTGCATCAATCGATGCATACATCCATCTTTACTAATTATTCAACAAAGGTCTGACAAGAACAACATTAAGCCACACGAAGCCATCACTCACACCTACAAACTCGATAATGTGGAGTGATCTCACTCCACATATCTAAAATCCGTGTCGTCGCCGATCCATCCGCACAACTTTGGCGGTATGGAGTATGCCATGGACCAACAGGGCGTCTCACCAACAGGGCGTCTCACCAACATTCAGTACAATAGGACGCAAATCTATGAGTTCTACTGGCGGGAGTTCATGACGGGAAAGAGAGAACTAAGGGTGGACACCCTTGTGACAATCACCATAAGGAAGAGCAACCGCAATGACTTTCAGATGATGTTTGTCGTTGATCAAGTATACAAATAAGGTCTATGTCATGAATATATAGCCGATGGATGTGATACATTCATGTTTTGTTTCTTGAGTCAAACAAATTTGAAGTGTTACTTAATTATTTGGTCATTTGTTTCTAAAATGAACTCAGTCTCCTTCAAATATATTGAGAATCATGTGACTACACCTTTTGGAGTAATGTGTGTCGACACGCAATGCCAACAAACTTTACCCTTTCCATCTAGTGGCGGGCACTATGGCAGAACTGCCACTGCTAGCATGGTATATGTGGGGAAAAAAGTCCATTTTACTCTCATGAAGAAAGCGGGTTGTTGCATAACCCCCTCACCTTTCTTTTGGTTCACTTAAACCCCTAATCTAAACAATACCGTTCAAAAATCGTTGTTGGTGGGTTTATTAGGTGGTTTGCTGATGTGGGCTTGGTCAAAGCGGTTTGTTGACCAGTGGGGCCACGTCGTCAGGTGAGGATATTACATTGCGTGAAGATGGGGACGATGTGGATTTCTCCAGCACCCCTGCAGAGAATGAGAGAAGAAAGGGGAAGATGGTGTCTTGGTCTGTCGCCGCAGCCGCCTTCGTGACCGACCGCCGCTGCTGCTCCTGTGATCCGCCACCACCGCTGATGCCTCTGTGATCCGCCGATGCCGACGCTACGTCTGAAGGTCTCTCTCTCTCTCTCTCTCTCTCTCTCTCTCTCACGCTTCAACCCGAGCACGCATCATCGTGGAATGATCTTCATCGACGTCGTGCCCCAAAAGACACAAATGCGGACTGAATCGATGGATGGCGCCCAGAATCGACTGAATCGAGCTCATCTTCCTGAAGGAAATATGCCCTAGAGGAAATAATAAAGTTATTATTTATTTCCTTATATCATGATAACTGTTTATTATTCATGCTAGAATTGTATTAACCGGAAACATAATACATGTGTGAATATATAGACAAACAGAGTGTCACTAGTATGCCTCTACTTGACTAGCTTGTTAATCAAAGATGGTTATGTTTCCTAACCATGGACAAAGAGTTGTTATTTGATTAACGGGATCACATCATTAGTTGAATGATCTGATTGACATGACCCATTCCGTTAGCTTAGCACCCGATCGTTTAGTATGTTGCTATTGCTTTCTTCATGACTTACACATGTTCCTACGACTATGAGATTATGCAACTCCCGTTTACCGGAGGAACACTTTGTGTGCTACCAAACGTCACAACGTAACTGGGTGATTATAAAGGTGCTCTACAGGTGTCTCCAAAGGTACTGTTGGGTTGGCGTATTTCGAGATTAGGATTTGTCACTCAGAATGTCGGAGAGGTATCTATGGGCCCTCTCGGTAATGCACATCACTTAAGCCTTGCAAGCATTGCAACTAATGAGTTAGTTGCGGGATGATGTATTACGGAACGAGTAAAGAGACTTGCCGGTAACGAGATTGAACTAGGTATTGGATACTGACGATCGAATCTCGGGCAAGTAACATACCGATGACAAAGGGAACAACGTATATTGTTATGCGGTTTGACCGATAAAGATCTTCGTAGAATATGTGGGAGCCAATATGGGCATCCAGGTCCCGCTATTGGTTATTGACTGGAAACGTGTCTCGGTCATGTCTACATAGTTCTCGAACCCGTAGTGTTGGGAATGTTACCACTAGGTACAAACCGGCCAAATTTGGGCCGGGCTAGCCCTGCTAGTGGTGTAGTCATGGAAAGGCCCAAGGCCTGTAGTCGGTTTAGAACTTGTAGCCGTAAACCGGCCTGATGTATAAACTTGTATTGTAAGTTAGGAATAGAGAGAGACCGACCGGGATACGAATATGAACCGGTTGGGACTCTGCAAACCGACGGGCGTCACTCGTGTATATAAAGGGACGACCCGGCGGCGGTTCAGGAGAGACAACATCAACTCGAGCCTAGGCGAAGCTTATTTGCTCCCTAGCCATCGAGACTACATCAATTCCATCACAACTAGACGTAGGCTTTTACCTTCATCGAAGGGGCCGAACTAGTATAAACCCTCGTGTCTTTGTGTCCGCTTTAACCCCTGCAAGTAAACCCGTAGCGATGGCTCCACGACTAAGTCCTTATGCTAGGACATCTGCCGTGACAAATCCACGACAGTTGGCGCCCACCGTGGGGCTATCGCACGATGGTTTGGCGATCTTGGAGGGCAAGCTCAAAGGACTCGAAGGCTACATCGTGGGCCGGATGACCAAGAGTCGTCGTGGCCGGATCTACATCGACAATGCTGGATGGGGTCCCGAGGCCGATTCAATCGAGTATGGATACCGGGTCCCCTTCGGCGGTATACACGTCTTCATCGGCAAGATCGGAGGGCCTGAGCCGGACATCTGCACCGACCTCGTCGAGACGGCTCAGCGCATGCAACCAGCCCGGGCTAAACCAGCTGTTAAGCATGTCTTCGTTGGAGCTACCCATGGAGGGAATATAATGCGGTTCGAGTACGGTGGCGAGACCGTCGTTTACTCGGCGATGAATCTTCAGCAGAGAGACCGAGTCATTGTACCAGCTGCAGGATGGTATGATCGGGCTATTCCGATGGTGACGATATTCGGACCCCCGTGCCAGCTGAACCGGATCGGTGTATTCATGGCGATGCGCGCAGCCACAAACCTTTCTTCAACCGCGGCAGCAATGCTTTCCGGTTCAAGCAACGGCAGCAGGGGCAGGAGGCCCGGTGCGACCGCCGGTTCAAGTTTTGTCGATCTGTTTGATCGCTTAGCGCGCTCATGGCGGAAGATAACCCAGCAGATCAGAGGCTCATAATGCGAGATTGCAAGGTGAGAGCGCAGATCACGCAAGCCAAAGCGGATCTAGCGGCAGAGAAGGAGCGCATGGCGCAGAGCGGCCGCTTTAGATGCACAAGCTTACAGACTCATGCTTGACCAGAGCGCGTCGCAGGAGGTGTTTAAGCGGAAATACAGATCGCGCCTGCCATCCGGATTTGACCCTAGAAACCTCTTTCAGACCCCCGGAGCCGGACCTAGTAACCCGCCCCAGCACAGGGAGGTGAACCGGATTGAGGCGCCAGGAGCAGGAACGACGGTCCAACCGCGCCCGATGGAGCCCCACACAGAGAATCGGTGATTCCTCCGCGGTCAGACGCCCGGGCCATTACTCTAACCCTATGGACAACCTTGTTGCGGCTGCTGCACGATTGGAGGCGATCCCAGTCGAAGGAGATTCCCCACAAGCGGTTGAGACACGCCGGGTTAAGGAGCTTCTCCGGACTGCACTAATCCAGCAGGAAGCATATTCATACAGCCGCGATCGGATTCACTCTACGCCCCGTCCAAGCCGGAGCTACAGCAGGCGCATGGATGAACCGGCCCTATCGAGTAACGCACGGGACCGTGAAGCGGCCCGAGGCAATCACCAGATAGGCAGCGCTCGTAATGCTCAGGAGGTGGTGGATCGGGCCCGGGCACGCAGGGAGGCCGAGTTAGCAGCGCAAGGTGATGCGGGTCAACACACGCCGGTTCGCCCTACCTCCTTCACCGGACCAGGAGTCACCTCCGCTTTGGGAGTGCCCTGTTTAATCCCCGCTTTGCGCAATGTGCGTCTGCCTAAGGATTTTAAAGGCCCGCGTAAGGTGCCAAATTACACTGCAGATCTATCCCCTGAGGCATGGGTTGAAAGTTATGAGATGGCCATGGAGATGCTTGATGTTGATGAAGCGGCGTGTGCAAAATACTTCACCATGATGATGGAGGGCACAGCCCGTACTTGGTTGAAAAGCTTGCCGCCCAACTCTATCAGTTCGTGGGGTCAGTTAAGGGCCTAGTTTATCCAGAATTTCAAGGATACATGTAAGCAGCCCAAGTCCATAGTAGACCTGGCGGCTTGTGTTCAGGAAGAAGGGGAGTCAACAACCCGTTGGGTACGCCGTGTGTCTGAGATTTTGCACTCCTCGGATCGGATCAATGCTGACTCGGCGATCATCACATTGGAAAGCAACTGCCGGTTTGAGCCTCTGAAACTTAAGCTGGGACGTATGAAGCGGTTCTGCAATGATACGGGAACCCTCATGACCGCTTTGGTAAAATATGCCGATTCAGACAGTACCAAGGATCCCGAAGCAGATGATGGCGAAGCAGGGAAGGGAAAGAAGAATGGCAACTCCAAGCAGCAGCATTTCAAACCGGCAGGTCACGGAAAGCGGAGGCAAGCGCAAGGTGATGATTTCGTAGCCAACACTAATCTGCGCAGGATGAGGCCCGCGTAGAGGCAAGGCGAATCGGGGTCCAAATGCTGGTGCAAGCCGTCTGAATTACTTGTTGAATCAGCCTTGTCCCAAACACGGACGAAGGAAAACCCATCGAATCATCTTTGGAAAGACTGTTCTATTATGCAAGAGTTCAAAATTCGATGCTTTCCGATATGACCAGGATCGTGGCGGTTCAGATCCGGTTTTCATGGGCGGGTCAGACGGAGCTTCGGTTCGAGGCACAACCAGGCAATTTCAACAACCAGAGTAATCAAGGTAGCCAGAAGCAGCAGCAGCAGCCAAAGCTATCGAGCCAGCCAAAGCAGTTGAACGGCGGGCGATATCATGTTTTCACAACCAGCTTGGACAAGCGGGATCGGAAGCTTCACAAACGGGCGGTAAATTCTGTTGAACCGGCTGTGCCACGGTATTTGCGTTGGTCAGAGCAGCCTATCGTATGGAGCAGAGAGGACCATCCCCCCCGGGTTGATAATCCGGGTCAGCTGGCTTTGGTGGTAGACCCCCAAGTTGGGGGCTATAAATTTACTAAGGTGCTTATGGATGGAGGAAGCAGCATCAATATATTATATTATGACACTTTCCGTCGCATGGGTCTCACAGATAAAGATCTCAGACCGTCCAATACGGTGTTTCATGGTGTAGTGCCAGGCAAATCTGCTTATCCTATTGGCAAGATAGCCTTGGATGTGGCCTTTGGAGATGAGCATGATTCCCGGTCTGAAAAGCTAACCTTTGAAGTGGTAAAAATCCGGAGCCCATATCATGCCCTGTTTGGATGGCCGGCTTATGCTAAGTTCATGGCACGACCTTGTTATATCTACTTACAGCTCAAAATGCCGGGTTACAAAGGAACAATAATGGTGCATGGAAGCCGCCGAGTCGCTTTGGAATGTGAGGAAGGAGATGCAGCTTATGCAGAGGCGGTCTGTGCCACGGAAGAGTTGAAATTCTATAAGGACAACGTTGATCCGGCAGATATGACCCCTCTGAAGAAGCCTACTACAGAGCATGAATCGGATCTGAAATTCAAATCGGCAGCAGAAACCAAGCTTGTTGACTTCGTACCAGGCGATTCGTCCAAGCAGTTTACTGTCAGTACCAACCTGGATCCTAAATAGGAAGGCGCGCTCATCGAGTTCATCCGTGAGAACCGGGACATTTTGCATGGAAGCCATCGACATGCCGTGTACCGAGGAACTCGCTGAGCACACACTTAATGTGGATCCTAAGTATAAACCGTAAAACAGTTCCTCCGCGGTTTAATGAAGAAAGACGCAAGGCCATTGAGAAGAGGTAGCGAGCTTCGCAGCTGGTTTTATCATCGAAGTGTTTCATCCAGAGTGGCTCGCTAATCCGGTGCTGGTCCTTAAGAAAAACGGCACCTGGCGTATGTGTGTGGACTACACAGATCTTAACAAGGCTTGTCCAGCAGATCCTTTTGCTCTCCCTCGCATTGATCAGATTATTGATGCCACGGCAGGATGTGAGCGTTTAAGCTTTTTGGACGCATATTCTGGATATCATCAGATCAAGATGGCGGTCAAGGACCAGGAGAAAACGGCGTTTATAACTCCCTTTGGAGCCTTCTGCTATGTATCTATGCCTTTTGGGCTCAAGAGCGCCCAAGCTACTTATCAGCGGTGTGTGCAGAATTGCTTGCATACACAGATCGGCCGCAATGTGCATGCTTATGTAGATGACATTGTGGTGAAATCAAGACAGAAGGAGACGCTGGTGGACGATTTGAAGGAGACCTTCGACAACCTGCGCATTTATAAGATGATGCTTAATCCGGCCAAGTGTGTTTTTGGTGTTCCGGCTGGCAAGCTATTGGGGTTCCTGGTGTCTAACAGGGGAATCGAGGCCAATCCGGAGAAAATTAAGGCGATCACCTCCTTGGCTAAACCGAAGTGTATCAACGATGTTCAACGCTTGGCGGGCCGGATTGCGGCATTGAGCCGGTTTATCAGCCGCCTTGGAGAGAAGGCTATTCCTTTATACCAGATGCTGAGGAAGACAGATCATTTTGTCTGCGAGTCCGCTCTTGGAAGCTTCGAGGACCTAAAGCGGCAATTGGCCAACCCTTTGTCCTTGCAGCTCCAGTTGACAAGGAACCGCTGTTATTATATGTGGCAGCCAATGCACGAGCGGTAAGCATAGCCATTGTGGTAGAGCGCAAGGAGGCGAAAAGGAATATCCGGTTCAGCGGCGGTTTACTATATCGATGAGGTACTTATTGAGTCCAAGCAGAGGTATCCGCATTGGCGAAGCTAGTCTATGGTGTTTTTATGGCCAGCCGAAGCTGAAACAGATTTCCAAGGGCATCCTATTACGATGGTTAGTTCAGCTCCTTTGGGTGATATCATACAAAACAGGAAGCGATCGGTCGGATTGCCAATGGGCCATTGAACTTGGGCCACATGGGCTCAAGTACACACCACGCACAGCAGTGAAGTCACAAGCACTTGTTGACTTCATTAATGATTGGACGGAGTTGCAAGCGCCAGAGGAGAAGCCGGATCATACATACTGGACTATCCACTTCGATGGATCCAGGCAGTTGGAAGGCTCGGGGGCTGGAGTCGTGTTAACCTCCCCTCGAGGTGATAAGTTTTGTTACGTTCTCCGTCTAATGTTCCCTTGTACTAATAATGCAGCTGAGTATGAAGCCTTGCTCCATGGTCTTCGGATGGCTAAGGAGATGAGCTTAAGCCGGGTTAAGTGCTTTGGTGACTCGGACCTGGTGGCGCAGCAAGTATCTGGCACTTGGGACTCTAAGGACCCCCTCATGGCTGCATATCGATGAGAGGTGGATAATATAGCAGGGTGCTTCAAGGGATATCAAGTAGATCATGTGGATCGCCGGAAGAACGAAGCGGCAGACGCTTTAAGCCGTCTGGGTTCTCGCCGTAACCGGTTCCCCCTAATGTCTTCCTCGACATCTTGCACAACCCGTCGGTTCAGCTCCCCGGTGAAGCGGATTTGGCAATTCCTGACCCGGAGGCCCAGTTGGTGGCAGCATTACATGCTATTCCGGATTGGACGGTGCCTTATCTTGCATATATGACTCGAGGAGAATTGCCAGACGATGAGGTTCTCGCCAGGCAGGTAATCCGGCGCTCCAAGTCCATGACGATTATTAATGATGAGTTGCATCATCGCAGCGTTTCAGGGGCGTTTCAACGCTGTGTTTCCCCTGAGGAAGGTGGTGAAATTTTACGAGAAATCCATGAAGGGGATTGCGGGCATCATGCCGGTTCAAAGTCCCTGGTGGCAAAGGCATTCCGTCATGGATTCTACTGGTTGACTGCTCATGCTGATGCGGAGGACTTGGTCAAACACTGCGATGGGTGTCAGAAATTCTCCAGGCGTGCCCATGTACCGGCACAGGAGTTGAGGATGATCCCAATAACGTGGCCGTTTGCGACGTGGGGGCTGGATATGGTCGGGCCTTTTAAGAGATCCAAAGATAAGAAGACCCACCTGTTAGTGGCGGTGGACAAGTTCACCAAGTGGGTTGAAGCGAGCACTGTCGATAAGTGTGATGCGGCAACAGATGCAGTTCATCAAAAGGTGATTTTCGGTTTGGCTTTCCACACAAGATCATCAACGACAATGGCACCAATCTGTCCAAGGGAGCTATGAAAGAATTTTGTGAACGTGAGCATATCCGCTTGATGTATCATCGATGGCGCACCCCACCCAACGGGCAGGCGAGCGTGCTAATCAGAAATCTTGCGAGGCATCAAACCACGACTTCGGTCCCATTACGAGAGGACACCGGGTGCTGGGTTGAAGAGCTCCCATCGGTGCTATGGAGTATCAATACTCGCCAAACCGGTCTCGCTACTACGCCTTTCTTCATGGTTTATGGAGCGGAAGCAGTTCTCCCCAGTGATATCCGCCATGATTCGCCCCGTGTAGCGGCTTATGTTGAAGCGGACAATGAAGCGGCGCGACATGACGCTTTGGACCTGCTGGATGAGGAGCGGGATATGGCAACCGCTCGGTCGGCGATTTACCAGCAGGATCTTCGTCGTTATCACAGCCGCCGGGTTAGAACCAGAGCCTTTCAGGAAGGAGATTTGGTGCTCCGTCTCATCCAGGATCAAACAGATATGCACAAGTTGTCCCCGCCTTGGGAAGGACCCTTTGTGGTCAGCAAGAATCTGCACAACGGTTCCTACTATCTGGTTGATATTCGGGAGCATAAAGACTCACGTACATCAGAGGAGGAGACCAACAGGCCGTGGAATGTAGCTCATCTTCGACCTTACTACACATGAGTCACCGGCTCAGTTTATGTACATAGCATAACAATGTATATACTATCTTCGATATAATAAAAATCAGGGCCTCAGCTAAAGCGGGGTCTCTGTCTTTCTTCTCATGTGTGGTTACATGGAGTGTTTCTGTTTTAAAGCGGCCTCCGGTTTACCCCTTGACGTATATTTATCACTTGGGGGCATGGTCGTATCCGAACCAATGCAACACCTCTTGATAGGCGTAAGCCACCAAATCATTTGGGGACACGGTCACGTCTGAACCGGTCACGCCTCTTGGTCGGCCAATAGGGCCAGCGCCACTTGGGGGCTTGGTCGAACCCGAACCAATGTCACGCCACTTGGCCGGCGTACTCGCCAAGAGTCTTTTGGGGACCTGGCTGACTAGCACCATCGCTACGCCTTCGGGGGGCTTGGTTGCGTCTGACCATGGTAATGCCATCTGACCAGCTTCATGAAGCTTTACTTTTGCAAAGAGTTATTGCCTTTGTTGCCATATTTGGTGCTCAATTCCTGTTGCGTTTTTAAAGCCCGACGCATATTTTTATCCGGTTTAACTGTCAGTAATAAACCGACAGACACGGTTTGGTATTACACCGAGTTTTCTCTTTCGGTTTATCTTTTTCCGGTTCATCCTTATGGAGAAACATGGGGGCTTGTGCTGATTCAGCACGCCTATGTGGGGATTATTGTTTCACCAGACGGTTATGGCTTTTAACAAGAAAGCCTCCGCTTTAAGATTGGCTATGCCAGCTTTATGCCCGAATATGGCAGGTATTTGTACCACATACTATTTGATTTTCAATACATAAAATATATTGGATGCCATAAACCGGCTGGCGGTATCACCGCCGCCGAAGTTCAATCTTTTGGTTGCAGGAAATGTGAATCAAACAAAAGTTTACTCGATGCACGAAGGCATACCCAGGCAACAAAGTTTGGCTAAAGCTATTACAAGGCAACACAGTGCCCAAATGATCAGTGTTTTCTAAACCGGCACCGGTTCACGACGTTCTTCATCCTCACCGCTTCAAAGATCCTCCTCTCTACCCATTGGCTGAAATCCACGAAGTCCGGTCGATGCCCATCGGCAAAAAACAGCTTCTTCATGAATCAAAGATGATGGCTCAATGTCAGGCGTAAGTGTGCTTACGGATTGGAGGGATCAAGTTTTCCGGTTCAAAAGTTGGAGCGGACACACGCTTGTTCTGATCGTTGTATTGGGCTTGGTAGTGCTCCAAATCGGCTTCTTCCGCCAATTGACAAGCAAGCGGGCGTACTGCACGGTTTATTGCACGCAAGTCCTCTTCATTAAAGTCCGAGCCGTCTTCCTTCACACTGGGATAGCCCTGGGCTGCTTCCACTGGATCAAAATCTGGCACCCAGGCTTTGGCCCGGATCAAGGCGTTGATGGCTCCGGTTCGTGCAGCAGACTTCTTTACCTCCTCAATCCGGGAAGGCAGGATGGATAGCCGGTTCAAGGTGTCTTGGATCAGGGACGGCGCCGGGTTGTTATGTGACATTGTGGTAATCACACGTTGGGCTCCGGTATACAGCTGCTCCACTAAGGTGTAGACAGCCTTTAGTTTTTTCCGCACGTCGTTCCCCAAGTGCCCAACGCGTGTGCCTGCATTTCATAACAGGACAGTTTTAAACCGGAATACTGGAGCAACAGGAAAAGTAAATTACACTTATTCACAGGGGACTTACCGAAGATGGCTGCCGTCATAGAATGCACTTGCCGCTTCACGGCTGTCAGGTCATCTACCACCGGTTTAAGGGCGGCTTCAGCATTTTCTGCCCGTTTGAGCAAGTTGGCCTTTTCAGTGGCCCAGACAGCCTGTTCCTTCTTCATGTTATCCTTTGCTTCTTCTGCAGCAGTCAGGGCAATAGTTAGCTCCTTCTTGGCCTTGTCTGTCTCGGCCTGCTGGGTCGCCAATGCTGCCTTTAAATCGGCAATCCGGTCATCCTTGATCGCCACCTCAGCCTGCATATTGACAGTATCATCAGCCAGCAATTAAAGTGCAAGTCTCAACCACACAACATCGTTATATGCTTGACACTTGGGGGCTAATGTACCTTCAATTTTTCTACTACTAATACATGGAAAAGTCCCAAGTTCAATACGCGTATTCAACTCGGCACTTGGGGGCTAATGGCTATTTGATTTTACTAAAGTGTTGACAAGCAGTTTTTGGAGTACCGGTTTAGGTTTACATACTTAAACCGGCCTTGGTGGTCGTGAGGGAAGATTGCAAAGTCTATCAAAGAAAATTATCAAGTACCAGTTTGATCAAAGATTGCAAACCGGCCCTTGGGGGCTACAAGGATTACTATATCGGTAATAAGAAAAGGAGCGTTACCTCAAACTTATCTCTCATCAGTTTCACCAAGCCGCTTCATAATCACGGCTCTTCAGAAAGCCGGTTCAGATATCCGAATGAAGGTCTTGGGCGCTCATAGCGGCATATGTTTCCAGCTCTACATTCCACTTTCCTTTGTTAAAAGTGGAAGAGTCCTCTTCACAGATGTGCCGGGTTAGAGTCGCGGCATTCCCCGGTTCAGAGTGGCCTGTTCCAGTAATTACCACGTCGTCATCTTTCGATTCGACGGATTGTGTGGGCACAGTGGTTTTGGCAGGGCTGTGAGGCTTTTCAGACCGGATGGTACTGGCAGGTGGATCAACAGACATTGAGACATCCATAGGCCTCTCCTCCGGAATCACATCTTCTTGAGCCGGGGGATCACTCGGAATGTCTTCAAAAGCAACATTTTCATGATCCGGCGCCTGCTCATGATCTGAAGCGGCAGCCTCTTCAGTTGTTTTCTCCAAGCGAGCTTTCTTGCTGGGTTTCGGTTTAGTGCTGAAGAAACAAAAAGATTAAGAAATAAGGCACATACACTACAGAAGAAATTGACAAACATGTGGTCATATTGACTTACCCGACAGCTATCTTCAGTGGTGGTAGCTGAGTGGCTGACGATTCGCCGAGGATGAGTGAGAAGTGACCGATAATCGGAGTCGGACGGATTAAGAGGTTGACGGAATAAACCCGCTTTGGAATTCAAGGTAATAAAATGGTTGGAAACCTCGGTGCGGCGCTTTCGAGCCGGGCTGTTTGGTAAACCGGCAGAGGTAACTACCGTCTGCTTGTGCGGGTTGTCGGCGGGCCTCGTGCTGCTGCGTCTTCATAAGAAGTTTGGGATCCAAGTGAGCAAGAGGATGAGAAAAGTTAACTTTCCGGTTTGCCCGGCGAAATTTTGGTGAAGGAAAGTTTGTTGAGTCGGAAGAGAGAATGGTTACCTCGGCAAATCCAGCGTTGCTGGCTTCAGCATCGTCCTGACAAACATCGTCATCAATAAGACGTGTAAAAAACAAGCCAAGAGAATCAAGTTCCGGATTACCCACATCATCATCGATGGCCGGATCAGATGAAGCCGTGGTTTTCCTCTTGTGGGCGGATTTCTTAACAACTTTTGTTTTGGGCCGGTTTTGCCGCCCAGCCTTGTCCACTTTATCTTGCGAGAGTTTCTTGCTCCAAAACGGATCATCACCCTGGATCGGAAATAGTTGAGAATTGCAAGTATGAAAGTAATGGTAAAATTTAATGATGGCACTGCCGAGGTTTACCGCAGGAGGTGCGTTGAAGGTGCATGAGGAGCTAAACCGGTTTGGGCACGAGGTGCTCCGGTTCATTCAAGATCTTCCTCATCAATCTGTGACTTCATCTTCGACAATTCCAGTTTGGTGTGTCGGAGTGGGTCATCGACATCGCCGGTATATCGGCACATCAAACCGAACGCCGCTCGAGAGCAATATGCCCCAAGATAACCAGCAGCGTGCGGATCGATTCGATCAAACCGTTGGCCATAAAGGCCCGGAGCTTGATAGTTGGGGAGCGTATTTGCTTCTCTCTTCGCGGTCAATCGCTTGCGGAAAGGGATGTGTGTTGCTGAGCCGCTCTGGAAGGAAACCAGGTAAAGGATTTTCACCTTCAGGGGAGGTGTCTCTGCAGTAGAACCAAGTTGCATTCCACTCTTTGGGATGAGAGTGGAGCTTCACGTGGGGATAAGTGATTTCTTTCCTCTTCTGGATAGCCATACCGCCCAATTCGGTATTGGGGCCATCGGTGAATTCGGTACGACGGTTTAGGTGGAAGAGATCCCGGAATAGCTCAACAGAAGGCTCCTCTTGCAGATAAGCTTCGGACAGCACTTGAAAATGGCACAAGTTGGTAACAGAGTTGGGGCCGATATCTTGGGGGCGGAGTTGAAAGTTGGCCATTACGTCCCGGTAAAACTTTGACCCGGGCGGTTTGAAACCCCGGAACAAGTGATCTGCGAAAACTACAACTTCACATTCCTGGGGAGTGGGAGGACATTCCTCACCAGGAACCCTCCAATGGATGGTGTTTCGGTTATCCAAAGCGCCAATTGACACTAATTCATTCAGTTGTGTCTCAGAGACGCGGGAAGGGACCCAGTTGCATTCATACACCTGTTTGGCCATCATGAGGTCTACAAGGAGAAGAGTCCGGTTTAAGAAAGTACTTATTACAGAGTAATTGATCCAAGATATGATAAACCGGAGGATGTTCCGATGAATCAGTTCGATACGATATGATGTCAGATATATGTTGGCGGTTCAACACGGGGACTAATGGTGTGCCGATGCCGGTTTAGCATTTTTTGATATTATGATGAGTTAAACCGCCTAATCTTGGCTTCAAAGAAAATGGGCAGAAACAGGTTTCACAAGAGTTCATGTTTATTATGGATCAAACGTGAGTTTTCAGAAAAACAGGAAAAGCGTCGCGAAAGCAAAGAAGAAACAGGGATGTGCCGTAAAGATATATATATGCAGAAAATCTATGGGGTCAGATAAGAAAGTGCGGCGGATAAGCAGGAGCCTTCGTTGGGTACAGAAAAGGATTCATAGCATGGTTCAAAAGCTAGCAAGGTGAGAGCATACGAAGAACGTGGTATGAAGCTTGAGCCCTAGAAACAGATCTAAGATGATGAACAGGCTGAAGAAGGGCAGGAGATTTACCGGAAACGGAGGAGATGCGAGAAATACGCAGATTCTGGTCCGAACAGGTTGATCGGCGGCCAAGGTCGAAGCGCATTTATTGATGGTGACGACGGAGCTCCGAGGGCAGCGGCGCGAGGAAGAAGAAGAGGAAGCGAAGGAGAAAATGAGAATGACCCTTCGGTCCTATTTATAAGGCGAGAAAACTAGGTCAAGCGCCAGTAAATCCGGGGCGATCATTAAAGAAGGCGTTATAAAAGGTAAACTTCAAGATGACGTCATGCCGGTTTACAGTGGCCAGAAGCAATGATGTCATGCCGGTTTACAGTGATCAGAAGCGATGACAACGTGACGGTTTATTATACAAAGAAGATATCCAAGATGTAGGTTTATGAAGGATTGACATGAACCAGTTCAAATCAATCTGGGGCCTAATGTTGGGAATGTTACAACTAGGTACAAACCGGCCAAATTTGGGCCGGGCTAGCCCTGCTAGTGGTGTAGTCATGGAAAGGCCCAAGGCCTGTAGTCGGTTTAGAACTTGTAGCCGTAAACCGGCCTGATGTATAAACTTGTATTGTAAGTTAGGAATAGAGAGAGACCGACCGGGATACGAATATGAACCGGTTGGGACTCTGCAAACCGACGGGCGTCACTCGTGTATATAAAGGGACGACCCGGCGGCGGTTCAGGAGAGACAACATCAACTCGAGCCTAGGCGAAGCTTATTTGCTCCCTAGCCATCGAGACTACATCAATTCCATCACAACTAGACGTAGGCTTTTACCTTCATCGAAGGGGCCGAACTAGTATAAACCCTCGTGTCTTTGTGTCCGCTTTAACCCCTGCAAGTAAACCCGTAGCGATGGCTCCACGACTAAGTCCTTATGCTAGGACATCTGCCGTGACAAATCCACGACACGTAGGGTCCGCACGCTTAACGTTTCATTGACGATATAGTATTATATGAGTTATGCATGTTGGTAACTGAATTTTGTTCGGAGTCCCGGATGAGATCATGAACATGACGAGGAACTTCGGAATGGTGCGGAGATAAAGTTTGATATATGGGATAATAGTGTTTGATCTCCGGAAGGGTTCCGGAATTCACCGGAAGGGGTTCCGGATGTTTCCCGAAATGTTTGGGTACGAGAATACGTTATTTGGGCCAATGGGGAAAGCCCACGAGGCTTTTGGAAAGTGCAAAAGGAAGTTTTATGGAGACCCGAGAGGCTAGACGCCAGAACCTGGCGTCTAGGGGTAGACGCCGAACCCGGCATCTAGCCCCGAGTCTGTGGGACTCTTGCCTTCGGGCAAAACCGACTTTGAGGAGGCTTTTGCTCCAAGTTTCACCCTGTGGCTCAACATATAAATAGAGGGCAGGGCTAGCACCAAAGAGACATCAAGAAACACCAAGCCGTGTGCGCAACCCCGTCCCCTCTAGTTTATCCTCCGTCATAGTTTTCGTAGTGCTTAGGCGAAGCCCTGCGGAGATTGTTCTTCACCAACACCGTCACCACGCCCTCGTGCTGCCGGAAGTCATCTACTACTTCGCCCGTCTTGCTGGATCGAGAAGGCGAGGACGTCATCGAGCTGAACGTGTGTAGAACTCGGAGGTGCCGTGCGTTCGGTACTTGGATCGGTCGGATCGTGAAGACGTACGACTACATCGACCGCGTTGATAAACGCTTCCGCTTAGCAATCTTCAAGGGTATGAAGATACACTCCCCTTCTCGTTGCTATGCCATCACCATGATCTTGCGTGTGCGTAGGAAATTTTTTGAAATTACTACGTTCCCCAACAGTGGCATCCGAGCCTAGGTTTTATGCGTTGATCTTATATGCACGAGTAGAACACAAGTGAGTTGTGGGCGATATAAGTCATACTGCTTACCAGCATGTCATACTTTGGTTCAGCGGTATTGTTGGATGAAGCGGCCCGAACCGACATTACGCGTACGCTTACGTGAGACTGGTTTTACCGCCGTGCTTTGCACACAGGTGACTAGCGGGTGTCAGTTTCTCCAACTTTAGTTGAACCGAGTGTGGCTACGCCCGGTCCTTGCGAAGGTTAAAACAACACTAACTTGACGAACTATCGTTGTGGTTTTGATGCGTAGGTAAGAACGGTTCTTGCTCAGCCCGTAGAAGCCACGTAAAATTTGCAACAACAAACTAGAGGACGTCTAACTTGTTTTTGCAGGGCATGTTGTGATGTGATATGGTCAAGACGTGATGAGATATAAGTTGTTGTATGAGATGATCATGTTTTGTTGAAGTTATCGGCAACTGGCAGAAGGCCTATGGTTGTCTCTTTGTTGCATAAGATGCAAGTGCCAAATAATTGCTTTACTTTATCACCGTGCGATAGTAATAGTTGCAAGAGAAATAGTTGGTGAGATGACCATGTGACGACACATTGATATAGATCAAGATGATGAAGATCATGGTGTCGTGCCGGTGACGATAGAGATCATGACAGTACTTTGGAGATGGAGATCAAAGGCGCAAGATGATCATGGCCATATCATGTCACATATTTTGATTGCATATGATGTTTATCTGTTATACATCTTATTCTGTTTTGTTTGTCGGTAGCATTTTAAGATGATCTCTCACTAATTATCAAGAAGTGTTCTCCCGAGTATGCACCGTTATGAAAGTTCTTCGTCTTTGAGACACCACGTGATGATCGGGTGTGATAGGCTCTACGTTCAAATACAACGGGTGCAAAACAATTGCACACGCGAATACTCAAGTTAAACTTGACGAGCCTAGCATATACAGATATGGCCTCGAACACGGAGACCGAAGGTCGGCGTGAATCATATAGTAGATATGATCAACATAGTGATGTTCACCATTGAAAACTACTCCATCTCACGTGATGATCGGACATGGTTTAGTTGATTTGGATCACGTGATCACTTATATGACTAGAGAGATGTCTGCTAAGTGGGAGTTCTTAAGTAATATGATTAATTGAACTTAAATTTATCATGAACTTAGTCCCGTAGTATTTTGCAAATTATGTTGTAGATCAATAGCTCGCGTTGTTGCTTTCATATGTTTATTTTGATATGTTCCTAGAGACTGTGTTGAAAGATGTTAGTAGCAATGATGCGGATTGGATTCGTGATCTGAGGTTTATCCTCATTGCTGCACAGAAGTATTATGTCCTTAATGCACCGCTAGGTGACAGACCTATTGCAGGAAGCGGTCATGCACGTTATGAACGTCTGGCTAGCTCAATATGATGACTACTTGATAGTTTTGTGCACCATGCTTAACGGCTTAGAATCGGGACTTCAAAGACGTTTTGAATGTCATGGACCATATAAGATGTTCCAGGTATTGAAGTTAATATTTCAAGCAAATACCCGAGTTGAGAGATATGAAGTCTCCAACAAGTTCTATAGCTAAAAGATGGAGGAGAATCGCTCAACTAGTGAGCATGTGCTCAGATTATCTGGGTACTACAATCGCTTGAATCAAGTGGGAGTTAATCTTCCAGATAAGATAGTGATTGACAGAATTCTCTAGTCACCATCACCAAATTAGTAGAACTTCGTGATGAACTATAGTATGCAAGGGATGATGAAAATGATTCCCGTGTTTTTCATGATGATGAAATTGATGAAGGTAGAAATCAAGAAAGAACATCAAGTGTTGATGGTTAACAAGACCACTAGTTTCAAGAAAAGGGCAACGGGATAGAAGGGAACTTCAAGAAGAATGGCAAGCAATTTGCTGATCAAGTGAAGAAGCCCATGTCTGGACCTAAGCCTGAGACTAAGTGCTTCTACTGCGAAGGGACTGGTCACTGGAAGCAGAACTACCCCAAGTATTTGGCGGATAAGAAGGATGGCAAAGTGAACAAAGGTATATTTGATATACATGTTATTGATGTGTACTTTACTAGTGTTTATAGCAACCCCTCAGTACTTGGTACTGGTTCAGTTGCTAAGAGTACTAACTCGAAACGGGAGTTGCAGAATAAACAGAAACCAGTTAAGGGTGAAGTGACGATGTGTGTTGAAAGTAGTTTCAAGATTGATATGATCATCATCACACACTCCCTATATTTTCGAGATTAGTGTTAAACCTAAATAAATGTTATTTAGCGTTTGCGTTGAGCATGAATATGATTTGATCATGTTTATTGCGATATGGTTATTCATTTGAAGTTAAAGAATAATTGTTATTCTGTTTACATGAATAAGACCTTCGATGGTTATACACCCAATGAAAATAGTTTGTTGGATCTCGATCGTAGTGATACACATATTCATAATATTGATGCCAAAAGATGCAAAGTTAATAATGATAGTGCAACTTATTTGTGGCACTGCCGTTTAGATCATATTGGTGTAAAAGCGCATGAAGAAACTCCATGCTGATGGGATTTTGGAATCACTTGATTATAAATCATTTGATGCTTGCGAGCCGTGCCTTTTGGGCAAGATGACTAAAACTCCGTTCTCCGGAACAATGGAACAAGCTACTGACTTATTGGAAATAATACATACCGATGTATATGCGATCCAATGAGTGTTGATGCTCGTGGCAAGTATCGTTATTTTCTGACCTTCACAGATGATTTAGATGATTTGAGCAGATATGGGTATATCTACTTGATGAAACATAAGTCTGAAATAGTTGAAAGGTTCAAAGAATTTCAGAGTGAAGTGGAAAAATCATCGTAACAAGAAAATAAAGTTTCTGCGATCTGATCGCGGAGACGAATATTTGAGTTACGAGTTTGGTCTTCAATTAAAACAATGTGGAATAATTTCACAGCTCACGCCACCTGGAACACCACAATGTTATGGTGTGTCCCAATGTCGTAACCGCACTTTATTGGATATGGTGCGATCTATGATGTCTCCTACTGATTTACCACTATTGTTTTGGGGTTATGCATTAGAGACAGCAGCATTCACGTTAAAACGGCACCATCTAAATCCGTTGAGACGACACCATATGAACTGTGGTTTAGCAAGAAACCCAAATTGTCATTTCTTAAAGTTTGGAGTTGCGATGCTTATATGAAAAATGTTTTTAACCTGATAAGCTCGAACCCAAATCGGAGAAGTGCGTCTTCATAGAATACCCAAAGGAAACTGTTGGGTAATCCTTCTATCACAGATCCGAAGGCAAAACATTCGTTGCTAAGAATGGATCCTTTCTAGAGAAGGAGTTTCTCTCAAAAGAAGTGAGTGGGAGGAAAGTAGAACTTGATGAGGTAATCAGTACTGCTCCCGAATTGGAAAGTAGTTCATCACAGTAAATCAGTTCGATGATTCCTACACCAATTAGTGAGGAAGCTAATGATGATGATCATGAAACTTCAGATCAAGTTACTACAGAACCTCGTAGGTCTTCCAGAGTATGGTCCGCACCAGAGTTGTATGGTAATCCTGTTCTGAAAGTCATGTTACTAGGCCATGATAAACCTATAAACTATGAGGAAGCGATGATGAGCCCAGATTCCGCGAAATGGCTTGAGGTCATGAAATCTGAGATGGGATCCATGTATGAGAACAAAGTGCGGACTTTGGTGGACTTTCCCGATGATCGGCAAGCCATAGAAAATAAATGGATCTTCAAGAGGAAGACGGACGCTGATAGTAGTGTTACTATCTACAAAGCTAGACTAAAGGTTTTTGACAAAGTTCAAAGTGTTGAATACAATGAGATTTTCTCACTCGTATCGATGCTTAAAAGTCTGTCCGAATCATGTTAGCAATTGCCACATTTTATGAAATTTGGCAAATGGATGTCAAAACTACATTCCTTAATGGATTTATTAAAGAAGAGTTGTATATGATACAACCAGAAGGTTTTGTCAATCCTAAAGGTGCTAACAAAATGTGCAAGCTCCAGCGATCCATCTATGGACTGGTGCAAGCATCTCGGAGTTGGAATATACGCTTTGATAAGTTGATCAAAGCATATAGTTTTATACAAACTTGCGGTGAAGCCTGTATTTACTAGAAAGTGAGTGGGAGCACTACAACATTTCTGATAAGTATGTGTGAATGACATATTGTAGATTAGAAATAATGTAGAATTATTCTGCAAAGCATAAAGGAGTGTTTGAAAGGAGTTTTTCAAAGAAAGACCTCGGTGAAGCTGCTTACATATTGAGCATCAAGATCTATAGAGATAGATCAAGACGCTTGATAAGTTTTTTCAATGAGTACGTACCTTGACAAGATTTTGAAGTAGTTCAAAATGGAACAGTCAAAGAAAGAGTTCTTGCCTATGTTACAATGTGTGAAATTGAGTAAGACTCAAAACCCGACCACGGCAGAAGATAGAAAGAGAATGAAAGTCATTCCCTATGCCTTGGCCATAGGTTCTATAAAGTATGCCATGCTGTGTACCAGATCTATTGTATACCCTACACTTAGTTTGGCAAGGGAGTACAATAGTGATCTAGGAGTAGATCACTGGACAGCGGTTAAAATTATCCTTAGTGGAATAAGGATATGTTTCTCGATTATGGAAGTGACAAAAGGTTCGTCGTAAAGGGTTACGTCGATGCAAGTTTTGACACCGATCTGGATGACTCTAAGTCTCGATCTAGATACATATTGAAAGTGGGAGCAATTAGCTAGAGTGGCTCCATGCAGAGCATTGTAGACATAGAAAATTGCAAAATACATAACGGATCTGAATGTGAAAGACCCGTTGACTAAGATTCTCTCACAAGCAAAACATGATCACACCTTAGTACTCTTTGGGTGTTAATCACATAGCGAAGTGAACTAGATTACTGAATCTAGTAGACCCTTTGGGTGTTGGTCACATGGCGATGTGAACTATGGGTGTTAATCACATGATGATGTGAACTATCGATGTTAATCACATGGTGATGTGATCTAGATTATTGACTCTAGTGCAAGTGGGAGACTGAAGGAAATATGCCCTAGAGGCAATAATAAAGTTATTATTTATTTCCTTATATCATGATAAATTTTTATTATTCATGCTAGAATTGTATTAACCGGAAACATAATACATGTGTGAATATATAGACAAACAGAGTGTCACTAGTATGCCTCTACTTGACTAGCTTGTTAATCAAAGATGGTTATGTTTCCTAACCATGGACAAAGAGTTGTTATTTGATTAACGGGATCAGATCATTAGTTGAATGATCTGATTGACATGACCCATTCCGTTAGCTTAGCACCCGATTGTTTAGTATGTTGCTATTGCTTTCTTCATGACTTATACATGTTCCTACGACTATGAGATTATGCAACTCCTGTTTACCGGAGGAACACTTTGTGTGCTACCAAACGTCACAACGTAACTAGGTGATTATAAAGGTGCTCTACAGGTGTCTCCAAAGGTACTTGTTGGGTTGGCGTATTTTGAGATTAGGATTTGTTACTCCGAATGTCGGAGAGGTATCTCTGGGCCCTCTCGGTAATGCACATCACTTAAGCCTTGCAAGCATTGCAACTAATGAGTTAGTTGCGGGATGATGTATTACGGAACGAGTAAAGAGACTTGCCGGTAACGAGATTGAACTAGGTATTGGATACTGACGATCGAATCTCGGGCAAGTAACATACCGATGACAAAGGGAACAACGTATATTGTTATGCGGTTTGACCGATAAAGATCTTCATAGAATATGTGGGATCCAATATGGGCATCCAGGTCCCACTATTGGTTACTGACCGGAAACGTGTCTCGGTCATGTCTACATAGTTCTCGAACCCGTAGGATCCGCACGCTTAACGTTTCGTTGACGATATAGTACTATATGAGTTATGCATGCTGGTAACCGAATGTTGTTCAGAGTCCCGGACGAGATCATGGACATGACGAGGAACTCCGGAATGGTCCGGAGATAAAGTTTGATATATGGGATAATAGTGTTTGTTCTCCGGAAGGGTTCCGGAATTCACCGGAAGGGTTTCCGGATGTTTCCCGAAATGTTTGGGTACGAGAACACGTTATTTGGGCCAAAGGGGAAAGCCCACGAGGCTTTTGGAAAGTGCAAAAGGAAGTTTTGCGGAGACCAGAGGCTAGACGCCAGAACCTGGCGTCTAGGGGATAGACGCCGGGAACCCTGGCGTCTAGCCCTGGAGTCCGTGTGGGACTCTTGCCTTTCGGGCAAAACCGACTTTGAGGAGGCTTTTGCTCCAAGTTTCGACCCCAGGGCTCAACATATAAATAGAAGGGCAGGGCTAGCACCAAAGAGACATCAAGAAACACCAAGCCGTGTGCCGGCAACCCCGTCCCCTCTAGTTTATCCTCCGTCATAGTTTTCGTAGTGCTTAGGCGAAGCCCTGCGGAGATTGTTCTTCACCAACACCGTCACCACGCCGTCGTGCTGCCGGAACTCATCTACTACTTCGTCCGTCTTGCTGGATCGAGAAGGCGAGGACGTCATCGAGTTGAACGTGTGCAGAACTCGGAGGTGCCGTGCGTTCGGTACTTGGATCGGTCGGATCGTGAAGACGTACGACTACATCGACCGCGTTGATAAACGCTTCCGCTTAGCAATCTTCAAGGGTATGAAGATACACTCCCCTTCTCGTTGCTATGCCATCACCATGATCTTGCGTGTGCGTAGGAATTTTTTTGAAATTACTACGTTCCCCAACACTTCCTTGATTCCGATCGTCTGTCACCGCCGTCGATCTGCTGCATCCTCCCGTTTTTTTGTGTCGTCGCCGCGAGGAACAGGAGGCGCGCCCAACCCAATCCGACGCGAATTCCAGGTCATGCCGGCTCCGGTAGCCGCCGAATGGCAAAGTGCCACCGCCCCGACATCCCGCTTCCCCTGCTCCTTCCTCCTTTTCCCACGGGAAGCCGACTCCGCGCCGCCCGCACGTGCCTTGACTCGCCTGCTCACGCACTACCATGTCATTGCGCCGCCGCTAAATCCCTCCACGCCGACGACCCCTCAATCCCAGTGCTGCTCCGCCGCCAGCCACTTCACCGCATCTGCTCCGACTAGGAGCTCACCGCCAGCCACTTCACCGCATCTGCTCCGACTAGGAGCTCACCGTCGGCCACCATCGGGCCTCCTGCAGCACCTCCACCGTCGAGCCACGCCACCATCGGCCTCCACCTCCGTTTCACACCCATAGCTGCTTCTCCGGTCAGCCATGCCACCACAACCACCTACGGCGCTACCGAGAGCATTGATGGGTCACCTAACGAGAGGGCCCCGGCCCACTGGTCAAATACCGCTTTGACCTCGTCCACGTCAGCAAACCACCTGAGCAAGGGCATCACTAGGCATCACACTACTGATGCTTTGCATCTACTCCCTCCGTTCCAAATTACTTGTCGCAGAAATGGATGTATCTAGAACTAAAATACATCTAGATACATCCATACTTACGACAAGTAATTTGGAACGGAGGGAGTATCAGACTTGTCAAATGTCTTAGGATTGGGTTAATCTGTAGCGTACGATGAGGCCTAGTAAACTGAGCGTCCGGCTAGTTAGTATGGATAGTAATTGTGATTTATTTCCATAACCACTACCTTAAATTACGGCTAATTAAATGCAAGATTTCATCCGCTGTGGGCTTGGACGTTAACTTCCTTATTTAGCATTCTTGATTCCAATATTATTTAAAATTGTTTCCAAACAATATTTTTTGCTTAAAAAATAAAATTGCTTCGAATGTGGGTTTTGTCAGCCATGTGGACATGTAGATTTTTTTCCCAATGTGATGCTTTCTTTTCTTTGGAGCAATTGATTTATTTCACTAGTCAGCAACCCGTGCATCTGCACGGGCTAGTAATCACAAAAGAAATGAATAGTTTTAGTATTCATGATTATTCATTATTGCAACAGTTCGAGAGTTAAGAACAACTTACTTATATCAATTGTGGAATGTATGATGATTTTTTATGACATTTGTTAGGAGAAAATAATTGTGTTCCCTTAACTATATGTTTCCTTCCAATCGTTTTACACGTATGCTTTAGTACCTCTCTCAATAAAGTTATTTTTCATATGAAATTGCAGGGATTAGATTTCTTAGGGATTTTCCCTATTAGGTTCATTTTTATTTGTATATGATTTAATGTCACGGCTTATTGTAAGTATTTTTTGCACTATACTTCATATTTAAAATTCATTGATTTCAGTCACTTGTAAAAAATCATTAGTTTTAGTCATATGAAATTTTCAATAATTTTAGACATTGACTTCCTTTGATTTTACTTTTTCTTTGCATGTTTTTTTTATTTTTTTGGGAGTTTTGTAAATCAAAGAGGCTGCTATACAGATTCCAGTGGAATTGTAGTTCATTTTTTCTAACTACCATGTAAAGGAATTGAAAATACAAAACGAATATAATTTTGCACTGATTCCCCTGGCAGAAGAACAATGTCAGTGTCAATAATAGCATCTGAAATTTCAAGGTATATAAAAATCAAAATCACCTCCGAATGCTCTTCTGGTTTCTTGACATAAATAGAGAACAATTTGATCTGTAGGAAATGATGAACAATTCAGTAAAATTTGTTACTGCAGGCATTCTTGCCCCCATGTTGTGCCCTAATCCAAAATGGCTTTGCTCACAGATCCGAATATTAACATAAGATAGAAGAGAACTCCCAGTCAACTTATATATGGTACCGAGAAAAATTTAAAAGCTGCAAGAAGGGAACTTTAGATCAACCAATATATAATTTGTACTGGAAAAACTGGGAGACAGCCAATTAATTAAGCATGACGATGGATATAAAAAATCAAAGAAGAAAAACAACTAAGCCGATGACACATTATATGTATATCTCTATAGGCTCATCACAGAAAGAAAAGTTTCAGTGTGTTACGATCCCAAAAATTGTACATGGATGGATGCAAGTTATGCACTACATTACCTTGGACCAACCTGATAATGACCCACACCGGTGGCACGACCAAAACTGCAGCTGCTTTTGGGTCTCAATGTGGATGCTCCCGGTAGAGCAGTGCATCAAACTCGATGAGACGTCTATATTTGGACTGACTCGAGGGCATCAACCTAGGTACAGGCCGCTGCGCCCGGTAGTACTCGGAATCAAATATCTGGGACTGCTGTACATGGAGACAGGTAGGGAACTTGTAAAACATTCAGTCTAATTGATAAAGAAAAATACGTCTATAGTGGTCTGATTATGTACGTGCTTGCTGCATTAAGAATGATTGATATGAAAACAGCAAAGAAGAAAAACAACCAAGCCCTAGCATGAACTTGCACGTTAAACTCATGGAGATGAAAATCAACAACAACATATTATATTTGTCTCTCTACAGGCTGATGGCTTACCTGTGGGGAAAAAAACTCTTGGAGGTAGGCGTGGGACATCATGCATAGACCCTGGCAATGTGTGGAAAAAACTCTACGGAGGCAGTGGGACATGATGCATGGACTCTGTATACATCTAACGGCTGTCAATAACTATTAAGTAGATCGAAGGGACAATAATCTAATTCTTAAGGATTAACGTGGAGACTTCGTTGGTGCTTCCAATTAGTAAATATAAGATGGTGAATTAAACGTGCTTCTGCCTTCTGATGAATTTGCATCCATGGTGAAATCAGCATGCTACAGTTTAATAGAAATTCGTTTCTTAATGGAAAATTTTGCTTCGAAACATAAAAATCTT
The DNA here is from genome assembly GCA_021437245.1 of Aegilops speltoides. Taxonomy (NCBI): domain Eukaryota; kingdom Viridiplantae; phylum Streptophyta; class Magnoliopsida; order Poales; family Poaceae; genus Aegilops; species Aegilops speltoides. Next base: position 39,136,827 of record CM038141.1, read on the forward strand.
GTTTCCAGCGAATATTGGATGCATGTCACCCCTTCGAAACATAAAAATCTCGTCTCCAAAAAAATAACCATTATCATATGTACACATGTTTCAAGCACATTAGGACGTGTATGGAAAAAAATACAAATGTTCACAATTTGCTTCCATTGATTGAAAGTAATGCTTCCAAATACAAATCTTATTGCTTCTTAATCTATAGTTCTCCTATATGCTCCATCCAACTGCATCCGACCTAGTCTTGACAAGCTTCATTTTCTCCCACAAAGCCGCCGGTGTCAACGTCAGTGAGCGTTGGCGCTATTGAGAGGCCGGTGATCTTGGTTTGTGACAAATGAGGGTGTGCCAGCCTAGCTTGTTTGCTTTCAAACAGATCTCAGGTTGTGCACTGTGCGCCCTATATCAACCATCATGTTATTCTCATTGTCGATAGGCATGTTCTTCTCTTGTTGTCGACCCTGCAAAAATTATAAAGAAATGAGTTGTTTGACTTGAATTAAAAAACAACTCCTACAAAACATTACGAAGCATGCAAAGGAAACAAGTTGAACACAGCACAGAAGCGTATGTATCAAACATACGAAGCAAACCACACACTGTGAAGAAGTACAACTATGTTATGTATGAAGCGAATTGTATGCCAGGAAGAAGCACAAATATGATACATGCGAAGCATAGAAATTCGATAGCATATATCCATATAATCTCAAAATAGTAGCTCAACAAACACAGCGAAAAAACTCAGCCAAAAGGGACGCGCACTTGTTCTCATGGTTTCTTAACCTCGGGCCATCTAGTGATCCTCGAGCTGCATGGTTAGGCAACAACACCAGCGGCCACCCCGTTGGAGATGAGCACGACACCACGTATGGGAGGGTGGCCCTCCAGCGCGGTGGAAGGGAAGTGGACGTGTTGCTAGAAGAGAGGAGGAGGCAGGTGCGTGCGAGGCCATGGGAGAAGGGGATCTGGGCGGTGCGAGCAAGGTGGAAGAGCTCCGGGCGGTGCCTGCGGTTGCGGCGATTGGAATCAGGAGGGATACGGGGATAGTTGATCGATCAGGTAGATGTTATGGGCGGGGTTTGTGGGTTGTTTGTTTCTAGATGAGGGGATTTTTTCTTAAAACATATGGGCACAATCTGTGACCGTCCGATCCAACTAAATCGAGGGCAGTCCACTGGTCTGACGTTGACTTCCTATCAGTCTATTGATAGGAAGTGTTTCCCCCTGAGCAAATCCATGTAGGATGATTTTTGACTGGTATGGGATAGTTGAGGGGGGTAAAGGAGCAGAAAAAAAATCAGGGGTTATGTGAACCATCAAGTCTTTTTAGGTAAGGAAAATTGACTTTTTTTCTATCTGTGGCGGGCAGCAATAGCGAGTTGTGGCGAGTAGGAACGCCCGCCCGCCACTGGAACGCCCCTGGAAGCTTGGGCCGTCGCCGCTGGCCTTTTTGCGACCGCCGCTGTTAGGCATTCCTGCAATAGTGTCAAGAATGTAGTTGCATGAAAAAAAAAACATCAGACGTGTAGCATTGCTATTGTGCCACGGTCCAACTTTAGAGCTTCGTAGCAACATACATGTACCTTTCTTTGGCAGCTACGCACAGAGGCAGACCTTGCAGTGTCCGCGTCAGCTGCCGACCGGGGATGACCTCGACCGCGAAATTGCTGCGCGCTTGCGTCGGCGGACACTTCCATGACAAATGGCGCGGATAGGCAACGTTGCGTTGCGTGCCGGGAGGTAAAATGAAAGACAAAGCTACAAACCACTCCCCGACGGCGGCCGTCTCTAGTCCGCGCGTCTGTGTTGGGAGTTGGGCCGGCTCAAACCAAGCTACAAGTACCTTAGCCATACGCTGATCGAGAGCAGGAGCTAGGATCGAGATGGCCGTGTCACGGCGGACAGGGTGGATCGCCGCCGGCCTCCTGGCGCGCCTGCTCATGGTGGCCGTCCTGCTCATGTCCGTGCGCTTCGTTCTGTCCAACTACATCCATTGGGACCATACACAGGGCGTCTACAAGCTCCAGAGCTACACGTATGTACCCTGCCTGTATCCGATGTATATATTCTAGTTCTAGTTAAGCCAGCGTGTACTACTACGTACTGCGTCGCTAGCTCTAGCTAACCTCTGAGACGGGACGATTTCTGATGTGGCATGGCAATGCATGGCGCACGACACGTACAGGTATGTGGTAGCCTCGGCCGTCGTGGGGACGGCGGGGAGCGTGCTGCAGATACCAGTCGCCATGTATCTGCTGTGCAAGAGCAAAAGGGCGATACCCAGCGCCATCATCCTCGACATCAGCATGCACGCCGACATAGTAAGTTCCTGCTCTGGCTATAGCTAGCCACCTTAATTTCTCGTGCAAAGCTCCCTTTGTAAAGAAATGTAAGAGTGTTTAGATCACTACTCTTTACGGGAGAGAGTACATGCCAACGACTCGTGGACATGGTTATGATAATCTCATCTTGCATGCCACTACGCGCAGGTGATCAGCGTCGTGCTGGCAAGCGGCGTCGGCGCCGGGTTCGGCGCGACCAACGACGTTCTGCGCTACGTCCGGGCGAGCAAGTGGGAAGGCAGGCAGCAAGAGGAGCAGGCTCTCATCAACTACTACAACAGGGCAATCGTCCCCGTCGTGTTCCTCCTCGTAGGCATGGTCCTCTCCATCTGCGCCACCGTCGTCTCCGCGAGGCTCCGCGCCAGGGCGATAAACGATTCTGAAGGAGGAGCCTAATCGATCAATTCCACTCAAAAACAAGATGACCTCAGTTCATCCTTTGTATTGCAATTCAGGCACTGCGCATGGCGCCATGTCTGAAATGCATATTCTTTTCGTCCATGGGTTGAATTTCCACATTAATCGGAACATGAATTATGAGCGAGGCACTAGAAACAGCGCCTGATTCCTGCCTTTTTATTTATTGACTCGTTCTTGGATTTTGATAACCATGTGACAAATCGAACGCTTTCCATGGCAATTTATGTTGTCCAAGGATGACAGTTTTCTTTAGCAATCGTGGAAAAAAATTTACAATTCATTTTTCTGTCAGGATTTGCCATGCTTGCTGAAGAAATTTCCTATCCTGGTGACAACTTAAACTGTCATGAAAAACGTTCGATTGGTCATACTCTCCAAGCACACAACAGCACAATAGCATTTTCGTTATTTATTAGCTTACATCTTTGCAGAGACCAAGGATCAGTCTCTCTGTTTTTCTTGTTGATCAGCACTTCAGCAGTTAGTGTGACCATATACAGATATACTTGAGAGCTGAATTGTCCATGTGCATGCAGGTGAAGTCTAGTCACCACTAGATCTCTTTGCCTTGTCCGCACGTTGTACATAATACACATAATATTGTTCCTTTTCTTCTGTAATCTCAATTAACATAACCATACAAAATAGAACGATAACGTAAAGAAACACACAAAATAAATGTTTAGATAAGGAAGAACTGAATCAAACCACCAGATGTATGTGGATCTAGAATTGAGCTTGAATATGGTCTACAATGTTCTTGTCCACCTGGAAGGCTTTGGCCAGGATATCATCTGAGATGGTTTGCTTGGATCCAAAAACTGCATTGGCTATGGTGATCACACCAGGGTTCTTACTGCTCAGCGCCGCAATGGCTATCGCTTCGTTATTTTCGATGTTGAACTGAAAGTGAATCAGCCCTTGCGGAAATACAAACACATCCCCTTTGTTCAAAACTTTTGAGAACAACTTGTTCTCGGGGTTTGAAGTCACGAAACCAACATAGAGTGAGCCTTCCAACACTGTCAGGATCTCGGTTGCACGAGGGTGAAGGTGCGGTGGGTTTTGACCATAGGGTGCATAATCAACACGAGCCAATGAGACACCCAAAGTGTTCAATCCAGCAATCTGCGCCACGTTAACTGCAGTCACGACAGAGCCTTGCTTGTTGTTCGTGTTTCCGGCCATGTGAAGGCCAGAGAAGTAGAAGTCCTCTACAACTGCAGTCTTTGGGTCTTTGCATGCGAATCCATTGACAAAAACTGCACACATACATACATAGATTTCGAACAGTTAACAGTTAACTATGCATTGGCACTAATAAGTACTCCCTCCGTCTCAAATAAGTTAGTACAAAGTTGAGACACTTATTTTTGGACCGAGGGAGTAGTAACTACTAACTAGGAACATTTCACTGCACGAATGCATGTGTAGTTATACATACCTTGAGATGTCCTGTCAGCGATGCAGAAATCCTGAAGCTGGCCCGGGTCAGAGGCAAGAGCACGAGAAGCTGACAAAGCCAAAAGGGAAAGGAGGAAGAACTTTGAAGCCATTTGTTTGCGAACGTAGATTCTCGCTAAATCAAGTGTGTTTGATCAGGTAGAGAAGAAGTGAGTGAGCTCGTGCTGCACAGTGATGCTTCTAACGGTTGAAGGAGACCGGTATATATTGGGACATGGAGGAGAATCTCTTGTGTTTGTTTTGTTGGGGCGCCTGTGGATGAGAAGGAAATGGTCTTCACTAGCTGTCTAATTCCAAGTCTAAAGCGTGTTCCTGACCGGCCTTCCAGTGACGGCCAACTAATAGATCCCAATCAGTATTTTAATTTCACTGCATGCATGGTTTGAACAAGTCATATTCGTCCTTGTACTGGCTCTCTTGTCTTGTGTCTTGGCTCCACACTTGAACCAGATGGAACTTGGCGATCCTGCCATCAACCTAAAAGCTTAAACACATTACTAAAGGGCTAACTTGTAAACACAGCTGTAACAGTAGCAAAGCAGTAATAGAAAATACCTCCGTGCAGGAGCAGGCCAGCACGCACGCGTTCCAGCGGAAAGCTTTCTATCTCATATGCAACCACTCTGCTGCATCTTCGTCCAAACTTCTTTCTTTCTTTCTTCAACTAGCACTTGGAAGCTACTGTACACTAGAAAGATACCTAGAAAGCCTGATCAGTCTGTTCATAGTCTCTCGCCTGGGACGATTAAGTGCTAACCTTAAGTGTCGTGGCAACCTTGCCTAACATGAGTGACAAAATTATTACCTTGTTATGGAATGCGTTTAGGGAGGCCTGCATTGGTGTAGGTTACAATGTGTGAGAACACCGGCAGATCTACGTACCTTGATACCATACTTCTTTTCTAGAATACGCATGAGCGTGCATATCACACTAGTAGAAAACAACCCATTAGTCCCGGTTCGTAAGGGCCTTTAGTCCCGGTTCATGAACCGGGACTAATGGGTCGTTACTAATGCCACCAGACATTAGTCCCGGTTCAAAGATGAACCGGGACCAATGTGACTCCACGTGGCGATGTGCACCGAGCCCAGTCAGAGGGTCTTTGGTCCCGGTTGGCGGCTCCAACCGGGACCAAAAGTCTTTTTTTTTAAGAAAGTGGCTGCTTTAGGGGTTTTGTGGTTTATTTTTAGGTTGTTATTTATAGCTAGCTAACAGAGAGAAGTGTCCTCTCTTATCTTCGTCCTTGGTTTATCAACGCTGCTGCTATATGTTCATTGCACCCATGAGATATATGACATGGCTCATGCATGCTTTGCATCATACATCATCATATATATGTATATAATAAAGTCCTACTAATCATGCATCATCATACTACTACTAGCTCGTTATTAATAATAAGTCATACGATCATCATCCTCGTATATAGTCATCGAACCCAACCCTACATATATAATTGTTCTTAGCACATGATCATCGATTACGGTATAGGACCTAAAACACCCTTAAGGTAAAATAGCATAAAACAATATAGACCCTGACTCTCCATTATGAAGAATGGCGATCATCCTGTCTCCAATTCTTGCCTTTCGCTGCTTATTGCTTCCAAGAAGCTCCTTACGACTGTCCATACATTTTTCCATTCTTTGATTGTTATGTCTCCACTTCTTTTAGAAACCCGATATGGACAGTTGAGATTCAGAGGACGACCTGGTAGTATGTTCAAAACATGAAGGCTACCACGCGTATACATCAGATGAGGGACACACTCATTCGGGATTATCTGTTGAAAAACATAGTAATAACTTCGTAGTTAGCAATGATGTACTAGTTTAGAAGTGTGCAAAAAGATGCACGGATGTCGTAATAGTAAAAAATAATCGTAAGGTATCTCCATGGTAGTTACCGTAGTTCAACACGTGCACTAGTGGCACGTATTGACCATAATGTTGAGGAGTTTGATTGTAGATATTGTAATTCTCAAGATCTCTACAAAATCCGACCAGATGTCGTTTCTCCAGATAAGTTAATTCGCAGCCTTCGTGTAGTATGTTCTCTACCATCTTCCGCACATTCTTTGAAGAATGAAAATAAGCTGTCAATGGAGATAAGTTGTCAACTATATATTTTGAAATAAACAATATAAATTACTTAATAACTATGTTTAGCTCACATGAGGGAAGAACTGGAGGTGTATGCACAAAGACCCAAATCGTAGGTGTCTCTTGCTCGATTGTAGGATCACCAAGATCCATGGTGATAATCATACCCTCATCAAGACCATACATCTTGCAAAATGCATCCCAATTTTTGCAACCAAAATGGGTTACACTCTGAGCATTGTACAGCTTTACTTGAAAATCCACATCATGTTCGGTACTTAGGACAATTTTTTTGGTTTCGAAATTTTCATGGTCTTCAAAATCCATCCTCTCCAAGACATAGCGTCTTGCAAAGCATGGGATAAGCTAGTCGAATTGAAAAAGATCAAAAATACACGTTAAAATAGTTGAAGTCGTGCTTAATTACGAAAAAAACTATTGTCGTTGTTGCGTACCGTATGAACATCGCAAGTCTCCTCGAGCTTAATGCTGAAGCGCCGATCTTCCTCCAGCTCAATGAATCTGTCGCACATACCTCGGTCATCGTGGCACCAATCGCACTCCCCCGGGCGATTTTCGTCGTCAGATGAGGACGACATTTCGACCTCGTTCATAATTCAAATATTAAACTAGATCATTATTATAAATCACGGGTTGACTATAGATGATCGATGTACGTCACGGGTTGAATATTATACCAAATTGTCTAGCACACGGAATGAAGGAGAACTTATCCAATATGAGCATTCAATAAGCAAAACCAAATCACATAATAAAGTATAGTATTCAAATTAGCATGCATTCAATAATTATAAGCAAAACTACATCATCTCTTGGTGTCCGTACATCATCGAATATTATCACTAATAAAACTAGAACCGTGGCGCCCGACGGTATCGACGCGGCGGTGGACACTAAAGATAAGGAACCATCACAGATCATAGCTCGGTGAGATCCACGAAGAATATGCGGTATTGTCGAACCTCCCTCCAATGCAACCATATGTAGCGACGGACGTGCTCGTCCTCCTCGCCGACACGATGACGATACCACCTTCGCGGTGTCCGGATGCCTCACCACCGCCATCGCCCACGCGACCGCCACCAAACAAGGATCGGGTCAACAACGGGCTGCCTCCTCACCAACCTACTACGTCCCCGAAGGTAGCACCTCCCAATACCAACCCGGCGAGCCCAGTCCGAACATGACCCGATCAAGCAGGCCTCCATCGCCGACTCGACGGCAGCGAGGATGCGGGATAGGCATCGCCGACGTCGACGCTGAACTACTTCTATATATAGTTAAATAAAAGTAGTCTTATTAATTAAATCTATCTAGCTCAACTACTAAACACTTACTATAAATAAATAAGTAGTACTTACTAAAAACAAACTACTTCATATATAAACTACTTCTTCTTTTTTCCTTTTCTAAATTACTACACATCTAATCCTACATAAAGATCTAAATTACTACACATCTATTTACAGAAAAAAATCTAACATAAAAAACTAACAAATTAATTACACAATCTACATTAACTACATATCTAAATTACACAACCTAATCTAACAAAAATATCTATGAACTACAAAAAATCTAAAAAAATCTAACATAAAAAACAAACATAAAAAATCTAACATAAAACATCTAACATAAAAACTAACTAAAAATCTTTTTACAGAAAAAAAAATCTAACATAAAGAAACTAACATAAAAATCTAACATAAAAACCTTACATAAAAATCTTACATAATATGAACAAATTTTACAGAAAAAAACTAACATAATATAATACATATCTAAATTACTACACATCTAATCCTACAAAAGATCTAAATTACACAATATGAACAAATTTTACAGAAAAAATCTAACATAAAGAAACTAACATAAAAAATCTTACATAATATGAGCAAATCTTTTTACAGAAAGAAAATCTAACATAAAAACTAACAAATTAATTACACAATCTACATTAACTACATATCTAAATTACACAATCTAATCTAACAAAAATATCTATGAACTACAAAAAATCTTAAAAAAATCTAACATAAAAACTAACATAAAAAATCTAACATAAAACATCTAACATAAAAACTAACTAAAAATCTTTTTACAGAAAAAAATCTAACATAAAGAAACTAACATAAAAAACTAACATAAAAATCTAACATAAAAACCTTACATAAAAATCTTACATAATATGAATAAATTTTACAGAAAAAAACTAACATAAAAAATCTAACATAAAAAATCTTACATAATATGCACAAATCTTTTTACAGAAAAAAATCTAACATAAAAAATCGAACATTAACTACATATCTAAATTACACAATCTAATCTAACAAAAATATCTATGAACTACAAAAAATCTAAAAACAAATCTAAGAAAAATAAAAAAGGCGACTGCCGGGCGACGCGCGACGGCGAGGTCTTGGCGCTGGCGGCAATGTCGTGGCGTGGGCGTGGCAGGGCGGCATGCGTCAAGGGCGGGCGGCGATGACGGCGTCGTGGGTCGGGTCGGGCGGGGCGGCGACGACGCGTCAGGTCGGGTCGGGCGGGCGGCGACGACGACGGCGTCAGGGCGGCGCAGGGCGGACGGCGACGGCGTGAGGCGAGGCAGGCGGCGACGGCGTCAGGGGAAGCGGCGACGGTGTCGGGCGGCAGGGACGGTCTTGTGGCGAGCAGGAGAGATCGAAGTGGGGGATGCGGTTCGAAATTTTCTAAGTGCTACTTATATAGCAAAGGCTTTTGTCGGTTTGTGCACAAACGGGATATCTCTCTTTTGTCGGTTTGTGCCACCAACCGGACCAAAGACTCTTTTCAGCAGCCCAAAGGGCGGAAGCGAAGATTTTGGTCGGTTGGTGCACAAACCGACAAAAGAGGGCATTGGTCCCGGTTGCAGCCACGAACCGGGACAAAAGAGGGGCATTGGTCCCGGTTGGTGCCACCAACCGGGACCAATGGACTCTGCACTGTTTTTTTGTTGATTCTTCCAGCAGCTTTCGTTTTAGTCCCACCTGCATGGCGAGAGGCACTCGCAGCTGTTTATAAGCCCCGAGTGCGATACAATGACGAAGGGCTCGATGCTCCTGCGTTGGTCGGCTTCAACCCTTGCGGGATACGGTAGACTGCATGAGCTATGTGCGGTCAGATTGACACTATCCCGAAAGGGTTGAAGCAGATTAACGAGCATTGCGTCTCTTTTTATTTGTAATGACTTATTATAACTCAGAAAAAATAATATAGCAGAAAAAGAAAAACTATATAAAAACTACTCAGAAATGAATAGAAGCAAAAATAGTTGTGATTAACTATACTAAAAAGGAGCATATATGCTTATTTTAATGGCTTATTACAACACAGAAATAAAAAGAAAAATAAATATAGCAGAAAAAGAAAAACTATATAAAAACTACTCAGAAATGAATAGAAGCAAAAATAGTTGTGATTAACTATACTAAAAAGGAGCATATATGCTTATTTTTAATGGCTTATTACAACACAGAAATAAAAAGAAAAAATAAATATAGTAGAAAAGAAAAACTATATAAAAACTACTCAGAAATGAATAGAAGCAAAAAATAGTTGTGATTAACTATAGTAAAAAGGAGCATATATGCTTATTTTTAATGGCTTATTACAACACGAAATAAAAAGAAAAAATAAATATAGCAGAAAAGAAAAAACTACTCAGAAATGAGTACAGATAAGCTTATAGAGGTAATCCAACTTAAATTCATAGCAATTTCAAGAGAAATCCGTATGAATTTATGCTAAATTACCTATATAAGCGCATCTATTTTCATTATCGGAGGAGCTCAATAAAGTAGAGAGGAGGGCTTATAAACCAATCCTGCCCCTTCGTTGGCGAGGTGGGACTAAACTCTGTCGCATGAACAGGCACCAACCATTTAGTCCCGGTTGGTGGCTCGAACCGGACTAATGGGAGCCCATTGGTCCCGCTCAAGCCACCAACCGGACCAAATGTTTTGGGCAGGAGCGAGACCATTGGTCGGTTCGTCAGTACAAACCGGGACAATAGGTCCAGATGAACCGGACCAATGGCCCACGTGGCCCGGCCGGCACCGGGCTCATGAACGGGTCCGATGCTTCATTGGTCCCGGTTCTGGATTGAACCGGGACTAATGGGCCGGACCGGCCTGGACCACCCTTTTCTACTAGTGTCATGCATTAAAGAGAGAGGTGGGGAAAAGAGCCCCGTCCGCCCGAAAGAGTTTTACACGTAGTTACAACACTACTCCACCATTCGGCCAACAAAGGCCATACATAACAGTCAACTACTCGCCCTATTCCACCCACCAACCATAGCCAGGAAGTTTGAGTGATTATCCTTGAACATTCCTGCTAGCTTCCACGCTCTACCCTCGGTTTCAATTCAGGATACAACTGATGCGGCCGAGGGGGAGGCCCCATCAAACACAACCACGTTCTTGTGGTTCCATAGCTCCCACAAGCACAAAGCTAGCAGTGTGTTCATGTCACTTCGTCGTGGATTCGATGTCGTGCATGAGGTGCACCACACGACAAGCTGGGCGTCCTGGGAAGGCGCCCGCTCTGGTTTGCCCAAGGCCGAGAGCACGGCAAACCATACTGATCTCGCTAGCACGTAGGTAAGGAGAATGTGGTTTATCGTCTCGTCGCCTTGATCACAGAAGGGGCATGCCGACTGGTGTGGGAGGCCTCGTCTAGCCAGGCGATCAGAAGTCCAACACAGGTTCCGGGCGGCCATACAAATGAAGAATCAACATTTCAAGGGGCCTTGGATTTCTAGGCTATATCAGCATAGTGTCTCGCGTTGTCTGTACTAGTTCTTTTTTAGGAAAATCATGGTCTCTTTATTGCATGATAATACAATTGTAGTGTCATTCGGCTGCAACAACCAGTTATTTCGACCACGAGCTAATGATACAATGCTTTTTACAAAATTGTGAGGCTCCATATTGGACATTCTGCATTCATGGATAATCCGGATCTCTTCGAACTCCTGACGACGGATGTTGATCTCATGTAGAATTTGGCTGTAGATAGCTTTACTTCCTCCATTAATCTAACATTCTTAAGAAGTTGCTCCCCGCTGCTACCAATTCTCTCTACATGCACACTGTCCACATCAGCATGCATGCCACATGTATATCTTTTCATCAATTCTCTCACATCTCTTTCCAATGTAATTTGTACTTTTCCATCGCATTGACTAGCTAGCATGCAACAGACGGATTCTTTTCTTCTCCCGGCCAAAGCTTTTTCTATCCCAGCGTCTCTTCTCCTTCGTGTCTTCTCCATGGAAACTCCTCTCCCACTTCATCTTCTCCAATCCCCATTAAATCACGCCAATGGAAAGGTTGCATCGGCACCTTTGCCTTCTTCTCTACCTTTCCAATCTTCACGGCCAACCCCCTTGCACACCTCCCGCTTCACCCATGAGGCCTTGACACCCGCCCACCCCGATTCTGCCTCTTCTCCTTGGCTGCAGGGCGATGGGAAGCGGGCCGAGCAGCAGTTCCATTCTTGCCCATCCAGTTTGTCGAGGAGCGCAAGCAAATCAGCCTATGCATACGGTGTTGCTCTCCTCCGGGCCCTCCCCGCGCCACGGCAGCCTCGGACACGCCGGGCGCGGCCCCAATCCGGACAGGGAGTTCGGGTTCACATGGGAGGATCTCTGGAAGGAGAAGCTCCCCGGGACTGTGGTCTTCACGAGCGCCGCGTGTTCCTCTACTGCAAGGGCCGTGAGGAGCGCTGAATCCGACCACCTCCCCCACCTCCTCGAGGCCGTCATCAGTGCCAGGAAGCCTAACCTGAAGAAGAGAGTAAGCATCTCTTCTTATTCTCCCTCTCCCTTAATTTGCTATCCGATTGGCTTGATTTGGTATTGTTATATGGTAGTTGTATGCTTCAAAGCATTATTTGGTTATTATATCCTCTGAAATGTTAAAACTTGACTAGATCTGGATATTGTATGTTTACAGAGCTTTGCATCGGACCTTTGCCTGCTGATATATATTTCTCATACCACATCGGCATAACATACTGATACCATCCATGGCGACCTTGGGTTCTGATTGAGGCTTCAGCCACAGACGTGGGATTGCCAGTTCGTAAGTTTTGTTCAACGTGGTATTGCTCTATGTTTCTGTCTGTAGTGGTGCCCTGCAACGGCGAGATGACGGGCGCGGTTCCAGCTCCTCATCTCCCATCTGTACATGCCTTTCTTGGTTCCAATCAGTTCCAATGGAATTAGATTGGTCGCTGGTGAGATTAGATATGTACTACATGTTTTTCTTTTCAGCTTGGCAGGGCTTCAAATCCATCTACAAGTGAAGCAGCACCCGTGTTGGGAGGGCGCCTCTACGTTCCCTATAGCCTAGACATGCCCAAGCCCACCGTGTGATGTCCCCAAGAACAACAGTTGGGAGAAGATTTGAATCGGAAGAAGTTGGGGATGACTTATACAGAGAGAATGAGAGGGCGGAGAGTTCAAGTTTATTTCAGTTTTGCTCTTTGATGATGTTAATACATAGTCCAGTTTTCTCCCTTTTTACAGTACTACACACTCACTTGCACATGTTTGATGTTTCCATCAGCGACCCGGAAGAGCACACAACGCAGCACTCAACACAAGTCTATCATCTAGGTTCATGATGGCAGCGCCTCTGCTGTGTCCGCCAACAGTTCAGTCGCATGCATGTACGAGAAGGCATCACATGCTGACGGCGCCGCGCCACCGCCCCTGACGCCTATGGGTCCGCCTACCTGCTCATCCGAGGAAAGGACCCAGGCTTGGTAGTTCTGATGTTGGCTCATTGGATCATATACTGAATCAATGTAGAAACTGGTACATTGGTTTCATTGTAAAGTTAATTATTTGCTCCTATCCTTTAGTGAGTGACTAATCCTTGAATTTATTTTTGTTCCCTGCTCATGACACTACTGGTGCTTGGACATGGGCATCAGCCTGACATGAATGTTCTGTTAAATTTAGTAATTGATGGTTTTATGCTCAACATTCTTATCTAAACCTGTTGGTCAAGTTTGCTAGATTGGATAATGACGTGTGAAAAAAAATGCATGATATCTGCTAAATTTTGTATGATTGGGAACATAAAGATGGTTCTCCCTTTTATAGTATTTAGAATAGTTGTCAGCTAGCTATCATTATCTTTGTTCGTTCTATCAGTTATATTTCTGTAATTATTGGCCAAGTTAGTCGCCCCCTAACAGATTATATCAAATTGATCAAGCAAACTTTCAGACTTTGTGAGAACAATTTTTTCTTTGATTGTAAGTCCAGCATAGAACACGTGTTGCAGTGTTAAATTATAAGAGACATAAGGAGCAACAATAAACAAAGTAAGAAGACAAGACACAGTAGCCATACTAACCATATTTTGGTCGAGTGTGATCCACATTTCCCAAATAGTTATGGATTACATTCTGTTTTTCATTTCATATGACATCCATCTGATATTTTGGGCACCATTTAGACTGAATTGGAGGGGAGAACAAACTTGCCACACTAAGTACATATTTTTTGTTATTTGATGGCTTCGTCGGTCCTTCAGGTTTGGAGGTTTCTGATTGACTTTAGGAAGAACATTTAGTGATTTCCCATTTACACTTATGCATGTAAAGATATCAACAAATATAACAATACTCATTTTGTTGTTATTATGTAAGTCTGCAAATCTGTAGATGTTGTATCTAATGTGGTCTAGATTTTAAGAACTTATGTGAACATATCTAAATGGTTGAGATGATGTCGCAAAAAGATTAGCCTATCCTCTAGTATGGACAGGAAAAGTTAACTATTATTTGTCCCAAAAAAATTAGGTGGGTTGGTTGTTTTTCACTCGATGGCCAAACCACTTGATGTGTTGATCTGATAATGCATACTTGGTGATTCCACTTTAGTACATTATTTGCTACCACAAGTATAAAATATAGTTGGTATTTTGTTTCCTTCCAAATTCATTTCTTGAAATTCCGCTGCAACGCGCGGGATATCATCTAGTTTGTTTAACTACCGCTTCCGCGTTGCAAGCAATAATAAGCCTTTGGAGGTTCAGATCGGCTGCGAGGGAAAGAGCCTCCAAACATGACATTGCTTCAAGCGTTCCGGGGTCATCACAAATGTCAATTATTCGTGCGGACGAGCCAAGGTAAACTCCTTGGGCATCTCGGCACATGGCGGCCGCCGTACCCTTGCAACTGTTCTTGGCTATTCCTCCATCTACATTAATTTTGACCAAACCTTCCATGGTGGGATCCAGTGGCGTAGGCAGGGCTGAGCCACGCCCCGGGCTAACAAGCTATGCTACAGTATCTACAGTAGTTTTTCTGCTGCAGTAACGAAGGATCTCAGCCATACGCCCCAGGCCATGGCCCCCCTTGCCTGGGGCCTGGCTACGCCACTGGTGGGATCCACTTTGGCACCTGCACTGACAGTGGCATAGTTGTACCGTGCTTCTGTGAAGCGTCTGTGATGATGTCCCTAGATATCTCATGATGAAACCATGAATTGCCTCCGGGCTCTGGAAGATCGATTCGTTGATTGCTTTCCATCTTGCGCTCCAAATTTCCCACAAAGTAATGATGAGCTTCATAAATTCTGCATGTGGTAGCGTTTCAAGCATGTGAAATAGCCATTCCTTCACTTCCGGGCACGTTGTAATAGCAGCTTGGAATATCCGCTTCGCCTCTGCCGGTACCCTAATATCCAGCCCTTTCCAAGGTCTTGAATCGTCCGTTCTCTGGAGCCATGGCCACCTAGCTTGTAGTGCAAGATTCATCCAATGCAAATCTGGGATCCGAAGTCCGCCGGCCAACCACGGCGCACAAACCGATCTCCAGGCCACCCTACACTGGCTGTCATTGGCCTCTCCCCAGCCTGCCCAAAGGAAGCCCCTAAATATCTTGTTGATCACCTTGATTGTTTTCGGAGGGAGCTCGAGAGCAAGCATGGCGTGGATTGGTATGGCGCAGAGTATCGATCGAACAAGCACAAGCTGGCTGTTCCTTGGCAGGGCCACTCCTCTCCACGAGGGCAGTTTGTTGGCCACATGCCCCACCAGGTCCTCGAGTTGTGACGCGGTCAGCTTCCGCAAGCTGAGCGGCAGCCGCAAGTATCGACAGGAAAACATCCCAATAGCACAACTCAATACCGTACTTAGCTCTATGCAGAAGTCAAGGTATACCTCGAAGGACCCTCGTTAAAAATGAAGTGACCATGTGCTCCCCTCATAATTTTGGAATGCATTTCTGGATAGCCTCTAATACATAGCGTCCCAGGGCTGAAGGCAGTTTCCCACCGGACGGGCTTTGTGTTAGGGTTGGGCGAGGGAACAATATAGGACTAGATGATACCTCATGCATTGCTGTAGAAGTTGGTTGCAGTATATTCCATATAATTTTGTTGTATGAAACATGAATTTTTGAATTAATAAATATGGTAACTAAAACTAGAAACACATAATTTATTTAAAAATGATTATTGTATAGTTGTAAAAAATAAGAATATAAATAGCATATATAATAGAAATGGTTGAAATTTTTCCATGAATAGTTACATGTTGAGGTGACATGTTTACATGTTAAGAGATCAACTATTTAGTATACAATCTCTACCCATTATACCATTATTCAAGTAGATATAGATCAAGGATGGGCTTGGTTAATTAGCCACGCTTTTTTTAATTAATTAGCCACACTTAGCCATCTTTGGTTTGATTTTAAAAAATGGTTTTAAAGACAATTATTGGATGGGATGATACAATCAGAAATGGTATGGATAAGTTTTGAAATGAATCATGGTGAACACTACGATAATACTACACACACGGGCCTTTACGGGCTTTTACAAAGAATATTCCTAACTATAACACTCCCCCCCCCCCCCTGATTTGGGCCCCTTCCCATCCCTTACATCCAATCCAAAATCTCCATGCATGACACCCCGTTGAATCCGTAAAAGACATCCTCGTGCGTGTAGCATCGCTCTGAACACTAGGCAATCAGTGGCGGAGCTTCGAAGAAAAAATTGGGCAAGCCAGCTCAAACAAAACACAAAAACTTGGCTCCCTGGCGCAATCTGTAGAATGTAAATAACAGTTGCGTGAAAAAAAATCAAGCAATTGCCTAGGTCACCGGCTGGCCGCTGCTTGCTGCAACGTTGCCTCCTGCGACTGGCTTGGACGCGTTGGATCTATCGAGTAGCGAAATTAGCTTTGCTTAGTTAACTGACCTCTGAAGCATAAGTTTTATTAAAATCACAAAAAACCTCGGCAGGCTATGGCCAAGTTCTGCCCTAACGAAGCTCCGCTCCTGCTAGGCATTGTCCATGCCTTGTCATAAACTCATTATGATGATTATTAGTTGGTTAGATAAAATGTTTGATCATATAACGAACCCACAATCATTTCTCTTTTAAATTTACAAAGTGACTTGAGGAAACATGCAACTATAATGAAACTTGGAGGATTGCAATGGGGTCAACCAATAACCATGTAATAGTTCACCTTTGCTACCGGAGACGACAAAGAAAATAATAATTGAAACAACTGAGAACATGATTGTTTTTCTTCCATAAAAGCTGAATTAGCGTAACCATAAAATGGTATTACATTGTAAAGAAACATGTATTACAATCTTCAATCAAATAAAAAATTAATGAATCAAATAAACAAATCATGTGGCGTATTCCTAGAACTGAGTTTGAATATGGTCTACCATCTTCTTGTCCACCTGGAAGGCTTTGGCAAGTATATCACCTGAGATGGATGGATTCGATCCAAACACTGTATTGGCTATGGTGATCACTCCAGGATTTTTGCTGCTCAGCGCTGCAATGGCTATCGCCTTGTTGGTTCCGTAGTTGAGCTGAAAGTGAATCATCCCTTGTGGAAACACAAACACATCCCCTTTGTTAAGAACTTTTGAGAACAACTTGTTTTCAGGGTTCGAGGTGATGAAACCAACATAGAGCGAGCCTTCCAGCACGGTCAGGATCTCGGTTGCACGGGGGTGGATATGCGGTGGGTTTTGACCATAGGGTGCATAATCGACACGAGCCAGGGAGATGCCCAAAGTGTTCAACCCAGCAATTTGCGCCACATTAACTGCGGTAACTGCGGAACCTTGCTTGTTGCTCGTGTTCCCGGCCATGTGAAGGCCAGAGAAAAAGAAATCTTCTACCAAGGCAGTCTTTGGGTCTTTGCATGCAAATCCATTGACGAAAACTGCACATACATATCAAGATTTTGAACAGTTAACAACTACATATTGGCAGGCACAAATAAGTAGCTCGAACGTTCCAGCACAGGAATGCATATATGTACCTTGGGATGTCCTGTCAGCGACGCAGAAATCCTGGAGCTGGCCTGGGTCGGAGGCAAGAGCACTAGAAGCTGACAAAGCCAAAAGGGCAAGGAGGATGAACCCTGAGGCCATTTGGATGCGAACGTTTAATTCTCTCCAGATCAAGTGCCTTCGAGTAGACAAAAGAGCTGTGCAGACTAGTTCTTGTGAGTTGTGAACTTGTGATGCTTCGAAGGGTTGAAGGAGACCAGTATATATATGGAAAGAGAACTTGGAAGAGCATGTGTGTCTGTTATGTTGGGGCGCATGTGGATATTAAGGAAATGGTCTTCACCAATTCCCACCTGAGTAACGAGGAAACCGTGTTCCTGGCAGTGGCAGGCCTGCAACGGCCAACTAATCATAGTTGTATATTCATGGTTTGAACAAGTCATGTTGATACTTGTACTAGCTCTCTTGTCTCAACAGATGGAGCTAGCGATGATGCCATCAAACATACTTCCTCCGTTCCTAAATGTAAGTCTTTGTAGAGATTTCACTATGGACTACATATGAAGCAAAATGAGTGAATCTACACTCAAAATGCATCTATATACATTTGTATGTGGTTCATAGTGGAATCTCTACAAAGACTTATATTTAGGAACGAAGGGAGTATTATTATGAGGACTGCCCCATGCATACAGCCGCCCCTGCCTGAAAAACCATTGAAAGGTATTTTTTGTCTTATAGGCTGATTAGCTAAGACTAATCGCAATTAGATGGCTGATTGATCTTTTCCTTTTGGCCCTAACCTGCACTTTCGACCCGATCTTTGTCCGCTACGATTCCTTCTGATTCTCCTGCTGCAAGAGCCACGACAGCTGCCGGCCTGCCACACTGCCGGCGGACATGCTCACTAAATCTGTTCATGCTCTTGTTTTTCTTTAGATTTCCGTGTCCCTAAGCTTTTTGAATGAACCTGTGTTTCAAAAGAAGAATTGTCACGAGGGTAGGGTGCTCTGAGATTCTATGAAGATAAATAGAATTGGTCCGGTTATTGTCGCCGACAAATAGTTCAACGTGACTTCCCATCACATGCAAACAATTAAAAACGTATGTATCTCTCCTTCCATCAATGACTCAACCAAAACATTAAAAATGAGGTTAATTATCCTTTTGCCCTTAGTGGTGTTCATGTGCTCAGTTTTACCCTCAGGTGCGCAACTACTTTTACGAGGCCAAACTGGCAGATTTGGGTCCATTCCGTCTATTGCCGTTAGTGGTAGTGGGTCCGGAGCTTACACGTGGGACTGCGTGGACGTGGGTCCAGAGCTTACATGTGGGACTGCGCAACAACATCCCCAAAGCAATCCTAGGGTTCTAACCGGGCCACTCTGTTTCTATCCCGTCCGCCGGCCGGCCGTCCTGCGTCGCCGCCACTGCGCTGTCGCAACCACCTGCGCCGCCACCAGCTACGCGGCCGCGGCCGTCCTACTCCACTGCTACCTGCTCCGCCCACCACCTTCCTGCGACGCCACGGGTGGGGCACCCGCCACCTGCTCGACCCGCGGCATAGCCTCCTTCCGTGCGCCCGGCCGGAGCGCTGATAGGTGGGGGGCTGGTGCACATAGAGGAAGTACGAGGGTGAACCCCAGGGCGAAATGGCGAGCGGCGACCCCGGAGTATTTGGCAAGGCAGGCATCGGGCCGGAGATCCGCCGCGTCCACGACTGGGTTCCCGAGGGGTAAGTCATGCCTCCTATTTAGATTGAGCTTAGTTGTGCATTTCAACAGTCGATTCGAGTTGGTTTGCCCGGTTAGTTTAGCTAATGGTGTGGTGATTGCGTCTTTGTTTTTCGTCAGTTAGGATGGAGGTGCGGTTTGCTTTCTTGGTGCACATTAGAAGGGATCGGTACATGTTGAATGCAAAGAATAAGAAGAAATTTTCAAGGAGGTTTCGATTATCTATTGCCAATGGCTTGTAATTGGAGTTTCAGACAATTTGGGGAGGTAATTTGTAGCCAATATCCTTGGGGTTTGCTTGATGAAGTAGAATACAAATACTACGATGGGTAAAAGAAATGGGTGATAGTTAGTAATGATGAAGAGCTGGCTACCATGTTTGCTAGGCATAAGGAGAAAGAGAATTTTCATGTAAGGCTGCAAATTGATGCGCTTGAGCAGGCATTTACCTAGGATGGCGGGTGCACCTTCTCGAGCAGAACCAAGTCGTCGTAATGGCAGCTCTAGCCAGAACAGCTCAGTTAGTGCACGTCGACGTGGTGGCTCTACAAGCGTGGGCACCGTCAGTAGGGCCCCCCTTGAAGTGGAGCCTGATGCCTACAATTCTGGGGTTGATGAAGAGAAGCTATATTCTGATGTTATTCAGAATTTACGACGGGCACCTCGGACTGAAAACCAAGATGAGGATGACAATGCAGTCCGTGTGGATGATGACGCGGTAGGCGAGGACGAAGACCTTGCAGCTGTTGAATGGGACCCTTTGAACCCTCATATGGAATATACCGTTTTTGCATCCATGAGTGAGTGTAGAAATGCACTTGTGACATACTGCATCAAGGTAAAACGTACTTTCAAGTTGATAAGAGCGATCAAGTACGTTACAGAGTGCACTGTCCGACTAAGGGCTGTCCATGGAGGATGCTCACATCTAAAATGCGAAATAGCACGAATGTTCAGGTCAAAGTGAACTCTTTTAAGCACACATGCCAGAAAGCCAAGTCAAGATGGGTAGCGGAAGAAATAAAGAAGTGGGTGAAAGAAAACCAGCAAGTGGGTACAAAGGAATTGCAGAAGAACATCAAAGACAAGTTCAAGATAGAATTACCATGCATGAGGTTGTTCAATGGTAAACAACATGCTATGTATTCTATTTATGGTAACTGGCGGGAAAGTTTTCAATTGTTGTATTCATTCAAAGGTGAAGTGGAGAGGACCAGACCAGGTATTATTGTAGATATTGACCACCACACCAGGGAGTACACATTCAGGGGAGTGAGAAGGACCAAGGAATGCTTTAGGAGGGTTTTTGTTTGCTTTGAGGCTTGTCGTTGGGGTTTTTTGGCAGGCTGCAGGCCTTATTTGGCTATTGATGCTACTTTTCTCACAGGGAGGTTTAAATGATAGTTAGTACCAGCTTGTGGAGTTGATGCACATAGTTTCGTATTTCCAATTGTGTACGTTGTGCTGGAGACAGAGTCTGAGGAGAGCTGGACTTGGTTTTTGCATAATCTGCGTCGGGTTATTGCACATCCCAATGGGTTGGTAATTCGTACAGATGCCTGCAAAGGTTTAGAAGTGGTCATGGACAATCTGTTCCTTGGAGTAGAGCATAGGGAATGCATGTGTCACGTTGCTTCAAATTTTGTGAAGAAATACAAAGGAAAGGTGTATACCGACAATTTATGGCCAGCATTTTTGACTTGCAGTGTGAAGAAGCAGAACTACCACTTGAGCCAGTTATACGCGAATCCCAAAGTGAAGGAATACTTGGAAACACACCACTCCAAGTTATGGGCCAGAAGGCAATTCAGTGAACTGAGCAAAGTTGACTATGTACACAGTAATCTAGCAAAGTCTTTCAACTCAATGATTTGGAAACTAAAGGGTCATTATGTGGTGGATTTGCTTGACATGATAAGGATAGAATACATGCAGAAATTTCATTATCGTGCAGGAATAGCCGAGGCAAAATTCATGGGCCACATTATCATCCCTGCCGTGATGAATGAATTGAAGCAGAAAACAACAGGCTTGGAAATGAACATGACTCTTTGCTTGGGTACCACAGCAGAGATATCATATTTGGGTAAAGAGAAGAGGGAATGGAGATATCCAGTGGATTTAGAAGTTAGAACTTGCAGTTGTAGGCAATGGCAGATAACTGGGTTTCCATGCATTCATGCCTTGTTTTTCAGCACTTCTCTTTCAGGTCCAGCATGGAACATACAACAGTATTTGCATGATTACTACTCTGTTGAAAGGTTCAAAGCCACATATGCGTATGCCTTGCCTGCTATGGAGGGAAAACAACAATGGGACATAATGGACCTTGGATTCAAGCTTTGTGCTCCAGTTCTGAAGAGAGCAGCAGGTAGACCAAGGAAGAGTCAAATCAGACCTCGCAGCGAAGGAGCTGGACTTGGAGCAAGGAAGCATAAGTGCACAAGGTGTGGTGGTTCTGGTCATTTCGGTAAGTATTGTGATAACACAGTAGATCCAACGTTCGAAAAGTGTTTCGAGGATAGCTTTGATGAAAATGTTGGTCAGCAGCTGGTTGCCGCAACAGATGATCAAAATGATGGTCAACGGCCGGTTGCATCAGATGAGGATTTTGACGAGGTTCCAAATGATGATGGTAAACAGCCGCATGATTTTGACAATGATCCAAAATATCCTCCAAATGATGATTCAAGTGAGGCTCCAAATTCTGATCCAAGTGAGGCTCCAAATGGTGATCCAAGTGAGGCTTCCAATGGTGACCAACCTTCTATCGTTGTGAGTTCTGCTAGGTATGTAAATCTTGCAAATACTATTGTACATTTATCACTTGACATGATCTCATTACCCTTTATGTTTTGTACAGCTCTGCGGTAGGTTTGAAGACACACAAGGTACCAACAACCAAAGGAGAAGAGAAGAAGCAATGAGCACAATGAGCACAAGGTGTACAAGGAGCAAAGTGATGGCAAGAAGCTCAAGGATCAAACAGAAGCCCCAACGGTATTTATGAATAATTATGAATAATGTTGTATTTCTGTTGAATGATGTTGGACCTATGTTAGAACTATGTTTGAATGATGTTGGACCTATGTTAGAACTTCAAATTTGACATGCCTTTTGGATGTTGCAATTCTTTCGAAACTTTGGTAGGGTAAACTCACATTCATGAAAAATGTGCTAAAAAGAGCTCCAAAGGCAGGGTAAACGGCCTCATTTCTAAGCAAGGTTTTTTTGACCTTGTCTAAATCAGCCAAATAACTTTCCTACACATATATTCTATATATACAGACTATGTGCACTGGTTTTTCTTTTTTTGATTTTTTTAATTTGTTTTGTTCATTTGAATTTTGGTCAAACCTAACTTTGGCCAAGATTTAAACAAGTCTAAAACATCAAAATGAAAAACTAAGCCTGGATCCTTCTTAGTCACTCCAAAATGAAGCTGTGGTGAGGTTTTTGAAAATTTCATGAAAAATGTGCTAAAAAAGAGCTCCAAAGGTAGGGTAAAGGGCCTCATTTCTAAGCAATGTTTTTTTTCGACCTTGTCTAAATCAACCAAATAACTTTCCTACACATATATTCTATATGTACAGACTATGTGCACTGTTTTTTTTATTTTTAAATTTGTTTTGCTCATTTGAATTCTGATCAAACCTTTGACCAAGATTTAAACAAGTCTCAAACATCAAAATGAAAAACTAAACCTGGATCCTTCTTAGTCACTCCAAAATGAAGCTGTTGTGAGGTTTTTGAAATTTTCATGTTCATTTCCCCAAAACACTTCTCTTCACTTCATACAAGAGAGTTTGATATACTTGAGATATCACATAAGACACATGAACTTTTCATTTAAATGTATGTAGACCGTGTTTATCAACTTAAATCGTTAGTAGACATAAGAAGACTATGTGCGCAGGTTTTTCATTTTTTTGATTTTTATTGCTCATTTGGAATCTGGTCAAACCTATCTTTGACTGCTCCAAACCCCTCCCAAACCCCGCTAACTCTAGCGCTGAACACGGACCATCCATCTAACCCTAGTGGCAAACAAGGACCGTCGATCTAACCCTTCTAGAAGGAATCTGCGGGGAGGAGGAGGGCGATCCGTAAGATGCAATCTGATTGGCTGGGTGATATGTCTTCGTCGTATCTATAATTTTTGATTGTTCCATGCCAATATTCTACAACTTTTACATACTTTTGGCAACTTTTTGTACTATTTTTGGGACTAACATATTGATCCAATGCCCAGTGTCAGTTCCTGTTTGTTGCATGTTTTATGTTTCGCAGAAAACTCATATCAAACGGACTCCAAATGGGATAAAAACAGACGGAGAATATTTTTGAAACATTTATGATTTTTGGGAAGAAGAATCAACGCGAGACGGTGCCCGAGGGGGCCACGAGGCAGGGGGGATGCGCCCATGACCCTCGTGGGCACCCCGTAAGGCGGTTGCTGCTTGATACGTCTCCAACGTATCTATAATTTACGAAGCATTCATGCTATTATATTATCTGTTTTGGATGTTTATGGGCTTTATTATACACTTTTATATTATTTTTGGGACTAACCTATTAACCGGAGGCCCAACCCAAATTGTTGTTTCTTGCCTATTTCAGTGTTTCGAAGAAAAGGAATACCAAACGGATGAAACCTTCGGGAGACTTATTTTTGGAACGGAAGCAATCTAGGAGACTTGGAGTGCATGTAAGGGAAGCAACAAGGAAGCCACGAGGCAGGGAGGCGTGCCCCACCCCCTGGGCGCGCCCCCACCCTCGTGGGCCCCTTGTGGCTCCCCTGGCCGACTTCTTTCTCCTATATATGTCCATATACCCTAAAAACATCGAGGAGCACAATAGATCGGGAGTTCCGCCTCCGCAAGCCTCTATAGCCACCAAAAATCTCTCGGGGCCCGTTCGGCACCTGCGGGGGGAATCCATCACCGTGGCCATCTTCATCATTCAGCGCTCTCCATGACGAGGAGGAGTAGTTCACCCTCGGGCTGAGGGTATGTACCAATAGCTATGTGTTTGATCTCTCTCTCTCTCTCGTGTTCTTGAGGTGATACGATCTTGATGTATCGCGAGCTTTGCTATTATAGTTGGATCTTCTGATGTTTCTCCCCCTCTACTCTCTTGTAATGGATTGAGTTTTCTCTTTGAAGTTATCTTATCGGATTGAGTCTTTAAGGATTTGAGAACACTTGATGTATGTCTTGCCGTGCTTATCTGTGGTGACAATGGGATATTCACGTGATTCACTTGATGTATGTTTTGGTGATCAACTTGCGGGTTCTGTGACCTTGTGAACTTATGCATAGGGGTTGGCACACGTTTTCATCTTGACTCTTCGGTAGAAACTTTGGGGCACTCTTTGAAGTTCTTTGTGTTGGTTGAATAGATGAATCTGAGATTGTGTGATGCATATTGTATAATCATGCCCACAGATACTTGAGGTGACATTGGAGTATCTAGGTGACATTAGGGTTTTGGTTGATTTGTGTCTTAAGGTGTTATTCTAGTACGAAATCTATGATAGATCGAACAGAAAGAATAGCTTCATATTATTTTACTACGGACTCTTGAATAGATTGATCAGAAAGGATAACTTTGAGGTGGTTTCGTACCCTACAATAATCTCTTCGTTTGTTCTCCGCTATTAGTGACTTTGGAGTGACTCTTTGTTGCATGTTGATGGATAGTTATATGATCCAGTTATGTTATTATTGTTGAGAGAACTTGCACTAGTGAAAGTATGAACGCTAGGCCTTGTTTCCTAACATTGCAATACCATTTACGCTCACTTTTATCATTAGTTACCTTGCTGTTTTTATATTTTCAGATTACAAAAACTCATATCTACCATCCATATTGCACTTGCATCACCATATCTTCGCCGAACTAGTGCACCTAGACAATTTACCATTGTATTGGGTGTGTTGGGGACACAAGAGACTCTTTGTTATTTGGTTGCAGGGTTGTTTGAGAGAGACCATCTTCATCCTACGCCTCCCACGGATTGATAAACCTTAGGTCATCCACTTGAGGGAAATTTGCTACTGTCCTACAAACATCTGCACTTGGAGGCCCAACAATGTCTACAAGAAGAAGGTTGTGTAGTAGACATCACTGCTCTTCTTTTGCCGCAAGCTAATTTCCGTCAAAAACTCATGGCGAAGGTTTCAATCCAATCGGAGTTACGGATCTCCGGGAATATAAGAAACGGTAAAAGGGCAGAATCTGGGAACGCAAAAACAGAGAAAGACAGAGGGACAGATCAAATCTCGGAGGGGCTCTCCCCCCTCCCACGCCATAGACCATGGACCAGAGGGGAAACCCTTCTCCCATCTAGGGAGAAGGTCAAGGAAGAAGAAGAAGAAGAAGGGGGCTCTCCCCCCCTCTCTCCCGGTGGCGCCGAAACGCCGCCTGGGCCATCATCATCACTGTGATCTACACCAACACCTCCGTCATCTTCACCAACATCTCCATCACCTTCCCCCATCTATCTACAGTGGTCCACTCTCTCGCAACCCGATGTACCCTTTACTTGAACATGGTGCTTTATGCTTCATATTATTATTCAATGATGTATTGCCATCCTATGGTGTCTGAGTAGATTTTCGTTGTCCTATGGGTAATTGATGAATTGCTATGATTGGTTTAATTTGCTTGTGGTTATGTTGCTGTCTTTTGGTGCCTACCATATGAGCGCGCGCATGGATCACACCATAGGGTTAGTTGTATGTTGATAGGATTATTTATTGGAGGGCAAGAGTGGCAAAAGCTTCAACCTAGCATAGAAATTGATGCATACGGGATTGAAGGGAGGCCAATATATCTTAATGCTATGGTTGGGTTTTACCTTAATGAACGTTAGTAGTTGCGGATGCTTGCTAATAGTTCCAATCATAAGTGCATAGAATTCCAAGTCAGGGATGACATGCTAGCAGTGGCCTCTCCCACATAAAACTTGCTATCGGTCTAGTAAAGTAGTCAATTGCTTAGGGACAATTTCACAACTCCTATCACCACTTTTCCATACTCGCTATACTAACTTTATTACTTCTTTATCTAAACAGCCCCTAGTTTATATTTACGTGCTCTTTATATTCTTGTAAATCTATCCAACAACACCTACAAAGTACTTCTAGTTTCATACTTGTTCTAGGTAAAGCGAACGTCAAGCGTGCGTAGAGTTGTGTCGGTGGTCGATAGAACTTGAGGGAATATTTGTTATACCTTTAACTTGTCATTGGGTTCGATACTCTTACTTATCGAAAGAGGCTACAATTGATCCCCTATACTTGTGGGTCATCACTGGGCGATTTTGTTTCTCCACACATAGCGGGCACGCTGGATGGACCGTTGGGCCGTCTCGCATTTCGGGCCTGTGAGCGTTGTTAATGCCCGTCTCAGCCTTTTCAGGCCTGCACGCATGGGAAGTGCGGCGACGTGGGAATGCATGCGCGGGAGGTGGACGTGCATGCATGCGACATGGCCATGCACGTATTGATTTAGTTTACGGCATTGATTCAGATTACGACAATGATTCAGTTATGCGGTGATTCAAATACACGCGCCCGGTCAAACAACAGCCATATCGTTTCATTGCAGTGATTCACATGCACGCACGTGCCCGAGTACACATGCACGCGCCCCATCGTTTCTGTGCCAAAACTTAACGGATACACACACGCGCGCGCCCGGATTCACACACGCACCGTTCGCACCCCTTCTCTCTTCCTCTCCCACTCACACACCTATTTATATGCCTCTCTTCCTCTCTCATTCACCACCCAAGCTAGATCCATTCTCTCACTTCAAACACCCAAGCGACCCAGCCCTCCATATCCTCTCCGAGAATCCCAAGCACCAAGTGACGATGCGGTACAACGGGCCGACCTTCCTTCATCCGCTTGTCGTGCCGAAGCTGTGCTACCCACCAGGCGTGCTCGTGGAGAGGGAGCTCCGTGTGTGGGCAACTTCCAGGTGGAGGGGGTCCGTCGAGCTCGCCTGCTCCTTCCTCAGAGCCGGCTATGCCCACCTCCCACGGGGCTCGCCTAGGATGTTCACCCTCAATGAGGTTCGTGACCGTGCCGGCATCTTGCTACTGCTCACGGTCACCTTCGCCAACCCATTTGACGCGCGCGAGCTCCTCGGCCAAGTGTATTGGTGCGACTGTGAGTCCATCTTCTTCACGGTGTACAACATCTTCACCAACTACGAGTGCATCTTCCCCATCGAAAACCAGATGCACTACCTTCCCTATGACGAGGAGGAGGAGTGAAGTTGAAGAGGTGGTGAAGGGGTGCGGCCAAGGTGGACGAAAGGTCAAGATGAAGATGTTCAAGAAGGGGTGCGAGCCCGGAGTGGAGTTGTTTGTCAAGCTCGTCATGTTTTAGTTTTGTCGTTTTCATTTTGTTGCTTTTCTATGTCATGCGTGCCGTGTCGTGTCCCTGGACTTATCTATGTAGGTTACCCATCTATGTAAGGGTACGGCGGATTGCATCTTATCTATCTAAGTTATTATGTGTGTTTAAAAATGTTCATGCCCAAAGATATCATTTATTCCCTAAATCAAGTAATGAACTAACATGCACATTTATTCCCTTTAAACCCTAAACCAAGTGCCACTCTAACCAGAATCATGTGGTAGTGCAAACATGCGTTTCCAACCCTGCAAAAGTTCAGTATAAAACAAAGGAAAACCACTCTCATGCGTGTGCAAACATTCAATACAAACATGTGTTTTTAAACCCTAAACCAAGTTACGGTCTCACTATGTATAGTTGTCTTCCCTATCCATGTCAAAGTCTTTCCATCTGCCAAAGTGGTTACCAGTGCAGCCCTAAATGCCACAACCCCATGCGGTCCTGGGTTCGAGCCCCAGCCGCACCAATTTTTTGTGCATTTTCAACCCTTCATTTTATTGACAAATTATGACAAATTATTTTTTTTCTCAATGTAACGCCCTTCAAAAATGTTCATTAATTTTGGCACTAGGTGTAAACCTCTACCAAAGCTGAGGCACATTTTCCATGACATTTTGGTCTTTGATTTAAATCATGATGTA
Organism: Aegilops speltoides; assembly: GCA_021437245.1. Taxonomy (NCBI): domain Eukaryota; kingdom Viridiplantae; phylum Streptophyta; class Magnoliopsida; order Poales; family Poaceae; genus Aegilops; species Aegilops speltoides. The sequence continues at coordinate 39,165,293 of CM038141.1, forward strand.
TTTGAATTGGAATAACTAGATTGGTATTAAATATTTAACAGCTCTAAAAAAATCTGAACTTAACTGTTTGGCTCTGGAATAATTCAATTAGCTTCCACAAAAAGTTTCAGAATTAAATAAAACGATTTACTGCCTAAACTAAATCTGAACAAAAAACAGAACAACACGCAAGAGATATCATTTGCCCACCCCCGAATGGGCCTAATTGGATGCGGTTGGCCCATTAGTCTAGCCGACACTTGGCTCTCCGCTCTGAATTTGGCCCACAAAGAACCTTTTTTTACAGAAAGGAAGAGCAGAGAGCTGCATTTCATTGATCAAAGTTTCTGAATTTGTCATTTCTTCTCCCTTTTTTCAACCTATTTAAATGTTGGTCATTTCTTCTCCCTTTTTTTCAACATTTAAACAACTTTGACCAGCATTTAAGCAAGGTGAATTTCTCATACAATTTCAAGCTTACAAATTCCTCCATAATTCATGCCTTTCCATATAATTTCAACATTACACCCAGTGCGATTATCATACCTACAAATGCCCAAAAGTAGTTGCAAATGGTTATTTGTGCTTGATCTTCGACCTTCCTAACCTTCTTGTTCAACCTCCTAAGCTCAACAGCTAGCTCTCTGTCATTGCGTGCTTCGCCCTCCGTCTCTTGTTCCAGAGCTCATGCTGCGGCCACTGTCGTTCATGGCAGGAAGGGCAACCATTCTTCATGCTCTTCTTGCAGTTCATTCATCAGAGTCTTGGCCAGAGCATCGACCCAAAGGAAGAAACATTTCACCTGCATGAACGCCAAACAGATCAACCATATTGCTCAAGGATTCCGACCATGGAAATGGTGCAATTACCCCGACTCTTACCACATTTTCACTGCACACGTAGAACGGACGATTATGGTTCTTTGGTGTGTGAGAAACCCTCCGATCAACGCCCGCCCAGCACTACAGACAGACGAAGATCGGCATCTCCATGCGCGCCAGGCGCTGGACCCGCGAGGTGGCGCGGGAGCTTGAAGAAGACATCAAGCTCGGAGCCGAAGGGGATCTCAATGCGGCCGCGCCTTACATAGCAATCTTCCCACCGCCGCGCTCTCTGTCGCCAGTGGTCACCGCCGCTCTCTCTGTCGCCTGCGCCCAGCTCCTAGCTACCAACAGTAGTCACCGTCGCTCTCTCTGTCGCCCGCGCCCAGCTCCCCAGCCTAGCTGATTGTTGCTCACCGTTGCGAGCTCCGCGGACGCGCGCCGCCGCTTATATCGCACACCCGCAACAGCTCTCTGCTCAACGGCTCTTTGCTGGGTCCCACAAGCCACGAGAGCAACGGTCTGATCATGCAGCCACTAGTAGAAAAAGGGTCATACGTGAAGCCCAATAGTGCCGGTTTGAATTTCAGCCAGCACTAATGTGTACAATAGCACCGGTTCGTGGCGGCGATCAATAGCACCGGTTCGTGGCGAACCTTTAGTACCGGTTCATGCCACGAACCGGTACTAAAGGGGGTGTGTCAGCCTGCGGTCAGGCTATGGCCCCACCGTCACTATTTAGTGCCAGTTCGTACCACGAACCGATACTAATGAGGTTATGTCAAGCTGCTTTTAGTCCCACCTCGCTCCCCTAACAAGCCTTTTACCACCTTAAATATGTTATTTCTCAAACTATCACAAGCACTTGGTCTTCATTGAACTCTATGTGTAGAATTTGTGGCCGCAATATGAGTCTTCATCGGTTTATAAATCGTTGATGACTCATATTGACAATTCAGATTGTACACACAAAGATCATTGATGATCAGAGTATTTTTTATAAGATCATATTGACAGTTTAGACTCTAAAGAAATATAAGATCGTGATGTAAATGCTCTTATATTTTTTGCGTTCAGATGCACCATTCAAAGCGGCGCCATCAACTTTCAACCATTTTGCCTTCATTTGCTATTTTTCATGCATTCACCGATTTGTTTTGAGAACTAAATGACCTGAAAATTGAAAAGCGCTACAAATGAACTCTGAAAAAGTTGAAACTTGGCATGGTATCATCATTTCACCCACATAGATTGTTCAAAAAAGTAGAAAGGTTACGGCAAAAACTGGATGCACTTCGTTTACAAACTGGACAATCTCTTTCGAAGTATTCAGGTTTCTGACGAAATTAAACTCATCTATTACAAAGGCATTTCATTTTTTTAAACTTATTACAACTCCAGACTTTTTGTGCATTCAGTATGCACCATTCAAAGCGACGCCATCAAATTTCAACCATTTCTGCCTTCATTTGCTATTTTTCATGCATTCAATGATTTGTTTTGAGAACTAAATGACCTGGAAATTGAAAAGCACTACAAATGAACTCTGAAAAAGTTGAAACTTGGCATGGTATCATCATTTCACCCACATAGATTGTTCAAAAAAGTAGAGAGGGTTACGGCAAAAAATGGATGCACTTCGTTTACAAACTGGACAATCTCTTTCGAAGTACTCAGGTTTCTGACGAAATTAAACTCATCTGTTACAAAGGCATTTCATTTTTTTAAACTTATTACAACTCCAGACTTTTTGTGCATTCAGTATGCATCATTCAAAGTGACGCCATCAACTTTCAACCATTTCTGCCTTCATTTGATATTTTTCATGCATTTAATGATTTGTTTTGAGCTAAATGACACTAATTAAATTTTGTGCAAGCAGCGCACCACCTTTAGTACCGGTTGGTGGCTCCAACCGGTACTAAAGGGTAAGCTGTTTTTTAGTCCCACCTCGCCAAGAGAGAGGGAGTAGGAGCGGTTTATAAGCCCTGGGTGCAGAGACGATGAAGAAGAGGCTCAATGCTCACGTTGCTTAGCTTCAAGCCTTTAGGAATATGGTAGATTGCACGAGCTACGCAAAGTGCAGTTTACTATTCCAAAAGGCTTGATGCAAATTAACTAGCATTGCACCTCTTTTTATTTTAATAACTTATTACAACTCGGACTTCTTCTGTTATGGCAAAAGGAAGGAGGAGAAGAAGAAGAAGGAGGAGGAGGAGAAGAAGAAGAAGAAGAGGAAGAAGAAGAAGAAGAGGAGGAAGAAGGAGAAGAAGGAGAAGAGGAAGAAGAAGGAGAAGAAGAAGAAGAAGAAGAAGAAGAAGAAGAAGAGGAGGAGAAGAAGGAGGAGGAAGAAGAAGGAGAAGAAGAAGAAGAAGAAGAGGAAGAAGAAGGAGAAGAAGAAGAAGGAGAAGGAGAAGGAGAAGGAGAAGAAGAATAAGAAGAGGAAGAGGAAGAAGAAGAAGGAGGAGAAGGAGAAGGAGAAGGAGAAGAAGAATAAGAAGAGGAAGAGGAAGAAGAAGAAGAAGGAGGAGAAGGAGAAGGAGAAGGAGAAGAAGAATAAGAAGAGGAAGAGGAAGAAGAAGAAGAAGAAGAAGAAGAAGAAAATAAACCAGAAAAGAAATAACTATATAAAAAAATTACTCAAAAATAAATAGAAGAAAATAAATAATGCAGAAAAGAAAAAACTAATATAAAGCAAAAATATTCACAAAGAAACTAAATACGGCAAAAAAACTACTCGAAATAAATAGAAGAAAAAAATAAAGCGAAAAAGAAATAACTATATAAAAAATTACTCAAAAATAAATAGAAGAAAATAAATAATGCAGAAAAGAAAAAACTAATATAAAGCGAAAATATTCACAAAGAAACTAAATACGGCAAAAAACTACTCAGAAATAAATAGAAGAAAAAATAAAGCAGAAAATAAATAACTATATAAAAAATTACTCAAAAATAAATAGAAGAAAATAAATAATGCGGAAAAGAAAAAAAATTAAAAAAATGTTGGGGCGCTTCTCGGTGAGCCTACCAGTCCTAGGGTGTGCAAAATGCAGGCCCAGAAGGGCCAGGAGGCTCACCGGGCAGCATATTTAGTTAGGCCCGAAGCACGCTATATAGAGGAGTTCGAAAGGGCAGCCGCGGTTGGGTTTATAAACCAGTGCGGCTGCCCTTCGCTCGGCGAGGTGGGACTAAACATAGCGCACCGCGGATGGCAGCGCACGGCCTTTAGTACCGGTTGGTGGCACAAACCGGTACTAAAAGGGGGGGCCTTTAGTACCGGTTGGAGCCACCAACCGGTACTAAAAGGCCTCGTTTCCCGCCGCTTGGGCTGGCCAAAATTGGCCTTTAGTACCGGTTCGTGGCTCCAACTGGTATTAAAGGCTCCCCCTATATATATGGCACTTACGAAAAATCAGTTATCGTCGCCACTTCGTTCCACGTTTCTCGCGTGAAAGAGTCTCTCGCTCGATCTCGTCGATGCCGCCGCGCGCCGTGCGTCGCCGCTTCGCCGCCGCGCCGTCGTCGTCGTCGTCGCTGCCTTCGCCGCCGCCGTCGTCGTCGCCGTCCCCGCCGTCGTCGTCGTCGCCACATATCCCGCCCGCCGCTCGTCGTCGTCGCTGCCCCGCGCCGCCGTCGTCGCCGCCCGACCTGCCGCCGCCGCGTCGTCGCCGCCGCCCGCCGCCGTCGTCGCCGCCCGCCGCCCGTCGTCGTCGCTGCCCAGCACACCAGTCGCGCCCTATATACGTACACACGCATACGTATACACACATACACACACACACACACACACACATACACACACACGTATATACACACACACACATATTTTTTTACTTATTTTCTGTTTTCTATATATAATATGTTTAGATGAATTAGAACTATCTAGTTTATTTTTAGTAAATATAATGCTTTTAGTTGAACTAGTTGAATTAATATATAGATCAACTGGTTTATTTTTGAAGATGCTTAATTAGTTGAACTTGTTGAATTAATATATAGAACTAGTTTATTTTAGAAGATGCTTAATTAGTTGAACTTGTTGAATTAATATATAGAACTAGTTTATTTTTAGTAAATGCTTAATTAGTTGAACTAGTTGAATTAATATAACTAGTTTATTTTTAGTAAATGCTTAGTTGAACTAGTTGAATTAATAGATTTTTCTGTTAATAGATTTTTTTCTGTTAATAGATTTTTTTCTGTTAATAGATTTTTTGGTGATATTATTATTGAATATGCATGTTTGGTGATATTATTGTTAATAGATTTTTTGGGTGATATTTAGATTGTGTAATTAATTTTGTTCATAGAATTTTAATGGTTTTTGTTCATAGTATTTAGAAAAAGGAAAAAAAAGAAGAAGTAGTTTATATATAGTTGAACTAGCTAGTTGATTTAATAAACTAATTTATTTAACTATATATAGAAGTAGTTTGTTTTTAGTAAGTACTACTTATTTATTTATAGTAAGTGCTTAGTAGTTGAACTAGATAGTTGACTTAATTAATAAAACTAAATTATGAGCGTAGGCGAAATGTCGTACTCATCGGACGACGATAACCGACCGAAGTGCGATCGGTGCCACGACGACCGAGGTATCTGCGACAGGTTCATTGAGCTGGGCGAAGATCGGCGCTTCAGCATTAAGCTCGAGGAGACCTGCGATGTTCATACGGATGCATAGCATTTATAATAGTTTTTTTCATAATTAAGCACGACTTCAACTATTTTAACGTGTATTTTTCATCTTTTCCAATTCGACTAGCTTATCCCATGCTTTGCAAGACGCTATGTCTTGGAGAGGATGGGTTTTGAAGACCATGAAAATTTTGAAACCAAAAAAATTATCCTAAGTACCGAACATGGTGTGGATTTTCAAGTAAAGCTGTACAATGCTCAGAGTGTAACCCATTTTGGTTGCAAAAATTGGGATGCATTTTGCAAGATGTATGGTCTTGATGAGGGTATGCTTGTCACCATGGATCTTGGTGATCCTACAATCGAGCAAGAGACACATTCGATTTGGGTCTTTATGGATACACCTCCAGTTCTTCCCTCATGTGAGCTAAACATAGTTATTAAGTAATTTATATTGTTTATTTCAAAATATAATGTTGACAACTTATCTTCATTGACAGCTTATTTTCATTCTTCAAAGAATGTGCGGAAGATGGTAGACAGAATGTACAACACTGAAGGCTCCGAATTAACTTATCAGGAGAAAAATCATCTGGTCGGATTTTGTACTGATCTTGAGAATTACAATATCTACAATCAAACTCCTCAACATTATGGTCAATACGTGCCACTAGTGCACGTGTTGAACTACGGTAACTACCATGGAGATACCCTGGTAAGATTATTTTTTACTATTACAACATCCGTGCATCTTTTTGCACACTCCTAAACTAGTACATCATTGCTAACTACAAAGTTATTATTATGTTTTTCAACAGATAATCCCGAATGATTGTGTGCCTCATCTGATGTATACGCGTGGTAGCCTTTATGTTTTGAACATACGACCAGGTCGTCCTACGAATCTCAACTGTCCATACCGGGTTTCTAAAAGAAGTGGAGACATAACAATCAAAGAATGGAAAAATGTATGGACAGTCGTAAGGAGCTTCTTGGAAGCAATAAGCAGCGAAAGGCAAGAATTGGAGACAGGATGATCGCCATTCTTCATAATGGAGAGTCAGGGTGTATATTGTTTTATGCTATTTTACCTTAAGGGTGTTTAGGTCCTACCTGATACTGATGATCATGTGCTAAGAACAATTATGTAGGGTTGGGTTCGATGACTATATATGAAGATGATGATCGTATGACTTATTATTAATAACGAGTAGAAGTTGTATGATGATGCATGATTAGTAGGATTTGTTATTATATATATATATATATATATATATATATATATATATATATATATATATATATATATATATATATATATGATGATGTAATGATGCAAAAGCATGCATGAGCATGTTATATCTGTGGGTGCAATGAACATAGCAGCAACATTGATAAACAAAGCATGCATGATGTATATATGATGCATAACGTGTACAATGTGTAGTATCGTAAAATACCAGCAAACGAAAAAGAATTAAAATGGAAACACAAAATAAAATGGAAAAGAAATCATAAAACTAAAAACCCACCAAACCTTATAGTACCGGTTGGTGTTACCAACCGGTACTAAAGGGCTCGAACCCGGAGCTGGCTCGTGCCACGTGGTTGCCCTTTAGCACCGGTTCGTCTTGAACCGGTACTAAAGGGGGGCCTTTAGTGACCACAAATTAGTGCGGTTATGTAACCGCACTATAGGGCCTTACGAACCGGTGCTATTGCCCGGTTCTGCACTAGTGAGCGCGTCTCTGCCGCCTGGTCCCACCTGTAAGGGCCGAGTCAAAACGTTGACCTGACGGAGGGCGGTGTTCACGGAATGAGTCTGTGCGGACAGACTAGGGGCAAAACTGAGCACGATCCACAATTGGGGGCAAAACTGAGCACAAAAATACCACTGAGGGCAAAAGGATAATTAACCCTTAAAAAAAGAGTCCAACACATAAACACAAACCTTATTACAATAAAAAATAGAGAATGTGCATGAATATGCAAATACATAAGCACAAGGACACGTATTACCTTCCCAAATGATAAGTATCACACGTGTGGCACGAAGCAATATGCATGGTCCAAATACTCTCGTTACCATCCATTTTGCCACATCAAACAGATACCATCAGCGGAACCTTTTTAGTTTTTTGGACTTAAATATATTTTATCTCTTAAATAAAAAATCTGATTAAAAACCTGTTTTCATCATTAAATCCGTCTCGAGGAGATCTTCAAAACTAGATCCCACATTGATATGTTTCGACTACTTTTTCGGGGCAACGTTGCCATGATGTTGCACTGAAGTTGCCATAGTGTTTACACTAAAGTTGCTATGATAAGTTTCATCTATTTTTTTTCTTCTAGATTTAAAGCTACCATTGTATGTCAACCAATTTTCATGGCAAATTTTACTAATTGACCATGACAATTGTTAGTAATTAACCATGGTAAATTTAATTCATGGATCATGACATTTTTTTAGTAATTCATCATGGCAATTTTAATTTACAGATCATGGCAATATTAGTATTTTGACCATGGAAATTCTAGTATTTTGATTATGAAAATTATCTTTTATATGAGCCATGGCAAATTTTAGTGCATGTATCATGGCAAATTTAAGTAATTCACCATGGCAATTTTAGTTCTGGTTAATGGCAAATTTGAGTCATTGACAATGCATTTTTAAAGTGACTGATGACGGAATTCTTTTTAATTATGAACCATGACGAAATTCTTTCATGGATCATGGAAAATTTTAGTAATTCATCAAGGCAAGTTTAGTTTCTTAATTCCCTTTATTATAACATATCAAAATTTAATTTAAACGTGCAAGAAAAAGTTGTTGAAACATATCATGGCAAATTTAGTGTAAACACCATAGCAATTTATGTGCAATAGACATGGCAACATTTGACCGCCAAAACATATTGTCGAAACATATCGATATGAGATCTAGTTTCGGAAGTCCTTGTCGTAGCGTGTTTAATGGTGAAAATGGATTTTCAATCGTATTTTTTATTTAAGAGATAAAACATTTTAAAATTTGAAAAACCCAAAAGATTCTGGCTGACATCATCAGGTTTTGTCCTTGTTTACATGCATGTTAAATTTGTTGGTTGTGTAAATCAATAAATAATAAATACAACTCTTATTATGTGGACAAGCAGTACTACTACTCTATTTTATAAATTCATATGTGAGGCCAATTTCATTGCGATATATAAAGAACACATTTTTGTTAGGTGGATAGAAAATACACGTCTTTTTATCTAAATATAAAATTTGGAATTAATAACGAGAAGTTGATTTATCAAGGAAATCCAAAAGGTAAGGAGGTGAGTTCTGACACAATGACTAAAAAGAATTGGGCTTCAAATAAAATTTGCCACCCATCTACTAATGACAGTTCTGAGATGGAACAATCAATGGAGGATGCCCATAACCGAAGAAGATTCAGATTCCCATGGCCACATAGGAAAAGTGGCAGAAATGCTTTGGAGACATATGATGTTAGGATAAGGCATATTTAGTCAATGATGGGATTGAGAATGACGAGCACATGGGCGGTCGATAGCGTAGGCATATGAAAATTATTAACAAAATATTAGTGGGAAAGTGGACATTGTTTGACAACGAGTGTAAGATCGAACATGGAGATCAGTGTGTCTTTCTGAAGCAAAAAATATTGACAAATCTTACTGTTGAATAATATCATGTTTACGCAAAACATATTTTTCGGTATAACATAAGCTATATCGTGACTGGCATATAAAATTCCACAATACCGTTGAGCATAATCCAACAACAATTAACAATAGATGACTGGCAAAGAAAATGATACCAACTATATATGATAACATGTAATACATCTAGCCACCCTAATGCGTGGGCCATCCCGCTAGTTACATTGTAAAGAAACATGCATTACAATCTTTAATCAAATAAAAAATTAATGAATCAAATAAACAAATCTTGTGGTGTATTCCTAGAATTGAGCTTGAATATGGTCTACCATCTTCTTGTCCACCTGGAAGGCTTTGGTAAGTATATCATCTGAGATGGATGGATTTGATCCAAACACCGTATTTGCTATGGTGATCACTCCGGGGTTTTTGCTACTCAGCGCCGCAATGGCTATCGCCTTGCTAGTTCCATAGTTGAACTGAAAGTGAATCAGCCCTTGTGGAAAGACAAACACATCCCCTTTGTTCAGAACTTTTGAGAACAGCTTGTTCTCAGGGTTCGAGGTCACGAAACCAACATAGAGCGAACCTTCTAGCACAGTCAGGATCTCACTTGCACGGGGGTGGATATGCGGTGGGTTTTGACCATGGGGTGCATAATCAACACGAGCAAGGGAGATGCCCAAAGTGTTCAACCCAGCAATCTGCGCGACGTTAACTGCGGTCACAGAAGAGCCTTGCTTGTTGCTCGTGTTCCCGGCCATGTGAAGCCCCGAGAAGAAGAAGTCTTCTACCAAGGCAGTCTTTGGGTCTTTGCATGCAAATCCATTCACGAAAACTGCACATACATACACAGTTTTTGAACAGTTAACAACTACATATTGGCACAAATAAGTAACCTAGACGTTTCAGTGTAGTGATGCGCGCATGTGTGATTATACATACCTTGGGATGTCCTGTCAGCGACGCAGAAATCCTGAAGCTGGCCTGGGTCGGAGGCAAGAGCACGAGAAGCCGACATGGCCAGAAGGGCAAGGAGGAAGAACTTTGAGGCCATTTGGATGCCCAACGCTAATGCTCACTGGATTAAGTGCCTTCTGTCGAGTAGACAAAGAGCTGTGCAGACTAGTTCTTCTGAGTTGTGAACTTGTGATGCTTCGAAGGGTTGAAGAAGACCAGTATATATATGGAAAGGGAACTTGGAAGAGGTTTTTTGTTTGTTCTGTTGGGGCGCATGTGGATATCAAGGAAATGGTCTTCACCAATTCCCACCTGAGTAACAAGGAACGCGTGTTTCCTGGTAGTGGCAGGCCTGCCTGCAACGGCCAACTAATCATAGTTGTGTATTCATGGTTTGAACAAGTCCTGTTCATACTTGTACTAGCTCTCTTGTCTCACCAGATGGAGCTAGCGATGATGCCATCAAACATATTGGTATGGGGAGTGCTCCCATGCATACGCACCCCACCCCCCCTGAAAAACCATTTTTTTGAACATCAAAAGGTAATTTTCGTGTTATAGGCTGATTATAGCTAAGACTAATCACAATTAGATAGCTGATTGATCTTTTCCTTTTGGCCCTAACCTGCACACCTAGGCCTACAGTCCATATCTTAAATGCTTCGACCCGATATCTCTATGCTATGATTCCTTCTGATTCTCTTGCTGCAAGAGCCACGACAGCTGCGGGCCTGCCACACGGCCTGCGCCCAGCGGACATGCTCACTAAATTTGTTCAAGCTCTTGTATTTGTTTAGATTCCGATGTCCCTAAGTTTTTTGAACGAACTCGTGTTTCACAAGAAAAATTGTCACTAGGGTAGGGTGCTCTGATATTTTATATAAGAGATAAATAGAGTTGGCCCGGTTCATATGGTAAACTGGACCGAAAATCACACCAAGGCTTAATTGATTATTAAGGGACAATCAAGCTAAAACCCCAGCTACAAGCACACGAAAGGACATAGCTAGCCAACCTGACCTATCTTGACCTCCACCGCCTACATGCCCTCTGTCGTGGAGAGAAGTGAGCGGGATCTTCGGAGATGCTTCCAAGAAGGAAAAGTGATGCATGTGGGTGTCGTCGTCGCTGGTATCGACCCCATGTCTATCACTAAGACTTTCAGGTAAAACTGCCCACGACCCCAGTCCTCCCGTCGAAATAGGGGTGTGGTCTGGCCACGCCAATAGCCACGGCGACAACTTAAGAAACGACCAACTTAACCATGGCCTAGTGGGAAGGACGAATCCTTCGACGACTATTCCAAAGGGAGATGGCATCACTGCGACATCATCGCATGTGCCCATCCGTTCCCATCAAAAACAAGGCTTTCACCCATAGGCATGTGCCCATCCACCTAACTTAACACTTGGGTAGGGGCCCTGTCATTGCCAACCGAGAGCAAGTTGCAGCCCACATCACATCGACAATGACAAACCATGGCCCTCGAATCAGAGAGCATGCTGATTAAGATAGAACATCACACCATGGAGACAAGACCTCGCTGATGCAAAAAACGACCACCACACGGGGCCGAACCTCGGTAACAACAAACCAACGAGTGGCCAACCCGCGACCAACCACAATACCAACGTTCACTAGCCTACCGCGATACGAGGAACATTAATAGGAGGGAGGGTCAACCGGTAGCTGTCTTGACAATCATTGCAACACCGCCACCAAGCATTGGAATGGCTCCGACCGTGCCACCACCATATGTGCCAGCAACAGACCCGAACGGCCTGCCAGAGCACAACTAGCACCGCAATGGCAAGCGCCTCCTGTGACCAAATCAAGAGGAGCGACGCACAACCGCAATAAGGTGGTAGAGTGGACCGGTGCCACGCCACCCACTTGGACCGGCAACAAACCCTCACCAGCTCAGGTCATGCCCGCACCGGCTCAGATAAGATACGCACCAACATAGATCAATATAAACTTGCTAAAATCATCCATACAACTTACATAATATGCATGTATGCCAAGAGAGATACAAGCCGCCCCCACACACTGGAGAACACAAGCTCAAGAGGGGTCATAGACACAATACTAGACACCGGGTAAGGTAATTGGTGACTCTTGGCCTTTTTTGTAGAATCACACACTCGGTCGATGTCTAGCTCGCCATGAAAGGGTAGCTTATTATTCCTCACTTGTTGACCAATATAAAAAGATGGATGACCATTACGTTTGTGCCACCGTTTTGAAGTTAGTTTGGCTTTCACTGAAAGCCCACTTATTGGACGCCCTATATGGAATCAAGGGGTAGTGACCTCCTTCACATCTTCCTTGATGTCTTATTCTCCTTGTTGCCTGATCCTTGATCAAAAAGTATATTTGAGGCAAAATTCAAGATAAGCCTTCTTATCACTACGAATGCAGTTAATGGAAAGAAGATTCTTAGAAGTACTAGGAACATGTAATATGTTTTGTAGATGAAGTTTTCAATGAGGGATTTTATAACCGAAATGACCAATGTAATAAATGTTCATACCTAATCCATTCATGGTGTGCACTTGGTCGTGTTCACGATACCGATCACCATGGTGAGCTTCTCAAGATCACTGATGACATGGTTAGTGGCACCACTATTTGTGTATCAATTTGTGTCAATGGCGCAGATGTGTTGGAGGAGCCAACCACCCTTTCTTGCTGGTATTTGGTCATCGTAGCAGTACCAAGTTTTGAGTACATTATGCCATGGCTTAGTAAAGATCTGACCTAGAGGTATAAGTCAGTTGCTCTGAGTACCATTTCCATGGTGGCCGAATCGCACATGTCTATTGGTGTTGCTGAAGGGGCACGCGCCGCCACAGTTGGCACGTCCTCCACCTCGTTTTAGTGGTGTGCCACACCTGCGTCCGCTTGCACCTGTGTTGACTGAGGATTTGAAGCTGCCCCACATATCAATTTGTGGAGGAGCTCGGTGCGTTTACCAAAGTTGGCCATCTGCGAGTAACAATCGTCAATAGCAATGACGTCAATGTGAGCGTCAAGAGTAGATACAAATGGGTAGTACGACATTCAACACCCTACTACATCTCCCTCCAACTTGCTTTCCCTCTTTCTCCTACAAGTGGTTAATGATATAGTAGTACAAAGATACATGTTCAAGTACGTGGATTTTCTCAAAAAGAAAAACTTACTGAAATTTCAAGGAACGAGGATCTCAAGGGAACAAGGATACTGATGTTGGGGAACATAGTAATTTCAAAAAATTTCCTACGCACACGCAAGATCATGGTGATGGCATAGCAACGAGAGGGGAGAGTGTATGTCCACGTACCCTCGTAGACCGTAAGCGGAAGCGTTAGCACAACGCGGTTGATATAGTCGTACGTCTTCAAGATCCGACCGATCCAAGCACCGAACGTACGGAGCCTCCGAGTTCAGCACACGTTCAGCTCGATGACGATCTCCGGCCTCCGATCCAGCCGAGCTCCGGAGATGAGTTCCTTCAGCACGACGGCGTGGTGACGATGATGATGTTCTACCGGCGCAGGGCTTCGCCTAAACTCCGCGACGATATGACCGAGGTGGAATATGGTGGAAGGGGCACCGCACACGGCTAAGGAACGATCCATAGATCAACTTGTGTGTATTTGGGGTGTCCCCCCGCCCCCGTATATAAAGGAGCAAGGGGGGAGGCCGGCCGGCCACTTTGGGCGCGCCAAGGGAGGAGGAATCCTCCTCCTAGTAGGAGTAGGACTCCTCCTTTCCTACTCCTACTAGGAGGGAAAGAGGGGCGCGCCCCCTCCCTAGTCCACCCGGACCAGAGGGGAGGGGCGCGCCTATGCTGGCCGCCTCTCTCCTTTCCCCTAAGGCCCATAGGCCCAATACTCTCCCCGGGGTTCCGTAACCCCCCAAGACTCCGGTTTTCTCCAAATCACCCGAACTTTTCCGTGTCCGAATATAGTCGTCCAATATATCAATCTTTATGTCTCGACCATTTCGAGACTCCTCGTCATGTCTGTGATCACATCCGGACTCAACAAACTTCGTACATCAAAACATATAAACTCATAATAAAACTGTCATCGTAATGTTAAGCGTATGGACCCTACGGGTTCGAGAACTATGTAGACATGACCTAGAACCATTCTCGGTCAATAACCAATAGCGGGACCTGGATGCCCATATTGGTTCCTACATATTCTACGAAGATCTTTATCGGTCAAACCGCATAACAACATACGTTGTTCCTTTGTCATCGGTATGTTACTTGCCCGAGATTTGATCGTCGGTATCCAATACCTAGTTCAATCTCACATCGGCAAGTCTCTTTACTCGTTCCGTAATACATCATCTCATAACTAACTCATTAGTTACATGCTTGTAAGGCTTAGGTGATGAGTATTACCGAGAGGGCCCAGAGATACCTCTCCGACAATCGGAGTGACAAAACCTAATCTCGAATTATGCCAACCCAACATGTACCTTCGGAAACACCTGTAGAGCACCTTTATAACCACCCAGTTATGTTGTGACGTTTGGTAGCACACAAAGTGTTCTTCCGGTAAACGGGAGTTGCACAATCTCATAGTTGCAGGAACTTTGTATAAGTCATGAAGAAAGCAATAGCAGTATACTTAAACGATCAAGTGCTAGGCTAATGGAATGGGTCATGTCAATCACATCATTCTCCTAATGATGTGATCCCGTTAATCAAATGACAACTCTTTTGTCCATGGCTAGGAAACATAACCATCTTTGATAAACGAGCTAGTCAAGTAGAGGCATACTAGTGACACTATGTTTGTCTATGTATTCACACATGTATTATGTTTCCGGTTTAATACAATTCTAGCATGAATAATAAACATTTATCATGATACAAGGAAATAAACAATAACTTTATTATTGCCTCTAGGGCATATTTCCTTCAACTGAAGGACACTATTTGTTTCAAGAAATAACTAAGGGCTCAACTGTATATCTTACTCAAAGGTTAACCAATTTCTAAAAGCAAGAAACTCACCAAAGATTTCATGGGTATGTTTGCACATGAGGTCAGGATAAGCATTGTTGCCATGAGGAGGCGAAAACCTTGTCAACAAATTCTTGAAACCACGAGTCTATAAGGTGAAGTCTGAGATAATTTCCTTCACCAACAAAGAGTTTCTTTTTCTTTCGAAAAGGGGGTTAAACCCCTGGACGCATCGTACGATACCGATATCCGTCATTGATAAAAATTGTTATCAAAATATCAGAATTATTAAAATAAAGGCTCGACACAACTGGGCGATAACAGGATTACATGGCTCATACATATGGTCTATTACTGGATCACTTTTCAAACCAGTTTAGTGTATCTCATGCTACCGTCTTTCAACGGTTGCACCCAAAGGACATAGCGAGTGATCCTCTACACACTGCAGCAGTGTAGCACGACATACGGATCATTATGTAGCACGGAAGAATAACCTGCATCTTTTTTTGAAAGTTTTGTTATGTTAAACACACAATCATTATGGCAATTTCAAATTTCTCAAAGTAAGACGCACACTGCAGGTATGTGCCTTAATTCTAGGATGTACCAAGCTGGGCGAATTGCCAACATATTGGTTATGCTAGATGCTGGAGGTAGGTTCAAAACTATGTGGATCATATGCCAGGTAAGAGCTACAAAATGGCCATGAGATATAAAGATGAGGAATCAATTCCTCCTTGTCACAAAAACAACACTCTTGCAGCCCTGACATCTACGCTTAGACATGTTATCCTTCATTTGCATCACACCACGGCAAGATACCACATGAATAACATCACGTTTAAACGGACTTTATCCAAATGTTCCATGAATGGAATGATTCCCTAATATTCTAAGATCAACATACATGGGTTTGAGGATGAACACTTCAGAAGAGTGCAACTTCCAGTTGAACACATCACGTTCGTTTGATAAGTTTATCGACATCAACTGCTGAAATAGGTGAAGCCACCCATTGGTACTTCCTAAACACATCCATAATTTTATAGCTTTGATGTTTTAATATCACTACATTGGCATGTTTTATGATTGATCTAAAATAATATATTAATAAAGTGGCCAATACTATTTTCTGCTTTCAATGTTGTTGGTTCCATAAAAACATATATTCTAAGCTCACAAGAAAAATATGGAATTATTTTTTGACCAGAAGAGCACCACAACCAAAGAGCAAAGTTACGGTGGGGCCTAGGAGTCCCAGTGACCCAGGGTTGAAGCACATGGTTTCAATATCCACTTGTCCCCATCTCTGCCACCTCTAACTCGAATATATCCATAGAACTTGTATAAATATATCAAAATTTACCATCACTAGTACTTCACATTCAGAGGCTATCTCATCTGCCATGTTCTAGTACTCTGTCAAAGGTAAATTAATCACCATATTCATGACCACCGATCCCCGTTGCTCCATGATTTTGTGTGAGTAGTTAACCTGCTAAACTATGGATTCATAGAACTAGCAATATGTAATGTCTCCCCCCGTTCTTCAATATGCTCAAATGAGCTACCTAAAATTATTGTGATCCATTTGATTCATTTTAGAGGTGATTATACTAATGCGATGAGTTGTTACTTTATGATCAATTTTTTGTGATGCTTATGTTTGATTTACATATGTATAATCCTCTCCGATTGGTTAGTTATTCATTGCTCAGTTTAGATGAATGATCAGTAATGTGAGTGGTATGCGTTAGTTGGGTTTATTCTTGCAAGTTAACTACCTTGGTGACGGTAAGCGGAGAAGTCTTGTACTATGCTATTGCCACTGAGGATAAAAGATAGTAAATGTTTTGTCTCGGTGATGAGGTAGAAGCTTAGGGGAATATTATCAAATGTATGTCATCTTACTCAAATCAATGCTCTTTTTTATTACTTGACACTCGAAGATCCATTATGGATTTTGGTGTTTGAGTGCAGTATTAGTCATACATGCATGACAGATCTGGTCTATGGATTCATTGACATACTGCCTATATAATATCATCTCATCAGAAATTGTCTATCATCAGTATGTAATATTTTATAGACATATATCTTTATGTCACTCACATGCACCATTGCTTTTGGAAGAGTTCTATTGGCGATCCTATGAACCCGGTTCCATTTTACCTTTCCAACAACTTTATATGCACTTTAATTTTCTGCAATTTATTATTCTATACTTAGATATATAATTTCAACCACACTATATGTTAACTAGTTGTTACAATTACCAAAGCTAGATCCTATTTACAATTGTTGGGGGGGGGGGGACAAGTGGAGTTTTATTGTGTGGTGTGGAGAACAGTGCTTCCACCGATTTATACCTTGGTCATCGAGGGAAACTAGCCTTCTAGCTACAAACCATTCGACATGCATGGGGCCCCAAAACCAAGCTAACTTGTGTGATTCTTTTGGAGCAAACATCCATATATCCTCAGTCAAAACCCGACGAAACTAGATATTCAACGTGCTTTTCCCTTATACTAAAGCAACGAAAACCTCTTCATGTTGTACACTTTTATATATGGAGGGATAGTAAAGAGTTAGAGTTGCACCACTTAGCCATGCATCCTCCCAATTTTTTTTGTTAAATGTCCTTCCCAATAGGGAACAATCCTCTCCGAAAGAAATTTAGTTTGACCCGCATCAATCCTTTCCAAACGGTAGGGTCCAGTGGCTTCGTCAAGGATTGAGACAGGGTCTTAGACTGAATGTTGATATTTGTTTCTTTGCAACTCTTGCTAAAGGCCATCCTTGGCAAAAAAGCTTCGGCATCCATTTATTGAGCAACAATTGTTCTTAATTTCAAAGTTCTCAATACTAAGTCCACCCTGATCATTCATGTGCTTAAGATGTCCTACTTAGGTATCTGATAGTTCCATTTATGCTCGTGCATATTATCATAAGAATCGATATCTAGAAAGGGCAAAGAATAAACTTCATATTAACATATTTAACTAGATCATGCTCCAGAAAGATAATGGTGTCATACACATACGGCAATCCACTAGGTACAGATTCAGGACACTAACTTGAATATCATCCTTAGCCCTAGCTATGAGGACAGCCATCATGTTTGCAAAGTTGTTGAATATAATAGGTGGTAATGGGTCACCTCGCAACAGTCCCTTTTGAATTCAGCAATAATGATTGATGTCAACATTTACCTTCACCACAACACTGCCATTGGAATTTCACCAGACACATAATTCCAGATTGCACTAACTTTGATTTCCCAACCATGAACGATATGCAATGTTGGCAACTCCACTATATCAGTTCATGATCTCCAAACTATCTTGCTTTGATACACTTGTTAGAAATTTCAGGTGCACTTCGATAATTCGAAGATAAGTGGATATAGCAATATGAGGCTTCGATCACCCGACGATAAGCGGCCATAGCAATATGAGCCAGCGGTTTTTTGAGTAAGTTCAGCATGGAACATTATTTTTCGTGTTTATATAGTGACTCGAAAAAGAAGTCCGAGATACCAAAATTCACTCCTGATAGGAGTTGAACCCGGCTCGGCAAGAATATACCACGAAGTCCTTACCACACTAGGCTACACTAATTATTGACAATGACTCGAAATAAATAAAGAAAATACACAACTATAATGGCACTTGCCCCGTAGCAGTTGGGTCAAGTTCCCCCTTTTGAATCGAGATGACTAAGAAAATAGTAATTAGAACAAGTGAGAACATTGTTGTTATTCTTCCATGAAAGCTTGATTAGCATAGCCATACTGTAGAATTACATTCTAAGTAAACACACCAAATAATCTTTTGTTAAAGAACAAACGAATCAAATAAACAAATCACCAGATGTACGTCTCTCTAGAATTGAGCCTGGATATGGTCTACAATTTTCTTGTCCACCTGGAATGCTTTGGCAAGGATATCATCTGAGATGGATGGCTTGGACCCAAACACCGCATTTGCTATGGTGATTACTCCAGGGTTCTTGCTGCTCAGCGCCGCAATGGCTATCGCTTCGTTGGCTCCAATGTTGAACTGAAAGTGAATCAGGCCTTGCGGAAACACAAACACGTCTCCTTTGTTCAGAACTTTTGAGAACAACTTGTTCTCGGGGTTGGAGGTGACAAAACCAACATAGAGCGAGCCTTCCAGCACTGTCAAGATTTCGGTTGCGCGGGGATGGATGTGGAGTGGATTTTGACCATAGGGTGCGTAATCAACACGGGCCAGGGAGATGCCCAAAGTGTTCAAGCCAGCAATCTGCGCAACATTAACTGCGGCCACAGTGGAGCCTTGCTTGTTGCTCGTGTTCCCGGCCATGTGAAGGCCAGAGAAATAGAAGTCTTGTACCATGGCAGTCTTTGGGTCTTTGCATGCAAATCCGTTGACGAAAACTGCACATATACATATACAGATTTTCAAGAGTTAGCGACTACACATTGGCACCAATAAGTAACTTGAACATTTCACCGCAGGCATGCATGCATGCTAATGTGTTTGCTTATACATACCTTGGGATGTTCTGTCAGCGACACAGAAATCCTGGAGTTGGCCTGGGTGTCGGAGGCAAGAGCACGAGAAGTGGACAGAGCAAATAGGGCAAGGAGGAAGAACTGTGCTGCCATTTGGATACCAATGTTGATTATCCGAAAATCAGGTGTGTTTGATCAAGTAGAGAGAGAGAGAGAACGAATTATTGTGCTACGTACTGCTTGTGGCTTCGAAGGGTTGGAGACCGGGTTATATAGGCATGGAAGAGGTAGCTTTTCTGTTGGGACGTTAACGCATGTGGCTACGAAGAAAATCTTCTTATATCTAATTTATAATAAGGGAGTAAGAAGGAAAAAGTCTAAAGCGTGTTCCTAGCAGGCGGCAGGCCTGCTTTCGACGGCTAACTAATTGATCCCACTCCCGTCTATATTGTATGCGGTTTGAACAAGTCGTGCTCGTATTTGTACTATCTCTCTTGTATCACCAGATGGAATTGGCTTCAACCTATTACTATGAGTGCTCCCATGCGTACAGCACCCCCTGAAAAGCTTTTTAATTTTTTTTCATCCTCAGGTTGATTAGCTAAGGATAATCTGAATTAGATGGCTGACTGATTTGTCCCTAACCTGCATACCTATCCATCTGATGGCCTAAAGTTTAGATATAAAAAGTTTGAACCGGTCTCTCTATGCTATGATTCCTTCTCCTACTGTCAGAACCACGGGCTCTGCCAAATGGCAGGCGCACGTGCTCCGTAAATTTGTTCAAGCTCCTGTTTTTATCAAGATTTTCATGTCCCAAACTTTTAGGAACAATATAACAATTCCATTGGTCATTTATATTCTTTTTTTCTCCTTTTGTGCGAATATTCTTTCTTTGTTTCTTTGTTTCTCCTTTTCTTTCTTCTACTAGCTAGTAGTTGGAGGATACAGTAGAAAGATACCTTACATTGTTTTTTACTTTAGTTTATCTGAAGTAGAATTTTTGAATCATTATAAAATCTGTATCAAACCCTTAATATCTGTTGAGTTCAAACTTAAGAAAGATAATGAAATTGGTTCATGCAATTTTCTCAACATGCTAGAGATATACGATCCTTGTAAGTTTGTGCTCCAAGTATTTTACTTGGGATTCCAGTTTGAGAATCTTTAGCTGAAATAATTTGTCCGAGTATATCGCAATCTAAGCACTAATAATCTACATTGTCTAAAAAAATTACTTTTCAATTGGGGAACGAAGATTGGGAATATGCCGCCCATAATTTTCGGTAAATGTGGTGTTATCTCTGTGTCAAGCGAGATAAATCTAAGTTCATTTCATACTCTGTCAAATTTTGGGGCCAGAGGTATTGCTGCAACCGGAGGTAGAGGCTGCTGAGTAAATAGGCAATTTCTCGATTAAATTAATCCACGAGTAAATCACTAGCATGGCATGGACTAAGTTGATGATGTACTGACTTTGATCTAAATATGCGCGTACTAAGCAAACAGTAGACAAATCTACGCATACTGCTAGTACTGCTAATATGAAAGTAATCAGGAGCGGGATAAACGAGTTATACTCTCCAGTAGGCCATGCAGAGGCCGCGGCTTTGGTGGCAGCAGCGGCGTCCTCGGCGGCCTTCTTGTCGGCCTCGGTCTTCACGGCGGCGGCACGTTCGGCGTCGCTTGACATGGTGATGACGGAGACGGCGCGGACGTAGAGGAAGTAGTGGATCGGAGGCGAGCAGTCGCGTAGTCGCTTCCCAAAAACCTATTTGCCTCTCTCCCGTACAGGAAAGAGAGACGGAGTTTCGGAGACCTGCTCTCCCGTCAACCGTGTACGCGGTGAACGGGATGGAATCGCCGGCGGCAGCAGCAGCGGAGGAACGACGTGGTCGTGGAGGCGGAGATGCGTTCTGTTTTTCGCGGCGGCTAGGGTTGGCAGCGCCCACATATATATGCGGCGTCACAGGGAGAGACGTGGGCTGAACCCACGTCCTGTCG
Organism: Aegilops speltoides; assembly: GCA_021437245.1. Lineage (NCBI taxonomy): Eukaryota > Viridiplantae > Streptophyta > Magnoliopsida > Poales > Poaceae > Aegilops > Aegilops speltoides. Next base: position 39,186,842 of record CM038141.1, read on the forward strand.
GTAGCCCACGATCCGACGCCTCGGATCGTGGCCCTACTGTCAAAGACTCTCCGCTCTGACCGCAAAAGAAGCGATATGAGCGAGCTCGGCTCGCTCAATCCCGCAACCCGTCGTGACGAGGCGTGGCGTGGCGAGGCGAAGCGGAGGAGGAGGAGTGCGCGAGGCCTCTTCTCTTCTCAAGCTCCAATAGCATGTAGAAGAGCCACCCTTATAAACCACTCCAACTTTCCTTCCACTAGCATGGTGGGACTAAACTTCCCACCACATTGTCATGCCACCTACATGGGCCCTTAGAGATCAAATCTGAATTGTCATATGGGCTCTAGGCCCATCTCACATTTCAACAATCCCCACCAGATCTCGGGGCCCACTTTGTCCTTTGTTCCAAATGCTGTTTTGATATACTAGTGTTTCAAAGAAGACCTGTTAAGGTTGAGCTTCACCTAGAGCAAGTAGCTACATTCCTTCACAACCAACAATGGACTATGCCTTGAATTGTCGGGCTTAGGCGTAAAGAAGTTTCACCACATGTCTTACTAGTACTGGGCTGCAAGGCTGACCCCTCGGTGGAGCATATAACTCACACTCTGGCCTATTCATGAGCTTACTAGAGATCACCCCAATCTCATAGACTGTGACTAGCAATCAAGGCTCACATAGGTGTGTTCCTCCAAAGATCGCTCAGAGGATAGCATCTTGCTTATACATATAAGCCTTGGAACACATTAAGACAAGAGTCATCCTTCCATACAGTTTCGAGAGTATTGCATCTCCAACGGAGTGGGTTCATAAATTTACTCTCCTCGGTTCACCACCGGGTTTGTTTTCCTGTGTCCTACTTCACGGGATCTCCGATCACATAGGTTGGGTTACCACCATGGCAACTCATGTGGGTCTCATATCCATCTCCCTCGATGCACTATCTATCACTACACATGATAGCCCTTTCAGAAGGGATCTGCCAGATTCTTAGCCGATGGACATAGTCCAGCGCTATCACTCCGGAGTTTCTTAATTTTCTGACAGCCTTTAATCTCATTCTTATGTGTTTGTTGGACTTCATGTTGTCCTTTGAACTCTTCACCTTGGTGATGACAGTCTGATTATCACAGTTCATAAGGATAGCAGGAACCGGTTTATCAACCAGTGGCAAGTCCATCAAAAGATCTCGAAGCCATCCTGCTTCAACACCAGAAGTGTCTAATGCTGTTAATTCTGCTTCCATTGTCGATCTCGTTAAGATCGTTTGCTTGCAAGACTTCCAGGAAACGGCGCCACCTCCAAGAGTAAACATATACCCAGTTGTGGCCTTCATCTCATCAGCACCAGAGATCCAATTCGCATCACTATACCCTTCAAGTACCAACGGGTCTCCGGTATAGTGAAGTCCATAATTCATAGTACCTTTCAGATAGCGCATAACTCTTTCAACAGCATGCCAATGTACATCACCCGGTTTGAAACAAACCGCTCGCTTTGCTCACAGCAACGCGATGTCGCCTCGTTATGCTCGCTAGGTACATCAGTGAACCAATGATTTAAGAGTATCTCAATTGATCGTTAGCCATGCCTTTGGACTTTCGAATCAACACGCTAGGATCATATGGTGTTTGAGATGATGTGCAGTCCGAATATCCAAAGCGACTCAACACCTTCTCAACATAATGGGATTGCGTATGTGATCCCACCTCATTATCTCTCAAGAGCTTGATGTTCAAGATAACATCAGCCACACCAAGATCCTTCATCTCAAAGTTCGAGACGAAACGACTTAACCTCCTCAATGACTTTGAGGTTGGTTCCAATATCGATATGTCATCAACATACAAGCACAAGATAACTCCTTCGCCCCCACCATGGCGATAGTATACACATTTGTCGCCTTCATTGACAACGGCCAACAGATGTCGAGTTGTATTAAACTTATCATGCCATTGCTTAGGTGCTTGCTTGAGCCATATAAAGATTTCAACAACCTACACACCTTTCTTTCCTGACCATCTATCACAAAGCCATCTGGCTGTTGCATGTAGATTTCCTCATTTAGCTCTCCATTCGTAAAAGCCGCCTTAACATCCATTTGATGGACGAGAAGACCATGTGAGGCCGCCAACGAGAGTAATACTCGAATGGTGGTCACCTAGCCACAGTGAATAAGTATCAAAGAAATCTTCCTCTTCTTTCGGTCATAGCCCTTGGCCACAAGCCTAGCCTTGTACTTTTCAATCGTACCATCGGGCCTAAACTTTTTCTTGAACACCCACTTACATCCCAGTGGTTTGCAACCATAGGGACGGTCGGTGATCTCCCATGTCCCGTTAGCCATGATGGAATCCATCTCGCTACGGACCGCATCCTTCCAGTAGTCAGCTTCTGGAGAGGCATACGCTTCTGAAATAGAAGTGGGAGTATCATCCACGAGGTACACGAAGAAATCATCACCAAAGGTCTTTGCAGTCCTTTGTCTCTTGCCCCTACCAAGGGTTTCCTCGTCATCCTCCTCAAGATTTTCATCATGTGTTTGTTCATAATATTCCATAGAGATGGCAGGTTCAGGAGTCTCCTCAGATTCCTGTCTAGAAGTGCTTTGCATATCTCTCATAGGAAAAATATCCTCGAAGAATGTAGCATCCTTAGACTCCATAATTGTGCCGACCTTTTGGTCAGGTACCTCAGATTTCACTACTAGAAATCTATAGCCAACGCTGTTCTTTATGTAGCCCAAATTAACGCATCCACGCCTTGGGTCCAAGCTTACGCTTTTGGGGATCGGCACGTTGACTTTCGCCAAACAGCCCCAAGTGCGCAAGCACGAGAGTGTCGCCCTTCTCTTTTCCCATTTCTCATAGGGAGTGATCTCATTATCCTTTGTCGGAGCTTTATTCAGACATGACATGCCGTCAATATAGCCTCCCCACCATGCCTTGGATAAACCCGATGTATCTAACATGGCGTTAACCAAATCAGTTAGAGTACGGTTTTTCCGCTCGGCAACCCCATTTGACTGGGTGAATAGGAGGCGTCCTCTCATGAATAATGCCATGTTCAATGTATGAGTCAAACTCACTCGAGAAGTACTCTCCACCACGGTCCGACCGACTCGTTTAATTTTCTTTTCAAGTTGATTCTCAACTTCGCCTTATAGATTTTAAAGTAGTGTAGAGCCTCATCCTTAGTATTTAACAAATAAACATAGCAATATCTAGTGGAATCATCTATCAATGTCATGAAGTATCTCTTTCCACCTTTAGTCAACACACCATTCATCTCACAAAGATCGAATGTATGAGTTCTAATGGTGCTGTGTCTCTCCTCCGCGGCCTTATGAGGCTTGCGAGGTTGCTTAGCTTGCACACATGAAAGGCACTTAGAACCTTTGGCTAAAGTGAAACTCGGATTAAATCCAACTTGGCTAGCCGCATAACACCGAAACTTATGTGACAAAGACGTGAATGCCAAACCTCGATTCATTAATACTCGAATGAATATGGTTCACGACTTTATTACGTAAATCATGAGGAAAGGCGGAACATCCTCCGCCTCATAACCTTTTCCAACAAATAGTCCATACTTAGTAACAACTAATTTATTAGACTCGAATACCAACTTAAACCCTTCTCTACATAGAAGGGAGCCACTAACGAGGTTCTTCTTGATGGCGGGACATGCTGCACGTTCTTCACCGCACGATCCTTCCAAGTAAACTTCAGATCGACCGTGCCAACACCATGAATGAAGCACTCGCGCCATTCCCCATCAATACGGACTGTGGCTGTGACTGGTAAGAAGAGAACAATGAAATGTCAAGACACACATGAACACTCAGACTGTGATCCACCCACCAATCGGTAGGTGAAACACTGAAAAACAGTAAATAAATTACCGCACCCAGATGCACCATTCTCATTGTTGCCCACAATCATGTTGACAGACTTGGAGTCCTGTCCCGACTTCTTAAACTTGTTTGGGCACTTGTTGGCCCAATGTTCAGCCAACCACAAGTAAAGCAGCCCTCATCCTTTTGTTCTTCTTGAAGGTCTTCTTACCCTTCTTCTTGAAGTCGGTATTCTGTTGGACACCGCTCTTTCCCTTGAACTTGTGGGAGTTGAAGTTCCTCTGGTTCACCATGTTGGCAATGAAGTCCCTTCGGCCTCTTTTTCCGTCAAGAGTCCTTTGCCCTCGAATTCTGCTCAACACTCGATGGCCAATGACATCCTCCACAGAGAATTCACGCCTCTGATGTTTCAGAGTGGTGGCAAAGTTCCTCCAGGAATTGGGGAGCTTAGCGATTATGCAGCCCGCGACAAACTTGCCCGGTAACTCGCACTTCAGAAGCTCAAGCTCCTTAACAATGCATATTATCTCGTGAGCCTGCTCCAGTACAGGACGGTTCTCAACCATCTTGTAATCATGGAACTGCTCTATAATATACATCTCGCTCTCTGCATCGGCGGCCCCGAACTTAGATTCGAGCACCTCCCACAAGTCCTTGGTGACATGCATATGTAAATATGCGTCGACCAGTTTATCTCCGATCACGGTAAGAACAGCTCCGAGAAACACAGTGGTTGCCTCCCTGAACGCCTTCTCCTGTTCAGGAGCAATCGTTCCCGTGGGCACACCGGTGACCCAGAACACGTTCATAGCCGTGAGCCATAAAGTGGTCTTTGTCTTCCAACGCTTAAAATGCGTACCGGTAAACTTATCCGGTTTCAGTGCAGCGGCAAAGCCACTTGCCGAAAAATTCCTACACATAATAGGTTTTTGGATTGCTGAGTAAATAGGCAATTTCTCGATTAAATTAATCCACGAGTAAATCAATAGCATGGCATGGACTAAGTTGATGATGTACTGACTTTAATCTAAATATGCGCGTACTAAGCAAACAGTAGACAAATCTACGCATACTGCTAGTACTGCTAATATGAAAGTAATCAGGAGCGGGATAAACGAGTTATACTCTCCAGTAGGCCATGCAGAGGCCGCGGCTTTGGTGGCAGCAGCGGCGTCCTCGGCGGCCTTCTTGTCGGCCTCGGTCTTCTCGGCGGCGGCACGTTCGGCGTCGCTTGACATGGTGATGACGGAGACGGCGCGGACGTAGAGGAAGTAGTGGATCGGAGGCGGCGATCGTAGTCGCTTCCCAAAAACCTATTCGCCTCTCTCCCGTACAGGAACCAGAGAGACGGAGTTTCGGAGACCTGCTCTCCCGTCAACCGTGTACGTGGTGAATGGGATGGAATCGCCGGCGGCAGCTAGGGTTGGCAGCGCCCCACATATATATGTGCGGCCGCGCGTGGAGAGACGTAGGCTGAACCCACGTCCAAGTCGGTAGCCCACGATCCGACGTCTCAGATCGTGGCCCTACTCCGTTCCTGACCGGCAAAAAGAAGCGCATAGGAGCGAGCTCGGCTCGGCTCAATCCCGCAACCCGCGGCGCGTCGCGTCGTCTCGGCTCAATCCCGCAACCCGCGGCGCGGCGCGTCGTGGCGAGGCGAGCGGAGGAGGAGGAGTGCGCGAGGGCCTCTTCTCTTCTCAAGCTCCAATAGCATGTAGAAGAGCCACCCTTATAAACCACTCCAACTTTCCTTCCACTAGCATGGTGGGACTAAACTTCCCACCACATTGTCATGCCACCTACATGGGCCCTTAGAGATCAAATCTAAAATTGTCATATGGGCTCTAGGCCCATCTCACATTTCAACAGAGGCCTATTATTTTTGTTTCATGATGGATGGCATTGAAGGGAATGGGTCTAAAATGTCACCTTCTATAGTAGTAAGATTTCAGGTTGAAATAGGTGGTGTTGAATGTTAGGTGTTTCTTGTAAGAATAATTAGCATCGATCATTGATAAGGATGGCAATGGGTCGGGTTTGGATCGGGTTGAACAATATCAAATCCATATCCATATCCATGAAGATAGTCTTTGCCCGCCCATGAAAGAATCCATGGGTGAAAAATTATGTCCATGTCCAAATCCGATGGATATCCATATCCACTGGATATCCATTGGGTCCTCTCGAGACATATAAATAAGACTTAACACAATATTAACATAAACTCTTCCATTCTTCACCTCGTGGCAGGCTAGGCTTCACTTATGGTAAATCAACATCCAGTAACAACCTAAGATCATTTATTATTTTTCTAACAGATGAGAATGACGAGTCATTTAAGAAGGAGATAAAAATAAGGGAAGGGGTGTTGGAGTATGTTTCGGAGGGGATTGACTATCAACTTATAAAAGTTACTTTGTAATTTCTTATGCATGTTTTAGATAAAAAAAAGTGTAAAATTATCGTGGGAGATGTGAACGTGGGGCAGGGTAGCAGATTTTTTTCCATTAAGTCATTCTATTGGGTCGGGTTTGGGTATATCCATGGGTACAAGATTATATCCATGCCCTACCCATGAACAATCGGATCGGGTTTGGGCGCCGCCCATGGACACAAAAGCATATCCAAACCCTATCCATTCGGGTCGGATATCCATGTCCATGGATAAAATTGCCATCCTTAATCATTGACCTTCCATAGTATGGTAATACTTAATATTATGTGATTTGATTCATGTTGCATGGTAGATAGTTGGTTGTTCACCAATACACAAGGGGCGGCGTGGAAAAGATAGGCATATTGTACTGCTAGAGATAAGAACCCCTACCTACAGACTAGGATATCGCTCTGCTGCCAAAAAAAACTCCATCGTAGATGGTTATACCACATCACTGCGAATTTTACAATGATGTGGGTGACTTTGAAGACAAGCAAGTCTGAAAACCAATGTGCGATGTGTCTATCGCCAATAGGTACTCCATTTTTTGTGGTGGCAAAGGTGCTCCATCACAGATTGTTTTTTCATTCCAATCTTATCATGTCTTATATTTTAATAAAAAATCATATAGATAAGACATTTCACATGAATTCCAGGCCCGCGTGGCTCCCCTCCTGCTCTCCTTGGTAGTAGTGTTCTAGTGTGGTTGATATGAATTGTATGTATTGATATGATAATGTCCTTTGTGCTAGCGCATGGGTGTAGGCTGTAGGCTTTCAAGGAATATTTTGATCGTCGAAAAAAATACGCCGAAGCTTAACTTCCCGAGGAGAACACAGCGGTGAAACAGGATAATTCCGCCTTCCGTCAAGTAGGTTAGTCCCAAAAGCATATTTTTTTGAATAAAACCATAAGAAAATATACAATTGAACTTCAAAAGTTATAGGTACGTTGAAATTGCATTAGGTCTTGCCTCCTTTATTTTGTCGTGGTATGGCGGTGTTCGGTGTTCCCCTCTCCTCCAAGTGGGTGTCCTCTCTGTGTACACGTACATTCTAGACCTTGTACGTAGGACTTGTATTCTCTTTCCAGGTACCCACAAGGCTTGCATCAAGAAACTCGGTATGTCTTCCAACTTTTCTTAGAAGAGTCTTCCAACTAAGTTGATGGGTTCCGTGTGGGCTCCAGGGGCACGGATATAGCTGGGCTTGTATAACCCAAATATGACATATATGCACTACATGCATATGTAGTACTACTACCCATTGCCGAACCATATATACAACAACGACATTGTATCGTCCCTCTGTTAGCATCTTCCTTTGTCTACATGAAAGGGAATAACTCGCATATTGGTGTCATATATATATAAGAAGAGTTACATTAATACAATATCATCCTCTTGTTGATTGTGTGTCTCAAACCTTGAAGGGATTCCTCCATTTCCTTTAGTTACCAGGAATCAAATTCGTGGTGTGCTGCCTAAGGACTTAACATCGTTTGTATTCTAATGCATCGACATAGTACGTGGGTGTAGCATGCACGCACCTCACGTCACATGCCCTCTTTTTTTTCTCGAAAAGGAGGTTAAACCTCTGGCCCAGGCCCGGCCCTGAGGGGGGCCAGGGGGGCGGCCGCCCCGGGCCCCCAAAACTCAGGGGGCCCTCCCCGAGGTCTGTGTGCATGTAGGCTAATGTATGGGCCGTGGCTTAGAGAGTTAGCTTAGGCATGAACGCAGGCAGCCCCAGGCTGCTAAACTTTTTTCTACCCTCTCGTTTAGGGTTTATCGCCTCTGGCGGCGCCGTCGCAGCTGTCGAGAGTCTTTTCCGTTTGGATCTCACGCCGGCGTTGCTCTCCCCTGCGTGGGGCAGCGAAGGGGCGATTCGGCTACCTCTGTCCTGTCCGGGGACGGCGCGCTTTCTGCGGCTTTTTCCCCGATGGCGACTACAGGGTCATCTTCCGCCGAGTGGTCAGGAAAGAAATTGGAGGAGATGCTGCAGCACCTGGATCTCAAGGATGATGAATTGGATGATGTGATCGTGGGAGAGGAAGACACAAAGAAGTATGAGGCAGACGCACGTTGGCTGGCGATCGGGAAGGTAAACACAACCCGGCAGTTTAGTTCATCTGCGATGTTCGAAACCATGAAGTCGATCTGGGGGCTTGCGCAAGAACCAACTTACAGAGAAGCTGGGAAGAACCTGTACATCTTTCAGATGTTTTGCCTTGGAGATTGGAAGAAAGTGGTCCATGGAGGACCTTGGTTGTTCAGAGGGATGGGGATGCTCATTGAGGATTATGATGGTAAGCAAGAACCATCTTCGTTTGTCTTCGACGGCTTGTATGTTTGGGCCCAGATTCACAATATTCCGGAGCTTTACCGCAAGATCGAGGTGGTTGATCAACTTGCTCGCCGGATCGGCCGTGTCAAGGAGACACAGTTATCGCCAAGACTTTTCTATGAGGGAGATTACGTTCGGGTTCGTGCTAGGCTGCTGGTGGATAAACCCCTCACGAGGGTGACCCCGTTGAATGTAGTGGGAGAGGGAAGGAGACTCCTCCCGGTCAAATACGAAAAAATTCCTTATTTCTGCCAAGTCTGTGGTTTCATGGGCCATAACCACGAGGAGTGTGGAGATGGAGTCTGGGAGGCAAAAGACAAGCAATGGGGCAGCTGGATGCTAGCAGAACGCAGGGAAGTAGTTCAGGAGCAGTTTGGTGGTGGTCGAGCTTTCCGCGGGGGCCGGTTTGGAGGCCGGAGCAGAGGGAGAACGGGCCGGGGCGCCCCTCCACCCCGCCAACCATCTCCAGTTCGCAAGCGGACATCACAGGAAGCAGGGCTGAATTCAGGGGCAGAAGAGGAGGATGACGAGGTGACTAGCCCCTTGAAACCCGTCAGTTCAGAGCAAAGGGAACAGCAAGGGGCCGGAGCCAGGCGAAATCTGGACTTTTCAGTAACGAGTAGCACGCCAAGCCAGCAGCCCAAAGTAGGGAGCTCAAGTTTGAATCAGACAGAGCAGGGCGCCTCAGGGGCTATGATAGTTGTTCCCCCACCAGCCCCTCAGTATGTATCGCCCAGAGACGCAAAGAAAGCGAAGAAGGCATCATCACCAATGAAACAGAGTGCAGACAACTTGGCATTATTGGCGGGCTCCGATCTGGGGCGCCGCCAGGCCCAATGAAACTCTTATGCTGGAACTGTCGTGGGATAGGCGATCCTGCGACAGTTCGTGAACTCCGCGATCTCGTGGAGATTAGCTCGCCTTCTATCTTATGTTTAGTTGAAACTCAATTGCAAAAAAGTCGCGTCGAAGGTCTCAGGACCATGTTAGGTTATGATTTCAGTTTCGGAGTTGGTAGCACAGGCCGTAGTGGTGGCCTTTGTATCTTTTGGAAAAATACTTTTGAAGTTGCAATAAAGAACTATTCCGAGTATCATGTTGATGCATGGGTCAAAGAACCAGGGAAGGAGCAATGGAGGCTAACCTGTTTTTATGGAGAGGCCACTAGAAGCCTACGATACAAGACATGGGACACCATGAAGCGTTTGAGGGGGGAGAGTACCCTCCCGTGGCTGTGCATAGGGGACTTCAACGAGATCTTGCGGCCGGAAGAGCAACATGGCCCTCATGAGCGTGACAGTTCACAAATTGATGCATTCAGAGAAGCAGTGGACATATGCGGTCTAGCGGACCTGGGATACCGAGGATTAGACTGGACCTGGGAGAAGAAGGTTGCTGGGGGTCATTTCTGCCGTGTTCGTCTAGACAGAGCTTTGGCTACACCTTGCTGGTCAGGCCTCTTCCCGTTTGCTTCACTTGAACACCTCACAGCTGCCAAGTCTGACCATTGCCCAATCCTTTTGGAGACTGAATTAGCGGACACAAGTGTGCGGGCCAACCAAAAGCGCTTCCGCTATGAATGCATGTGGGAGAGGGACACGAGGTTCGGTGATATGCTCTCTGAAGCATGGAATTCCACGGGCAGGGCCAACACTGTCATGGAGTTTTCGGGTAAGTTAGCATCGGTGGCGGACAAACTACAAAGCTGGGGCCGAACCACCTTTGGTGCGGTACGGGCAGAACTTCGCCTACTGCGCAAGCAGCTTGAGGAGCTGCGTTCGCTTCCCAACCGAACGGGACCATCGAAAGAAGAGGAAAGAGTGGAAGCACGCATGGTCGAATTGTGCCTGAGGGAAGAAATCATGTGGCGTCAGAGAGCCCGAATTCAATGGCTCGCGGAAGGAGACAGCATCACCAAATTTTTCCATCGAAAAGCAAGTGCTCGGAAGGCCAAAAACAAGATTGTTGAGCTACAACGTCCGGATGGCTCAGCATGCACGGACGACTATGAGATGGCAGATATGGCTACGTCGTTCTACAACAGCTTGTACACATCGGAGGACACGGTGGGCATCGAGGAGGTTTTGTCACACATACCCTTACGAGTAGATGCTTCCATGAACGCATCACTTACTGTACCGTATAGCAAAGATGAGGTGAAAACGGCTCTTTTTCAGATGTTCCCGACCAAGGCCCCAGGGCCCGATGGCTTCCCTGCACACTTTTTTCAGCGACACTGGGAGTTGTGTGGTGATGAGGTAACTGCGATGGTGCTCAGAGTTCTTCAAGGAGAGGACTCCCCGGAGGAGATCAACAAAACGTTCATTGTTCTAATACCCAAGATTGCTAGCCCAAAAAATTTAGCACAGTTTCGACCGATAAGCCTTTGCAATGTAATCTATAAGATTGCCTCCAAGGCTCTGGCAAATCGGCTCAAGCTAATTCTCCCCCAGATTATCTCCGAAGAACAATCCGCATTTGTACCAGGACGCCTTATTACAGACAATTTCATATCAGCTTATGAGTGTCTCCACTACATGAAAACCAGGAAGCTGAAGGGCAACAGGTTTTGTGCGTTGAAACTTGATATGATGAAGGCCTACGACAGGTTGGAGTGGAACTACCTGGAGAAAGTTATGCTCAAATTGGGGATCAGCCCGCTCTTCACACAAACTGTAATGAGGTGTGTCAGATCGGTCACGTTTTCGGTCATATTCAATGGTGGTAAGCAGGAGGAGTTTCAGCCTTCAAGAGGACTCCGGCAGGGATGCCCTATATCCCCATATTTGTTTTTATTGGCTGAAGGACTTTCTTGTCTCCTGAAATCCACGCAACCGGGTGAGACTGTACATGGCATCACGGTGGCACCGGGTGCGCCTGAGGTAAACCATTTGTTGTTTGCGGATGATAGCCTCTTATTCTTTAATGCTACTCCTGAGATGGCAAGCAGGGTGGATACCCTCCTCCAGAAATACTGCGCGGCTTCGGGACAACGAATCAACAAGGAGAAATCCTCCATATTTTTCAGCAAGGGCTGCTCAGAAGCCTCGAGGCAAACGGTAAATGTTGGGGAACGTAGTAATTTCAAAAATTTTCCTACGCACACACAAGATCATGGTGATGTATAGCAACGAGAGGGGAGAGTGTTGTCTACGTACCCTCGTAGACCCGGGCGAAGCGATCACAATGTAGAGGAAGTAGTCGACGTTCTCCTCGCGATCCAACCGATCCCGCGCCAGCATTCGGCGCCCCAGTTCTTGACACACGTACAGCTCGATGACGCCCCTCGACTCGATCCAGCCGAGTGTCGAGGAGAGTTTCGTCGACGACGGCGTGGTGACGATCTTGACGTTTCACCGCGCGAGGGCTTCGCTTAAGCTTCGCGACGGTATGACCGAGGTGGAATATCGTGGAGGGGGCACCGACACGGCTAAGGAACGATCCGTAGATCAATACTTGTGTGTCCTAGGGTGCCCCCTGCCTCAGATATAAAGGAGGGAGGAAGCCGCCGACCCTAGTGGTGCGCCAAGGGGGGGGAATCCTCCTCCTAGTTGGAGTAGGACTCCCTCTCTAGTCCAACTAGGAAGGAGAAGGGGAAGGAAAGAGGGGAGAGGGAGGGAAGGGGCCGCGCCCCCTCCCCCTCCTTGTCCTATTCGGACTCCCCACAGGGCGCCACCTCTGGTGCGGCCCCTCTCTCTCCCTTTAGCCCACTAAGGCCCATAGCTTCCCGGGGTTCCGTAACCCCGCACTCCGATTTTCTCCGAAACTTCCGAACCTTTCCGTGTCCGAATATAGCCGTCCAATATATCAATCTTTATGTCTCGACCATTTCGAGACTCCTCGTCATGTCCGTGATCTTATCCGGACTCAACTTCTTCAAGACATCAAAATACATAAACTCATAATAACTGTCATCGAAACCTTAAGCGTGCGGACCCTACGGTTCGAGAACAATGTAGACATGACCTAGAACTATTCTAGGTCAATAACCAATAGCGGGACCTGGATGCCCATATTGGTTCCTACATATTCTACGAAGATCTTTATCGGTCTGACCGCATAACAACATACGTTGTTCCCTTTGTCATCGGTATGTTACTTGCCCGAGATTCGATCGTCGGTATCTAATACCTAGTTCAATCTCGTTACCGGCAAGTCTCTTTACTCGTTCCGTAATACATCATCTCACAACTAACTCATTAGTTGCAATGCTTGCAAGGCTTCAGTGATGTGCATTACCGAGAGGGCCCAGAGATACCTCTCCGACAATCGGAGTGACAAAACCTAATCTCGAAATACGCCAACCCAACATCTACCTTTGGAGACACCTGTAGTACTCCTTTATAATCACCCGATTACGTTGTGACGCTTGGTAGCACCCAAAGTGTTCCTCCGTAAACGGAGTTGCATAATCTCATAGTTATAGGAACATGTATAAGTCATGGATAAAAGCAGTAGCAACATACTAAACGATCGTGTGCTAAGCTAATGGAATGGGTCATGTCAATCGATCATTCAACTAATGATGTGACCTTGTTAATCAAATAACAACTCTTTGTTCATGGTTAGGAAACATAACCATCTTTGATTAACAAGCTAGTCAAGTAGAGGCATACTAGTGACACTGCTTGTCTATATATTCACACATGTATTATGTTTCCGGTTAATACAATTCTAGCATGAATAATAAACATTTTATCATGATATAAGGAAATAAATAATAACTTTATTATTGCCTCTAGGGCATATTTCCTTCAGCCTCCCACTTGCACTAGAGTCAATAATCTAGATCACATCACCATGTGATTAACATCGATAGTTCACATCATCATGTGATTAACACCCATAGTTCACATCGCCATGTGACCAACACCCAAAGGGTTTACTAGATTCAGTAATCTAGTTCACATCGCTATGTGATTAACACCCAAAGAGTACTAAGGTGTGATCATGTTTTGCTTGTGAGAGAGTCTTAGTCAACGGGTCTTTCACGCTCAGATCCGTTATGTATTTTGCAATTTTCTATATCTACAATGCTCGCATTTAAGCTACTCTAGCTAATTGCTCCCACTTTCAATATGTATCTAGATCGAGACTTAGAGTCATCCGATCGGTGTCAAAACTTGCATCGACGTAACCCTTTACGACGAACCTTTGTCACTTCCATAATCGAGAAACATATCCTTATTCCACTAAGGATAATTTTGACCGCTGTCCAAATGATCTACTCCTAGATCACTATTGTACCCTTGCCAAACTCAAAGCAGGGTAAACAATAGATCTGGTACACAGATGGCATACTTTATAGAACCTATGGCCAAGGCATAGGGAATGACTTTCATTCTCTTTCTATCTTCTGCCGTGGTCGGGTTTTGAGTCTTACTCAATTTCACACCTTGTAACACAGGCAAGAACTCTTTCTTTGACTGTTCCATTTTGAACTACTTCAAAATCTTGTCAAGGTATGTATTCATTAAAAAAAACTTATCAAGCATCTTGATCTATCTCTATAGATCTTGATGCTCAATATGTAAGCAGCTTCACCGAGGTCTTTCTTTGAAAAACTTCTTTCAAACACTCCTTTATGCTTTGCGAATAATTCTACATTATTTCCGATCTACAATATGTCATTCACATATACTTATCGAAATGTCAGAGTGCTCCCACTCACTTTCTAGTAAATACAGGCTTCACCATAAGTCTGCATAAAACTATATGCTTTGATCAACTCATCAAAGCGTATATTCCAACTCCGAGATGCTTGCACCAGTCCATAGATGGATCGCTGGAGCTTGCACACTTTGTTAGCTCCTTTTGGATCGAAAAACCTTCGGTTGCATCATATACAACCTTCCTCCGTAAAACCATTCAGAATGCAGTTTTACATCCATTTGTCAAATTTCATAAATTGTGGCAATTGCTAACATGATTCGGACAGACTTAAGCATCGCTACTGCTTGAGAAAATCTCATTGTAGTCAACATCTTGAACTTTGTCGAAAACCTTTTGCAACAAGTCGAGCTTTGTAGATAGTAACACTACTATCAACGTCCGTCTTCCTCTTGAAGATCCATTTATTTTTTATGGTTTGCCGATCATCGGGCAAATCCATCAAAGTCCATACTTTGTTCTCATACATGGATCATATCTCAGATTTCATGGCCTCAAACCATTTTGCGGAATCTGGGCTCATCATCGCTTCCTCATAGTTCGTAGGTTTGTCATGGTCAATTAACACGACCTCCAGAACAGGATTACCGTACCACTCTGGTGCGAATCTCACTCTATTTTACCTACGAGGTTCAGTAGTAACTTGATCTGAAGTTACATGATCATCATCATCATTAACTTCCTCACTAATTGGTATAGGTGTCACAGGAACCAATTTCTGTGATGAACTACTTTCCAATAAGGGAGAAGGTACAATTACCTTATCAAGTTCTACTTTCCTCCCACTCACTTCTTTCGAGAGAAACTCCTTCTCTAGAAAGGATCCATCTTAAGCAACGAATATCTTGCCTTCGGATCTGTGATAGAAGGTGTACCCAACAATTTCCTTTGGGTATTCTATGAAGACGTACTTCTCCGATTTGGGTTCGGACTTATCAGGATGAAACTTTTTCACATAAGCATCGCAGCCCCAAACATTAAGAAACGACAACTTTGGTTTCTTGCTAAACCACAGTTCATATAGTGTTGTCTCAACGGATTTAGATGGTGCCCTATTTAACGTGAATGCAGCTGTCTCTAATGCATGATCCCAAAATGATATTGGTAAATCGGTAAGAAACATCATAGATTGCACTATATCCAATAAAGTGCGGTTACGATGTTTGGACACACCATAACATTATGGTGTTCCAGGTGGCGTGAGCTGTGAAACTATTCCACATTGTTTTAATTGAAGACCAAACTCGTAACTCAAATATTCGTCTCCGTGATCAGATCACAGAAACTTTATTTTCTTGTTACGATGATTTTTCCAGTTCACTCTGAAATTCTTTGAACCTTTCAACTATTTCAGACTTATGTTTCATCAAGTAGATATACCCATATCTGCTCAAATCATCTTTGTGAAGGTCAGAAAATAACGATACTTGCCACGAGCATCAACACTCATTGGATCGCATACATCGATATGTATTATTTCCAATAAGTCAGTAGCTTGTTCCATTGTTCCGGGGAACGGAGTTTTAGTCATCTTGCCCAAAAGGCACGGTTCGCAAGCATCAAGTGATTCATAATCAAGTGATTCCAAAATCCCATTAGCATGGAGTTTCTTCATGCGGTTTACACCAATATGACCTAAACGGCAGTGCCACAAATAAGTTGCACTATCATTATTAACTTTGTATTTTTGGTTTCAATATTATGAATATGTGTATCACTACGATCGAGATCCAATGAACCATTTTCATTGGGTGTGTAACCATATAAGGTTTTATTCATGTAAATGTAACAACAGTTTATTCTCTTACTTAAATGAATAACTGTATTGCAATAAACACGATCAAATCATATTCATGCTCAACGTAATCACCAAATAACATTTATTTAGGTTCAACACTAATCCCGAAAGTATAGGGAGTGTGCGATGATGATCATATCAATCTTGAAACTACTTTCAACACACATCGTCACTTCACCCTTAACTAGTTTCGCTTATTCGCAACTCCGCTTGAGTTACTACTCTTAGCAACTGAACCAGTACCAAATACCGAGGGGTTGCTATAAACACTAGTAAAGCACACATAAAACACCAGATATCAAATATACCCTTTTTCACTTTGCCATCCTTCTTATCCACCAAATATTTAGGGCAGTTCCGCTTCCAAAGGACCATTTCCTTTGTAGTGTAAGCACTCGCCAGTGCTTTGGTTCAGCTTTGGGTTTCTTCGTGGGAGTGACAACTTGCTTGTCAATCTACTTGAAGTTCCCTTTCTTTCCTTTGCCCTTTTCTTGAAACTAGTGATCTTGTCAACCATCAACACTTGATGCTCTTTCTTGATTTCTACCTTCATCGATTTCATCATCATGAAAAACTCGGAATCATTTTCATCATCCCTTGCATACTATAGTTCATCACGAAGTTCTACTAACTTGGTGATGGTGACTAGAGAATTCTCATCAATCACTATCTTATCTCGAAGATTAACTCCCACTTGATTCAAGTGATTGTAGTACCAGACAATCTGAGTACATGCTCACTAGTTGAGCGATTCTCCTCCATCTTTTAGCTATAGAACTTGTTGGAGACTTCATATCTCTCAACTCGGGATTTGCTTGAAATATTAACTTCAATTCTGGAACATCTCATATGGTCCATGATGTTCAAAACATCTTTGAAGTCCCGATTCTAAGCCATAAAGCATGGTGCACAAAACTATCAAGTAGTCATCATATTGAGCTAGCCAAACGCTCATAACGCCCGCATCCGCTCCTGCAATAGGTCTGCTCACCTAGCGGTGCATTAAGGACATAATTCTTCAGTGCAGCAATGAGGATAAACCTCCAATCACGGATCGAATCCACATCATTGCTACTAACATTTTTCAACACAATTTTCTCTAGGAACATATCAAAAAACAAACATATGAAAGCAACAACGCGAGCTATTGATCTACAACATAATTTGCAAAATACTACCAGGACTAAGTTCATGATAAATTTAAGTTCAATTAATCATATTACTTAAGAACTCCCACTTAGACAGACATCTCTCTAGTCATCTAAGTGATCACGTGATCCAAATCAACTAAACCATAACCGATCATCACGTGAAATGGAGTAGCTTTCAATGGTGAACATCATTATGCTGATCATATCTACTATATGATTCACGCTCGACCTTTCGATCTCCGTGTTCCGAGGCCATATCTGCATATGCTAGGCTCGTCAAGTATAACCTGAGTATTCTGCGTGTGCAAAACTGGCTTGCACCCGTTGTAGATGGACGTAGAGCTTATCACACCCGATCATCACGTGGTGTCCGGGCACGATTTAACTTTGGCAACGGTGCATACTCAGGAGAACACTTCTTGATAATTATTAGTGAGAGATCATCTTAAAATGCTACCGTCAATCAAAGCAAGATAAGATGCATAAAGGATAAACATCACATGCAATCAATATAAGTGATATGATATGGCCATCATCATCTTGTGCTTGTGATTCCATCATGATCACCATCGCCACCGGTAGCGACACCTTGATCTCCATCGTAGCATCGTTGTCGTTCGCCATCTATTGCTTCTACGACTATCGCTACCGCTTAGTGATAAAGTAAAGCAATTACAGTATGCGTTGCATTTCATACAATAAAGCGACAACCATAAGGCTCCTGCCAGTTGCCGATAACTTCGGTTACAAAACATGATCATCTCATACAATAAAATATAGCATCACGTCTTGACCATATCACATCACAACATGCCCTGCAAAAACAAGTTAGACGCCCTCTACTTTGTTGTTGCAAATTTTACGTGGCTGCTACGGGCTTAAGCAAGAACCAATCTCACCTACGCATCAAAACCACAACGATACTTCGTCAAATAGTCTCCGTTTAACCTTCTCAAGGACCGGCGAGCCACACTCAGTTCAACTAAAGTGAGAGAGACAGACACCCGCCAATCACCTTTAAGCAACGAGTGCTCGAGGCGGTGAAACCAGTCTCGCGTAAGCGTCGCGTAATGTCGGTCCGGCCGCCTCATCTCACAATACCGCTGAACCAAAGTATGACATGCTGGTAGGTAGTATGACTTGTATCTCCCACAACTCACTTGTGTTCTACTCGTGCAAAACATCAAACCATAAAAACCTAGGCTCGGATGCCACTGTTGGGGAACGAGTAATTTCAAGAATTTTCCTCGCACACACAAGATCATGGTGATGTATAGCAACGAGAGGGAGAGTGTTGTCTCACGCACTCGAGACCCGGCGGAAGCGATCACAACGTAGAGGAAGTAGTCGACGCTCTCCTCGCGATCCGACCGATCCGGCGCCAAGCATCGGCGCCCCTGAGTTCTTGACACACGACAGCTCGATGACGTCCCTCAGACTCGATCCAGCCGAGTGTCGAGGAGAGTTTCACAAGACCACGACGGCGTGGTGACAATCTTGACGTTTCACGGCGCGCAGGCTTCGCTTAAGCTTCATGACGGTATGACCGAGGTGGAATATCGTGGAGGGGGCACCGCACACGGCTAAGGAACGATCCGTAGATCAATACTTGTGTGTCCTAGGGTGCCCCCGCCCCAGATATAAAGGAGGGAGGGAAGCCGGCCGCCCTAGTGGTGCGCCAGGAGGGGGGAGTCCTCCTCCTAGTTGAGTAGGACTCCCTCTCCTAGTCCAACTAGGAAGGAGAAGGGGAAGGAAAGAGGGGAGAGGGAGGGAGGGGGGCCGCCCCTCCTTGTCCTATTCGGACTCCCACAGGCGCCACCTCTGGTGCGGCCCTCTCTCTCCCTTTAGCCCACTAAGGCCCATAGCTTCCCGGGGTTCCAGTAACCCCGGCACTCCGTTTTCTCCGAAACTTCCGAACCTTTCCGTGTCCGAATATAGCCGTCAATATATCAATCTTTATGTCTCGACCATTTCGAGACTCCTCGTCATGTCCGTGATCTCATCCGGACTCAACTTCTTCAGACATCAAAATACATAAACTCATAATAACCGCCATCGAAACCTTAAGCGTGCGGACCCTACGGTTCGAGAACAATGTAGACATGACCTAGAACTATTCTAGGTCAATAACCAATAGCGGACCTGGATGCCCATATTGGTTCCTACATATTCTACGAAGATCTTTATCGGTCGACCGCATAACAACATACGCTGTTCCCTTTGTCATCGGTATGTTACTTGCCCGAGATTCGATCGTCGGTATCTAATACCTAGTTCAATCTCGCTACGCAAGTCTCTTTACTCGTTCCGTAATACATCATCTCACAACTAACTCATTAGTTGCAATGCTTGCAAGGCTTCATGATGTGCATTACCGAGAGGGCCCAGAGATACCTCTCCGACAATCGGAGTGACAAAACCTAATCTCAAATACGCCAACCCAACATCTACCTTTGGAGACACCTGTAGTACTCCTTTATAATCACCCGATTACGTTGTGACGCTTGGTAGCACCAAAGTGTTCCTCCGTAAACGGAGTTGCATAATCTCATAGTTATAGGAACATGTATAAGTCATGGATAAAAGCAGTAGCAACATACTAAACGATCGTGTGCTAAGCTAATGGAATGGGTCATGTCAATCGATCATTCAACTAATGATGTGACCTTGTTAATCAAATAACAACTCTTTGTTCATGGTTAGGAAACATAACCATCTTTGATTAACAAGCTAGTCAAGTAGAGGCATACTAGTGACACTCTGTTTGTCTATATATTCACACATGTATTATGTTTCCGGTTAATACAATTCTAGCATGAATAATAAACATTTTATCATGATATAAGGAAATAAATAATAACTTTATTATTGCCTCTAGGGCATATTTCCTTCAGTAAAGCAACTACTTCAAGTTCAAAACGAGAAACTGTCAGAAAAATATTTGGGCCTCCCCGCCGATGTCGGGAGAGCCAAGGAAGGCTCTTTCAAATATCTTAAGGATAGGATCTGGAAACAAGTGCAGGGTTGGATGGAGAAAGCACTTTCAGTTGGAGGAAAGGAGGTACTCATCAAATCTGTGGCTCAGGCAATTCCTACATACTCTATGGCATGTTTTAAACTCCCTAGAGGCTTATGCCAACACATCAATGGCATCCTGAGAAAGTTTTGGTGGGGTTCAAAATGGAGAAAGAAAGATCGTGGGTATCATGGGAAGTCATGACGTAGCCGAAGTTCATGGGAGGCATGGGGTTCCGCGATATCGAGCTCTTCAACCTAGCCTTGCTGGCCAGGCAAGTGTGGCGCCTTCTCCAGGAGCCAGACTCTTTGAGCGCCCGGATCCTCAAAGCAGTTTATTTCCCTACCTCATCCATCCTTGATGCTGAACTAGGAAAGAATCCCTCACAGGTATGGCGCTCTTTGTTGGAAGGAAGAGATACTTTGCGCCTGGGGCTGGTAAAACGTATTGGTTCTGGTGAAAATACGGACATCTGGAGGGACAACTGGATACCCCGCGACTACATGCTCCGACCGGTCTGTGCCAAATCGCAAAACCCTCCTCAGAAGGTATCCGAACTTATCAACCCGATCACATTGTCTTGGGATCTGGACACGCTCGACACCCACTTTTATTTGATGGACAAGGAAGCAATTTGCAACATACCGCTAAGCTCCCGGGTACGGGACGATTTCTGGGCGTGGCATTATGAACGGAAGGGAGTGTTCACTGTCAGATCAGCATATAAGCTCCTCCTGCAACTAAACAACAGCGAACAGACTGGCTGGAACACAACGAGGGACATTCGCATGCTGATTCTGACCGCAGGTCTTGGGCCACGCTGTGGGGCGCTGCAGTCCCTTCAAAAGTGCGGGTTTTCGCATGGCGTTTGGCGAAGAGCTCTATTCCAACAGGTGAGGTACGGAAGCATCGCAGCATGACTGACTCGGCGGAGTGCTCGATCTGCCACGCAGCAGTAGATACCTGGCGCCACTCTCTTTTTGACTGCCGCATGGCCCGGTGTGTCTGGGCCCTTACTGATGAGGACATACTGGAAACAATCATCTCAAATAGGTAGGAGGATGCAAAGTTGTGGATGCTATGGCTTGTTGATATCTTACCATCTGCGGACCTAGCACAAGTGCTCGTCACCATGTGGGCTATCTGGTGGGCAAGACGCCGGGCTATACACGACAATCAATTCCAGAGCCCACTAAGTACCCACATTTTCATCAAGAAGTTTTTAGCAGAACTTGAGATGCTCCCAGGCAGGAATCCACGCCCAAAGGACCTGCATGTAAGAGCCAGGGACCTGCATGTCAATAGCAGGGGCATGCATGCAACAGAGGAAGTTCGCGCAGGGAGCAATCGGTCCACCTGGATCCCGCCTGAACATCATGATGCTAAAATAAATGTGGACGCCGGTTTCTCCAAGATCGGTGATAGGGCGGCCTCGGCAGTGGTATGTAGGGACAAGCGAGGCAAGTTCCTAGGGGCATCTGCAGTCATCTATGAAGGCCGATCCGACCCAACTATCCTCGAGGCACAGGCATGCAGTGAGGCTCTCTCACTTGCCGCAGATCTGCACATCAAATCTTTGTGCGTTGCATCGGATTGCATGGAAGTGGTGACGAACATACAAGCTGAAGTTCCATGCCGTTACCACTCTATTTTGCAAGATATCAAATATCAAAGGCAACAATTCCAGGAGGTAGATTTTATTCATGAAAATAGGAAGCACAATGGGGAAGCCCATGCGTTGGCTAAGGCAGCGGCTTCCCTTAGTACCGGGCGCCATGTGTGGCTTAGTATTTTGCCCGACATTATCTGTATCCCTATGGTCGTGAACTTATAATAAAGGATACAGTTTTGCTCAAAAAAAAAGGCATGAACGCAGGCAAAGGTAGCGATTATTCCTATCCCATCACGTAGCAATCTCCAGATCCCACGCCGTCTTTTTCTCTCTTAATTTCTTTCCTAACTCCGATCGCCAGTTGGCCGCCTCACCGATGCCGATCTATTCCCGTGCGCCCGATCGCAAAACGCAGTCTGTACTCAGTACGCAAGGATGCTTTCTCTTCCGACTTCAGGCAATGGGAGATGCACACAGGCATCGCCGATTCGTCGAGCGCTAGAGCTAGACGGGAGTCCACATCGTGTCACAGGACACGCTCATCGCTGAAAGCCCTACGACCAAAGACGACCCAATCCGTCCAAGGTGCAACGTATATTATATTACTACTACTAGTCCCTAATCCCTACTCCCTATAAGTTTAGTACTGAATAAGTAATCCATCCTTTACATACATGGTGCATAGCTGGCGCCGATTTACCTTTGATGACATTTTCTATACAATGTGTGGATGAGTTGATACAATCAGAGGGACACTCTTATAAAATTTCAAAAGTAATACTGGTGCTTCGCTGATCCCAAATGCTGAATTGGCAATTATTGTGGAGGAAGAGGGGCAAACGATGGGAATTCTCAATTTGAACAAGAGAAAAATGTTGACATCAACATCGGTGGTGAAAATGTAAATGGTCCTGGTAGTATAATTATTTGAACAGGTGCACAAGCACAATCTACTAGTGTTGATCCTGTTTTGCTTTTTTCTGTATTAAAGATTATAAATTTCTCTTTGCTAGATGGTGTAATGTTTACTATGGTGATTTTTGTACATGCGAGAGATGTCAATTTTTATCCTAATGTGTGTATTGCTTATCATCTTATTCACAGTGCATATAACGGTGGCATTGGTTGAAAGAAGCTTTACAAACATACAATTATTGAAGAACTATTTGAGATCAACAATGACCCCAGAGAGCTTAAACGGTTTGGCAAAATTATGCATCAAGAAATTATTTGATGAGATTGACATCAACCCCATCATAAGTGGCTTTGCATCGAGGAATTTTAGAAGTTTTTAAAAGGTAACATCTATAATTATTTCATATGTATGCCTATATTTTTTTGATTCATTTATGTGTTTATCAATAACATTTCATATGTACACATATCCTTTGTTATTACTACATTGTTTATTCTAAGGGCCCCTAGTTTAGGTTTCGCTCCGGGCCCCCAAAATCTCAGGACCGGCCCTGCCCTGGCCACTGCATCAATGTGATGCACACCTCTCATCCCTTGTGATAAAATTGATTGACTTTGTTACGTACAATAGACCAAACACATGATCATTTGTTTTCCGCATAGTTACTTGAATAAAACAAAGACACGCCCAACTATAATGAAACTTGCTAGGTTGCAGTTGGGTCAAGCCACGACCCATTCGATATTTCTTGTTTAATTACTAACGAAGATGATAAAGAAAATGATAATTAGAAGAAGTAAAAACATTGTCATTTTTCTTCCATTGAATTATAGTATAAAGAAACACCCAGACATAATCTTTAATGAAAAAACAAATTAATCAAATAAGAACATCACCAAATATAAATGTCTAGAATTGAGCTTGGACATGGTCTACAATTTTCTTGTCCACCTGGAAGGCTTTGGCAAGGATGTCATCTGAGATTGATGGCGTCGATCCAAACACCGCATTGGCTATGGTGATCACTCCAGGGTTCTTGCTGCTGAGTGCCGCAATGGCTATCGCTTCTTTGTCTCCGGTGTTGAACTGAAAGTGAATCAGCCCTTGCGGAAACACAAACACGTCTCCTTTGTTCAGTACTTTTGAGAACAACTTGTTCTCGGGGTTTGAGGTCACGAAACCAACATAGAGTGAGCCCTCCAGCACTGTCAAGATCTCAGATGCGCGGGGGTGGATGTGGGGTGGGTTTTGACCATAGGGTGCATAATCGACACGAGCGAGGGAGATGCCCAAAGTGTTCAAGCCAGGAATATGTGCAACGTTGACTGCGGACACAGCGGAGCCCTGCTTGTTGCTCATGTTCCCAGCCATGTGAAGGCCAGAGAAGAGGAAGTCTTCTACCACAACAGTCTTTGGGTCTTTGCATGCAAATCCGTTGACGAAAACTGCACATACATATACACATTTTGAACAGTTAACAGCTACATATTGGCACAAAGAAGTAACTCGATCATTTCACCACAAGTACGCATGCATGTGTGGTTATACATACCTTGGGATGTCCTGTCAGCGACGCAGAAATCCTGAAGCTGGCCTGGGTCAGAGGCAAGAGCACGAGAAGCCGACAGAGCCAAAAGGGCAAGGAGGAAGAACTTTGTGGCCATTTGGATGCCAACGTTAATTCTCACTAGATCAAGTGCGCTTTGGTCAAGTAGATAAAGAGCTATGCAAACTAGTTCTTGTGGTGCTTCTGAGGATTGGAGGAGACCGTTATATATAGGGAAAGGGACGATGGAAGAGCTTTTGTGTTTGTTCTGTTGGGGCGCGTGTGGATATCATGGAAATGGTCTTCACTAATTCCTACCTGAGCAACGAGGAAGAAGTATAAAGCGCGTTCCTGGCAGGCCTGCCTACAACGGCCAACTAATCATACTTGTATATTCATGATTTGAACAAGTCATGTTCGTACTTGTACCGGCTCTCTTGTCTCACCAGATGGAACTTGCGATGCAGCCATCAACCTAGGCTGGCCATCAAACCTAGAGGCTCAAATCATATTATTACAAGGAGCCATATGCAGGCTGCAGCCCCCCGGAAAAACAACTAAAAAGGTAGTTTCGTCCTATAGGTTGATTAGCTAAGACTACTCGGAATTAGAGAATGGCTGATTGATTTGTCCCTAACCTGCACACCTATCCGTATGACCGGCCTAAGGCTGGTCATAGTGGGAGTAACATAGGTAGTAACATAAACGCCATAAGCAAAAATATTGATGTGGCAAGTTGTTAATGAGGAGAGAGGCAAATAGAGTAACCTAATATGTTACCATCACATAGCGCTTTCCAATGCAAAATGAGTCTAGAAGACAATAAATGAACATGTGTATGTTACTACACATAGAGTAGTAACATATGCATGTTACTACTCTAAGTAACTCCCCACTATGACCAGCCTAAGGCTGGCCATAGTGGGGGTAACATAATAGTATCATGCACTTGGGACTCGCAAACATGCTTATGTGACAGCCAATTAAAAAAGAGAAAGATGATTATAGTAACATAGGTAGATACCGTAACATAATAAATGTGATGCTACTATGTGTCATGCATGGCAATAAATAAGACCACCTATGATACTAATCTATGATACTATGCACTATAGAGGTAGTAACATAGACTAGTAACATATGCATGTTACTGGTCTAAGTTACTTCCCACTATGACCAGCCTAAGGGTCCAGATATGAAATGATTGGACCGATCTCTCTATGCTATGATTCCCTCTGCTGCTGTCAGAACCACAGCGGCTGTCACGCAATATGTTCAAGCTCATTTTTTGTTGAGATTTCCATGTCCCCAATTAATTTTTTCTTGAACCAACCCATATATTACAATTCTATTTGGCATCTATGTATATTTTCTCCACGAAGGTACAAACATGGTTGCCGTGTGCCTTTGAGCCTCTTCTTTATGTAGACCGATGCCAAAGAATTCATTTCTAATTTATTAAGTTTTGGAAAAGGTTCAGACCGGGTTTTTTTTTCTATGTTTTTCGTAATTTATTTTATTCTCATTTTTTGTTTTTTTTTCATTTTGCCTATACATGTTGACTTTTTTAATACGCGTTTTACATTTTTCCTAAACATGCGGAATACTTTTGATACACGTTGAACATTTTTCAAATAGATGATGAATCTTTTTGAAATACCTATTTCAATATTTTTTCGGGTTCTTGTTAAACAGTTTTCAAATCACATTGACATTTTTTTGAATGTTACAAAACATATTTTTAAATTACGTGAACATTTTTTACATTGTGTAAACATTTTGTTGAATGTCACGAACATTTTTTTAATGTGTGATATTTGTAAATGTCATGAATATTTTTTTAATGGTACAAACATTTTTGAAAACCACGTGAGCAAGTTCATGTACACCACGTTAAGATTTTAAATACGCACTGAATGTTTCTAAAATTTTCAGTAAAGTAATTTTGAAATATGTATATTTTTTAAAAATATGAACAAAAAAACTAAGAAATAAAATTAATAAACTTAACTAACCATCATAGCAACTAATGGGTGGGCCCACTCCACGTCGCTAGAGGCGAGCGCTCTTTGCACCTTGCAGTAGGCAAGACAGAGATACTTCCCTTGTTTATAGGCGCATAAGGCGGGGGTAGAGGCGACCAATTCCCACCTTCGTGTTCCTGGCAGGCCTCCATGAAAATGCATGAGATGAAAAGGTACTTCAAACCCTTTCCCAGCAGGCCAGATATCCATGGATACCCTAATTGATGAATATTTTTAATTCATGTCTGATTGTACAAATATTTTTAATTCTCAAAGTTGATATCCTAGATCAGCCACTAGGGCCTTCTAGAAATCAAATTCCATGGCCAGGCACATCTCCATGGCGTTGCATTGTAGGGGGGGAGCGGGAGGCAAAAGCTAGACAAATAAAAACAAGATGGACATTGTTTCCTCACCAAATCTATTGAGGACGCAACTCATTGTATTATCGCGAGGGAAACCCACCACAAAGGAAATGGACTTGGGGTTGGGGAAGCTACATCCATGGGACAACAACCCAATCTGTCCAGACGGTCGGGCCAACACCACTCATAGAAGCCAGCGCCAAAAATCGCATGTGTGTGGTTGAGGGAACAACCTCAATGAAAATATATCTCCCCAACATCAACCTAGCAATGTCAACAAACACAAACAAGAAGATCCTGACCAGACCGGCTGATCTACAAGGAAGACACCTGACTAAACCCACACGGTCGCCCGAAAAAGCACCAACGTTGTAGAGCAAGCACCAAATGGTCAATATTTTGTTCGCCGAGGCCTCCACCTCTCCGTTGGCGACGGGGATGGAGGGGTGAGAGAAGTTTTTTGTTGAATGTGGCGGGGGTATCTTTGGTCCTCAAAGATACGTGAGTCGTCTCATGCCAACCTTTTTTCTTGCGTTTACAAATTGACTTGAACAAAAACACGAAACACACAACTACAATGCCACTTGCTGGTTTGTAACTGGGTCAACCCACGACTCATTTGGTAGTTCACTTTTTTCGTAGAGATGATGAAGAAAATAATATTTAGAAGAAATGAAAATATTATACCTCTTCTTCCATAAAACTCAATTAACATAACCATACAATAATTTTTGCATTCTAAAGAAACACACAAACATAATCTTTAGTCAAAGAACAAATGAACCAAATAAACAAATCGCCATATGTTTGTGAATCTAGAATTGAGCTTGTATATGGTCTACAATGTTCTTGTACGCTGGAGTTACCAGGGGACTAGACGTGGACATAAGTGGAAGCCGGAAAAGAAGTTGTGATGTTGAGCATGTATAGTGAGGGACTCGTTAGGCCATTGTGAAATTCCCCTCTCACTTGGATGCCTACTTTCGCTCGCCGCGATCTGGTTGAGACAAGGGGGGCCTCATGTCCACTCTCCGCCGCGCGCGGTGGAGGAACAACAGGTTCTCCTCCAACTCCCAGAGGAGGGCGTCAATGTCGGTACCTTGGTTGGTCTTACCCGTCATGTCTAGTGCCACCTCTAGATCCATGTCACGCCACTAACATTGTACAATATTGTTGTCAATGCGTGAACAGATGTGCTCCTGCCTAGAGAACGAAGAAGGTCAAGTCTACCATGTAGTCCATTGCATGACATGTGTTGATGAGTCGGTTGAGCATGTGGAGGATTTCTCTAGCGCGTGCTCAACGCCAGACAAGGGGCCACTAACTATCATCACCTCTCTCACTCGATGAACATTAAGCACCCACTAGTCCGTGTGTTGGATATGGAGAGAACGACCTCTAGCACCACGATAGTTGGAGGATGCCAACATGAGAATTACTAAAAAAAAAGTCATCACCTATTTATATTAAACTTTTTTACTTATTTGGAACTTTGTCATCGCTAGTTGTTAAACTAATTCATCTAGATTATATTGAACGTCCTTTTAGTTTACAACATAGTCAAAATGTAATTATTTGTGAATTCTCTGTTTTATTTTGTTGACGCCGTTTTCTTTCATTTCGTCAAATTCATGATAATTGACCTATTTTATCAGTTTAATTGATGATAGCTAGCAAATAATGTTGTAGGGTCTGTCAGATAATCTGATTACATGTGGATGGAAAACAAGATAGTTGTGCAAAGTGTTTAACCTATTGTTAGTATTGTTATTTTTTGGTAGTATTTTTTATTGTTTCTGATGGAATCTTTAGCACACGGTCTTAATTGTCCTTTTGCTATTATATTTAGCAAATTAATCTCCTAAACGTGTTGCTAGCATCAATATATGGTGTTTGTTGTTATACAACTCTTGCCTATTATTGCAAACAAGAGTTATATTTACATCGAAATGTATGAATTCTTTGGAAATATGTTAGCTATTGAGGATTTAGTTTAGGAAATTTCAATAATCCAAGCAAATAAAAAGATGTAGAATCCCACCCACCCGCTAATTTGTGTTGCTTTACATGTAATACATTTTGTATACAATGTTTTATTTTATTTTCATATCTCAGTGTATATTCTTGGGGGGAGAGAGAGAGGAGGGGATGGGAAAGTCTAGAGCATTCCAATCTACTAAATATCATGATATTAGTTTGTTGGATCGTGCCTTCTCTGTTTCGAATCTACTTGACGATGATAAGATCATGCCTCCACATCGTTGCATCATTGAGGGAGAGCGAGCGGCAAAATTTGGACAAATAAGAACAAGATGGACATTGCTTCCTCATCAAATCTGTTGAGGACACACAATTACAATGCCACTTGTTGGTTTGTAACTGGGTCAGCCCACGACTCATTTGGCAGTTCAGTTTTTTTTCATAAAATGATGAAGAAAATAATATTTACGACAAATGAGAATATTATACCTCTTCTTGAACTTCTTCCATAAAATTCAATTAACATAACCATACAATAATTTTTCATTCTAAAGAAACACACAAACATAATATTTAATCAAAGAACAAATGAACCAAAGAAATAAATCACAATATGTTCTTCAATCTAGAATTGAGCTTGGATATTGTCTACTATGTTCTTGTCCACCTGGAAGGCTTTGGCAAGGATATCATCTGAGATGGATGGCTTGGATCCGAACACCGCATTGGCTACGGTGATCACTCCAGGGTTCTTGCTGCTCAGCGCGGCAATGGCCACGGCTTTGTTGGTTCCCAAGTTGAACTGGAAGTGAATCAACCCTTGCGGAAACACAAACACGTCCCCTTTGTTCAGAAATTTTGCGAACAACTTGTTCTCGGGGTTTGAGGTCACGAAACCAACATAGAGCGAGCCTTCCAGCACGGTGAGGATCTCGGTTGCTCGGGGATGGATGTGGGGTGGGTTTTGACCACTGGGTGCATAATCAACGCGAACCAGGGAGATGCCCAAAGTGTTCAACCCAGCAATCTGCGCCACATTAACTGCGGTCACAGCAGATCCTTGCTTGTTGCTCGTGTTCCCAGCCATGTGAAGGCCAGAGAAGAAGAAATCTTCTGCCACAGCGGTCTTTGGGTCTTTGCATGCAAATCCATTGACAAAAACTGCACATACACATACAGATTTTTGAACAATTATTTAACAGCTATATATTGGCACAAGTAAGTAACAAAAACATTTCACCGCATGTATGCGCACATACCTTGGGATGTTCTGTCGGCGACGCAGAAATCCTGGAGCTGGCCTGGGTCGGAGGCAAGTGCACGAGAAGCTGACATGGCCAGAAGGGCTAGGAGAAAGAACTTTGAGGCCATATGGATGCCCAAAGCTAATGCTCACTAGATCAAGTGTGTTTGGTCGAGTAGACAGTGAGTTATGCAAACAAGCTCTTGTGATGCTTCGAAGGGCTGCAGGAGACAGGTATATATAGGGAATGGGAGGAAGAGCTTTTGTGTTTGTTCTGTTGAAGCGCATGCATGTGGAATTGTGGTTATGGAGGAAATAGTCTTCAGTAGCTCCCAAGTCCAAAGCGTGTTCCGGGCCGGCCTGCCTATGACGGCCAAACTAATCGATCCCACCCTGTCTTTTAATTTGTAAATAATGCATGGTTTGAACAAATCACGTTCGTACTTCTACAAGCTCTCTTGTCTCACCAGATGGAACTTGCGATGCAGTCATGCATCAACCTAAAGGCTTTAAACACATTATTAAAGGACTCCACTTTTTTAACTGCTAAAAACCATCTCCAAAAAAGAACCCTGCTAAACACACAAGTAAGAAGTTTAGCACCGCTCTAGGAGAAAACGCTTTCTTAACTGCATCTCCCAACTTTCGTTCTTGCTTTCTTTCTTTCTTTCTTTCTTTCTTTCTTTAACTAAAGATACAGTAGACTGATGCGGAAATGTAGCTTGGTGCTCGGGTTAAAGGTAGCCTGTTACGAGCCAACAATTTAGGCTTTGTTTGCCCACCCGTTAATAGGCCAACATGGATTAATTGGCCTGGCAACTGATTAATCGGTCTAATAGGCCAATTAATCGGCCTGACATGTTAACGTGATGAATAGGTGCTATCCGATTCGGTCATGCAATGAGTAGCGATTAACTGACCCATTAACTGATTACGGATGAATCCTTGAACATTATTTGATAAAGAAGCATCGACCAGGGGAAAGCTATCTGATGCAATTCTACATCGCAGGCTAATACTATGTTCGTCGCGGCTTAAAAGTCCAAATTTGACCTTTGATTTAACTATCAAAATATAAGTTACATATCACAAAAAATATATTATTGGAAACCTCTTTCAAATATGTATTCAACTATATAAGTTTTGTGACATACAACTTATATTTTATTAGTCAAATCCACGGTCAAAATTTGACATAAAATAAAAGGAGACCAATAAACCAGGACAAAGGTAGTAACAAACAACGGAAAAGGCCCATGAAAATGACCAAAAAAAGAAAAGACATGACAGACTAAAACTGGGCCTCACAAGAACCACGCATGACAGGAACGGCCGCATAAACTAGGCAACGCGACGACTCAGGATGTGGAGACGCGGGAAATGCGCGCCAAATCGAAGCAGGAACAAGGTTTGTGCAAAAAAAAAGACTACACCAAAAACATCAGTCAGATCAAAACTTTGATGAGACCTTGTTAAATCTCATTTTTAAAAGCTAAACAAATTATCCTAGGAGCTCAACGAGGAAAACATATTAAAACAGTAGCTGCACTCACCAGAGAGCGATTGCTCGAGAAAAAAATGTTTACATATTTCTTCAAATATTCACAAAAATCTTATTTACGAATTTAAAAGTAATAATACTAAATAAAATGAAAAGGAAAGAAAGAGAGAAAAATGCAAATCTGGATAGAAAAAATAAAGAAAAGACAGAAAAAGAAAAAGAACCAAAAAACAAGGTGGTTCACAAGTTTTTTTATAGAAAAACAAGGCTCACATGTAATTAGTTTCTTCTAAGAGAAACACCGTATAGTACTCCCTCCGTCCGGAATTACTTGTCATCAAAATGGATGAAAATGAATGTATCTAGAACTAAAATACATCTATATACATCCATTTCAATGACAAGTATTTCCGAACGGAGGGAGTAATTAGTAGCTCTCTCTTCCTGATTACTCTCCCGAGTAAATAAAAAACAACGAGCACTATAGGCCAGACCCTAAAACGAGAATGGCCAACAACGTAGGTCGGGTGCACTGGCCAGTTCTTCCCGTTCAAGAATGATCCAAAGGAGAAATAAAAGAGGCACGAATAACACATGAAATCTGTTTTAAAAATCTTTTCGACTGAAGCGGTAACTTCTAATCTTCACATTTAAAGTCATCGCTAGGGGGTCTACGGACAAGGTTATAATTTTTATTGTCTTTGTTGTTCTTTGTACTGCCTTGATTGAAGATGAATAGATTGAAAGTTTCTAAAAAAATGTGCAAACTTTTCTAGGTAAGGGAGTATATATATTAAAAAAATTCAATTCTCTTCCTCTCATTTAATAATTTAAATTTCATAAAATGATAAAAAAAAGCTCTTACTCTGAGAAGCCTGGCCAAACACAACACGGACCGTGTCTGAGTTTCGTTTGCTTTTTCTTTAGAATCCTGAGTTTCGTCTGGTTTTTTTTTGAGCAAAAACTGCGAGGCTTTATATTGATCAAAAGTTTCTAGCTTTTATTTCTGTGGAAATGCTTAAAGCTCACTCGAAGCCCAAACAAACGCAGCCTTGTATTCGGCCCGTGTGCACCGACGCAGCCCTCCCATCCCCCAAACCCCCCGGTTCCATCAGCCGCTTCCCAATCCCTCAACCAAAAAAAAATAAAAAAAAAATCAGCTGCTTCCCAGTCGCAGCGCCGCCACCGAAGGGCGCCCTAGATCTGCCGGCCATCAGCGCGCCCCTCTTGCTCAGAAGGAGATGGCTTCGTTGGCGCTCAGATCCGCCGGCCGCGTGGTCCGGCGATCCATCCCGCAAGTGTCCTGTCGCCGGTCGCCCATCTCCGGTTCCGCCGGGAACACCCAGCTCAACAAGGTAACCAGCCCCCTTGCACTTTCCTCTCCTCTAGGGTTTCGTTCATCTGGCAATTTAATAATCAGGCGGTCATAGTTGTAAAAATAAAATCAGCTGTTCATCGTGAGTTTAAGCGACGTGAGCGTCGATTGGTAACCAACAATGCTGTACCTTATTGCCTGAGTATGCATCTGTTAGCCTCCTAGAGAAATATCGGATTTTTACTCTATGGGGTCGAAAGGCCTCTTTTTCCTAGTCTGAAATGTTATCCAATAGCGAGGAGCCCCTCTCAGTGTAGGCACAAGCACCCTGTCCATGAAAACGTGTGCACTTCTCATTACTGTATGTCTTAGATGGTCTCGGTTAGCTATTATCCTAGGTTGTGGTTATTCCTCACGTAGACAACTGGTCTTTTGATTTAGAGATGGATTAATGTGAGAGGCAACCACTTGATATACTTTTATTTACTAATGAGTCACTGAATACTGAAAACATGAGATTGCCGTGTTTTCCACTTTTGAAGCTTTCTGTAACACATTATTAGTGTATTACAACTCTTTCTACTTTATCGAGCTATGCATTGAACTGCAATTGTTTAGAATTTTGGAATTTGAACCTAGAAGCTCTGAGAGCCTGTGACATACTTGATGCCGTCCTCTGGAAAAAACCTGATTTGAACCTTTTCAAGTTTCTCGTTTCTGCAATTCCAAAAATATATGGTGTAAAGTCAGTGTACTAGCATTAGAGGAAGAAATAAGGAACTACAGTAACAACCAAATACTCCAAAGGAATAAATTGGTACAGTATTGCAATGTGCAAATGCTCCTGGTGATCATCCCATAGCTTATAATTTGAAATGAAGAGAAAAACCAAAGTTAACTTACAGCTAGCTGTGTATGAAACTTGGGCCCATATGTCACAATCATGTGTTCATTATACACTAAAATGTTGGAAAAATTGCTCTTGTGGTCTCAGCATTCATTTTGAAACACTTGCAAACACACCGCCCTCTTCCCTTCACTCTCCATTTTTATCTAAAGCCATGAAACAGAGTCCTTATAAGCAAGTGGTTATCTGGTTACAAATTGGCACAGCAAAACAACAGACACCACAGAACTGAAAGACTTCACCACTACAAACTAAGCTACCGGCTTGAGATAACAGGAACTCAGCGCGTAAAACCCCTATGAAACCAAAGATTAAACAGAGAGTGCAACATCATGCCTGGATGATGTTTTGAATCTTGTGAATGTGCTTGTCAATATCCTCCTGTGTCTGCGCCTTCATTTTGGAAAGGGGGTCAGCTGGGTGACCCTGCCCCCCTGTTTTGGCCTGATCAGGAACTCCCCTAGCGAACTCCGGAAACAAGCGCACTGTGTTGTCTCTCGAATCACAGACCAGTTAGTTATATAGCGAACTGCAATCTGTTGTCTCCTCTCCCGCAGAACTGCAATCTGTTGTCTCATCTCTTTTTCCTAGTCTGAAATGTTATCCAATAGGGAGGAGCCCCTCTCAGTCTAGGCACAAGTACCCTGTCCATGAAAAAATGTGCACTCCTCATTATGTCTTAGATAAATAATCTCGGTTATTCCTCATCTAGGTAACTGGTCTTTGGCTTTAGATTAGAGATGGATTAATGTGAGAGGCAACCACTTGATATGCTTTTACTAATGAATCACTAAATACTGAACATATGAGATGGCCATGTTTTCCACTCTTGAAGCTTTCTGTAACACATTATTAGGGTATCACAACTCTTTCTGCTTTGTTGAGCTATGCACTGAACTGCAATTGTTTAGATTTTTAATACTCCTACTACATTTTGGAATATGAACCTGTGACATACTTGATGCTGTTGCCGTCCTTTGGAAACAATCTGATTTTTACCTGTTCAAGTTTCACGTTGCTGGAATTCCAAAAACATATTGTGTTAAGTCAGTTTACTAGCGTTAGAGAAAGAAATGAGGAACCAACAATCAACTACTCTAAAGGAATAAATGGGTACTAGATTGCAATTTGCAAATAATCCTAGTGATTGTCCCATGGCTTATAATTTGAAACTGAAGAGAAAAACCAAAGTTAACTTACAACTAGCTGTTTTATGAAACTTGGGCTCATACGTCACAATCATGTATTCAATATACACCAAAAATTAGGGGAAATTGCTCTTGTTGTTGTAGCATTCATTTTGGAACACTTACAAACACACCGCCCTCCAAAGGTCAGGCCATCTCGTCTTCATTTCTCTCTCTTCACCCACAGCTCCAGCCAATCTGTAATGTCTGACAATTTACAAGGCTAGACCTCCTGCTTCTGATCACTTCAGCTGGTACCACCTTTACAGGTGCAGCCGACTTCATCCACCTTAGCAGCAGACAGAAGTCAGAACATTTTATACTATGATGATGCACACTAGGACATCATGTGCTGTAGGGAAGAGAAAACAAGCATGAATCAAATGTAAAGCAAGTAGTCTTCTTTCTTGTGCATGCAACCATCAAGAGCTCCAGGATGCTCTCAAATCATGTGAACCAAGCCTTCCTTCTAACTCCTCACAGTAGACTGCATGGAAAATGCTGATAAAAAGAATTGTTCAAAACCGATGATTTATAGAAAACACAGTACATAAGTAAACAGTTGATCACATACAAACAACTATATACAAGTAGTTTCTTCATAACAAGATAACAATAGGTGGATACTTGGTCTAACAAAAACAGTAACATGGCCTCATTTTGAGATAACAGGTGGAGGTCATCGTCAAACTCAAACATGCTTTCCAGCATGGGTTAAAAAATATGTGATAGGGCATACCAGTAGAAGGATTTAGTGGTATTGAAGCAAGCTGAAATCCGAGAGTAGCATGTTTGCAAAGTATTCCGAAAAGAGTGCTATATGAAAAAAAATTGCCCAGATAAAAAGGTGTGAGTTTGGTTTGGAGTCCGGCTGGGACTCAATGGGCGACCCTCATTATTGCTTTACTTCCCCTTTGGGGATGATTACTATTTGATTTTTAAGTGCAGTGGAATTTTAAGTTCAGGGTTTGCTATTACAGGCTATCAGTCTCTGACTTGTTCAAACAATAATTTTGTTCACTTATTTTGCAACTCAATATTAGTCTCCTACATTGATGTAGGGAAATAGTTCCTTCTGTAAGAGATTCCTTCTAAATTCTCAATGTGCTACAATCTGAACATGACAAATCGTTTCTAACATACTCCCTTCGTTTCAATTTATAAGGTGTGCAGGCTTTTTCGAGATTTATTGACCATCTATTAGTCCAATAAGACATGAATCATGTGACTGAAAAATCATACCATTGATGAAAACTTCTTTTGAATACCAATTTGATAGTATAATTTCTGTGACACATAACTTGCATTGCATTGGTTAAATTTATGGTCATACTTAGATCTCGAAAAGTGTGAGCACCTTATAAATTGAAACGAAGGGAGTATTTTGTTCAATGGAATGCCATGCAATGTTCTCCTCTTTTCAGCAGTTTCATGGATATATGAAATTAGCCAACCCAACCATCTATTGGATCCCTTCTTTTTTATCTAAAGCCATGAAACAGAGTCCTTATAAGCAAGTGTTACCTGGTTACAAACTGGCACAGCAAAACAACAGACACAACAGAACTGAAAGACTTCCCAAGCTACCGGCTTGAGATAACGGGAATTAGCTCGTGAAACCCTTACAACATCATGCCTGGATGTTGTCTTGAATCTTGTGACTGAGCTTGTCAACGCCCTCCTGTGTTTGCACCTTCATTTTGGAAAGGGGGTCAGCTGGGTGAGCCCCCCGGTAGCGAACTCCGGAAACAAGCCCACTGCTTTGTCTCTTGAATCACAGATCAGTTAGTTATATAGAGAAGTGTAATTTCGTTATTGAAGTTACTGTGAACTCTGTCCTCAGTTACTTGCAACGCAATGACGCTGTTCTTCAGAGGGAGCTGCTACTTTCACCAAGTTTCCGTCTGAGAATGAATCACATAGCCACATTGACCTAGAAGTGCACTGTCCTTCTTTAGCTGTTTTTACCCATCCAACTTATTTTAACTGCTCAGTGAGGAGAAATAAAATCTTTCCCCAATCCTGAGCAAACACTCGTTCACTACAAAGCATGGATACGGCAGAAACTGCCGTATTGCCGTTCTAGTACGGGGGGACACGGGGATACGCGTGGATACGCCGGGATACGCGAATCTCAGAATCCCATGCTTTATCTAACCACTTCTGGTGTTGAAAAAACATGTTAGTCCTAAGTTTCCAGGCACAACATCTGACAGAAGCTGAAACAGAAACAGGATTGCAATCTTTTCTCATTTCTGGCAATTCTCTCCATGTCTTTCGAAAGGTTCTCGAGTTTCCACTTGGAAATAAATATTAGTATGATGCCAAACATACATGAAAAACCCGGTGCACAGTTGAATTCTTTTAACTGAATGTCTTTAGCTGTAAGCAGTTGCCTGGTGTATAGAGAGTTCACTACAATGCATTGCAAGTTTCTTATGAATAAATAGTTTGAGCCAAAAAAGGCTACTCCCTTTATCCGGGTTTCTAAGGCGGCATGGGTTTTTAGGTCTTCAATTTGACTAGCAAAATGTGTGCTATATGCCATTAAAAATATAACATTGGATTCATCGTCGATGAAGTTTCTAGACATATACTTTTTAAGCATATTACACACATTACGTTTGTAAGATTAAAGACATGAAAACCCATGCCCACCTTACAAATCTGGATGGAGGGGCTAGGATAACATTGAGGGACACGACCTGATGCTATGGAGAAAAGAAAAGTTAATTGCCATGCTCGCTTTCTAATTGTTTGATGTGTGCACAGTACTCCACCTCATCCTCCGGTCAGCAGGTGAATAAGGTGAACGAGGTGAACTATGAGGACCTTATTGAGGAGAAGAGCAAAGAGCTGACTCGTGTCGTAGGTGAACTGAAGAAAGAATTTAAAGAGCTCGAGTTGGTGTTGGAAAAAAATGATGCCCGTGCCAAAAGGTAAAATTCATTGTCCTAGATATATATGCACGTTGGTGCGCATTTATCTGGTTATCCTGATCGTATTGTTTTTGCTTACAGGCTCGCTATGCAGAGACCATTCAAGATGTTAGCTGCTGCCACAGTTGGTTTTGTCCTTGGCTTTCATACTCACAAGTACATTAGTGACTGAGTCGTGAGGGGGAGAGAGAGAGAGAGAGATCAGCAGGAGACCTCTATTTTGCTGCTAATCCATGTGAACTTTGTGTTACCTAATGCCTAATGCCTTGTAGATGTTGGACTGTACTAGATCTCGTCAGGAACTTAAGTAAGCATCCGGCAGCGTTGATCACTTTGGGTTAAAAAAAAACTAGTACAGCAGCAGCATGGTAAAGAACAGATTATATTATATTACTACTCCATCCGTTCCAAAATAGATGACTCAACTTCGTACTAACTTTAGTACAAAGTTTGTATAAAGTTGGGTCATCTATTTTGAAACGGAGGAAGTTGGGTCATCTATTTTGAAACGGAGGGAGTAGTCACCAATCTACTACTCCCTCCGTTCCAAAATAGATGACTCAACTTTGTACTAAAGTTAGTACGAAGTTGAGTCATCTATTTTGGAACGGAGGGAGTACATTATTAGCCGGTGAAAATTTGACTCAAGTTGATATGAGCTACTCCCTCTGTCCATGAAAACTCTCTCAAATGGATTTATCTAGCATCAAGTTAGTGTTAAATACATCCATTTGAGGAACAT
Source organism: Aegilops speltoides (assembly GCA_021437245.1). Taxonomy (NCBI): domain Eukaryota; kingdom Viridiplantae; phylum Streptophyta; class Magnoliopsida; order Poales; family Poaceae; genus Aegilops; species Aegilops speltoides. The sequence continues at coordinate 39,225,368 of CM038141.1, forward strand.
GCTTGGGACAAGTTTTTTCCGGACGAAGGGAGTACAAGTGATCTTTGGTACAAAAACCAATGTGAATTGGCCGAAGTTGACATGAAGTGTGACAGTGTTCGGTGTTCAGCAAGAGCCCGTAAAAATTCCAGCAAGATAGATCATGGCTGCAGCAAGTTGCTGTCTGATATGATCTAGAATTGACAGCTTAAGGTTAACCCTATGGAGAGAATAGGATGATATTGACGGATGAATGAAACGACAAGCTTAGGCCCTGTTTGGTTTCAAATAAGTCACCAACTTATAAGTCGAAAAGTGCAAAAAGTGACTTATTTTGCCAAACAGCCCCAACTTATAAGTCATCCCAACTTATAAGTCATAAGTTGCTCCACCCCAACTTAATACTTATAAGTCATTCCTTTTGCATGGGTCCCACCACCTGTATGATATTGATTGGTGTGGGAAGGTAACTTATAAGTCGGGTGACAACCAAACGGGTGTGACTTATAAGTCATTGGTTTTAAGTCACCTGACTTATAAGTCAGGTGACTTATTGGAACCAAACAGGTCCTTAACCTCATGGCTAATAATCTAACGCGGGAAACTGATAAACATATACTCCCTCTGTCCCAAAATTCTTGTCTTAGATTTGTTTAAATACGGATATATCAAGTCAAGATACATCTGTATTTAAACAAATCTAAGACAAGATTTTTTGGACGGAGGGAGTACGTCTTTTCAGTCAGTTAACTCACAGTTGAATGCAGAAGCACCATAAAAATTGTTTGGATATCATAAATGCAAGATTGATCTAGGTACTCATGACCATTTGATTTACAAATAATCAGAATTTCCAACATTTTTGCAAACCGAAAAGGAATTAGAATCTCATCGTTCTACAAAAATGCAATTCTTGACTAACCATAAGGGCATTCTCAACGTTGACCCGCAAATTTCCTCCAACATTCGTCGGCGGACACGGATGCGGGAGCCGGCTATCCAGGGCTACCCGCATACAACTGAAACAAGATTTGAACAAAACGGACAAAATTCATGGAAACCAGTTGGATTTCATATAAACTAGACAAATTTCACTACATTTCAGACATATTTTAACTAAAACCGACTCTAAAGCTAATCTAAATGATTGCCGGTGTCCGTTCGGGCATGAGCACCGCGAAATGAAGCTCCAGCTCCGCCTTGGCGGTCTCCAGTTCTGCCTCCGTGTAGTGGGCACGGGCCTCGCCCATTGTGATGCCAGCGTGCCTCGACAAGGAGGGTGGCGCGACGTCCGCAGCGCCGGCCTACATCTGTCTGTCAGTCTGCCAGCCGCCTGCGACGGCGGCAATCCCCTTTTTCTGCTCCAATGATAGGTTGTCCCAGACGGCTTTGGAGCTCAAGGAGGCCATGGTGGGCCTGGTGCAGAGAGGAGGAAAGAAGCGGAGGATGATGGATGCGGCTATAGTCGGGCCTGCGGTTTATATATCTGGGGGGTGGCAGGGCAACCAGCGGCGTGATTAATGGTGGGCGGCAGACGAACAAGCGGGTCGCCATTCCTCGACAACTGTATGCATGATTAATGTAGGCAGGCAGACGGACGGGTTGTCGTTTAAACACGGGGAAGCCGTATGCACTCGGAAGCGGCAAGGGCGACGCTCTCTCGGCTGCGCGCCGCTTCAATGCCGACTATGAGAGGGCGCATCCGCTATGGGTTGGGGTCAATGCGGGCAGCTAGCGTCGGGCGGGAAAGCATGCAAGCTAGGGAGGAGAGTTTCGGGTGGGCCATGGCTGCCAGACGCCAGACGCGTACATGGCAGCGGTCCGGACGCCGCACCCCCCCCTCTCCAACTTTGTCTCCGGTTTGCAGGAAAAACACGTCCGGACCGACCTGCGGACGGATACAGAACCGTGCCGGATGGCAAAACATGCACGGTTCGAATGGTTGCGGATGATTTAATAGTTGGCGTTGGAGATGCCCTAACTAAAGTTCTTCTAAAGATTAGATAGGACCAAGCTCACACCTCGGCCTTATACTTCAAAGATCTCAGGGCTACCTGGAACATGCAGATTGGTGCTGGCCAGGAGGCGGCAGTGGACGCTGAGGTGGAGGCCGTTCTTCTCGCCGTGGAGCGGATGCACACGACAAGGCCAGCGATGACACCCCTGCAGCCAGGATCCAGATGAGGTAATGGATGATGCTGATGCAACAGGAAGCGTACATCTGAGCCTGATGATCCTATAGGGACTTTTTGAACACTTATCTGAATACATGTTAAACTTTTTTCAGATACATGATAATTTTTCTGCATGATATGAAACATTTTTTAAACTGCACGAACATCATTTTTTAAAGTCACAAACATTTTGTTTGGAATGCGTGCTTTTTTTAAAAAAAAATGTAGCATACATGTTTTTTGAATGGCATGAAACATCTTTTTTGAAACGCATGAACATTTTTTGAAATGTCACATATTTTTCTTTTGAATAGCACAAACATTTTCCAAAAGTTGAGCGAACATTTTTTTGGACTAAATTTACATTTTTGTAATGTGTGATGAACTCTTTAAAAAATAGCAAAATTATTCTTCATAATATATGTATTTAATAGTTTTAAAAATATAATCAAAAGTAAAAAAAAAAGACATGGAACATCAACATGACGGGACGACATGGTTAGTGGGGCGGCCCGCTACCAGTTCCCACGGTGTGTTGTCTCGCATGAAGCAAGGCATAGGCGCGCTGCCTTTGCTCGGCCTCCATCATCCTATGCAGAAATTAGGAGGTCCCGCCCTCTGTTTTCCAGTCAAACGACTAGTGACTAGTCAATGAGTCGTAACTGGAAGTCGACTCAAGCACCTCAACTAGTCGATCGACACGGCACAACTCGTCAAGAGTTGCTACCCCAGAACGACTCGTCGACTCGAAAACCTTGGTCTGGCCGCCCTCTACTCATTTGTGCATGAGAACATATCAGGGTGAGCTAGCTTTTTATTTTATAGGCGGCCTAGCTAGTAGGATAAGTTAGGTTTCAATGGGCTAAACAAGGTGGGTTTCAATGGGCTAAGTGAGACTAAATCGATTTAAATGGAACAACCCATCCCTAAATTTATTTTAGGGCTAGTAGGACAAGTTGGGTTTCAATGGGCTAAACAGGCCAGCCCACTTAATTATTAAGGTGGGTTTCAATGGGCTAAGTGAGACTAAAGCAATTTAAGTGGAATAGCCCACCCCTAGTTTTATTTTAGGGGTGGGCTAACTAGTAGGATAAGTTGGGTTCCAATGGGCTAAACAGGCCAGCCCACTTAATTTTTAAGTTGGGTTTCAATGGGCTAAGTGAGACTAAAGCGATTTAAGTGGCTGTTTAGTCTCACTTAATCCTTAAAAAAACTGCAACCGTATTTCTCCTAAAAAGATGCAGCCTGATGCATTCAGCACATCACCGATGTAGTGTGAGTAATGTCGATTTAGTTTCTAATTATTAGGCATGGTCTAGTACTTAAGATGACAGCTTTTGGCACTGCCCGGTAAAGCACTTACCAAGTGTTTTTTAGGCTAAGCACTTATCAAGTGGATACTAGAAAAGAGCAGCCCAACTTACCGCCAACCAGCTAAACCTATCCTCAATTCAAGCCGAAGAAATCAATTACTCATTTACCGCGCGCTATCGACCAGCACCACACGAGAACATAGAGCGTACAGCGCGCATTCACAACCTTCCATCAGGGCCGTCTCTACAAATTTGGGGCCCTGGGACAAGATGAAAAATGGTCGTAATGTTTTCTTAAAAATCACATAAATAAATGGTCAAGATAAGAAAATTGAAAAATGACCAAATCTTGAAATAGTAACTGCATTGAATATTTTTTATTGCGAGTAACTATCTTAAAAAATTGTCCTATAAATCCGTTTGAAGTTTGAATCTTTGACTATATAATATAAAACAATTTATTAATTAACAATCTATCTAAATTCTAAGTAAATGTAGTTACTTAATCAACCATCTCGTAGAATTACCAATTGTTTTTTTTATCTGGGCAAGAGAGGAAGCATACCTGAGAGACGAATGGACAAACAGGGCAGATGCATCAGTTGAACATGGGATTGGCGTATGTGCACCCACGTGCGGTGTGGTGATCGGTTGCTGGTCGGCCGTTTGTAACCTCGTATGGGGCAGCCGGGCAGGCTATCTCGCGACGGACACGGCGAGGCAGGCGCAGGAGTCAGGCGATCGAGGGCAGAACAGGGCGAACAGGCATGCGCTATTTTTGTTTTTCTTGACGCGGATATGGCCTGAGCGATGGCGGCTGGCAGCCTTGCAAACCTGAACGACTGGTTTGACGGGCTTCATTTTTTTTTCGTAAAGTTTAACCTAGAAAGCGGTGCTGATTTGGGGGCCCAAAAATTTGGGGGCCCTGTGCAGTCGGCCAGTTTAGCCTGCCTTGTCGAAGGGCCTGCCTTCCATTCACAGGCACATACCAGCCTCACCGCGGGCAATTTAGTTATTTATGCATTCGGGCGCACACCCTCCCGCCGCACTGGGCCGGCCCATTCTTTCTTCTTTTTTGCGGTTTCTAAAACGCAAAAAACTGCTTGCGTGGGGCAAGATTCGAACTGGAGTCCTCCAGAGTACAAGCGTTCAGCCATAGCCAGTCCGCCACCTTTGTATTCGTGTTTTCTCAGAGCCTTTTGATCCTTTTGTTTCTATACTCTTTCTTTTTTTCCTATGAACGATTTTGTTCAGTTTTTTTCCTTCTTTTGCAAAATCGACAAACTTTTCTCACCAAATTCCATGAACTTTTTCCAAAATCGATTAATTTTTTTTCAAATTCAATGAACTTTTTTTGAAAACCAGTGAACTTTTTTTGGATGAACTATTTTTGAATTGGATGAACTATTTTCAATATCCAAAATATGTTCAGATTTTTTCGAAATTCGTTTGACTTTTCAGAAAATGTTTTTCGAAATTCCAATTTTTTTTCATGTTTTCGAATTTTGTTCACGTTTCAAAAATAGTTCTGAATTCCAAATTTTTGTTCACCGTATTGAAGAAAAAATTTCACCATACATTGAAAAAAATGTTCACTGTGTATAAAAAATGTTCATCATGTATAGAAATTTGGTTCAGCATGCATTCAAAAGGAGTTCATCGTATTTTAAAAAAAGTTCTACGTGTATTTGAATATTGTTCACCATACATTGAAAAAATGTTCAGTGTGTATAAAAAATGTTCATCGTGCAGAGAAATTTTGTTCAGCATGTATTCAAAAAAAGTTCAGCGTATTTTAAAAAATGTTCAGTGCTTCTTTGAATAATGTTCACCCTGTACTAAGAAAATGTTCAATGTGTATTCTAAATTCGCTTTCTAAAAATTGTTCACAGTACAAAAAAAGTATTCAAATTTCGAAAATTGTCCAGTTTTTGAAAAACATAGTTCACGTTTAAAATAAAAGGAATATTTGAAATTTGCGTACGATTTTCGAAACATTTGTTCGCATATTTAAGATTTTCATTTTTCAAAATGGATTTTTCTTTATTGATGAACTTTTTTTCAAATTCATGAACTTTTTTATAAGTTCCTGGACTTTCTTTTAAGTTTTATGAAAATTCTTGAATTCACGAAATTTTTCGTTTTTTGTTTTTTTTCATTAAAAGTCAATACTTGACCGATCCAGGGGAGCGAAGTAGGCGATCGAGGGAGAATGAACGAGGGAGCGAGGGGGGCGAACGAGCAGAAGTGGAACACAAGGCAAGATGGGCCGGCCCAGTTCGCGGGCGTGTGGGCGCCAGAACGGGAACCGGCGCTGAAGGCGCCCGTTAGGAGCTCCCCTCACCGCGCGGCGTGCCTCTGTTCATCTATCCAGCTAGTTTCAATTATACTTATAATCTCCCATCCAGTTTGACATGGGCTATCATGAAGCCTGAGCAAAAATCCATGGCTTCAGCGTTCTCAAAAAAATAATGCACAGAAACATAGCAAAAATTAATAGATAGCAAGTTTACAAGCTTGTAGCACTCACTACAGGTCCTAACATGGCATGAACTAAAATCTACCAGCAAGATGACATCAAAATGTTCCTACTTCATGTTCAAAGATTGCCCAAAAGATGCTTGCATTAAAGCATACAAAAAAGACAAAATGAACTCTAATGCAAAAGATTTGTTCTTTGATTTGCAAAGGAGCTATATTCTCCCCAATTATTTTGCACCCAAAAAAATCACTCCATCTATTGACAGTACCCACAACCCATTCCACCAAAAACATTTGGTTCCATAGTTCAAAATTTTCAAATTTGGACCAGATTCAAACTCCATGGTCAAACCCAATTTAAATTGCTCCAAATAATTTGAAACTTTGCCAGACTCTCTTTTGTGCATCAACACCTCACCACAAAAATTCTTTTTTTTTTTGACGGAACCTCGTCAGAGGGCGGGGAGCTCCCGCATTGCATTAAGAAGAAGAGAATTGGTCCAGTTAATAAGGGAAACCGGACCCAAAAACCGTACATGGCACGGTTAATGAAGGGAAACCGGCGAAGACCACACACACCCGACTAGCACTCAAGGAACATCGTCCGAGCCGGATACAAGAGTGCCTAGGCCCAAGACCATCGACAACACAACATACCCAACCAAATCAACATCTGCAACCTCAAGAACACGCCTGCACCCAGATGTGCGCTCGTGCCTAACCTTCAGAAAAATGCTATCACACATTAACCTCCACCAAGGCACGAATTGCCTGGATCGCCGTCGACGTGAGCGGTTTCTTGTACATCGGCAAATAAGACTTCATCTTCTCTTGCACATCCTCCTCGGTGACTTTCTTAGATGTCGTTCCCTTTGGTAGCTCCCCAAAAGCTTCCGCCAACCTATATTCAGCACGCTTGGCAGTCGGGATGTTGCAACTTTTGTTCTTCTTATCCAAACGTCCACTACGCCTCTCGGAACAAGTAGATGCCCTTCAATCGCACATGAATCGGTTTCTTGAGCAAGGACATGGCGTACTGGGCAACCGGTTACTTAGGAACTCATCCAGCAAGGTGGTTGAAGCCGGACCTTGAGGCATGCCAATGTCACCAAGTAGCTCCTCGGACCCCGAAGATATCATATTGGTAGTGCCCCCTGAAGAAAGCATCACTGGAGAGGAGACCAAGGGAGGCACCTCTGCAGCCAAGCCAGCAGGCAAAACCACCTCAATCTGCTCCATGTCATTGCTCACTTTGACTATCTCCTCAACCGTTCCTTGCTCCTCCTCGTGTTGAATCACCATCTTGTGCAAATCTACATCCAAAGTAGGAAAAACATCTGCAGGGAGTGCCATAGTAGCCAGTACCTCGGACGAGCAACCAGCCACACTAGTCTCACTGACACCCTTAGCACAAGCAACAACGAGAGGCGCCTGTTCCTCATGCTCACACCAGGGGGGAGGCGGATCCATCAGCGCCGAGGAAGAGAAAGGTCCCCCACCGATCCTCGCAGTCCCACCCTCTCGCACCTCAAGAGACCCATTGATGGCCGGCCAAGAAACAACACTGCCACTGATAGCCTCCAGCCGCTCTAAGAGGCTCGAAACCTGAACCGCCCAACCCTGCAGAGCGAACGCCATGTCGCGGAGAGGCTGAATGACCTCCTCAGTACGAGCAGCAGCCAGGGCTTGCACCTCGGTGCGCAGCGCCTCGATCTGAGCTGCAAAGTGGGGTTGCAGCAGCCCCAATTCAGCAGCAATGGAAGACTTGACGAGGTCGGCAAGACCTGAGCAGGGGGAGCCGGAGTTGCTACAAGGCGCCTCCTGAACGAGCACAGCCGGAGAGGCAGCAACGGAGGCCCACGAGCGATGTCGCGGATCTGGCGGAGGCACATGGCAGGGTGGCGCATCCGGTGACCGACGTGGAGAGGCCGCAGGCGAGGGGGAGTGGCGGGTTGAAGCTTGTCTGGCCGGAAGGCGCGTCGGGCACTCCCGCTCGCGGTGGCCAGAGATGCCACAACCCAGGCACCTTATAGGGTCGCGGCAGTCAGCCACGAAGTGCTCCGACGCGAGGCAACGGAAGCAGCGGCCGTACGTTCTCCTCTTGAAGGCGAGGGAGAGACCGACCCCTTTCCTGGGAGATGGAGCAGGCGCCTTCTCCATCCACGAACGACGCTGTCCCCCAACCTCCACCCAAGGCTGCTCGGAAGACGCCACAAGTGCCTCGGCGACCAGCTTCGGCGTAGAGTTCGCGGGAAGGCGAGGTGGAGGAGGTGGCAGCAGGAGCTCAGAGCACCCCAGGGAGCAAGGGACCGGAGCCTCCAGCCCTCCAACGGCGGCAGCAAGCGAGGGATCTGGATCTGGATCAGGAGGGGGGCAGGGAGCGGAGGGTGGAGGTGGAGTGGTGGCTGGGAGGGCTGCTGGGGAGAGGGAGGTGGAAGCTGAGGAGGCCATGAGACAAGGATGAGGAGGAGCTCGGGGATCGAATCTACGCGGCGGCAGCCTCGGCGGCGGCGCGGGAGCTCGCTCTCATGTGGAAAGGCTAAACAGTGCGTTTCCCAAAAATTCTCAAAAATTTCTAAAATTCCTAGAGCCCTCTAGCATTTCATCATACACTTGATGACTGACTAGCAAAGCAACCACTTATGTATTTTTTTTCCCAAATCAAATCCTCACTATGTGTTGACCAAAAACATGATTGGAATCCATGTACAAAAATCTTCTCCTTCACTAAATAAGTCTGAAAAACGGGCTATCAAAGAGGTAGCCAAGAACAAAGACTTGATTACTTTACAGTTAGTATTTCAACAAGCCCACAGCCTAGTTTCCAACACAGCACATTTACAACTCAGGTCCATGACATGTCAAGCAAAAAATAAAAGTCATAACACCAAGGACACATGAATATATGCATTAATTTGGAGGTATATTTTCCACAGGCATTTGCTGTCCTGTCTTCCAAAAGGCAAGGGCGGCAAGAATGGATGAAGGTAATAACAATTTTTTCAGTAGCTTGTCCCTGCAGGTTAAAACATACCATAATTAATAAGAATAATACAACCACAGAATACATGTGTGCGTACATATATATGAGTTGAGAACAATGAACTGGTTGCTTACCATGCTTCATTATCCCTTGCTTGTTTTAGCATTGCTTTTATGTCTTTGTGAGCTTCAGACAGGATACGGTCGCGCTCATCCAATTTCATCATAATGCTCGGGCCGGTCCTGATGGGTTCTTCTTTGATATGTTTTCCGTGTCCCGTACTGAATTTTGAGCAAGAAAGCTGGAGATAAAAAATGATATTATTTTTTGTAATTCATCGTCTCACGAATTTACTCCCTCCGTTCCAAAATAGATGACCCAACTTTGTACTAAAGTTAGTACAAAGTTGGGTCATCTATTTTGGAACGGAGGGAGTACATCTCAATCTGAGTATATCTGATCATGGATTATGTTCAAGTAAAAGTAAAAAAACAGAAATGCTAAATATTTGATGGCAAATCAAACGTTTTTCATGTCAATTCATATTGGCATGAGGATGGCAAATTTAATTTGCAAGCACGGCAATTTCCTGGAAAGAAAAAAAGAACTGCAACGGATTTGCCATGCTCGCATACTAAACCTGTCATCCGCGGCGAACACAACATATCATGAAAAACGTTCGATTTTTCATGCCCAAGAATCTGACGCGGCGCTCTAGGAACCACGTCAATCAATATGCAAAAGCTCAAACACGAAACTTACAGAGGCTTGAAGAACATGGTGTATAGCTAATTAATGGTCAGACGAGTAGCTGATTATAAATTTGGCAGATCAACGAAACCCTAAAGGGAAAGGGGAAGAGGGTATACCTTGTTGGGTCGGATCTTCCCAACAAAATCGGAGACGGGTCGCCGGAGCAAGCGGCCGGCGGATCGGAGCAGAAAAGAAGCCATGTCCTCTTCAACAATCCGGGGATCAAGAGCTTCGTGGGGCGGCTATGGCGGCGGCGTCGCCCTCGATGGGGTTCCTGTGGTCCGGTTGGGCTGGGGTTGGGTGTGCGTCGGTACTTTTTCTTTTTCGGGAGTTCTGTGCGTCGGTACTTATTATCCTCGTGGTGCGTGAGGTCCGATTGGTCCGGGGGTTGGGCCGTTTTGTGTCTGGTTTCCCCGAGTCTGGCTGGGGGACAGGGGGCTATTCGAAAGAGAAATCCACCCAACACCCGGGAAAAAGTGCAGTCCGAAACCAACACCAACACAAGCGCAAATTCTGAGAACAATGGCAGAACAAAACGACATATGCAAAATCAGCGGGCTCAGGGGCAACTCCAACGTGCCAACCCTTTTACAAGCGTTTTGTGTGTTTTTTATTCGTTTGGATCAGCCGAATGAATGGACGCATCCGCTTTTTGATTTGGGTCGGCCGGTGCGTACAATAAAATAGTTTAATAAAATTTACGCAGTCAGCGCACTGCCCTAGGTGTCGTCGTCCTCCTCCTTCCCGGGGCCGATGATGTCGATGAACGCTGGCACCGACCTCGCTCAGGGGAAGGCGGTCTCCCACGCCGCACGCGCCGCCTCATCCGTCGTCTGCCCCGTCGTCGACTGCACTGCTGTGCGGGCGCGCTCCTCCTCCTCCTTCCTCCCTAGGCGCTCCTTCTCCGCCTCCCGTGCCAAGAGGCGCTCCAGCTCCATTTGCCGCTCGTCGACGCCGCGCTTGTCCGCCAGTGCACGCACCCTTCGTTGTTGGAGGTACGCGTCCTCCTGCTTCGGCATCGCCCTGAACCACATAGGAGGCGCACTGACCCACTTGCGGAGCTGGCCGATCCATTGGCACCGGTCCATGGACGGTGGCTCGGCCTTGGGCTCGGGAGGAGCGGCACGGCGACCGAGGGATGACGCAGTCGCTGGCGCGGACAACATGAGGGCTTCCTCTAGGCCAACCCATTTGGCGTCCTCCTCGTGCCTGCTCTTCTCCAGAGCGCGCTGCAAGGTGGCCTCCAGCACGGTGTTAAACTGTTGGGGAACGCAGTAATTCAAAATTTTCCTACGATCACGCAAGATCTATCTAGGAGATGCATAGCAACGAGATGGAAGAGTGTGTCCACGTACCCTCGTAGACCGAAAGTGAAAGCGTTTGGCAACGCGGTTGATGTAGTCGAACGTCTTCACGATCCAACCGATCCAAGCACCGAACATACGGCACCTCCGAGTTCAGCACACGTTCAGCCGGATGACGTCCCTCAAACTCTTGATACAGTTGAGGACAAAGGAGAGTTCCGTCAGCATGATGGCGTGGTGACGGTGTTGATGATGTTACCGGCGCAGGGCTTCGCCTAAGCACTACGACGATATGACGAGGTGTTAAAACTGTGGAGGGGGGCACCGCACACGGCTAAGAGAACAACTTTTGTGCTTTGGGATGCCCCCCTGCCCCCGTATATAAAGGAGGGAGGAGGAGGAGGCCGACCAAGGAGGGGCGCGCTTATAGGAGGAGTCCAACTAGGATTCCCAATCCTAGTTGGAGTCCCCTCACCACTAGGGAAAAGCCTAGTAGTAGCGCGAGTTATATGCTTATCAGTAGCGTGGGTGGCCACGCTACTGATACAGCGCTACAACTAATGCTTATCAGTAGCGCGGCCTGACCAGCGCTATTGCTAACTAGGGATAGCAGCAGCGTTTCTCTGAAACACGCGCTGCTGATAATAGTTGCAGCGCCCTTATGCAAAGAGCACCACTGCTAAGAGCTCGCTGCTGCTAATGCCATACCCCGCACTAGTGTTATTAGTTTTTAATTTTTTTCTGCTCCACATTTTGTGCTGCTGAATTTTATTTTGGGCTTTATACAATAATCTCTAGCATATCATACACATACAAATGTAATCATAGCATATACATAGCGATACAAGGTGGTCATCATCATCCAACAGGAAGTGGTTGAAGGAAATATGCCCTAGAGGCAATAATCAAGTTATTATTTATTTCCTCATATCATGATAAATGTTTATTATTCATGCTAGAATTGTATTAACCGGACACATGATACATGTGTGAATACATAGATGAACACATAGTCACTAGTATGCCTCTACTTGACTAGCTCATTAATCAAAGATGGTTATGTTTCCTAACCATAGACATGTGTTGTCATTTGATTAATGGGATCACATCATTAGGAGAATGATGTGATTGACATGACCCATTTCGTTAGCCTAGCACTTGATCGTTTAGTATATTGCTATTGCTTTCTTCATGACTTATACATGTTCCTGTAACTATGAGAATTATGCAACTCCGCCACGGAGGAACACTTTGGGTACTACCAAACGTCATAACGTGAATCGGGTGATTATAAAGGAGTACTACAGGTGTCTCCGAAGGTACATGTTCGGTTGGCGATTTGAGATTAGGTTTTGTCACTCCGATTGTCGGAGAGGTATCTCTGGGCCCTCTCGGTAATGCACATCACTATAAGCCTTGCAAGCAATGTGACCAATGAGTTGGTTACGGGATGATGCATTACGTAACGAGTAAAGAGACTTGCCAGTAATGAGATTGAACTAGGTATTGGATACCGACGATCAAATCTCGGGCAAGTAACATACCAATGACAAAGGGAACAACGTATGTTGTTATGCGGTTTGACCGATAAAGATCTTCGTAGAATATGTAGGAACCAATATGGGCATCCAGGTTCCGCTATTGGTTATTGACCGAGAATAGTTCTAGGTCATGTCTACATAGTTCTCGAACCCGTAGGGTCCGCATGCTTAACGTTACGATGACAGTTTTATTATGAGTTTATAAGTTTTGATGTACTGAAGTTTGTTCGGAGTCCCGGATGTGATCACGGACATGACGAGGAGTCTCAAAATGGTCGAGACATAAAGATTGATATATTGGAAGCCTATATTTGGACATCGGAAGTGTTCCGGGTGAAATCGGCATTTTACCGGAGTACCGGGGTGTTACCGGAACCCTCCCGGGGGTTATTGGGCCTACATGGGCCTCGAGGGAGAAGAGGGAAGGAGGCAGGAGGGGCCGCCGCCTCCCTTCCTAGTCCGAATAGGACAAGGGAAGGGCGGCGCCCCTCCTTCCCCTCTTCCTCCTCTTCCCCTTCTCCTATTCCAACTAGGAAAGAAGGAGTCCTACTCCCGTGGGAGTAGGACTCCCGCCTGGCGCGCCTCCTTGGCGGCCGCCTCCTCCCCTGCTCCTTTATATACGGGCGGGGCCACCCCATAGACACACAAGTTGATCTACAGATCGTTCCTTAGCCGTGTGCGGTGCCCCCCTCCACCATATTCCACCTCGGTCATATCATCGCGGAGTTTAGGCGAAGCCCTGCGCCGGTAGAACATTATCATCGTCACCACGCTGTCGTGCTGATGGAACTCATCTCCGGAGCTTTGTTGGATCGGAGCCCGGAGATCGTCATCGAGCCGAACGTGTGCTGAACTCGGAGGTGCCGTACGTCGGTGCTTGGATCGGTCGGATCGTGAAGACGTACGACTACATCAACCGCGTTGTGCTAACGCTTCCGCTTACGGTCTACGAGGGTACGTGGACGAACACTCTCCCCTCTCGTTGCTATGCCATCACCATGATCTTGCGTGTGCGTAGGAATTTTTTTGAAATTACTACGTTCCCCAACAGCGGCATCCGAGCCTAGGTTCTATGCGTTGATGTTATATGCACGAGTAGAACACAAGTGAGTTGTGGGCGATACAAGTCATACTGCTTACCAGCATGTCATACTTTGGTTCGGCGGTATTGTGAGATGAAGCGGCCCGGACCGACATTACGCGTACGCTTACGCGAGACTGGTTTCACTGTTACGAGCACTCGTGCTTAAAGGTGGCTGGCGGGTGTCTGTCTCTCTCACTTTAGCTGAATCGAGTGTGGCTACGCCCGGTCCTTGCGAAGGTTAAAACAGCACCAACTTGACGAACTATCATTGTGGTTTTTGATGCGTAGGTAAGAACGGTTCTTGCTAAAGCCCGTAGCAGCCACGTAAAATTTGCAACAACAAAGTAGAGGATGTCTAACTTGTTTTTGCAGGCATGTTGTGATGTGATATGGTCAAGACGTGATGCTATATTTTATTGTATGAGATGATCATGTTTTGTAACCGGTTATCGGCAATCGGCAGGAGTCATATGGTTGTCGCTTATTGTATGAAATGCAACGCCTCAGTAATTGCTTTACTTTATCACTAAGCGGTAGCGATAGTCATAGAAGCAATAGATGGCGAACGACAACGATGCTACGATAGAGATCAAGGTGTCGCGCGGTGACGATGGTGATCACGACGGTGCTTCAAGATGGAGATCACAAGCACAAGATGATGATGGCCATATCATATCACTTATATTGATTGCATGTGATGTTTATCCTTTATGCATCATATCTTGCTTTGATTGACGGTAGCATTTTAAGATGATCTCTCACTAATAATCAAGAAGTGTTCTCCCGAGTATGCACCGCTATGAAAGTTCTTCGTGCCGAGACACCACGTGATGATCGGGTGTGATAGGCTCTACGTTCAAATACAACGGTGCAAAACAGTTGCACACGCGAATACTCAGGTCATACTTGACGAGCCTAGCATATACAGATATGGCCTCGAACACGGAGACCGAAAGGTCGAACGTGAATCATATAGTAGATATGATCAACATAGTGATGTTCACCATTGAAACTACTCCATCTCATGTGATGATCGGACATGGTTTAGTTGATTTGGATCATGTGATCACTTAGATGACTAGAGAGATGTCTCGCCTAAGTGGGAGTTCTTAAGTAATATGATTAATTGAACTTAAATTTATCATGAACTTAGTACCGATAGTATTTTGCTTGTCTATGTTTGTTTGTAGATAGATGGCTCGTGCTATTGTTCCGTTGAATTTTAATGCGTTCCTTGAGAAAGAAAAGTTGAAAGATGATGGTAGCAATTACACGGATCGGGTCCGTAACTCGAGGATTATCCTCATTGCTGCACGTAAAAGTTACGCCCCGAAGCACCGCTGGGTGCTAGGCTGCTGCCGATGTAACCGACGACGTTAAGAACGTCTGGCGAGCAAAGTCGATGACTACTCGATAGTTCAGTGTGCCATGCTTTACGGCTTAGAACCGGGTCTTCAACGACGTTTTGAACGTCATGGAGCATATGAGATGTTCCAGAGTTGAAGTTAATATTTCAAGCAAATGCCCGGATTGAGAGATATGAATTCTCCAATAAGTTCTATAGCTGCAAGATGGAGGAGAATAGTTCACGGTGAACATATACTCAAAATGTCTCGGGTATAATAATCACTTGATTCAACTGGGAGTTAATCTTCACGATGATAGTGTCATTGATGAATTCTCCAATCACGCCACCAAGCTACAAGAGCTTCGTGATGAACTATAATATGCAAGGGATGAACAAGACTATTCCCGAGCTCTTCGCAATGCTAAAAGCCGCGGAGGTAGAAATCAAGAAGGAGCATCAAGTGTTGATGGTTAACAATACCACCAGTTTTAAGAAAAAGGGCAAAGGGAAGAAGAAGGGGAACTTTAAAAAGAATGGCAAGCAAGTTGCTGCTCAAGAGAAGAAACCCAAGTCTGGACCTAAGCCTGAAACTGAGTGCTTCTACGGCAAGCAGACTGGACACTGGAAGCGGAACTGCCCCAAGTATTTGGCGGATAAGAAGGATGGCAAAGTGAACAAAGGGACTACGGATTAAGCGAAGATTGGCTAAGGACGAGGTGACGATGCGCGTGGGAAATGGTTCCAAAGTCGATGTGATC
This sequence comes from Aegilops speltoides, assembly GCA_021437245.1. Taxonomy (NCBI): domain Eukaryota; kingdom Viridiplantae; phylum Streptophyta; class Magnoliopsida; order Poales; family Poaceae; genus Aegilops; species Aegilops speltoides. The sequence goes on from CM038141.1 coordinate 39,241,086, forward strand.
GCGGTCGGCACACTACCTCTACATCTACCATCGGGATTAGTTTTAGACCTAAATAATTGTTATTTGGTGCCAGCGTTGAGCATGAACATTATCTCTGGATCTTGTTTGATGCGAGACGGTTATTCATTTAAATCAGAGAATAATGGTTGTTCTATTTATATGAGTAATATCTTTTATGGTCATGCACCCTTGAAGAGTGGTCTATTTTTATTGAATCTCGATAGTAGTGATACACATATTCATAGTGTTGAAACCAAAAGATGCAGAGTTGATAACGATAGTGCAACTTATTTGGGGCACTACCATTTAGGTCATATTGGTGTAAAGCGCATGAAGAAACTCCATACTGATGGGCTTTTGGAATCACTTGATTATGAATCACTTTGTACTTGCGAACCGTGCCTCCTGGGCAAGATGACTAAAACACCGTTCTCCGGAACTATGGAGCGAGCAACTGATTTGTTGGAAATCATACATACTGATGTTTGTGGTCCAATGAATGTTGAGGCTCATGGCGGTATATCGTTATTTTCTCACCTTCACAGATGATTTGAGCAGATATGGGTATATCTACTTAATGAAACACAAGTCTGAAACATTTGAAAAGTTCAAAGAATTTCAGAGTGAAGTGGAAAATCATCATAACAAGAAATAAAGTTTCTACGATCTGATCGTGGAGGAGAATATTTGAGTTACGAGTTTGGTCTACACTTGAAACAATGCGAATAGTTTCAAAACTCATGCCACCCGAACACCACAACGAAATGGTGTGTCCGAACGTCAGAATCGTACTTTACTAGATATGGTGCGATCTATGATGTCTCTTCTTGATTTACCGCTATCGCTTTGGGGTTATGCTTTAGAGACGGCTGCATTCACGTTAAATAGGGCACCATCAAAATCCGCTTGAGACGACGCCTTATGAACTGTGGTTTGGCAAGAAACCAAAGTTATCGTTTCTTAAAGTTTGGGGTTGCGATGCTTATGTGAAGAAACTTCAACCAGATAAGCTCGAACCCAAATCGGAGAAATGTGTCTTCATAGGATACCCAAAAGAGACTATTGGGTACACCTTCTATCACAGATCTGAGGGCAAGATTTTCGTTGCTAAAATCGGAACCTTTCTAGAGAAGGAGTTTCTCTCGAAAGAAGTGAGTGGGAGGAAAGTAGAACTTGATGAGATAATCAGATCTACTCCCTTATTGGAAAGTAGTTCATCACAAGAACCGGTTCTGTGACAACTACACCAATTAGTGAGGAAGCTAATGATATTGATCATGAAACTTCGATCAAGTTTCTCTTGAACCTCGTAGGTCTACGGATTTAGATCCGCACTGCAGTGGTACGGTAATCCTATTCGGAAGTCATGTTACTTGACCATGATGAACCTACGAACTATGAGGAAGCGATGATGATCCCAGATTCGCAAAATGGCTAGAGGCCATGAAATCGAGATGGGATCCATGTACGAAAACAAAGTATGGACTTTGGTTGACTTGCCGATGATCGGCAAGCCATTGAGAATAAATGGATCTTTAAGAAGAAGACCGACGCGATGGTAATGTAACTGTCTATAAAGCTCGACTTGTTGTGAAAGGTTTTCGACAAGTTCAAGGGGTTGACTACGATGAGACTTTCTCACCCGTAGCGATGCTTAAGTCTGTCCGAATCATGTTAGCTATTGCTGCATTTCATGATTATGAAATTTGGCAAATGGATGTCAAAACTGCATTCTTGAATGGATTTCTGGAAGAAGAGTTGTATATGATGCAACCAGAAGGTTTTGTTGATCCAAAAGGTGCTAACAAAGTGTGCAAGCTCCAGCGTTCCATTTATGGACTGGTGTAAGCATCTCGGAGTTGGAATAAACGCTTTGATAGTGTGATCAAAGCATATGGTTTTCTACAGACTTTTGGAGAAGCCTGTATTTACAAGAAAGTGAGTGGGAGCTCTGTAGCATTTCTGATATTATATGTAGATGACATATTACTAATTGGAAATGATATAGAATTTCTGGATAGCATAAAGGGATACTTGAATAAAAGTTTTTTAATGAAAGACCTCGGTGAAGCTGCTTACATATTGGGCATCAAGATCTATAGAGATAGATCAAGACGCTTAATAGGACTTTCACAAAGCACATACCTTGATAAAATTTTGAAAAAGTTCAAAATGGATCAGGCAAAGAAAGGGTTCTTGCCCGTTGTCGGTGTCAAAACCGGCGGATCTCGGGTAGGGGGTCCCGAACTGTGCGTCTAGGCGGATGGTAACAGGAGACGAGGGACACGATGTTTTACCCAGGTTTGGGCCCTCTCGATGGAGGTAAAACCCTCACGTCCTGCTTGATTAATATTGATGATATGGGTAGTACAAGAGTGGATCTACCATGAGATCAAGGAGGCTAAACCCTAAAGCTAGCCTATGGTATGATTGTTGTAATGTATGTTGTGTCCTACGGACTAAAGCCCTTCTGTTTATATAGACACCGGAGGAGGCTAGGGTTACACAGAGTCGGTTACAACGGTAGGAGATCTACATATCCGTATCGCCAAGCTTGCCTTCCACGCCAAGGAAAGTCCCATCCGGACACGAGATGGAGTCTTCAATCTTGTATCTTCGTAGTCTTGGAGTCCGGCGGATGATGATAGTCCGGCTGTCCGGACACCCCTAGTCCAGACTCCATCAAGAGCCCTAACCAGGCTTCAATGACGATAAATCCGGTAGCATAATGTTCGGCATTGCAAGGCGGGTTCCTCCCTTGAATAATCTAGAGAAGATCATGAACACCAGGATAGTGTCCGGCTCTGCAAAATAAATTCCACATTCCACCGTAGAGAGAATAAAATGCACACAAGTCCAATCTGCTGCGTATTATGCGGCATGACATCACGCCGCTACCAGGCTTTTACTTGAATTGTTTTTTTTCTTACTATACCACCTCAGCACGTTTAGCGAAGCGGTTTCCTTGGCACGTCTTGTCGAAGCAGAGATCGTGTTCCCGTTATTCCGGGATTCTCATCAATACGGACGTGGGTAACCCAACCGTGCCATTGATGGTGGCGCTTGGGAGATAAGCGAGTTTTACCAGGCCGGAGGGGGACGCATAGTTTCTGTCCGCCTATATATAAGGGATAAGGATTTACCTTCTCACCTACGCCTTCTTCCTCCTTTGCTTATCCATCTCCGCGCACTCAAGCTCCAACGCCCAAGCTCGCGCATCTCGCCTCAACCTTCTCCAAATATGTCCGGAGCGGGAGGCAAATGGCTGGCCTCCACCGTTAAGGAGGAGCACATCACCAGGCTGCGCAGCGCCGGATACCTCTCCGGCGATATCGCGCATCGGCTGCCCGACGAGGGGCAGCTCATCCCTACCCCTGGGCCCCATGAGAGGGTCGTCTTCCTTCCCCACTTCCTCCGCGGACTGGGCTTTCCACTCCACCCATTCGTCCGGGGGCTCATGTTTTACTATGGCCTGGATTTCCACGATCTGGCGCCGAACTTCATCCTCAACATCTCGGCGTTTATCGTTGTGTGCGAGGCCTTCCTCTGCATCCGGCCCCACTTCGGCCTGTGGCCCAAGACCTTCAACGTCAAGCCGAAGGTTGTGAAGGGCATGCAAGCGGAATGCGGAGGTGCCATGTTAGGTAAGTTGCCCAACGTCCTTTGGCTCGAAGGGGCCTTCGTGGACTCCGTAAAGGGGTGGCAATCGGGGTAGTTCTACATCACCGAGCCGCGTGAGCCCACATGGGCGGCGGCCCCCGAGTTTAGATCTGGCATCCCCACGCAGCTCACCTCCTGGAAAGAGAAGGGCTTGTTGTGGGGCAATCCGAAGGAGCTGACGGGACTCCGAGCCTGCATCCAGAAGCTAGTGAGCAATAAGCTCAGGTTCGTCGACGTGGTCCAAGTCATGCTCATCCGCCGGATCCTCCCATGCCAAGAACGGGCATTCAATCTGTGGGAGTTCAATCCGGAACAGCACCAGGCGCTAAGCGGGCTCTTCGATCGACATCTGGCGCTGGAGGGTGCTGTTTAAGGGCGCCGAAGCCCCCGCATCCGCGACGGAAGATCGCGGATTTCGCTCGCAGCATCCGGCTGACGAGGTAAGTGATTCAACCCCTTTACGGGACACTTGTGGTAATCAAATTGATTCTAAGAGGGTTTCAATTTCTCTCTTTTCCTTTGACAGGAATGGATGGAGAAGGCCGAGCAGCTCATCAGCCCGGCTCCCCTGCCAGAAGACCCAGTGAACGCCCGTCTAGCAGGGTTGCTGGTTCCGGCACCGCACGTGGTGCCGGAGAAGAAGGCCAAGAAGGTGGCTGTGGGGACTCGAAAGAGTTCCCGTAATCAGGCGTTCGACGATGAGGCAGACTCCTCCCCCGAAGACGAGGAGGATGAAGAGGACTCTCTCCCGGAAGAGGGAGAGAAGAAGAGGAAGGCTTCCCCGATAGCGGAGGCCGAAGGGTCCAAGAGGGGGAGAACTATTCCCCCGGATAGTTTCGCCAACACCATCGTTGGCGAGGAGGAGTGGCCTTTAAGGGCCAGGCGTCCGGCAAGATCGTAAGTATCCAGATCCCTGATATGCAATTTCTTTCATGTCGCATAGTGTCCTTCTAATGCCGTGTTCTGTCCGTAGTCCGGCCGATGATGATCTCCCCGCTTCATCGAGGGGGTCGTTGGCCCCGTCGGATGTGGATTCACTTCGACGCTCTACCCCCGCGCCAACGAGGACGCCGAGGTGGGATCCCGAGAGGACCCATCAGAGGAGGCTCCGGGCGCGCCGCCGCAGCCTCCGGACTTTGCGCTGGACTCTACATCGGAACCCGCAGTGGTTCCAGAGTCCACAGGCGGCCCCTTCGAAAGAAGGGCAAGACCGTGACCCCGGCGGCCTCCGTCCAACCGAAGGCGCTGGATAACTTGTTGGAAGCGCTTAAAGGCGCTTCCATCGAGGAAGAACACCGCACTATCATGAGTGCGGTGATTTAGAAGGTTCAGCTCGCCAAGAGCGGGCTGACCGAAGCCTGCAGCAGCCTTCTAACAGGCTTTGAGGTAAGAAGTTAAAATTATGTAATGTAATACCGCATAGACAAGAGCCCACGATGCTCGGTTCGTGTTCAAAAGAAAAGCCGGACCGAGGATCTAACAAGATATACGCAGGTTGCTTAAAATATGTCAATATTGGTTTGCAGGCTCTGCGCTGCCGACCTCTGCCGCCAGACCGATCATGGAGGTCAAGTGTCTTTGAAGCAGATCTCGAGTGGTCCGAGCAAGAGCTCGCCATGCCAAGAAGCAGCTCGAGGACAAAGAAGGTGAGTAACACCACTTTGAATAGTTACCTTCGTAAAAGGATTTTGGTTGCAATAAAATTAACAAGGATAATATGGGTATTGCAGGGCCATGAATGAGGTGGCAGCCTGAAGGAGGTGTGTCCGCGACGAACGAAAGGCGGCCGTGGAGTGGGCAGAGCGAGAAAAGCAGGAGGCACGGGTGGCGGAAGTACGGCAAGAGCTCCGTGCTCTCATGGAGAAGCATGAGAGTTTGGGCGTGACTCAAGACTCGAGAGTCCGAGCTTGCCTCGCCTCGAAAGTGCCAAGTCCGCCAAGGCCGAGGTCCGTAAGGCCCTTCAGAGGTTGAAGATGTAAAGAAGATAGCGGCGGTAAGGCATTTTTCATGCAAAGCAGTGCATGTTAATGTAAACTACCCGACACTTACCCGCATTCGAGCTCTCGAGGCGTTGCAGATCTACTGTAGTGCGTCCGATGCCGCCGCATTCTATCGTGGTGAGGAGGGAGCTCAACGGAGAAGGTCTTCGGTCTCAAGACGCCGAGGCCGCCATCCGGTGCCCCCAAGCGACTAGTCAAGCAGCTGGTCGAACTCCACAAGGTAGCCGAGGAGGCCATGAAGGGCCTTATAGTCCAGTATGGCTCGACAGGCCATGCCCGGGAGCTACTTCGCCTCGTCGGCGGCTGGTGGATGCGCCCTCGGTGGAGGTCGCCAGCGCTCCTTTGTGATTGAAGGTGCACGTCGGGCCCTTGCCCGCACAAAGGTGCATTGGGGCAGGTTGGATGCGGAGAAGCTTCTCACGGACCCACCGCCACCGGGCAAGGAGTATCGCACGCCCAAAATGTATTATAAAACTGTCCTGAAGGGAGCCCGCGATATTGCGGATGAGTGCCTCAGAAATGTAATCTTTGAGTAAACTCGCTATGTGTTATCCTGTGCGCTGAAAACTTCGTTCATATGCGCCTTGAACAACGCTTGTTTTAATTTAAAATATTACCTTCTGTGCGGCGGTTTATAAAATCTGAGAGATGGCAAGTCATTGGCTTCAGCCCCCGAGCCACGAGTGCTGGGGTGTTCGGGATAACTTGAGCACTCTTGTTCCCATTTTTGGGTCCATCTAGGAAGGCGCTCAACACAATGAACAAGGCAACCGGACTTATAATGCTTGAACACTCTCACTTAGCCATAGAATTCTATAATTTTAAATTTCGGTGAAGCCCCTGGTATTCGGAAGGCCGAATCCGGGGCGCTATCCACGCCGTCGGGACATTGTCCGAACTTCGCTCAAGCGGCGTGAGTCTTTAGGACCGAAAAACCTCTCGAACAGCGACCAGTCTCTCGCCTTATCATGCCGGTCAGTTTTAGCTTTCTCCACTAAGGCGCTCGCCCGGCTCAACCGGGGCGCAATCGCAGTGGTTCTCCCAGTGCCACCTTAGCCGACAGAACGGAACGTAAGGCACCAAAACGTGGGAGCCGGGCAAACCCAACTATTGACCCAAGACATGATTCGGAGCCGATTCATATAATGCTATAAGTTTGGGGTGCCGCACTTGTGAAAGTGTTCGGACTTATCACACCATAGTGTGGGGAACATAAGCCCCTGGTGTATTAGGCCGTACCAAAATATACGGGTGCAAGATGTCATGTAATGAACATATATATAAAAGGTAATGTAATTGCAGTCAAAAAGGTGCTGCATTATTTTTTAAAGAAAGTCTGCTATGAGTGCGGACCGATACAAATAGCGGTAAGCAAGGGATTTGGACTAATTAAACATGTCCCCCTCCAGGGGTGAGCTGCGGACTTGGTGTATATAATCGAATTTAATGCTCGTAATTGAGACCACCTGAGTGTTCGTCGCAGCCTTCTGTCTTCCCTGGTTGTTGCATCATGAGTTCGGCAGGTTCACCGCCAGACAGGGCCTCTGGTTAACGGAGTCCTGTGTACACAAAGAAGGAAAATAATAATAATAAGAAGAAAGGGGGGCACACTTGCGAGCCCCTGGTGTGGTCGAGCCGCACTCTGGGTCCATTGCGATCGTGCCCTTCCCTCGCCCATGGTATCTCCAAAGCGTAATGATGTACGCGGAGAGTTGTTATTGCAATCATGCGTGGGCGGGGGTTGGGGCCGCATTGCTACGCGTGCTCTGATCGCGCCAGGTGGTCTTGGTTGGTATTGCTTCGGGCGCGTTTTGCTGTATCCGGCCGTTTAACGGCCGGACTCGAGAATTGCCTTAAAATGCTGCTCAGACTTACGCGCGAGAGCCGCCAGATGTTCCTCCGTTCGATGGAGCGCCCGTATTCCGCTGACCGTGATGACTCCACGAGGGCCCGCATCTTGAGCTTGAGGTATGCATAATGCGGCACCGCGCTGAATTTTGCAAACGCGTTCGTCCGAAAGCAGAGCGTGATAGCCGCCGCTAAACGGGACTATGTCAAGATTAACTCCTCGCCCGAAATTGTCCGGGATCCAAGACCACTTCGGTGTGGACCGAGCTGTCGCAGTTTAGCTTCCACACCGGTATGACACCTTTAAAGGTTGTCTTTGTAGGTTTAATCCTTGAGGGGTCTATGCCCATCTTGCGCACTGTATCCTGGTAAAGCAGGTTCAGGCTACTACCGCCGTCCATCAGGACTCTCGTGAGGTGAAATCCATCGACGATTGGGTCTAAAACCAATGCGGCGAATCCGCCATGGCGTATGCTGGTCGGATGGTCTCTTCGATCGAAAGTGATCGGACAAGAGGACCATGGATTGAACTTCGGGGCGACTGGCTCCATCGCATAGACGTCCCTTAGTGCGCGCTTCCTCTCCCTCTTGGGTATATGGGTTGCGTAGATCATGTTCACTGTCCGCACTTGTGGGGGAAAACCCTTCTGTCCTCTATTGTTCGGCGGTCGGGTCTCTTCCTCGTCGTCGCTGTTTAGCCCCTTGTCATTGTTTTCGGCAATTAACTTACCTGCCTGCTTGAACACCCAGCAATCTCTATTAGTGTGATTAGCTGGCTTTTCAGGGGTGCCATGTATCTGGCATAAGCGGTCGAGTATTCGGTCTAAATTGGACGGACCCGGAGTGGTTCTTTTGAATGGCTTCTTCCGTTGACCGGGTTTAGAGCCTCCGAATCCGGCGTTGACCGCCGTATCCTCCTTATCGCCGCCGCACGCGGCGTTTGTTTTGTTTCGACGTGACTGCCGTTGTTGTCCTTGGTATCCGGACCGCCAGAATTTTTACGGAGATTGTTGCTGCGAGCTAGCCAGCTATCCTCTCCGCCGCAAAAGTGGGTCATTAATGATGTGAGGGCTGCCATGGATTTCGCTTTTCCTGTCCCTGTGTCGGGCTAGCCATTCGTCATGATGTTATGTTTGAAGGCTGCAAGGGCCTCTCGCATTCGCATACGATCGGCGATTTGATTTTTCTTTGTCAAGAACCGTGTCCAAAATTGTCCGCCGATTCGTCTGCGCTGCTGAATGATGTGGCTTAGGTCATCGGCGTCGGTGGTCGCACATCGCGCCTCGAAGTTGTCGAGGAATGCGGCTTCCGTGTCTTCCCAACACCCAATTGACTCTGCGGGCAAGCTGTTAAGCCATTGCCGAGCTGGTCCTTTAAGCTTGAGTGGGAGATACTTGATGGCGTGGAGATGTCGCCATGGGCCATATGGATGTGGAGAAGATAATCTTCATCCAAACCGCTGGGTCTGTTGTGCCATTGTAGGATTCAATGTTTACGAGTTTAAACCCTTCAGGGATTTGATGATCCATTACTTCGTCAGTGAAGCATAGCAGGTGTGCGGTGCCTCTGTATTGAGCAATATCACGATGCAGCTCGAGAGAGCATTGTCTGCTGTGTTCGGCCCGGCCGGGGTTATTGTATCCGGCGCGACGGTATTCGTCATGGGTCGTGGGGCGCCCACGTGATCCGTAGATGGATCTGGATTGCCTTGCTTTGTCCTCCAATATTTCTCGCAAGTCCGACGCGTTCCCTCTAGGCTTCGTACTTTTGAAGCGATCTTTGTACGGTCTTGGTTGGGGCCCGGATGCCTCTCATCACGACCACGGGTGGTCGGTCACCGATCGTCTACCGGTGATGGAGGTATGTATGCATCCTCCTAATCGGGGAGTAGCTTGCATCTTGGGTAGCTTTTGGAGGGCGCTCGAGTTTATACTCTTGACGCGAGGACCTCGGTCCATCGATCGCCAGCAGGTCCCGATCAGCTTGAAGTTGCTGCTGCGTTTTCTTTAGGCTATTTGCCGTGGCGATAAGCCTGCGCTTAAAACGCTCTTGTTCGACGGGATCCTCGGCACGCAATTAATTGCGTCGTTGAGGCTTTCCTCGCCTTCGAGAGGAAGGCATATAGTTATAATCCTCAACCTCTTCGCCCGCCCCTCTCGTGAGGGCTTGCTTCGCATCCTCCCGCGCTGAGTCCTGCTGGAGGGGTTGCCTTCGCACTTTCGGGTATTATTATCTCCGTGCGGGATCTCCATTCTTCTGTGGACGGGATTTAGAGCGGCGGCGCCGACGCGCGCGCTTGGCTGTTTCTTTAAAGAATCTGCCTCCGATGTTTCTTCTCCGTCCCCGTCTTTTGGGGTGTCCACCATGTATATGTCGTATGACGAGGTGGTCTTCCAAAGCTCTGTAGGCACTGGTTCTCGTTCGCCTCCGGCATCGCCATCCATAGCGCCGATGTCTTCGGTCGTAGTCTAGCATGTCGGTTAAATCGCCGACGCGGCTACAAAGTGGGTGGTGGGTGGGCTCAATTTCTTCGTCGTCCAGATCCCAACCATCCCGCCATAGTCCGCCAGACTCTCCCGATAACGAGAGATGCTTTAGCGAATTGAGGATGTCGCCAAAGGGCGAGTATTGGAAGATGTCCGCGGCGGTGAATTCCATAACCGGCGCCCAATCCGATTCGATTGGTAGGGGCGTGGGAGGTCCAGAGTCCGGCACCTCGGAATCATGAGTTTCGCGAGGGACAAGATTAGCATTCGGCTCCATCGCCGTGGAAGTTGAAGCCCCCGAGGTGGTGTCCATCCACCGATCCTCGATCTGGGCGATCGGCTCTGGACTAAGGGCCGAAGCGGATTCGTGTGTGGCCACCAAGGCACTGTTCAGCGGCAGAGCTAGATCATGCCCATCGTAATAAAGGCTTGGCGCGCTTGGTGTGGCTCGAGCCCGTCGAAGATCAAGTCTCCGCGACGCCGGCCGTGAAGTTTAGATTTCCAAATCTGACTCGACGGCCAGGGCGAAGCTTCGATCTGCTCCAGATGGCTGCTTAATTAGCCCGCAGACGAAGCCGCCGAATCTGAAGATCTGTCCGGGAGAAAAGTCTCACCGACAGCGTTGTTGGTTGAAGATGCCATCGAGCCAATCGGTGACGACACGGAGGAACTCTCAATGAAAGCACCAATGTCGGTGTCAAACCGCGGATCTCGGTAGGGGGTCCCGAACTGTGCGTCTAGGCGGATGGTAACAGGAGACGAGGAACACGATGTTTTACCTGTGTTCGGGCCCTCTCGATGGAGGTAAAACCCTCGCCCCGCTTGATTAATATTGATGATATGGGTAGTACAAGAGTGGATCTACCACGAGATCAAGGAGGCTAAACCCTAAAGCTAGCCTATGGTATGATTGTTGTAATGTATGTTGTGTCCTACGGACTAAAGCCCTCCGGTTTATATCGACACCGGAGGAGGCTAGGGTTACACAGAGTCGGTTACAACGGTAGGAGATCTACATATCCGTATCGCCAAGCTTGCCTTCCATGCCAAGGAAAGTCCCATCCGGACACGGGACGGAGTCTTCAATCTTGTATCTTCGTAGTCTTGGAGTCCGGCGAACGATGATAGTCCGGCTGTCCGGACACCCCCTAGTCCAGGACTCCCTCACCCGTACTACAAGGTGTGAAGTTGAGTCAAACTCAATGCCCGACCACAGCAGAAGATAGAGAGAAAATGAAAGATGTTCCCTATGCTTCAGCCATAGGCTCTATCATGTATGCAATGCTGTGTACCGACTGACGTATGCTTAGCAATAAGCTTGGCAGAAGGTACCAAAGTAATCCAGAGTGGATCATCGGACAGCGGTCAAGAACATCCCGAAATACGAAAAGGACTAAGAATATGTTTCTCGATATGGAGGTGACAAAGAGCTAGTCGTAAATGGTTACGCCGATGTAAGCTTTGACACGATCCGGACGATTCTAAATCGCAAACCGGATACGTGTTTTTATTAAATGGAGGAGCTGTAAGTTGGTGCAGTTCTAAACAAAGCGCCATGGCAGGATCTACATGTGAAGCGGAGTACATAGCTGCTTCGAAGCAGCAAATGAAGGAGTCTAGATGAAGGAGTTCATTTCGCTCTAGGTGTCATACCTAGTGCATCGGGACCAATGAAGATCTTCTCGTGACAATATTGGTGCAATTGCCTTGGCAAAGGAATCCAGATTTCACAAGAGGACCAAGCACATCAAGAGACGCTTCAATTCCATTCGGGACCAAGTCCAAGTGGGAGACAGAGATTTGCAAGATACATACAGATCTGAATGTTGCAGACCCGTTGACTAAGCCTCTCTCACGAGCAAAACAAGATCAGCACCAAGACTCCATGGGTGTTAGAATCATTACTATGTAATCTAGATTATTGACTCTAGTGCAAGTGGGAGACTGAAGGAAATATGCCCTAGAGGCAATAATAAAGTTATTATTTATTTCCTCATATCATGATAAATGTTTATTATTCATGCTAGAATTGTATTAACCGGAAACATGATACATGTGTGAATACATAGACAAACACATAGTCACTAGTATGCCTCTACTTGACTAGCTCATTAATCAAAGATGATTATGTTTCCTAACCATAGACATGTGTTTTCATTTGATTAATGGGATCACATCATTAGGAGAATGACATGATTGACATGACCCATTCCGTTAGCCTAGCACTTGATCGTTTAGTATATTGCTATTGCTTTCTTCATGACTTATACATGTTCCTCGTAACTATGAGAATTATGCAACTCCGCTTACGGAGGAACACTTTGGTACTACCAAACGTCACAACGAATCGGGTGATTATAAAGGAGTACTACAGTGTCTCCGAAGGTACATGTTGAGTTGGCGTATTTCGAGATTAGGTTTTGTCACTCCGATTGTCGGAGAGGTATCTTTGGGCCCTCTCGGTAATACACATCACTATAAGCCTTGCAAGCAATGTGACCAATGAGTTATTTGCGGGATGATGCATTACGTAACGAGTAAAGAGACTTGCCGGTAACGAGATTGAACTAGGTATTGGATACCGACGATCAAATCTCGGGCAAGTAACATACCGATGACAAAGGGAACAACGTATGTTGTTATGCGGTTTGACCGATAAAGATCTTCGTAGAATATGTAGGAACCAATATGGGCATCCAGTTTCCGCTATTGGTTATTGACCGAGAATAGTTCTAGGTCATGTCTACATAGTTCTCGAACCCGTAGGGTCCGCACGCTTAATGTTACGATGACAGTTTTATTATGAGTTTATAAGTTTTGATGTACTGAAGTTTGTTCGGAGTCCCGGATGTGATCACGGACATGACGAGGAGTCTCGAAATGGTTGAGACATAAAGATTGATATATTGGAAGCCTATATTTGGACATCGGAAGTGTTCCGGGTGAAATCGGCATTTTACCGGAGTACCAGGGGGTTACTGGAACCCTCCCGGGGGTTATTGGGCCTACATGGGCCTCAAGGGAGAAGAGGGAAGGAGGCAGGAGGGGGCCGTGCGGCCCTCCCCTTCCTAGTCCGAATAGGACATGGGAAGGGGGGCGGCGCCCCCCCCCCTTCCTTCCCCTCTTCCTCCTTTTTCCCCCCTTCTCCTATTCCAACTAGGAAAGAAGGGAGTCCTACTCCCGATGGGAGTAGGACTCCCCCCTTGGTGCGCCCTCCTTGGCCGGCCGCCTCCTCCCCCCTGGCTCCTTTATATACGGGGGCGGGGGGCACCCCATAGACACACAAGTTAATCTATGGATCGTTCCTTAGCCGTGTGCGGTGCCCCCCTCCACCATATTCCACCTCGATCATATCGTCGCAGAGTTTAGGCGAAGCCCTGCGCCAGTAGAACATCATCATCGTCACCACGCCGTCGTGCTGACGGAACTCATCTCCGGAGCTTTGCTGGATCGGAGCCCGGAGATCGTCATCGAGCCGAACGTGTGCTGAACTCGGAGGTGCCGTACGTTCGGTGCTTGGATCGGTCAGATCGTGAAGACGTACGACTACATCAACCGCGTTGTGCTAACGCTTCCGCTTACGGTCTACGAGGGTACGTGGACGAACACTCTCCCCTCTCGTTGCTATGCCATCACCATGATCTTGCGTGTGCGTAGGAATTTTTTTGAAATTACTACGTTCCCCAACAGTGGTCTCTCGTCATCATTTCAAAAATAGCGATACACGTCTCAAAAACTTGCAACTACATCGTCATCCATCTAAACAATGATATACGCGAGAAGAGATATCACTATGAGTGAGAGCGGAACTATGCAGTACATGAGGCGGCGGTTACGAGTCATCTCTCACGCTAGCATGAACCTCAAGTAACTAGCTTTTGCTTCTTGTCTGCTTTTGAAGCCTTTATGGCTGGCGCCCGAGACCCCATTCACTTGCGCCTGACACTCAGGCCACTCGTTGTACACCCTTGAAACTTTCCCTTTGTACACAACATAGCACTGCCACCTTGCCATCAAGAAGCTAGGTACCTGTTACAGATGCATCTTCATCAAGAGAATGTACAATCATATGCAACAAAATATACTAGAGTTCTACGTCTTGAGCTTGCGTTGGTTTTCCTTGAAGAGGAAAGGGTGATGCAGCAATAGTAGCGTAAGTATTTCCCTCAGTTTTTGAGAACCAAGGTACCAATCCAGTAGGTGGCTCCTCAAAAGTCCCACGCACCTACACAAACAAACAAAGAACTCGCAACCAACGCAATAAAGGGGTTGTCAATCCCTTCACGGCTACTTGCGAAAGTGAGATCTAATAGAGATAGTATGATAAGATAAATATTTTTTTTGGTATTTTATAATATAGATGCAAAAAGTAAAGATGCAAATAAAAGTAGATTGGAAGCAAATATGATAAAAGATAGACCCGGGGCCCGTAGGTTTTACTAGAGGCTTCTCTCAAGATAGCATAAGTATTATGGTGGGTGAACAAATTACTGTCGAGCAATTGACAGAAAAGCGAATAATTATGAGATTATCTAGGCATGATCATGTATATAGGCATCACGTCTGCAACAAGTAGACCGACTCATGCCTGCATCTACTACTATTACTCCACACATCGACCGACTCCTGCCTGCATCTAGAGTATTAAGTTCATAAAGAACAGAGTAACGCATTAAGCAAGATAACATGATGTAGAGGGATAAACTCATGCAATATGATATAAACCCCATCTTTTTATCCTCGATGGCAACAATACAATGCGTGATTTGCAACCCTTTCTGTCACTGGGTAAGGACACCGCAAGATTGAACCCAAAGCTAAGCACTTCTCCCATGGCAAGAAAGATCAATCTAGTAGGCCAAACCAAACTGATAATTCGAAGAGACTTGCAAAGATAACTCAATCATACATAAAAGAATTCAGAGGAGATTCAAATATTTCTCATAGATAAACTTGATCATAAACTCACATTTCATCGGGTCTCGACAAACACACCGTAAAAAGAGTTTACATCGAATAGATCTCCACAAGAGAGGAGGAGAACATTGTATTGAGATCCAAAAAGAGAGAAGAAGCCATCTAGCTAATAACTATGGACCCGAAGGTCTGTGGTAAACTACTCACAACTCATCGGAGGGGCTATGGTGTTGATGTAGAAGCCCTCCGTGGTCGGTTCCCCCTCCGGCAGAGTGTCGGCGAAGGCTCCAAGATGGGATCTCGCGGATACAGAAGGTTATGGTGGTGGAAAATGTGTTTCGTTGGCTCCCTGGATGTTTTCGGGGTACGTAGTCTTATATAGGAGGAAGAAGTACATCGATGGCCGCCCGAGGGGCCCACAAGACAGGGGCGCGCCCTAGGGGGGGGGGGCTACCCTCTCGTGGCCGCCTCGGCTGCTTCTTGACTTGCACTCCAAGTCCTCTGGATCACGTTCATTCCAAAAATCACGCTCCCGAAGGTTTCATTCCGTTTGGACTCCATTTGATATTCCTTTTCTTCGAAATACTGAAATAGGCAAAAAAACAGCAATACGGGCTGGGCCCCGGTTAGTAGGTTAGTCCCAAAAATGATATAAATTTGTAAAATAAAGCCCATAAACATCCAAAAGGGGTAATATAATAGCATGGAACAATCAAAAATTATAGATACATTGGAGACGTATGAAGCATCCCCAAGCTTAATTCCTGCTCGTCCTCGAGTAGGTAAATGATAAAAACAGAATTTTTGATGTGGAATGCTACCTAGCATAATTCTCAATGTAAGTCTCTTTATTGTGGCATGAATGTTCAGATCCAAATGATTCAAAATAAAAGTTCATATTGACATAAGAAATAGTGATACTTCAAGCATACTAATCAAAGTAATCATGTCTTCTCAAAATAACTTGGCCAAAGAAAGTTATCCCTATCATATAGTCTGCATGTTGCTCTATCTTCATCACATAAAGTATTTAACCATGCTCAACCCCGATGACAAGCCAAGCAATTGTTTCATACCTTAATAATCTCAAACTTTTTCAACTTTCACGCAATAAATGAGTGTGAGCCATGGACATAGCACTATATGTGGAATAGAATGGTGGTTGTGGAGAAGACAAAAAGGAGAAGATAGTCTCACATCAACTAGGCGTATCAACGGGATATGGAGATGCCCATTAATAGATATCAATGTGAGTGAGTAGGGATTGCCATGCAACGGATGCACTAGAGCTATAAATATATGAAAGCTCAACAAAAGAAACTAAGTGGGTGTGCATCCAACTTGCTTGCTCACGAAGACCTAGGGCATTTTGAGGAAGCCCATCATTGGAATATACAAGCCAAGTTCTATAATAAAAAATTCCCACTAGTGTATGCAAATGACAACATAGGAGACTCTCTATCATGAAGATCATGGTGCTACTTTGAAGCACAAGTGTGGAAAAAGAGATAGTAGCATTGTCCCTTCTCTCTTTTTCTCTCATTTTATTTTTTTTCTTTTCTTTTCCTTTTTCTCTTTTTTCTTTTTGTTTTTTTCTTTGGCCTTCCTTTTTCCTTTTTTCTTTTTGGCCTTTCTTTTTTCTTTTTTTCTTTTTGTAAAGTCCGAAGTCTCATCCCGACTTGTGGGGGAATCATAGTCTCCATCATCCTTTCCTCACTAGGACAATGCTCTAATAATGAAGATCATCACACTTTGATGGATTTACAACTCAAGAATTACAACTCAAAGCTGGAACAAGATATGACTCTATATGAATACCTCCGGCGGTGTACCGGGATATGCAATGAATCAAGAGTGACATGTATGAAAATTATGAAGGTGGCCTTGCCACAAATACGATGTCAACTACATGATCATGCAAAGAGCAATATGACAAAAGTAATGCGTGTCATATGAACGGAACGGTGGAAAGTTACATGGCAATATATCTCGGAATGGCTATGGAAATGCCATAATAGGTAGGTATGGTTGCTATTTTGAGGAAGGTATATGGTGGGTGTATGGTACCGGCGAAAGTTGCGCGGCACAAGAGAGGCTAGCAATGGTGGAAGGGTGAGGGTGCGTATAATCCATGGACTCAACATTAGTCAAAAGAACTCGTATACTTATTGCAAAAATCTATAAGTCATCAAAAACAAAGTACAACGCACATGCTCCTAGGGGGATAGATTGGTAGGAAAAGACCATCGCTCGTCCCTGACCGCCACTCATAAGGAAGACAATCAATAAATAAAATTGTGCTCCAACTTCATACAAAGCGGTTCACCATATGTGCATGCTACGGGAATCACAAACCTCAACACAAGCATTTTTCATAATCACCTCAACAAGCATGACTTTAATATCACTACCTCCATATCTCAAAACAATTATCAAGCATCAAATTGATCATAGCATCCAATTCACTTTCTATGATAGTTTTTATTATACCCAACTTGGATGCTCATCATTCTAGGACCAAATTTGTAACCATAGCAAATACTATGCTGTTCTAAAAGACTCTCAAAAAGATATAAGTGAAGCATGAGAGACTAGCAATTTCTTCAAAATTAAGCCACTGTCGTGCTCTAAAATATATAAGTGAAGCACTAGAGCAAAAACTATCAAGCTCAAAAGATATAAGTGAAGCACATAGAGTATTCTAGCAAATTCTAATCAAGTGGGCTTCTCCAAAAAGGTGTGTACAGCAAGGGTGACTGTGGTAAACTAAAAAGCAAAGACTAATATAATACACGACGCTCCAAGCAAAATACATATCATGTGGCGAATAAAAATATAGCTCCAAGTAAAGTTACCAATGAACGAAGACGAAAGAGGGGATGCCTTCCCGGGGCATCCCCAAGCTTAGGCTTTTGGCTATCCTTGAATATCTTGGGGTGCCATGGGCATCCCCAAGTTTAGGCTCTTGCCACTCCTTATTCCATAGTCCATAAAAGCTTTACCCAAAACTTGAAAACTTCACAACACAAAACTCAACAGGAAATCTTATAAGCTCCGTTAGTGAAAGAAAACAAAACTACCACATAAGGTACTGTAATTAACTCATTCTTTATTTATTTTGGTGTTAAACCTACTGTATTCCAACTTCTCTATGGTTTATAAAATATTTTACTATCCATAGATGCAACAAAATAAGCAAACAACACACGAAAAACAGAATCTGTCAAAAACAGAACAGTCTGTAGTAATCTGTAACTAACGCAAACTTCTAGAACTTTAAAAATTCTAAAAAAATAGGAAGTCCTGGAAAACTTGTCTATTGATCATCATCAAAAAGAATCAACGCAAAAGCACGTTTCTGTGATTTAACAAAACTAAATTCGTGCGCGCAAAGTTTCTGTTTTTCAGCAGAATCAAATCAACTATCATCATAGGTTATCATATAGGTTCTACTTGGCACAAACACTAATTAAAAGATAAAAACACATCTAAACATAAGGTAGATGCAAGATTTATTACTAAGAACGAACAAAAACAAAAAAACACAAAGAAAATTGGGTTGCCTCCCAACTAGCGCTATCGTTTAACGCCCCTAGCTAGGCATAAAAGCGAAGATAGATCTAAGTAGTGCCATCTTTGGCACTAAATTCATAAGTAGCTCGCATGATAGATTCATAAGGTAATTTGACTTTCTTTCTTGGAAAGTGCTCCATGCCTTTCTTTAATGGAAATTGGAATCTAATATTCCCTTCCTTCATATCAATAATCGCGCCAATCGTTCTAAGAAAAGGTCTATCAAGAATAATAGGGCAAGAAAGATTGCAATCTATATCAAGAACGATAAAATCTACGGGCACCAAATTTCTATTTGCAACAATGAGAACATCATTGATCCTTCCCATTGGCTTTTTAATGGTGGAATTCGCAAGGTGCAAATTGAAAGAGCAATCATCAAGATCATGGAAACCTAGAATATCACATAAAGTTTACGGAATCGTGGAAACACTAGCACCCAAATCACACAAAGCAAAACACTCATGATCTTTAAGTCTAATCTTTATAGTAGGTTTCCACTGATCATTAAGTTTTCTAGGTATAGAAACTTCCAAATTAAGTTTTTCATCATAAGATTGCATCAAGGCATCAACGATATGTTTGGTAAAAGCTTTATTTTGACTATAAGCATGAGGAGAATTAACAACGGATTGCAACAAGGAAATACAACCTTCTAAAGGACAATTATCATAATCAAATTCCTTGAAATCCGAGATAGTGGGTTCAATACTATTTAAAGTCATGACCTCTCCAATCCCACTTTTACCAAATTTAGCATCAAGATCTAAAAACTCCGAATTCTTGGGACGCCTTCTAGGTAAAGTTGACTCATCTTCAGTCCCATAATTATCAAGATTCATATTGCAAAACAAAGATCTAATAGGAGACACATCAATAACTTTAAGATCTTCATCATTATTTTCATGGAAACTAGAAGAACACGCCTTTATAAAGCAATCTTTCTTAGCACGCAATCCAGCGGTTCTTTCCTTGCACTCATCAATGGAAATTCTCATTGCTTTGAGAGACTCATTGATATCATGCTTAGGTGAAGAAGATCTAAGTTTAAGAGAATCAACATCAAGCGAAAGTCTATCAACGTTCGTAGCCAAATCATCAACTTTGAGCAATTTTTCTTCAAGCAAAGCATTAAAATTCTTTTGAGAGATCATAAATTCTTTCACACTATTCTCAAAATCAGAGGTCATCTTATTAAAATTACCATAAGAATTATTGTAGGAATTTCCATAATTATTAGAGGAATTACTAGGGAACGGTCTAGCATTAAAGTTTCCTCTATAAGCATTCTTTCCAAAACTATTCCTACCAACAAAATTCACATCCATAGATTCATTATTATTCTCAATCAAAGTAGACAAAGGCATATCATTGGGATCAAGAGGAGTATTCTTAGTAGCAAACAATTTCATAAGTTCATCCATCTTTCCACTCAAAACATTTCTTCTCTAGCATGCACTTTTTTACTAGATCTTTCGGTGTGCCATTGAGAATAATTAGCCATAATATTATCAAGAAGTTTTGTAGCATCTCCTAACGTGATTTTCGTAAACGTGCCTCTCGCGGCCGAATCTAAGAGATTTCTAGAAGCAAAGTTCAAACCGGCATAAAATTTTTGTATGATCATCCATAAATTCAAACCATGAGTAGGGCAATTGCGAATCATCAATTTCATTCTTTCCCAAGATTGGGCAACATGATCATGATCAAGTTGTTTAAAATTCATAATATCGTTCTAAGAGAGATAATCTTAGCGGGAGGAAAATACTTAGAGATAAAAGCATCTTTGCATTTGTTCCAAGAATCAATACTATTTTTAGGCAAAGATGAAAACCAAACTTTAGCACGATCTCTAAGTGAAAATGGAAATAACTTCAATTTAACAATATCGTTATCCGTATCTTTCTTCTTTTGCATATCACACAAATCAACAAAGTTGTTTAGATGAGTAGCGGCATCTTCACTAGGAAGGCCGGCGAATTGATCTTTCATAACAAGATTCAGCAAAGCAGTATTGATTTCACAAGACTCAACATCATTAAGAGGAGCAATCAGAGTACTAAGGAAATCATTATTATTGGTATTGGAGAAATCACACAATTTGGTATTATCTTGCGCCATGGCAACAAGTAATCCAACACACAAGCAAACAGAAAAAGGGCAAGCGAAAAGAGAGGAGGAGATTGGGAAAGAGAGGACAAATAAAATGGGAAGGGTGAAGTGGGAGAGAGGAAAACAAGAGACAAATGGCAAATAATGTAAATGCGAGGGAGATGAGTTTGTGATGGGTACTTGGTATGTATTGACTTGAGCGAAGACCTCCCGGCAACGGCGCCAGAAATCCTTCTTGCTACGTCTTGAGCTTGCGTTGGTTTTCCTTGAAGAGGAAAGGGTGATGCAACAATAGTAGAGTAAGTATTTCCCTCAGTTTTTGAGAACCAAGGTATCAATCCAGTAGGAGGCTCCTCAAAAGTCCCACGCACCTACACAAACAAACAAAGAACTCACAACCAACGCAATAAAGGGGTTGTCAATCCCTTCACAGCCACTTGCGAAAGTGATATCTAATAGAGATAGTATGATAAGATAAATATATTTTTGGTATTTTATAATATAGATGCAAAAAGTAAAGATGCAAATAAAAGTAGATTGGAAGCAAATATGATAAAAGATAGACCCGGGGGCCGTAGGTTTTACTAGAGGCTTCTCTCAAGATATCATAAGTATTACGGTGGGTGAACAATTTATTGTCGAGCAATTGATAGAAAAGCGAATAATTATGAGATTATCTAGGCATGATCATGTATATAGGCATCACGTCCGCAACAAGTAGACCGACTCCTGCCTGCATCTACTACTATTACTCCACACATCGACCAACTCCTGCTTGCATCTAGAGTATTAAGTTCATAAAGAATAGAGTAACGCATTAAGCAAGATGACATGATGTAGAGGGATAAACTCATGCAATATGATATAAACCCCATCTTTTTATCCTCGATGGCAACAATACAATACGTGCCTTGCAACCCTTTCTGTCACTGGGTAAGGACACCGCAAGATTGAACCCAAAGCTAAGCACTTCTCCCATGGCAAGAAAGATCAATCTAGTAGGCCAAACCAAACTGATAATTCAAAGAGACTTGCAAAGATAACTCAATCATACATAAAAGAATTCAGAGGAGATTCAAATATTTCTCATAGATAAACTTGATCATAAACTCAAAATTCATCGGATCTCGACAAACACACCGCAAAAAGAGTTTACATCGAATAGATTTCCACAAGAGAGGGGGAGAACATTGTATTGAGATCCAAAAAGAGAGAAGAAGCCAGCTAGCTAGTAATTATGGACCCGAAGGTCTGTGGTAAACTACTCACAACTCATCGGAGGGGCTATGGTGTTGATGTAGAAGCCCTCCGTGGTCGGTTCCCCCTCCGGTAGAGTGCCGGCGAAGGCTCCAAGATGAGATCTCGCGGATACAGAAGGTTACGGTGGTGGAAATTGTGTTTCGTTGGCTCGCTGGATGTTTTTGGGGTACGTAGGCTTATATAGGAGGAAGAAGTACGTCGGTTGCCACCCGAGGGGCCCACGAGACAGGGGGCGCGCCCTGTAGGGGGGCGCCCTACCCTCTCGTGGCTGCCTCGGCTGCTTCTTGACTTGCACTCCAAGTCCTCTGGATCACGTTCCTTCCAAAAATCACGCTCCCGAAGGTTTCATTCCATTTGGACTAAGTTTGATATTCCTTTTCTTCGAAATACTGAAATAGGCAAAAAAACAGCAATACGGGCCGGGCCTCCGGTTAGTAGGTTAGTCCCAAAAATGATATAAATATGTAAAGACCATAAACATCCAAAGGGGGTAATATAATAGCATGGAACAATCAAAAATTATAGATACGTTGGAGACGTAGCATAGAGCAACATGAAAAAGAATGGGTTAGCAACTGGATGCAACATACAATGCGCAAACTAATTAACTAGAGGTACGCAGGTCATCGTACCCAAACTAACAAAGTAGTGTTATGCAAGTTTGGCAGGGACCGTGGACATCACAAAGTTTCATCGCTACTGAAAGTATACAAGTTCAACCGACACATATCATCATCATCGGCATCGCAAATCACTAGAAGTTCCATCCTTCCATATCATCGAGGATGGGCCCTAGCTTCTTGAACGGCGTGAGGTCATGACGTTGCATGCCTATGCGAGTTCAGACGCCAGCTCGCGATATAGGGCCGTGGTGGAACATCCCCTTCTCATCGACGACTTCTTTCATGATGATCGTTGCAATGTCCCTTTGGATGCGAAAGAAGTCATCTCTAAGTTTATAATCCGCTTCTCCATGAGATTCTACCAACTTGTGGATATGATCATTGTTTCTGTTTGTGATACGAAGTTTTTGGTGACCCGTGTTGAACTCAATCATGAGATGGAGGATGTAGAATCCATCTTTCTTGCTTGGTTTTGGGACATGGATGCAGCAGAAGTTAGTTTTATGCGCGAAACCCATCTTCTTGTTCCTTTGTTTACTGATATGCACGTGGCCACCCCTAATGCTGAAGCCTTGGAGAGCATCATCTAGAATATTCATTATGTGGGTGTAGTCCTTCTTCTCGTAGTTTCTAGTAGGGTCCAAATACATGGCATGAGAGACTCACGGGTAAAGAACGATAAGGAGGGCACGCCCGTTGCTGCGGGGAAAAAGACACCTCAAATTATTCTCCATATGAGCGAGAAGGAATGATTGAAATGTATGAAAGGGTTGTCCGGAACTGACTTACTTTGGATGATAAGGCAGGAGGACAATTTCCTGGTCCTTATTCTGTACCATGAAGTTTTGGAGGTACTCCCTAGTAGTTTCACGGTCAGAGTCGCCGAGACTCAAGAAGGTCTCGTGCACGTAGTACAGATCCGCCACACAGATTTGCGAGACTTCTTCTCTCTTCATGACGGAGCTCATATGTAGCGCAAAAAGGCGAACGATTGTAAAATCGAGCCGCCTTGTCAGAAACATCTCAAAGATATGGTCAAACCGCAGGAAGAACACCTCCGCAGGCCGTGTGTCGATGTAGCACTTCCCCTCAGGCACACGAGTTGCATATGTCGGATATCTTGGATCCTTCGAGGCTAGTAGGCTTTTCTTAGTCGACAACACATGGTCGTGCAGTCTCCTGAGATCCCCTGATAGTGTCTCCAGCGGTTTCGGCGATAGCTTCGGCTCACCTGTGACATGGAACATGGCCGCACCTTTGACGGGTACCTATTCATAATCCACCGTCTGCCTGCTATGTGCTCTGGCTTGTTTGCAGGCAGCTGAGCCTATCTTCCCTGATCTGGGATGGGGGATGGGAAGGGGGAGGGAAAAAGGTGGCATATGTTGCGGCTTAGCAGTAGCGCTGGTCATAAACCGTGCTACTGTTATAAACGTAGCAGCAGCGCGCTTATGCCTCACGCGCTACTGCTAAGTGGGTCCCGCCATGTGGCCAGTTGAAAAAAGCGACAATTAGCAGTAGCGCGTCCCAGAAAAAATGCGCTATTGCTATGAATTTACCAACAACACGCTTATAATGACCGTGCTACTGCTAAATCTAGGTTGGCGGGAATTGTTGGTCGACTTTAGTAGCAGTGTGGTTCCGCCAAGCCGCGCTACAGCTAAGTTATTAGCAGTAGCGCCTGTTTGTTTCCTGCGCTGCTGCTAATTAGTAGTAGCGCCTCCCCCTGAACCACGCTGCTGTTAAGATTATGTATATAATGTTTTCCCTAGTAGTGCCTTCCTTTTCCAAGAGGAGGAGAGAGGGAAAGAGGTGGAGAGGGAGAAGGAAAGAGGGGAGCGCCGCCCCCTCCTAGTCCAATTCGGACCAGCCATGGGGGAGAGGGGCGGCCATCCTGCGGCCCTTCCTCTCCTTTTCCACTAAAGCTCATTAAGGCCCATAAATCCCCCGGGGGGTTCCGGTAACCTCCTGGTGAAGGAAATATGCCCTAGAGGCAATAATAAAGTTATTATTTATTTCCTTATTTCATGATAAATGTTTATCATTCATGCTAGAATTGTATTAACCGGAAACATGATACATGTGTGAATGCATAGACAAAACAACATGTCACTAGTATGCCTCTACTAGACTAGCTTGTTAATCAAAGATGGTTATGTTTCCGACCATGAACAAGGAGTTGTTATTTGATTAACAAGGTCACATCATTAGTAGAATGATCTGATTGACATGACCCATTCCATTAGCTTAGCACACGATCGCTTAGTATGTTGCTACCGCTTTTATCCATGACATATACATGTTCCTGTAACTATGAGATTATGCAACTCCGCTTACGGAGGAACACTTTGGTGCTACCAAACGTCACAACGTAATCGGGTGATTATAAAGGAGTACTACAGTGTCTCCAAAGGTAAATGTTGGGTTGGCGTATTTCGAGATTAGGTTTTGTCACTCCGATTGTCGGAGAGGTATCTCTGGGCCCTCTCGGTAATACACATCATCAAGCCTTGCAAGCATTACAACTAATGAGATAGTTGTGAGATGATGTATTACGGAACGAGTAAAGAGACTTGCGGTAACGAGATTGAACTAGGTATTGGATACCGACGATCGAATCTCGCAAGTAACATACCGATGACAAAGGGAACAACGATGTTGTTATGCGGTCCGACCGATAAAGATCTTCGTAGAATATGTAGGAACCAATATGGGCATCCAGGTCCCGCTGTTGGTTATTGACCGTGAATAGTTCTAGGTCATGTCTGCATTGTTCTCGAACCGTAGGGTCCGCACGCTTAAGGTTTCGATGATGCTTATTATGAGTTTATGTATTTTGATGTACCAAGAAGTTCGAGTCCCGGATGTGATCACGGACATGACGAGGAGTCTCGAAATGGTCGAGACATAAAGATTGATATATTGGAAGCCTATGTTTGGAGTTCGAATGGTTCCGGCGAAAACAGAATTTATCTGAGTACCGGAGGTTACTGAACCCCCGGAGGTAAATGGGCCATAGTGGGCCTTAGTGGAAAGGAGAAGGGCCAGCCCTAGGTGGCACAGCGCCTCCCCTTCCCTAGTCCTACTAGGACTAGGAAAGGGGCCGCCCCTCTCTCTCTTTCCCCTCCGGAATCCTAGTCCAACTAGGATTGGGGAATCCTACTCCCGAGGGAGTAGGACTCCTGGCGCGCCTCCTTGGCCGGCCCCCCTCCCCTTGCTCCTTTATATCTGGGGCAGGGGGCACCCTAGAACACACAAGTTAGATCTACGGATCGTTCCTTAGCCGTGTCGGTGCCCCCTCTACCATATTCCACCTCGGTTATACTGTCATGAAGCTTAGGCGAAGCCCTGCGCCGTGAAACATCAAGATCGCCACCACGCCGTCGTCTTGTGGAACTCTCCTCGACACTCGGCTGGATCGAGTACGAGGGACGCCATCGAGCTGTACGTGTGTCAAGAACTCGGGCGCCGGAGTAACGGCGCCGGATCGGTCGGATCGCGAGGAGAACGTCGACTACTTCCTCTACGCCAGTGATCGCTTCGCCCGGGTCTACAAGGGTATGTGGACAACACTCTCCCTCTCGTTGCTATTCATCACCATGATCTTGCGTGTGCGTAGGAAATTTTTGAAATTACTACGTTCCCCAACAAAGGCATCCGAGCCTAGGTTTTTTTCTATGGTTTGATGTTTTGCACGAGTAGAACACAAGTGAGTTGTGGGCGATACAAGTCATACTACCTACCAAAGATGTCATACTTTGGTTCAGCGGTATTGTGAGATGAAGCGCCTGACCGACATTACGCCAGACGCTTACGCGAGACTGGTTTCACCGCCACGAGCACTCGTTGCTTAAAGGTGACCGTGGGTGCTGTCTCTCTCACTTTAGTTGAACTGAGTGTGCTACGCCCGGTCCTTGCGAAGGTTAAAACGGAGTCTATTTGACGAAGTATCGTTGTGGTTTTGATGCGTAGGTGAGACTGGATCTTGCTTAAGCCCGTAGCAGCCACGTAAAATTTGCAACAACAAAGTAGAGGACGCCTAACTTGTTTTTGCAGGCATGTTGTGATGTGATATGGTCAAGACGTGATGCTATATTTTATTGTATGAGATGATCATGTTTTGTAACCGGTTATCGGCAATCGGCTGGAGCCATATGGTTGTCGCTTATTGTATGCAATGCATCGCTTCGTAATGCTTTACTTTATCACTAAACGGTAGCGATAGTCGAGAAGCATAAGTTTGGCGAGACGACAACGATGCTACGATGGAGATCAAGGTGTCGCGCCGGTGACGATGGTGATCATGGTGGTGCTTTGCAAGATGGAGATCATGAAGCACAAGATGATGATGACCATATCATATCACTTATATTGATTTGCATGTGATGTTTATCCTTTTATGCATCTTATCTTGCTTTGATTGACGGTAGCATTATAAGATGATCTCTCACTAAATTATCAAGAAGTGTTCTCCCGAGTATGCACCGCTGCCAAAGTTCGTCGTGCCCGCACACCACGTGATGATCGGGTGTGATAAGCTCTACGTCCATCTACAACGGGTGCAAGCCAGTTTTGCACACGCAGAATACTCGGGTTATACTTGACGAGCCTAGCATATGCGAGATATGGCCTCGGAACACGGAGACCGAAAGGTCGAGCGTGAATCATATAGTAGATATGATCAACATAAGATGTTCACCATTGAAAACTACTCCATTTCACGTGATGATCGGTTATGGTTTAGTTGATTTGGATCACGTGATCACTTGGATGACTAGAGAGATGTCTTTCTAAGTGGGAGTTCTTAAGTAATATGATTAATTGAACTTAAATTTATCATGAACTTAGTACCGATAGTATCTTGCTTGTTTATGTTTGATTGTAGATAGATGGCTCGTCTTTGTTGTTCCGTTGAATTTTAATGCGTTCCTTGAGAAAGCAAAGTTGAAAGATGATGGTAGCAATTACACGGATCGGGTCCGTAACTCGAGGATTATCCTCATTGCTGCACGTAAGAGTTACGTCCCGGATGCACCGCTGGGTGCGAACTGCTTCGATGATGGCCCGACGACGTTAAGAACGTCTGCGAGCAAAGCTGATGACTACTCTATAGTTCAGTGTGCCATGCTTTACGGCTTAGAACCGGGACTTCAACGACGTTTTGAACGTCATGGAGCATATGAGATGTTCCAGAGTTGAAGTTGATATTCCAACAGAATGCCCGGATTGAGAGATATGAAGTCTCCAATAAGTTCTATAGCTGCAAGATGGAGGAGAATAGTTACATTAGTGAGCATATACTCGTAATGTCCGGGTACTACAATCACTTGACACAATTGGGAGTTAATCTTCCGGATGATTGTGTCATTGATGTAATTCTTCAATCACCGCCACCAAGCTACAAAGGCTTCGTGATGAACTATAATATGCAAGGGTTAGTAAAGACTATGCTCGAGCTCTTCGCAATGCTAAAGGCTGCGGAGGTAGAAATCAAGAAGGAGCATCAAGTGTTGATGGTTAATAAGACCACTAGTTTCAAGAAGAAAGGCAAAGGGAAGAAGAAGGAACTTCAAGAAGAACAGCAAGCAAGTTGTTTGCTCAGAGAAGAAACCCAAGTCTGGACCTAAGCCTGAAATCGAAGTGCTTCTACCGCAAGCGATCGTCATTTGAAGCGGAACTGCCCCAAGTATTTGGCGGATAAGAAGGATGGCAAGGTGAACAAAGGTATATGTGATATACATGTTATTGATGTGTACCTTACTAGAGCTCGCAGAGCACTGGTATTTGATACTTGGTTCATTGCTAATATTTGCAACTCAAACAGGACTACGGATTGCTTAACACCGCAAAGGACGAGGTGACGATGCGCGTGGAAATGGTTCCAAAGTCGATGTGATCGCGGTCGGCACGCTACCTCTACATCTACCTTCGGGATTAGTTTTAGACCTAAATAATTGTTATTTGGTGCTGCGTTGAGCATGAACATTATATCTGGATCTTGTTTAATGCGAGACGGTTATTCATTTAAATCGAGAATAATGGTTGTTCTATTTATATGAGTAATATCTTTTATGGTCATGCACCCTTGAGGAGTGGTCTATTTTGATGAATCTCGATAGTAGTGATACACATATTCATAATGTTGAAGCCAAAAGATGCAGAGTTGATAATGAAAGTGCAACTTATTTGTGGCACTCGCCGCTTAGGTCATATCGGTGTAAAGCGCATGAAGAAACTCCATGCCGATGGACTTTGGAGTCACTTGATTATGAATCACTTGGCACTTATGAACCGTGCCTCATGGGCAAGATGACTAGAACACCGTTCTCCGTACTATGGAGAGAGCAACAGGTTTGTTGGAAATCATACATACTGATGTATGTGGTCCGATGAATGTTGAGGCTCGTGGCGGATATCGTTATTTTCTCACCTTCACAGATGACTTAAGCGGATATGGGTATATCTACTTAATGAAACATAAGTCTGAAACGCTTTGAAAAGTTCAAAGAATTTCAGAGTGAAGTTGAAAATCATCGTAACAAGAAAATTAAATTTCTGCGATCGATCGTGGAGGTGAATATTTGAGTTACGAGTTTGGTCTACATTTGAAACAATGCGGAATAGTTTAGCAACTCACGCCACCCGAACACCACAAGTAGTAATGGTGTGTCCGAACGTCGAATCGTACTTTACTAGATATGGTGCGATCTATGATGTCTCTTACTGATTTACCGCTATCGCTTTGGGGTTATGCTCTAGAGACGGCCGCATTCACACTGAATAGAACACCGTCGAAATCCGCTGAGACGACACCTTATGAACTATGGTTTAGCAAGAAACCAAAGTTGTCGTTTCTTAAAGTTTGGGGATGCGATGCTTAAAAGCTTCAACCCGATAAGCTCGAACCCAAATCGAGAAATGTGTCTTCATAGGATACCCAAAGGAGACAGTTGGGTACACCTTCTATCACAGATCCGAAGGCAAGACATTCGTTGTTAAGAATGGATCCTTTCTAGAGAAGGAGTTTCTCTCGAAAGAAGTGAGTGGGAGGAAAGTGGAACTTGATGAGGTAATAGTACCTTCTCCCTTACTTGAAAGTAGTTCGTCGCAGTAAACAGGTTTACGAGACGCCTACACCGTAGTGAGGAAGTTGATGATGTTGATCATGAAACTTCGATCAAGTTACTACTAACCTCGTAGATCAACCAGAGTAAGATCCGCACTGAGTGGTACGGCAATCCTGTTCGGAAATCATGCTACTAGATCATGATGAACCTACGAACTATGAAGAAGCGATGGTGAGCCCAGATTCATAAAATGGCTTGAGGCCATGAAATCTGAGATGGGATCCATGTATGAAAACAAAGTATGGACTTTGGTTGACTTGCCCGAGGGTAGGCAAGCAATAGAAAACAAGTGGATCTTTAAGAAGAAGACCGACGCCGACGGTAATATTATCGTTTACAAAGCTCGACTTGTCGCAAAAGGTTTTCGCAAGTTCAAGGGGTTGACTACGATGAGACCTTCTCACCCGTAGCGATGCTTAAGTCCGTCCGAATCATGTTAGCAATTGCCGCATTTTATGATTATGAAATTTGGCAAATGGATGTAAAGACTGCATTCTGAATGGATTTACGGAAGAAGAGTTGTATATGATGCAACCGAAGGTTTTATCGATCCAAAGGAGCTAACAAAGTATGCAAGCTCCAATGATCCATCTATGGACTGGTGCAAGCATCTCGAGTTGGAATAAACGCTTTGATAGTGTGATCAAAGCATTTGGGTTTGTCTGCACTTTTGGAGAAGCCTCAGATTTACAAGAAAGTGAGTGGGAGCTCAGAGCATTTCGATATTATATGTAGATGACATATTGCTGATCGGAAATGATATAGAATTTCTGGATAGCATAAAGGGATACTTGAATAAGAGTTTTTCAATGAAAGACCTCGGTGAAGCTGCTTACATATTGGGCATTAAGATCTATAGATATAGATCAAGACGCTTGATAGGACTTTCACAAAGCACATACCTTGACAAAATTTTGAAGAAGTTCAAAATGGATCAAGCAAAGAAAGGGTTCTTGCCTGTGTTACAAGGTGTGAAATTGAGTAAGACTCAATGCCCGACCACTGCAGAAGATAGAGAGAAATGAAAGATGTTCCTATGCTTCACCATAGGCTCTATCATGTATGCAATGCTGTGTACCGACACTGATGTATGCCTTGCTATAAGCCTAGCAGGAGGTACCAAAGTAATCCAGAGTGGATCATCGGACAGTGTCAAGAACATCCCAAATACCGAAAAGGACTAAGGATATGTTTCTCAGATATGGAGGTGACAAAGAGCTCATCGAACAGTTACGTTGATGCAAGCTTTGACACCGATCCGGACGATTCTAAATCGCAAACCGGATACGTATTTACACTAAACGGAGGAGCTGTCGGTTGGTGCAGTTCTAAACAAAGCGTCGTGGCGGGATCTACATGTGAAGCGGAGTACATAGCAGCTTCGAAGCAGCTAATGAAGGAGTCTGATGAAGGAGTTCATATCCAATCTAGGTGTCATACCTAGTGCATCGGGTCCAATGAAAATCTTCCGTGACAATATCGAGCAATTGCCTTAGCGAAGGAATCCAGATTTCACAAGAGGACCAAGCACATCAAGAGACGCTTCAATTCCATCCGGACTTAGTCCGTGGGAGACATAGAGATTTGCAAGATACATACGGATCTGAATGTTGCGCACCGCTGACTAAGCCTCTTCCACGAGCAAAACATGATCAGCACCAAGACTCCATGGGTGTTAGAATCATTACTATGTAATCTAGATTATTGACTCTAGTGCAAGTGGGAGATCAAGGAAATATGCCCTAGAGGCAATAATAAAGTTATTATTTATTTCCTTATTTCATGATAAATGTTTATCATTCATGCTAGAATTGTATTAACCGGAAACATGATACATGTGTGAATGCATAGACAAAACAACATGTCACTAGTATGCCTCTACTAGACTAGCTTGTTAATCAAAGATGGTTATGTTTCCTACCATGAACAAGGAGTTGTTATTTGATTAACAAGGTCACATCATTAGTAGAATGATCGATTGACATGACCCATTCCATTAGCTTAGCACACGATCGCTTAGTATGTTGCTACCGCTTTTATCCATGACATATACATGTTCCTGTAACTATGAGATTATGCAACTCCGCCACGGAGGAACACTTTGGTGCTACCAAACGTCACAACGTAATCGGGTGATTATAAAGGAGTACTACAGTGTCTCCAAAGGTAAATGTTGGGTTGGCGTATTTGAGATTAGGTTTTGTCACTCCGATTGTCGGAGAGGTATCTCTGGCCCTCTCGGTAATACACATCATGAAGCCTTGCAAGCATTACAACTAATGAGATAGTTGTGAGATGATGTATTACGGAACGAGTAAAGAGACTTGCGGTAATGAGATTGAACTAGGTATTGGATACCGACGATCGAATCTCGGGCAAGTAACATACCGATGACAAAGGAACAACGATGTTGTTATGCGGTCCGACCGATAAAGATCTTCGTAGAATATGTAGGAACCAATATGGGCATCCAGGTCCCGCTGTTGGTTATTGACCGTGAATAGTTCTAGGTCATGTCTGCATTGTTCTCGAACCGTAGGGTCCGCACGCTTAAGGTTTCGATGATGCTTATTATGAGTTTATGTATTTTGATGTACCAAGAAGTTCGAGTCCGGATGTGATCACGGACATGACGAGGAGTCTCGAAATGGTCGAGACATAAAGATTGATATATTGGAAGCCTATGTTTGGAGTTCGAATGGTTCCGGCGAAAACAGAATTTATCGAGTACCGGAGGTTACTGGAACCCCGGGAGGTAAATGGGCCATAGTGGGCCTTAGTGGAAAGGAGAAGGGCCAGCCCTAGGTGGTCACGCCTCCCCTTCCCCTAGTCCTACTAGGACTAGGAAAGGGGCCGCCCCCTCTCTCTCTTTCCCTCCAGGAATCCTAGTCCAACTAGGATTGGGGGAATCCTACTCCCAGAGGGAGTAGGACTCCTGGCCGCCCTTGGCTTGGCCGCCGCCCCCCCCTTGCTCCTTTATATACACAGGGCAGGGGGCACCCTAGAACACACAAGTTAGATCTACGGATCGTTCCTTAGCCGTGTGCGGTGCCCCCTCTACCATATTCCACCTCGGTTATACTGTCGCGAAGCTTAGGCGAAGCCTCTGCCGGTGAAACATCAAGATCGTCACCACGCCGTCGTCTTGTGGAACTCTCCCTCGACACTCGGCTGGATCGAGTACGAGGGACGCCATCGAGCTGTACGTGTGTCAAGAACTCGGGCGCCGGAGTAACGGCGCCGGATCGGTCGGATCGCGAGGAGAACGTCGACTACTTCCTCTACGTTGTGATCGCTTCGCTTCGGGTCTACAAGGGTATGTGGACAACACTCTCCCCTCTCGTTGCTATTCATCACCATGATCTTGCGTGTGCGTAGGAAAATTTTTGAAATTACTACGTTCCCCAACACCTGGTACTTCGAAAAATGCCCGAACCTATCCGAAACCTTTCCGGTGTCCGAACATAGCCTTCCAATATATCAATCTTTATGTCTCGACCATTCCGATACTCCTCATCACGTCCATGATCTCATCCGGGACTCCGAACAAACTTCGGTCATCAAAAACACATAACTCATAATAAAAATCGTCATCGAACGTTAAGCGTGTGGACCCTACGGGTTCGAGATCTATGTAGACATGATCGAGACACATCTCCGATCAATAACAAATAGCAGAACCTGGATGCTCATATTGGCTCCTACATATTGTACGAAGATCTTTATCAGTCAAACCGCATAACAACATATGTTATTCCCTTTGTCATCGGTATGTTACTTGCATTCGATCGTCGGTGTCATCATACCTAGTTCAATCTCGTTACCGGCAAGTCTCTTTACTCGTTCCGTAATGCTTCATCCCGCAACTAACTCATTAGTCACATTGCTTGCAAGGCTTATAGTGATGAGCATTACTGAGAGGGCCCAGAGATACCTCTCCGATACACAGAGTGACAAATCCTAATCTCAATCTATGCCAACCCAACAAACACCTTCGGAGACACCTATAAAGTATCTTTATAATCACCCAATTACGTTGTGACGTTTGATAGCACACTGAGAGGACGCGCGCTGTGTCCTTTCGTGTCCGTGTGGAGAAAAATAAACGCAAATTTGGGCCTGAAATGCGTCTAGGCAGACGCCGTGCAAAAGCGGTTTGGATTTGCGTCCAGTGGCGGAGACAGGACCCAGGTGGGGGGCCTGGGCCTGGGGCGTCAGGAAAAAAATCTTCGTTGATTGTAGCATGTTGTGCACTGTTTGACACTGTAGCTACACCGTAGCAAGACTGGGGCTCGGGTCTTGGCCCAGTCCTGGCTCCGCCCCTGTTTGGGTCCGCACGTTGGGCAGACACGCGGACAATTTGGTTCAGACAGTTGGAGTTGTCCTCGCCCGAGGAGAAGAGTGGGTGGAACTGTCGTGGATTGGGGAACGACAAGATAGTTCAAGAGATTCATGATTTGCGAGGACGCCCGTCGGTGCTAGGAACCATTGACATGCAAAATATTGATAAGGCAAAGCAACTCCAACAGTTCCCCGTCTCTAAAAGGAAAAGGTCTAGAAAAAACCTTAAAACTAAATCAAATTCTAAACTTTGAATCCCAGAAATTGACATTCTGAACTTATCTATCCCGGTTTATTTTGAACCTTGAGAGTGTTTAGCTTGTATTCGTTGAGTCGGGCCAGCCCATTAGTGCAGTTGCTCGCGCCGCTCGTGCATAGTTGTAGGTTCGCTCGCTCTGCTCTATTTTTTTTTCCTTTTTTGCCATTTTCCTTTAGCTTTTCTTTGATTTTTCATCATTTTTTGGTTTTCGTTTTTCCTTCGTTATACTTTATGTTTTCACTATTTTTTGTTTTTTGTTTCTTCGTTATATTTTTAGCGCCACCTGTAATATTTTTTTCATAAACTTTGGACATTTTTTAAATACATTATGTATATATTTTTTAAACCCCCTTTTTTGCACTTTTTTTAATACACAGTAACATTTTTTGAAATACACTTTGCACATTTCTTAATGACAATAAACATATTTAAAACTTCACTAAAATACTTCCTAAAAGAACTTCCCTAAAATACATTAATACACTTTGGACAATTTTTAGATACATTATGTACATATTTTAAAATACATGTTTTTCAACACTTTTTTGAATGCACGGTAACATTTTTTGAAATTGACGTTGTACATTCTAATAATGAAATGACAATAAAACATATTTTTAAACTTCCCTAAAAACTTCCTAAAATCATTTTTTTAATACACGGTAACCTTTTTCGACTTCCCTAAAAAACTTCCTCAAGAAACACTTCCTTAAAATACATATTTTTTTAACTACACAAAGCATGTGAGGACTCGAACTAGGGACCTCGCACCCGAGGTGTGCGCAGGTAGCCACTCACCTTGACAACTATTGGTGATGATAGATGGCGCGGCCTATATAAGACCACACAAACACGTTCATATATAAAAATATTTATGGAAAGAAATCAAAACATTTCTTAAAAAAGTGTGAACAATTTTGAAATGCTGAGTTTTTCAAAACGCAAATTTTTTATTAAATTCCAAAAAATATATTTGAAAAATGTGACACATTTTTCAAAAAATCCAAAACATTTTTTGTAGCATGTGAAAAAATGTTGGAATTCTGATTTTTTTTTTGCAAAAGTGATTTTTTTGAAATCATGAATAGTATTTCAAAATTCGAAACCTTTTAAAAAAAGGAATTGAATTTGTGCCAAAAATAGAAAACATGAACATTTTTAACTTCTGAGCAATTTTAGAAATGTGGGAACATTTTTTAAACTTCACGAATTCTTGTTGTTGTATAGTGGGCCGTCCCAAATCCTCATCCATGAGAGTAGGAGGTTATCCCGATCTGGATTGTAGTCAGAGTGCCAATTTCTGGAATTCAAAGTTTAGGGTTTGATTTAGCTTTAGGGATAGATGATGAATCTAAATTTGTCCTTGATATGCGTGCACATGAAACATTTATGTCTTTGACTTTGGAAGCAGAAAAAACATTGGTAGAGAAGATCATAACTGTTAAAGAACAATGGAATACATAAGAACGAACTAAGTTCTTAGAGAAAATGTACTATGTTGAAGACATGGAGTAGTTCAGAAAGGTAACTGAAGAAAAAAATAAACCTGTCAAACAAGTTAAACAAGAAACAATTGATCTCTTTAGTGTCTATCAACAAGAAGATGAGCTCAATGAGGTGATTAATAAATTCAAGCATCACGAAGGAGGTTTTTCAACGGGAACTTGAGGAGAAGTCTTTATCAAAATGAAAAGGTTATATCTTACCTCTATGAAGAATTAGATGGTTTAGGTCATGCCGTGAAAAACTTAGACAAACACTCTCACATGCTTGAAACTCAATGCTCGCAAATTTCTGAAACTCAATCTTTAATTCTGGCCCAACTTGATGAAGATAATCTTGTTTGTTCTAACGTAATTACTACTCAAAGTTGTAAAAGTATGCAGGACCCAAAAGAACCTGAATGATATGAAAAGGAACAAGCACATAAAAGGAGAGAAAGTCAATGCCAAACTCAAGACGAAGATGAAGATCTCCTAAACACTAACGATGATCAAGAAGAACCCATTCATCAGGATGCACAAGATAATGAAGAAGGGGACAATGATAAACAAGTTGATCTCGATGCAGAAAACGTCGATGGAAATAGTGAAGAAGAGGTTGCCCCAGAACCCGAGAAAGCTAAAGAAACAACAAAAGAAAAGAGGAGCAAGCCTCCATATCCAAGAAGAACTAAAGACAGGCAAGTCATGCCAGAAAAGAGTAAAGGTAAGGAGAAATAAAAATAAAAAGGTAAAACAAAGAAAACTCTACCTTAGCTGAAGGCAGTTAGACAACCTTAGAACAATGAACTTATACTTATTTCTTAAAAAATGTTACAGATCTTCAAGTTTCTTTGCATCTTACTGATATATTGAAGAATCATACTTTTGCGAAGTTTATGCATGATATTATTAATAATAAGATAAGCATGAATCTAGAAGAATATGTGGCGATGATAACGAGTTAACCCTTCGAATATGAGAACCATGTAAACTGGCAATATCTTGTTCTATAGGTAGTATCAATGTTCTTTGTGACATAGGAGCATGGGTAAGTGTTATGCCTTTGTCACTTTATAATAAGTTGAATATAGAAAAATGTATCCCGACCGCAATAATATTGGAGATGGCGGACAAGTCTACTAAAAAGCCAATAGGAGTGGCTGAAGATGTGCTCCTGATATTGGACGGTCACGTCATTCATAGCAATTTTATTATATTTGATATGCCTTAAGACGAAAAATTATCTACTTTTAGGGAGACCATGTTTGAATACCGCACATGCAGTTTTGGACCATTGGTTCTAACTCTATGTTTCATGTCACGCGTGTCAAACTTTGTGTTATGTTTGAAAAACAAGTGTGTCGAATTTGAGCTTGTGAACTGGTGATCGGTGAACTATTGAATATTTAAGTATTATTTGGATTAAATTGACATGAGATGATTGGTGAACTATTGAATATTTAAGTATTATTTTGATTAAATTGATATGAGATTGGTATTATCTGTTTCTTTATGGCGAAAAGGATTCACATATATCACAAGATTTCATCATAAGAACAAAGCACCTCAAACATAATAAAGATTACATCCAAATTCGGAGACACTAAACGATCACTATCATCGCTAGAACGAGCCGTTCACGCACTGTTGTCGCCGTTCCCAAACCGGAGCCAGCTTGACCTGTCGATGATTCGTGCACGTGTCCCTAAGGACTAGCGCCCTGGAGCCGTAGTCGTTGCTGTTGAACCCTTGAATAGATTCGAAGCATCTGACACCATATCTATTCACATGATGTGAGACTCTAACATCGTTGTCCTAAGGAGACGACATGAATCTACCCTAGAGCTCCGCCGACTATGTTCAGAAGAACGAACTTGCGGAGGATCAAAGCCCAGAACACAAACCCGAAAAAAGATGCGCCGCCATCAACCCGAGCATCGCACATGCAAGCACTAAAAATCCTAACCTAACATGCCAACCGGAGTGAAGGCATCGGGATGCCCCTCCCTGCCATTGGCCGCCGGAGCGGCATGTAGAGGGGAGGCAAATCCACTAGCTGAAGAAGCTTGGAGGATTGCCCTAACCGCAAGTGTGTTGTATTTATTGTGTCGAAGATGCTTTAAAATGTCATAGTTGAAGAAGGCCAAATTTCGTACAACAGAAAATTTTTGGGTGGCATTTTTTTCTCTCTCATACACTAAACCAATTTTTGGCATCAACTTATGCTCTCTCTTCATCTTAAGCGTATTTTTTTATTGTACACGTTTTTTCTAACACAGCACAAACGCAAATGTACACACGCAGATAGACACGGAGGCTAGATACAAGGAAAATTGTTTTCCCATGTGTCTCTCGCGCACGACACGATTCAAGGGTCAAGCATTTTCCGCCCAAACTTACGAATTGCAATCAGTTACGGCATTTCAATCCTCAAAAGAAGAGAAAAATTACGGCACGTCACTGTAGCTTCGCATTACCAGCGGATGAGTCGGTAGACCGGGTCCAAACCCCACCCGACGAACCCCAAACCGGCAAACCCCCTCGCGCCCACCCCAACCAACCAACCTCCCCCTCCTCCTCCTCCTCCCGCAAGCTCGGAATCGGAGGGGAAATGGCTGCCGCGGCCCGCTCCGGCGGAGGGCTTCGCCGCGTTCTGGGCTCCCTCGCCGAGCTCACGAAGTTCGGGGTAAGCTCCTCCTCCGCGCTATCCCTCCTCCCGCCCTCCCCCTACCAATCTGCTCTGTTTGAACCAACATTTCTTCTCAGGTCGACGCCGTCGACCAGCCTTGCATCCTCCTCCTCCTCGCGCGCTACAGGATTCGTGGCGCCGCCTCGCTCGCCAGCGGTTCGTCCGCGCCCCAGGTATTGCATGCCTCCGCTCCTCCTCCTCCTCCTCCTCCTCCTCCTCCTCTTCGCCCTGACGAAACCCTAAGCTGCTTTCTCGTCAGGAGTCGCCGGCGGCGACGACCACCTCCACCTCTCTCTGCGCAGACGATCTCGCGTTCGTGCCATCCACCGCGCTGACGGTGTTCGCCCCACAGGTACTACCGCCTCCCCTCCTCCTAATTTCCCCACTCTTCCCCTGTTCGCAGTTTAAACAGAGTTTTCTCTTCAGGTCGCGCCCACTCTGCACCGCAAGATCTGCGGCGTTGCTCTCGTCGCCGGTGCCGCACCCGCAGTTGGTGAGGTCGGGATCCCTCTACAGGCACCGCACAGCCAGGTATTCACGCATTCGGTACCGCCACCTCCCCTCCTCCTTATCTCCCCCTCCTCCCTTGTTAGCAATGTTAAAACGAGCTTTCTCCTCAGATTTCTTCCTCGGAGACCCTCTGGCGCCAGATCTGTGGTGTTTCCATGCTCACCAGTGCTCCATCCACCGCGTCCTCAGTCCAGGGGACGGCGAGCCCACTCCTCGTCAGCTACAGTTTCGGCAGTCCACGTCCGTCTCTGGTAATGGTCTGCATCGCTGATACTTAACCGTAGTCACTTCCCGGCTCCACTGCATTCACTGTGCATCTTATTCTCTCAGGTTCGAACTGTATCCCCTCGCATCTGCCTTGGGTTTCCCCATAGCCCATATTTCTCCAGGCGTCCTTCAGGTGGTGAGGTAATAGGCTCCTTCAAACTTGGGAGACTTTCTTTTGGAGAGTTGGCCAGCAGTGCCATAAGTTCTTTGTTCAGTTGATAGATTTGTTAGCACATTATACATGCCTGTGACCCTCATCAACTTTAGACTTGGAATGTTCCTAGATAAGCATTGTTTGTGTTTTCTTGGTGAGCATATGGCATTCTGAATGTATCCTTAATATTGCCCCTTACAGCTTACTGAAGTCGTCATATACACCAAAAAATAGTTGTAAACGGACTTAACAGGAATCTGTTGTATATCCATGCCATGTCAGAGTGATGACTTTCTGTTGGCACTACTGTGACTACCACATACTCCCTCCGTTCGGAATTACTCGTCCAACAAATGAATGTATCTAGATGTATTTTAGTTGTAGATACATTCATTTTTGTGACAAGTAATTCCGAACGGAGGGAGTAGTACCGTAGGCCCAAAATCAAGGTGTACCAATTGAGTAGCTTAAGCGTTTCATTGCCATCACACATTCCTATATTTGTTGATTTTGCATATTTATTTGTGTAGCTTAAGCGTTTCATTGCCATCACACATTGCCAATGATCTGCACATTCGGATGTAGTAATTGACTGTCTTATGAAAAGTTCATCAGATGAAGTAATAGACTGTCTTATCAAAAGTTTCATATATTATGTGGATAACAATATAACATTACAAATAGTGGCTGGACATTGCCTAGAACATAATTTGCAGCTGCAGTGAATGCACTGACAGAATTCAAGTGTTTAGTATACTGATACAAACCAAAAGGCATAGATTGAATGTCTCTCAACCAGTCAAGTAAGTGAAACAAATTCTTTACATGATATTACCAGCCAAACGCTAGTTAAACCAGAATCAAGTGATT
Source organism: Aegilops speltoides (assembly GCA_021437245.1). Taxonomy (NCBI): domain Eukaryota; kingdom Viridiplantae; phylum Streptophyta; class Magnoliopsida; order Poales; family Poaceae; genus Aegilops; species Aegilops speltoides. Next base: position 39,281,266 of record CM038141.1, read on the forward strand.
CTATACCTCCCTTGGTTCTTTTTTGGATTCTGCCATTATCTGTCTTTTCATCTTTTTGCAACGAGCACTTCTATGGTACTGTATCGTAGTCTCTCCTCGGTTCCAATGTATTCTTCTTTTTCTTTCAGGTTCGGACCATACCATGCTTCAGCTCTGTCCGTAGCCGCCCATATTCCACCAGATCTTTGGGTGGTGAAAATCCTGAGGTAAGCCTCATCAAACCCGTGAGACTTACTTTCTGAGAGTTGGCCCATGAACCTAATATATCAATAAAGATTCCTGTGCTTTATTAATATTTATTATCGCATGAATTGTTCTTTGCTGGCATGGTTGAAGGTTCTGTGTGCTGTTTTTTCGCGTATCGTGTGTTCTTGTTTCATTAATCTTTATTGATATGGATCATTACCTTTTCAGTGCAAATATAATGAGGAGGCTATCCTAAATCGCCTTGACAAAGTGGGTGCTAAGCTTGATGAAGTAGATTCCAAGGTGGATGTTGTTGACAGGAGGTTGGACCAAAGCATAGAGGACTGCAAGAGGCTAGCCCAGGACGTAAAGGAGATGAAAGCACAGAAGGCAGCCTCCGAGGACTGGACTTCAATCAAGATCAAAGGGAAGAACCTGTAAGTAGCACTTCTGTTCACTATAGTTGCATATTGACATTGCACTTAATTGCGAGAGGCTAAAATGATTCTTCATATTTTATCTTGAGTTGTTTTCTAGTCGGTGGATTATGTTTACATGTTTATTAGTCCTCATACCAACTCGTTCCTTTTTTTGTTAACAATATTAATTGCTTGTGCACAACAATAAAAAGAATGCCCTAAGCGTTCCTTCCCCGGTTTTATTTGGACACTTTGTAGTTTGTTTATTTCATGCCTTGGCTTGCAGTCTTGTTTCACCTAGTTGAGCTAGTTTTGGCATTGTTGGTTACCATTGTGTAGTGGCTAGGATCTGGTAATTATTGCATGCTATGGAAATGAGTTTGATCCTGAAACATTTCCCACTTTAATATGGCTGTTGATCAACTGGGCATCATCTTCGTCTTGCTCAAAATCATCCATGTGCGAACTAATCTGGAAGAGTTCAACTTGATCTTTTGCCTTACTAATGCAGTGCCCATACATTGGAACATTGTATTGTTACCCTTTTAGCATGATATGATACGTATATACCCTTTTAGTATGATAGCATACATATATTTCTGGTAGTGAAAAAGGGCGTGAGCGCTTAATCATGCTAGGCAAGATAAGCGCTAGGCGGTGGCAAAAGACACAATTGATGCCCAGTGCTTTCTTTATCCTTTTGGTTGATATTTTTCAGCAAGTGTTGTTTATTTGATATGATAAGATGGTGCAGCTGGTTCGTTCTGGTAGTTATTTCCCCCTTGGTGTTAGCATTCGCTCAAAAGAATAAATGTGACTGAATGTTAGGGTCACTACATTGGGATTATGAGTACTTTCATTTGGAAGAATTTCAGCCTGTTGCTAATATTTTTTTTCCTTTTGGCAGAAACATCCTGTCCGTTGGTCAGTTCCTTTGGGATGTGGCCCGCAGTTTCTTCAAGGCCTGAGCGATGGAAATACAAGCGGTGTTCCTGTTTCTTGAGCTTCGTGATAGGATTCGGCGCACCTGCATTTTTTGTTCACATTGATCTTGTGCATCTTTGAAGACATACAATGTGCTTCTATACGCGTGAGGTGTTACTACGTGGGATGTGAATGCTATACAGTTGCCCTGATATATAACATGTAACAGCACTACCTAGAAAATGTTTTCAATCGTAATGAATGGAATTCGAATCACTTAAAGCAGAAGAGGGCTAGGTGGAAATTATGTGTCATATCTCTTTTGCCACCAATAAGGGCATGGGCTATGGGGGCATCTAAGTGGTTGTGGAATTTAGCCAGGGTTTGAGGCCGAAGGATGTCAACGATGTAGTATTAGCGTAGCTATCATAGTACTTATATATGTTTGCCTTGTAGACGAATAATTCTCGAGCGAATGAATAGAAATGCAGCTCAGCCACATCCCGGCTAATATATAGGAAAAAAGGTTTACCCTGCCAACTCGCCATCGTACTGTGGTAACGGTAACTTAGAGTGGACGGACAGATGCGACGCAGTAAAAGGCTGGAGCTATCCTGGTCGTTCATCGGAAGCGAAGCGTTTTCCGTTAGTATGAATCTCTGAACTTGTTGATCTTCAGTTATCTTCAGGGAACGACAGTAGTGGTACCTGACACACCGCCCGGACCTGAGGTCACCTCGACCCGGTGACCCCCAGACCCTACAGGCCTACCCCCCACCCTGGCGCCGTACGCCGTACGCCGTTGCCATGGTACGCGAGCGCATGACGTGCTACAAGCAGCTCTCGTCAGAGCGGCGCGTGGAGCTGGCTGTTGGGGAGCGTGCCTAACTCGGGCGGGCCGCGTCAGTGCCGACGAAGACCCGAGCTTGGAGGAGGAGGAGGAGGGCAACCGCACAGGACTCACGTAGGTGTAGGAGGAGGATGGTTACCCCATGGGGCTGGTGGAGGAGCTCGTCGTCGCCGCAGTGGAGACACGGTCGACGCTGCACCGAGGCCTCTTGTTGGATGAGGCAGAGTTTACTTTACTGGTAGCAGATTCTTTTACCTTTCAGCACTGCAACAGAGACTCAGGACACCAACACAGTTTGAGAAGGAAAGGCGAACGATCGACGCTGCCTTCAACTTTCTCGAAGGGCCGTAGGCCGTTCTATATATTGGATAGAGATAGAGAGGGGAATAGAACAAGGCTTGACAGTCTAGGCGATCTAGAACCGGCAGCCGTCAGAGCATAAGCTCCGAAGAAACACAGACGAAGGCCCAGCGCATGCATGAGTCTACGACAAAGCGTAAGCTCCGAACTGGCAGCCGTTTCACTTGCCTTCAACTTTCTGTGTGCAGGTACTAGGAATACAAATTTCTTCTGTTCTTTTTATAGTGAAGATTTGATGTGTTAGTTTTACTGTCTACATACATTATATGGAAATGTACTCTGAATGCTGACAAATGATACTGACTGCATTAGCAGGCACACTGAACTTCTATTGATACAATGATGTATATCGGTTATGTAATATCGTCACAGGTTGGTTAACAGTTTTATGTGTACGCTGAAGACCGAGTGCACCAAGGTAGAAGCCAATCATGACAAATTCTGCAGAGACAGAGCTGCACATATGCAGAATTTCAAAGGTATGTCGAATGAGCATCCACCGCCACTTTTTTCTGAAGCTGCACATATTTCATTGAACACACTCTCAAACGCAGTCTTTTCTTGTCCTATTTTTTCATCTAGAAGAACAGTAGCTGTGTCCTGTCTAATTGTAAGCATATTTGTGTATGAATGAGTTTGTCACCTTTCTCCTGACACTTGTAGGAGAATTATATTGTGTTATCCAAGGAAACCAAACCTTTAAAGCTGGTCGAACTGCGTGCCCGGCTTATGAACTGCATAGTAAGTGTATGGTTACACTACTTATGCCGGAAAGATCTTTGCTGTAACCTGTCAATTGAACAGTTTTTGTGTGTGGAAGCTTCTTTGATTTTACTCAATTTCCTCTTATACAGAGGAGAACACCGCTGTTTTTGATCTCGAGGAAAAAGTTTCGGAGGAGATAGCAGATGCAGAAGAATATCTGAAGAGATGAAGGAGTTCTGTTACAACACCCCGCAACATTACTAGAACCGCCTTTTTGGTCTCGTTACCACATTGCTTTAACAGAGTGATGTGCATTGGTACCATGTAGTTGTCTGCGACAACTAGCTGTGTTTGTGTTTTGCAGGGCGATAAGTTCATCGGCCTGTTTCTCAAGGCCCTTGCCAAGTTTCTGGGCCTGGACGAGACGAGGACTGGGTAGCCCTTGCTAGATGGTCCGTAATCTTTCAGATCGATGTGGATAGTCGTGTGGTTTTGAAGAACAGGGATGATAAGATCGACGTGGATAGTGGTGTGGTTTTGAAGGATAGGGATGATGCATAGGGGACAGAGAGAGTAGGTTATGGTTCTATAGGATTTTTACTAGCAAAAATGCCCGTGCGTTGCAACGGGTAATGAAACTATCATCATAGAATCTCACCATTCCCTTTATCCTTCCACCATTTTTCTATCATCATGAAAACGCCCTTATGATTTCACCATCATCGTTGCATGAGCCGCTCCATATCCTCAATGCACTCAGGCCACATATGCACATCCGTGACGCTCATGCTGCCCAGCTCCTTCGCATCCTCGTTTGTGACTATCACAACTGCCTTCACATATTCTCCGGCTCGCCGTAGGCATCCTAAGTGGCGGCAGCCTTTGGGTTGGCACAACCGGAACTATAAACTTAGTTTGGAATGAGAGAGAGCGGCAATGGGTAGAGAGCCAAGGGTTCGCGGGGTGGGGAGATCACACATCACGTAGGGGTGTCGATTGTGATCGTCGCCGATTGATTGCAGCCATTGTTTCCTTTTTTGTGAAGAAATTGGTGATCGTTTGGTTTGGGATAAAAACCAGGTGGGGTCATCAAGGACGACGTATATGAATTTTAGGTATGAGGAATCGAGGCTTGCCCAAGAAACAATCCTACCATTTTTTATTTCCTTTGTTCATTTTTATAAGATGTTGTACACAATTCAAACAACACCTAAAACAGTTCAATATCAACTGTCTGAAACATCTTATAAAAGTGAACGGAGGGAGTAATCGAAAAAAATAACTTTATTTCTACGTAAATAGGAGAATCATGTCTGAATCCATCTAAAAAAGGATTCACGTCCGTGTATCATTTTTTAGTATTTTTTAAATCGTGTTTCAAAAAATGTTCGCGCTTAAAAATATGCAAAATTTGAGTACATTACCTCCTATTATTTTTAAAATTGTTCATGTTTTACAAAAAGTCCAAATTCAAAAACTTGTTCCTTTTAAAAAAATGATCGAGTTTAAATTTTGTGTTCACAAGAAGTATTCACGTATGTTTTAGGATGCGGTGCTGCTGCTTGTATTGTTTAATAAATCGAGATTTGGAAACTGACACGTGAAGTTGTCTAGTGTATAGGCTAGCAGGGTTAGGATCCTCTGCAGTACTGTACGGTGCTGTACAGTCACTGCCATATGGGACCTGGCCCCACATGTCATCGACACTACAACACTATACGTATTGCAGAGGATCTCAACCCAGGCTAGCATGGCCTAGTCACCTACCCTAGCTCCTCGGTACGATTCCTGATGGCATATTTTTCCTTTTTTATTTCTTGACAAGAGCGCACTTTGGTGCTGTGGTATAGCGTCCGCCAATGGGCCGGCCCATCTCGGCTTGGTCTGGCGACCCACCAATTTTTGTTACAGTTTTTGTACCGGAAGGACAGACTAAATTTTGTACCACCTCGAGTAGCCATAATTTAAAATATTGAACCGCAACTAAAGGGACGAAACTAAGAATATCACCTATATATATATATATATAGATATATCTTTACCTAATAATAAAGAGAATTGGGTTTCTGTCGTCCGTCATAAGAATTACCCCTGTAGTTGCTAATAATTACCCCCTTGCCACCGGTAAGTGAAAAAAATGATTCGTTTTTTCCCTTCTCAAGTCGCCGCTGGCTATAGTTTATTAAGGGTGAAGGTCCTTTGTATACCAATAGCGTTTGCGTAGCACAGTGGCATGTGCCTCACGGCTGCGAGCCAGAGTTCCGGGTTCGATCCCTGGTTCATACATGTATTTTTTTTTTTATACTTTGCTTTGTTTGGGAGTCAACCTGCAGCTCAGAAAAAGAGAGCCGAGAAAATTAGTTGCAACATGCTAGATGTTTGCAAATGCATAAATTGGCATCATTTTGTTAGCCATTTTGATCGATCTCACATTTAACTGATAGCTTCAGTTTATAGCAGTCTTTCTTTCAGATGATCTACAGAAAAGAAAAATTAGGAGGAAATACTCAAATCACATAGCAATCGCATTTCAACCCTACTAACAGTTCGTCAATTATCATTCATTTGCAGAATTTTTGTTTTGCCATGTTGAGTAAAAATCGAGCATAATTCCATATATGTGTGTCTATATATATATATATATATATATATATATATATATATATATATATATATATATATATATATATATATATATATATATATATATATATATATATATATCACCGAGGTAATCTTACGATCGCTTCCTAAATAAATTACATTTGAAATTCAAAAAGTTACATTCTTATTGATTCACTACGTCAAATTTGGTATAAGAAAATAAAAATGTAGGTCATAAGACAAGAAAATTTGTATTTTATGTATATTTTACACTATGTTTTTACGTTTGTAAACTTACATAACATAGAATATTTTTTACGGTGACTATATGTTTTCTTACCGTCTCTTACATCAGAAATAAGAAAAAATTTACGGAACGTAAAATTATGGTGCATTGATGGTAAAATAGAGGTGGGTGAAGAATAACTATTTCTCACCCAGGGTGACGAATAGTCAATCCCTATATATATATATATGACAAATTTTTGCTACTACCGGGTGTAGTTACACCCATTTTTATTTTGTACGTTTTAGGTAGTATCTACCGTACCGCAGTGTATGTATGCATAGTATGTAGTATGTAAGAATATTTAGGTAGTATATATACTATTTTTTTGGTATTATGTAGTATATTTTTAGCATACTTCTTTTTACGTATAAATATGTACGTATTTTCACAAATATGATAAAAACATGGGCTCAAATGCAATTTTTTCACATAATTCGCTTTGGAGTATCTTAGATATAGTATATGAACATACTAAAATGATAAAGTAGTATATATACTACCACATAGTAGTATATGAGAAATGGGTGTAGCGCCCGTGGCATGGGAGTACATACTCCTAGGAGTACTAACCCATTTTCCTATATATATATATATATATATATATATATATATATATATATAGCTATGACGACCCAACGGTCCAGGCCACGACATCCAACTCCAAGACCCACGAAATAGGCTCAGGTGTGCAGACTGTTTTTTTTTAGAGAAAAGGCATACGCCCGACTTTATAAATAAAGCCATGAGGCAGGTAGCAACCACACAAAATTTCGCAACAAACAACCAACCAGACCCCAACCATGTGTCAAAAGAAAGAGATAAACCACAGTTACATGGCTCCCTAGCCAGTACATGGCGCGCAGGCCGGACAGAAACTACCCAAAATAGACTCCCAACGACGCCCACATCAGGTAAGCATCCTGCTCTCGATTGCATAGATTAGACGCCGAGGCCCGAACTTTGTAGATTAGCATAGAAATCGCTTCCTGGTCGTCCACCTTAGTTAATGATTTCCATTGCTGTAAGAGAGCACACGATTTAAATAAGCAATCAACAGGTTTAGCCGGAAACACATGTTCAATTGTAAATTTGTTCCTAGTCGTACAAAGGGACCAGCACAATGCACCCAGGCCCACCCAAAAGATACGTCTGGAAATGCCAGACAAGTTACTCGCCAGGGTCCTAAGCTCGGAGAAGGAAGTAGGGCCCAGGTAACATGAAGCCATTCTCTAACGCAACTCCAAATGAGCTTAGCCACGACACAGTGGAAGAAAATGTGTGCCGTATCCTCCAAGTCACCACACAAAGCACAAAATTGTGAACCCGTCTCGTTTCTCTTGTGAATCTGGTCAGCCGAAGGCAACCGGCCCCTAAAGGCTTGCCAAAGGAAGATCTTAACTTTAGGAGGGATCCGGGCCTTCCAAATCTGAGAGAAACGGTTAGTAGGGGAGCCACCAATAAGTTTAGAGTAAAGCGATTTAACAGAAAAGCGTCCCGAGGCAGTGTGCGACCAGATCACCGAGTCCAAATTCGCCGAGAGCGTGGGGAAGAAGGCACTAAGACATTGCCAATCTTCAAACTCTTCAGGCGACAAGGATCGGCGAAAGGCCAGGTTCCAACCATGGGCGGCCAACTCCGCGATAGAGATATTCGGGTCAGGGCAATAAGAAAATAAGGTGGGGAAGGTCACAGAGAGTAGTGAATCTCCACACCACTAGTCCAACCAGAATCTAATGGAGGAACCATCCCCAACTACAAATTTAACATGAGCCTGGAACAAAGGCCTAACTTTAACCAAGGACTTCCAAAACTGAGAACCACCATGAGCTTCCCTAAAAAAAAAGAGAACCACCATGAGCATTAGCAAACATCGGGCTAGAGGAAGGAAAATATTTAGCCTTAAGAATGGAGAGCCAGAGTGGCTGATCCCCAGCACTCATAATCTTCCACCACCATTTAATCATCAAACATTGGTTCATGATGGAAGTATTGATAATACCCAACCATCCAAGGTTTTTGGGTCTGCACATCAGTTTCCACTTAACGAAACGATATTTACGACGATTATCAGTAGCATTCCAATAAAAAGCCCCACGGTGTTTGTCAAAACCAGCATGAATCCCGCCCGATAACAAGTAGAAGCCCATCTAGAACATGGGGAGGGAAGACAGACAAGCATTGATCAAAGCTACTTTACCCGCGTTGGTATTATATCTCCCACGCCAGGGTAAGACCCTGTTGCCCACCTTGGTTACCACCGGGGCAAATTCTTTCGCATGAAGTACGTCCGGGGATATGGGAAGGCCCAGATATTTGAAAGGGAAGGACCCTAGCTTACAATTAAGAAGATGTGCCACACGCACAGCTTCAGTGTCATCCACACCAGTAACAATAATCTCGCTCTTCGCAAAGTTGATCTTAAGACCCGACATAGCTTCAAAGCAGAGGAGAATGAATTTGAGATTAGCGAGGCAGGAGTCATCCAACTTGACCATAATAATAGTGTCATCCGCATAATGAAGGTGAGTAACCCCTTCAGGTAGAAGATTAGAAATGACCGGAGCGATGTGTCCATGAGTAGCTGCCCTGGAGAGAATACGGGATAGGGCATCCGCCACAAAATTGAACAAGATGGGAGAGGCATGATCGCCTTGCCGAAGGCACCTACCATTTGCAAAAAAAAAACTAACCTGACCGTTAACTGAAATGACAGTATGGCCCCTTGAACCCTTTTGCCAAAAGAACCCTTCTCAAAAAAGGCTAGCTCACCGAGTCGTAAGCCTTCTCAAAATCAAACTTTAGAATCACGGCTTTAGACTTACGGATCTTGAGGTCATGCACAATTTCATGTAAGCAAAGGATTCCATCCAAAATGAATCGACCTTTAATAAAGGCAGATTGGAAGGGTCTGATGGAATGGTGAGCAATGGGGGAAAGGCGCGTGGCGAGCCCTTTGGCAGGGAATTTAGCGAAATTATTGATGAGGGAAATAGGTCGAAACTGCGAGATCAGGTCAGCTCCTTTGACTTTAGGAATGAGAGATATGACAGCATAATTAAGACGAGAAATATCCATCGTTCCCGGCGGGAAACCTTGGATGATCTTACAAACGAGCACCCGCAACTGCGGCCAGAATTTCTTAAAGAAGGGAATCAAAAATACATCTGGCCCAGAGGCAGCGTTCGGGTTAGCCGAGCAAATCACCTTCCAGATCTCCTCATCAGATAAAGGCACAATTAAGTCCGCGTTTTCATCAGAAGATATCTTACTACCCGCATCCCAAAAATCAGAGAAGGAAAGGCCAGAGTCCGGTTTGGGACCAAGAAGATTGGAAAAGAACCCAACAATGCGGTTCATAATGAGAGATTGGTCCGAAGTCCTGACACCATCAATGATAAGACTATCAATGAAACATCTCTGACGCCTACCATTGGCGATCATAAAGAAGTAAGCCGTCATAGCGTCACCTTTTAAGGTCCAGTCAAGGGAGTCACGTTGGCGCCAATAAATTTTCGATTGCTAATGCAACAACATCAGGGAATCTTCCAAGGAGTAACGAGTGGCCCATTGAGAAGCAGAAAGCCTAGAGAGATCCGCAGACTGGTCCAGAGCCCGGAGCTGGGATTCCAGGGCATCCTTTTGCCTGCGCTGGTCGGTTGCCCTATTACGGGACCAGCCTCTTAAGAATTTGCGCAACTCATAGGAACACTTCTGCCAGTCATCCATGGGGCCAAAAGAACGGTGAGGGTTATTAAGAAAATTAGATATCTTGGTGGCCAGGATATCACAAAATCCATCCACAATCAACCAAGAAGCATCAAATTGGAAACGGAAAGACGGCAGAGGAGAATTAAGGCCCGTATCCACGACGAGGGGAACATGACCAGATCCAACCGTAGGTCTAGCTTTCAATGAAGCACGAGGAAAGAGTGAATCCCATATATCACAGACAAAGACCCGATCCAGCACCGACCGGACAGGGTTTGATTGATGACTTGACCAAGTGAACCGCGCCCCCACCCTAGGGAGCTCACGGATCGCACAATTACTAATGAACTCATTAAAGGCGTTGGCCAGGGGCCAATAAAAATTAGGACTATTTTTATCCACCGGGGAACGCAAAAGATTGAAATCACCACCAATCAATAAAGGAATATTACAAGACTCAACCTTATTAGAAAGCTCATCAAGAAACATAGGCGCAAGAGAGTGATCAGCGGGGCCATAGACCACTAGACATTCCCATAACGTGTTTAACTGACGATGGTGAACCACAACGCTAGCCCAAAAAATGCCATGATCAAAAGTAATGAAATCAAACACATCCCGTTTAGACCCAATCAAGATGCCCCCAGAGTGACCCAAGGCAGGAAGAAATTGCCAGTCAAATCTATCCATGCCTGCAGCCGCAGACAGCTCAAAGGAAGAGAAGGATTCCTTAAACGTTTCAACAGGCCCTAAAATGTCAATGTGATCACTGCAAACCAAGTCATGAATCTGGTCTCAACGCCCCTAGCGGCGAAACCTCTTACATTCCAGAAAAGAGCTTTCATTTATAAGAGAGGTTTTTAATACGAAGACTAGATCTGCACGGGGCCAAACAAGGTTTATATCGCTTGGTGTGACCTCTCTTCACTTGGGTGGGGTGGGGGGGGGGGGAAGGCGACTGGCCACAACCATTTGCCGCTCCAGCATCCCTCGATAGCCCCTGGGCCACAGCGAGGCCTGCGAAAACCGCGGCCTCCTTGGCCTTGGCAATAGCCGCCTGGGCCACTTCATTAGCCCTAATGACAGAGAGTAAACGCGAAGGAGAACTCAACCCCGGGTCGACAGACACACCAACATCCGCCATAATATGTAACAAGTGATCATCCGAAAGAGCAGGTAAAACGAGTCGAATTGGGGAGGCAGGAAGTGGGGCATGGGCAGTCGTACCTGAAGAAGGAAGATCCCTGGCCGCAGCGCGCCTCTCGGCCCTCACCGCCACAGACTCGCCAGAGTCACGCACGCGACATCCCTTGCGCGCCATGGACGCAGGCGAGCGCAGCAATGGAGAACTCACCAAAGGCAAAGCCGGGCCCTGGCCTGACCCCGACGCAGTACCCATGTCCTTGTCTAGACGACGAGCCAAACCCGCCATAGACTGCTTGGAGCCAGAAGAAGCCCTGCTTAGCTGAGAACTTATGGACTGAGGATTTTTTCTTCTTCTTAAACGTAGGACCAGTGGATCGAGGGGGGGGGGGGATGCAGGAAGATGTTCAATCCTAGAAAAGGAAGGTGATTGCGGACGAGTAGGAAGGTTGGAGCAGACACCAGAGATGGGTTTGCCTTTGCTAGCAGCATTCCCAAGAGGGGGCATATCATCCTTCTGAGCATTAGCAGCCGGGGCATTGTCCTTAAGAACCTCCTGCACTTCAGGCTCCATTCCATCCCATTCAGACTGGGTAAAACGGGGATCAGTACCACCACTCAGATTTCACCCACCAGCCGAACCACCCCCTTCTTATCATCATGGTCAGCCGTCTTGGGAGGTGGAGGCGGAGGAGGGGCCTGGAAAGCATCAGCACCTTCTACCCGAACCAGTAAGCGCACACCCTCAGGAGATGGGAACACATCCACAACACCATGCACATAGATAGGATCAATGCACCAAATACTAAGGCGAACCGGGCCAACCTTGCCCAAAGACTCAGAATCAACCTCAACGGGCTTGCCAATGAGATTCCCAAATGCCATCATGAACTCAGCAGAGCGCAGACCCACTGGCACATCATCTACTAGCATCCACGTCTTGGACAGAGGACCAACCGTCTTCGCACCACAAGTGGCCGCCTTAACAGAGACAACCAGCTGATTTAGAGGGAAAGTGAAGCTCGTACATGAAGAAATCATCCTTAAACACTCCTTGGAGGGGAAGACCACCGCAAACTCATACTCCGAAAGCTGGCGCACCTGCCACATCCCCCTTCATCCCAAATCCTCAGACCATCCAATAGAGTCTGCGGAGAAATCTTTTGGTCACGTACGATGATGATAGCCGCGTTAGAGAGTGAGGGAGCAGCCACAACCATAGGAACATCAGAACCCAAAGAAGGATCATCCTGGCAGACCAATCCCAAACTGCACGAAGGAAGGATTCTTGGTACGGTTGAAACAATCAACAGTCAAGTGCCCATTGGAGCGGCCTATGCGACAAAAGGGAGGATTGGTGCATCTGGACTGGAAGTGGCCCGGTCGGTGGCAGGCAAAACAAGTCAGGGACGGAGAGGGGTTTGAAGGAGCTGGATGATGGCGGGGAGCGGGAGGCGGGGCGGGGGCAGAGGACCATCACCAAGGCCAGTGGAAGAGGCGCCCGGACTAGGAGAAGGAGCACGACGATCTCTGACCGGCGCAGAGGATGGGTCGGGCCCGAAGCGCTGGCCAGGGCGGGAAGCAGCACCAGCCACAAAGGAGCGAGAAGGCAGTCGCGGCGGCGGCACCAGACCCTGGGCCGGAGCCAGACGCAGGGCTGACGAGGAAGAGCCACCACCAGCTGAAGCGGTAGTGGCCTCCCAGATCCGGAGCCGACGCCGCCACGCCACTAGATCCGGGCAACGCCGACCCAGATCTGGCGGCCGACGCCTCCTGCTCGTCGCGCTGGAGCCACTCCGGGCCGGCCGCCCGAGCCTCACGCTCGCGCGACACCTCGCGCGCCACGCGCCCATCCTCCAACTTGGACCGCAGCTCAGCCTCATACGCCAGATCCGCCCCAGAGCCCGGCGAATCTTCACGACCACACTTGCTGCCTGAGACGGCCTCGGTGGAAGACCCCCTGGACTTGTCCAGGGAGATCACTTCCACGGAGGACAGAAGGAGAGGAGGATGAGGAGCGGTGGATCTGTGGAAATGGCGGATAGGGCGACATGCTCTAGGAATGTCAATGGCGGAAGTTGGAAACCCTAGGAGGGGGGAAGAGAACCACGCCGCACCCATAAATAGCCAAGGCTAGCCAGGCCCAACTGGGCCGGGCCAAGACATTGGGCCGGGGAAGGGGGAGCAGGTGGGGCAGTGGCCACAACCAACTGCCCCCAGACCATAGGAGGAAGGGGGAAAAGCAGTGAGCGAGGACAAGGCCGGAGGCCCAGACGGCCCAGCCTGAGCCGACCCAGGAGCCTCCAGGCCCACCAGACCCAGGGGTCCCACCCCCACCACAGACCGCACCCGATCTAGGGTTTGCTGGACGCCCAACACAGCACCCACCGGTGTAACTTCCGCCTCCGGCATCGGCCCCAGCCGGAGAGGAGGAGAAGGGCCGGCATCGACGAACGGGGACCCCAGGCCATCAACAACCACCACAACGACGGAGGAGAACGATCCAAGGAGGCCACGATCAGGGGACGGAGCCGGGCACCTACCCGCCTTGCACCGACACCGACCAACACGCACCCACCTGGAAGACCCAGACGGCGCCACCACCGGCCTATCCGACCCCCAGAAGCGAACTTCCAAGCACGGCCCGGCGCAGGGGTGTCCGGCACCACCGACGCCCCGACGGGCGAGACGAGCTCCTCCGAATCAGAGGCCGAATCCACCGCATCCCCCAACGCCCAGAAACGAGACCCGGAAAAGGCCAATGAACCCAGCGAGAGCAAAGGACGGACCGCCACGGACACGGAACCAGGGGAGACCCCCCGAGCACCAGGCGGCGAGGGGGTCGACGGGGAGGAGGGGAAGGAAATAGGCAGCGATGGGGAACCATGGGCGGAGGTGAGATCTGGGGATGAGGGAAGCAGGGAGCAAGGAAGAGAGGGGAGAGGGGGAGAGGGAGACATCTAGTTCTGGATGCCGGAGAGGTTCCTGTACAGAGTGTTTTGCTGTGAAGAAGTCTGAATGCACCCGATCCGCTCCATGAACTCCTGTATGGGCTCAGAGTCTCGCTGTTTCTCCAACAGTGGTTCTATAGGATTTCGATAGCTTCACCCGCAAGACTCAGTTTTGGTGTTCTGGCGTCCATCTTTCAGATTGACATGGATAGTGGTATGGATATGAAGAACATAGATGATCCACAAGAGAAAGAGAGTTTGTGACAACTTTTCCACACAGCTCATGCGGTTTCAGTGTTTCGATGCATTATCAAGCCTAACTTTAACTGTCCTTAGATTGTACTACCTGTGTCTCAAAATATAAAACATTTTCTGGCCAACCTTTGCTTATGTTTTATTTCCCAACATGTAAATTCTCCGACAGCTTTCCCCATGCCTTGATCAGCAACATTAAGTAAGAACATGTAGTAACTGTATGTACATATATCTGAAGCAATTATATAATCTTTGCATGTATGTTGTAAATGAAAAGAAAGAAAAGTTTACATCTGTTGTAGTGTGCATGTACTTCCTCTGTGAACAAATACAAGAGCGCACCCGAAAAATAAATAAATAAATATAGGAGCATTTAGATCACTATATTTTCCTATGTACTACAAATAACACTCTGCTCGCACAACACAAACCAACAAACACGTAGCGCATGTACACCCAACATGTTGTACAATACGCGACATACCTTTTTTACCTGGTAACACGTGTCTCATTCATATCAGAAAGAACATAGTACAAGCCACGTACACACTGACGTGGCAAAACTGAAAAGACAACAAAACTCTAGCCTTTGGACAAAGGAACAACAACTAAGAAATAAAATTACAATCAAGACCGAAGAAACCCCTGCGCTTCACACCAATGCCCATCATCTACCCCCGGCAGGCCTGCACCCCCACAACAGACATCAAAGGAAAAAATGACGGATCACCTTCTCACCGAGCTCGACGTGGCTCATCGCTGATATGCAGCTTTGCGGACCTCCGAGGTGTATCACCAAAGGCGAAGCAGTTCCCGTTGAACGAATTAGACCGGGGCAACACCTCGGACACGTCATCGAACTCCAGATCTGGCACCCTTGCCTACCAAAAACCATGGACGCAGCACACAATCCACCATCTTCCAGATGCCGCCGATGCAGACCATGATCTGCATCCGCTCCTAGACTACCTACCAAGCTCCATGCTAACGCTGGAGCAAATGCCGTCGCGACGGCGGAACCCGAGAACACAACTCCACCATGAGGATGCCGCTGCCACCATGCCATTCTTGCTTGAATAGACTGGTTTCTGAATCCGTTCCCAAACAAAGGACAGATTGCCTTGTTGGGAAAGGCTCTAAAGATTCTTTATTCAGCATCGCCATCGTCGAAGCCAAGATGATGAACAACCAAAAAATCTAGGCTACTAATGACTAGAATGATCCACAAGAGTGGATCCGGCGCCCCCCTCACCACCGGCGATCGAGGTCATCGGCAAAGGGGTGTCGCCGGAGGACGGTGGCTGCCGCGAGATTGCTTTTCTTTCTTCCGCTGGAAGAAAGAAAACCCAGGTCTGCATACTCCTTAATACACGACACACCTATTGGAGCGGTCCAAGCGGTGCACAGCCAGGGGTGCACATACACATTGAAAAATTCAGGAAAATACACGAGAAATTAGGAAAACCAAGAAAAAAGACATTAAGTCAGCACTGGTAGAGGAAGGTGCTATACAAACGGTTTTTAACTCCTTTCCACGATAGTGTTCTGAACCTTTGCCTAGTGAGTGACTGTGATAGGGGGTGTTTCCCACATGACCCAGAAACCGTCGGGGATATGCTTTCCTGGCACACACACTCCACAAAATGAGGTCGTGTGCGACCGACGAGCGATCAAATACGGTTATACGCACAGTAGTGCTAAAAAATAGAATTATATAGGCGAAATCGTTTTTGGCCGTAAATACACCCCACACAGTCAGTCCCCGCTAAACATTTCCGTTCGTATATATATCTCTTGATAACCCACAAGTATAGGGGATCAATTGTAGCCTATTTCTATAAGTAAGAGTGTCGAACCCAACGAGGAGCTAAAGATAGAACAAATATTCCCTCAAGTTCTATCGACCACCGATACAACTCTACGCATGCTTGACGTTCGCTTTACCTAGAACAAGTATGAAACTAGAAGTACTTTGTAGGTGTTGTTGGATAGGTTTGCAAGATAATAAAGAGCACGTAAATATAAACTAGGGGCTGTTTAGATAAAGAAGCAATAAAGTAAATATAGCTAGTGTGGAAAAGTGGTGGTAGGAGTTGTGAAATTTTTATGTGGGAGAGGCATAAGATAACATACTTTCTCTTCTTGGATCATATGCACTTATGATTGGAACTCTAGCAAGCATCCACTACTACTAAAGATCATTAAGGTAAAACCCAACCATAGCATTAAAGCATCAAGTCCCCTTTATCCCATCCGCCACAACCCCCTTACTCGGGTTTATGCTTCTGTCACTCAAGCAACCCACTATAAGCGAATCATGAACGTATTGCAACACTCTACAGCGGGAATCCCTCACGCTTGCACGACACGGAGAGCACCATAGGATAGCAACATAACCACAAGCAAATTAAACCAATCATAGCAATTCATCAATCATAGCAATTCATCAATCACTGGTAGGACAACGAAAATCTACTCAGACATCATAGGATGGCAACACATCATTGGATAATAATATGAAGCATAAAGCACCATGTTCAAGTAGATGGTACAGCGGGTTGCAGGAGAGTTGACCGCTGAATATAGATGGGGGAAGGTGATGGAGATGTTGGTGAAGATGATGGAGGTGTTGGTGTAGATCGCGGTGATGATGATGGCCCCCGGAGACGTTTCGGCGCCACCGGAAGCAAGGGGGAGAGATCCCCCCTTCTTCTTCTTATTCCTTGACCTTCTCCCTATATGGGAGAAGGGTTTCCCCTCTGGTCCATGGTCTCCATGGCGTGGGAGGGGCGAGAGCCCCTCCGAGATTAGATCTGTCTCTTTGTCTCTCTCTGTTTCTGCGTTCTCAGATTCTGCACTTTCACCGTTTCTTATATATCCGGAGATCCATAACTCCGAATGGGTTGAAAACTTCACCCAAATTTTCTCCGAAAATTAGCTTTCTTGCGGCAAAAGAAGAGCGTCAACTGCCTTACGGGGTGCCCATGAGGGTCAGGGATGTGCCCCTACCTCGTGGCCCCCTCGGATACCGTCTCGCGTTGATTTTTCTTCCCAAAAATGACAAATATTCCAAAAATATTCTCTGTCCATTTTTATCCCGTTTGGTCTCCGTTTGATATGGGGTTTCTGCGAAACATAAAACATGCAACAAACAGGAACCGACACTGGGGACTGGATCAATATTTTAGTCCCAAAAATAATATAAAAAGTTGCCAAAAGTATATGAAAGTTGTATAATATTGGCATGGAATAATAAAAAATTATAGATACGACGGAGACGTATCAACATCCCCAAGCTTAATTCCTGCTCGTCCTCGAGTAGGTAAATGATAAAAAGATAACTTTTGATGTGGAATGCTACCTAGCATAATCTTGATCATATATCTAATCATGACATGAATATTAAGAAACGAGTGGTTCAAAGCAATAGTCTATCATTTGACATAAAAACAATAATACATAGGGCATCCCAACAAACAATCATGTCTTTCAAAATATCAATGCTAAAGAATGCTATCCCTACAAAATCATAGTCTTGTATGCTCCCTTTTCTTAACACAAGGTACCCCTCATGCTCATCCCGGTGTCAGCCAAGCAATTGGTTCATACTTTTTAATGCGCTTCAGCCTTTTCAACCTTCACGCAATACATGAGCGCAAGCCATGGATATAGCACTATGGGTGGAATAGAGTATGATGGTGGAGGTTTACATGGAGAAGACAAAAAGGGAGAAAGTCTCACATCGATGCGGCTAATCAACGGGCTATGGAGATGCCCATCAATTGATGTCAATGCGAGGAGTAGGGATTGCCATGCAACGAATGCACTAAGAGCTATAAGTGTATGAAAGCTCAAACTGAAACTAAGTGGGTGTGCATCCAACTTGCTTGCTCATGAAGACCTCGGGCATTTGAGGAAGCCCATCATCGGAATATACAAGCCAGGTTCTATAATGAAAAATTCCCACTAGTATATGAAAGTGATAACTCAAGAGACTCTCTATATGAAGAACATGGTGCTACTATGAAGCACAAGTGTGGTAAAAGGATAGTAGTATTGCCCCCTTCTCTCTTTTACTCACATTTTTTATTTTCTTTTATATATATTTTTTATTTTTTGGTTGGCTTCTTTGGCCACTTTTTTTTTAGTTGGGCTTCTTTGGCCTCTTTTTTTATTTGGGCTTCTTTGGGCTCTTTTATTTTTCATAAAGTCCGGAGACTCATCCCGACTTGTGGGGGAATCATAGTCTCCATAATCCTTTCCTCACTGGGGCAATGCTCTAATAATGATGATCATCACACTTTTATTTACTTACAACTCAATACTACAACTCGATATCTTGAAAAAAGATATGACTCTATATGAATGCCTCCGGCGGTGTATCGGGATGTGCAATGATCTAGCATAGCAATGACATCAAAAAACGGACAAGTGACACGTCTCCAATGTATCTATAATTTTTGATTGTTCCATGCTATTATATTTCCCGTTTTGGATGTTTATGGGCTTTACTTTACACTTTTATATCATTTTTGGGACTAACCTACTAACCGGAGGCCCAGCCCGAATTGCTTTTTTTGTGCCTATTTCAGTGTTTCGAAGAAAAGGAATATCAAACGGAGTCCAAACAGAATGAAACATTCGGGAGCATGATTTTTGGAACAAACGTGATCCAGAGGACTTGGAGTGGAAGTCAAGAAACAAACCAGGAGGCCACGAGGGTGAAGGGCATGCCCCCCTGCTCGTGGGCCCCTCGGGCATCCACCGACCTACTTCTTCCTCCTACATATACCCACGTACCCCGAAAACATCAGAAGCGACCACGAAAAACTATTTCCACCGCCGTAACCTTCTGTATCCGCGAGATCCCATCTTGGAGCCTTCGCTGGCGCTCCGCCGGAGGGGGAATCGATCACGGAGGGCATCTACATCATCCCCAAGGCCTCTCTGATGAGTTGTGAGTAGTTTACTACAGACCTTCGGGTCCATAGTTATTAGCTAGATGGCTTCTTCTCTCTCTTTGAATCTCAATACAAAGTTCTCCTCGATCTTCTTGGAGATCTATTCGATGTAACTCTTTTTGCGGTGTGTTTGCCGAGATCCGATGAATTGTGGGTTTATGATCAAGTTTATCTATGAGAAATATTTGAATCTCCTCTGAATTATTTTATGTGTGATTAAGTTATCTTTGCAAGTCTCTTCAAATTATCAGTTTGGTTTGGCCTACTAGACTGATCTTTCTTGCAATGGGAGAAGTGCTTAGCTTTGGGTTCAATCTTGCGGTGTCCTTTCCCAGTGACAGCAGGGGCAGCAAGGCACGTATTGTATTGTTGCCATCGAGGATAAAAAGATGGGGTTTATATCATATTGCATGAGTTTATCCCTCTACATCATGTCATCTTTCTTAATGCGTTACTCTGTTCTTTATGAACTTAATACTCTAGATGCATGCTGGATAGCGGTTGATGTGTGGAGTAATAGTAGTAGATGCAGGCAGGAGTCGATCTACTTGTCATGGACGTGATGCCTATATACATGATAATGCCTAGATAATCTCATAATTATTCGCTTTTCTATCAATTACTCGAGAGTAATTTGTTCACCCACCGTAATACTTATGCTATCTTGAGAGAAGCCACTAGTGAAACCTATGCCCCCCGGGTCTATCTCTTATCATATAAGCTTTCAATCTACTTTTATTTGCATCTTTATTTTTCCTATCTATATTATAAAATACCAAAAATATATTTATCTTATCATATTATCTCTATTAGATCTCACTTTCACAAGTGGCCGTGAAGGGATTGACAACTCCTTTATTGCGTTGATTGCGAGTTCTTGTTTGTTTGTGTAGGTGCGTGGGACTTTTGAGGAGCCTCCTACTGGATTGATACCTTGGTTCTCAAAAACTGAGGGAAATACTTACGCTACTATTTCTGCATCACCCTTTCCTCTTCAAGGAAAACCAACGCAAGCTCAAGACGTAGCAAGAAGGGTCTCTGGCACCGTTGCCGGGGAGGTCTTCGCTCAAGTCAAGACATACCAAGTACCCATCACAAACTCATCTCCCTCGCATTTACATTATTTTCCATTTGCCTCTCGTTTTCCTCTCCCCCACTTCACCCTTGCCGTTTTATTTGCCCTCTCTTTCCCAATCTCCTCTCTCTCTTTCGCTTGCCTTTTTGTTTGCTTGTGTGTTGGATTGCTTATCGCTATGGCGCAAGATAATACCATATTCTGTGATTTTAGCAATACCAATAATAATGATTTCCTTAGTACTCCGATTGCTCCTCTTAATGATGTTGAGTCTTGTGAAATCAATGCTGCTTTGCTGAATCCTGCTATGAAAGATCAATTCTCCGGCCTTCCTAGTGAAGATGCCGCTACCCATCTAAACAACTTTGTTGATTGTGTGAGATGCAAAAGAAGAAAGATACGGATAATGATATTGTTAATTTGAAGTTATTTCCGTTTTCACTTAGAGATCGTGCTAAAGTTTGGTTTTCGTCTTTGCCTAAGAATAGTATTGATTCATGGAATAAGTGCAAAGATGCTTTTATCTCTAAGTATTTTCCTCCCGCTAAGATCATCTCTCTTAGGAACGATATTATGAATTTTAAACAACTTGATCATGAGCATGTTGCCCAATCTTGGGAAAGAATGAAATTGATGATTCGCAATTGCCTACTCATGGTTTGAATTTATGGATGATCATACAAATTTTTTATGCCGGCTTGAATTTTGCTTCTAGAAACCTTTTAGATTCGGCCGCGGGAGGCACGTTTATGGAAATCACCTTAGGAGAAGCTAATAAACTCCTTGATAATATTATGGCTAATTATTCTCAATGGAAAACCGAAAGATCTACTAGTAAAAAGGTGCATGCTATAGAAGAAATTAATGTTTTGAGTGGAAAGATGGATGAACTTATGAAATTGTTGCTACTAAGAGTGCTCCTATTGATCCCAATGATATGCCTTTGTCCACTTTGATTGAGAATAATAATGAATCTATGGATGTGAATTTTGTTGGTAGGAATAATTTTGGTAACAATGCTTATAGAGGAAACTTTAATCCTAGACCGTTCCCTAGTAATTCCTCTAATAGTTATGGAAATTCCTACAATAATTCTTATGGTAATTTTAATAAGATGCCCTTCGATTTTGAGAATAGTGTGAAAGAATTTATGATCTCTCAAAAGAATTTTAATGCCTTGCTTGAAGAAAAATTGCTTAAAGTTGATGATTTGGCTAGGAACATTGATAGACTTTCGCTTGATGTTGATTCTTTCAAACTTAGATCTACTTCTCCTAAGCATGATATCAATGAGTCTCTCAAAGCAATGAGAGTGTCCATTGATGAGTGCAAAGAAAGAACCGCTAGATTGCGTGCTAAGAAAGATTGCTTTGTAAAGGCGTGTTCTTCTAGTTTCCATGAAAATAATGATGAAGATCTAAAAGTTATTGATGTGTCCCCTATTAGATCTTTGTTTTTTAATATGAATCTTAATAATGATGGGACTGGAGATGAGTCAACTTAAGTTAAAAGGCGTCCCAATGATTCAGAGTTTTTAGATCTTGATGCTAAATTTGGTAAAATTGGGATTGGAGAGGTGAAGACTTTAAATAGTATTGAACCCACTATCTTGGATTTCATGGAATTCAATTATGATAATAGTTCTTTAGAAGATTGTATTTCCTTGTTGCAATCCGTTGTGAATTCTCCTCATGCTTATAGTCAAAATAAAGCTTTTACCAAACATATTGTTGATGCCTAGATGCAATCTTATGATGAAAAACTTTATTTGGAAGTTTCTATACCTAGAAAACTTAATGATGAGTGGGAACCTAGTTTAACGATTAAAATTAAAGATCATAAGTGTTATGCTTTGTGTGGTTTGGGTGCTAGTGTTTCCACGATTCCGAAAACTTTATGTGATATTCTAGGTTTCCATGATCTTGATGATTGCTCTTTAAATTTGCACCTTGCGGATTCCACCATTAAAAAGCCAATGGGAAGGATCAATGATGTTCTTATTGTTGCAAATAGGAATTTGGTGCCCGTAGATTTTATCGTTCTTGATATAGATTGCAATCTTTCTTGTCCTATTATTCTTGGTAGACCTTTCCTTAGAACGATTGGTGCGATTATTGATATGAAGGAAGGGAATATTAGATTCCAATTTCCATTAAGGAAAGCCATGGAGCACTTTCTAAGAAAGAAAGTTAAATTACCTTATGAATCTATCATGTGAGCTACTTATGAATTGAGTGCCAAAGATGGCACTACTTAGATCTATCCTCGCTTTTATGCCTAGCCAAGGGCGTTGAACGATAGTGCTAGTTGGGAGGCAACCCAATTTTATCTTTGTTTTTTTGCTTCTGTTTAGTAATAAATTTTGCATCTACCTTCTGTTTAGATGTGTTTTCATGTTTTAATTAGTATTTGTGCCAAGTAGAACCTATAGGATAACCTATGGTGTTAGTTAATTTGATTCTGCTGAAAAACAGAAACTTTGCACGCACGAAAATAATTTTAGTAATTCACAGAAATGTGCTTTTGCGTTGATTATTTTTGCTGTAGATCAATAGAAAAATTGCCCAGGACTTCCTATTTAGTAGGTTTTTTAAAGTTCCATAAGTATTCTAGAGTTTCAGATTGCTACAGACTGTTCTGTTTTTGACAGATTCTGTTTTTCGTGTGTTGTTTGCTTATTTTGATGCATCTATGGCTAGTATTAAGTGGTATGAATCATAGAGAAGTTGGAATACAGTAGGTTTAACACTAATATAAATAAAGAATGAGTTCATTACAGTACCTTATGTGGTGGTTTTTATTTCTTGCACTAACGGAGCTTATGAGATTTCCTGTTGAGTTTTGTGTTGTGAAGTTTTCAAGTTTTGGGTAAGGATTTGATGGACTATGGAATAAGGAGTGGCAAGAGCCTAAGCTTGGGGATGCCCATGGCACCTCAAGATATTCAAGGATAACCAAAAGCCTAGGCTTGGGGATGCCCCGGAAGGCATCCCCTCTTTTGTCTTCGTCTATCGGTAACTTTACTTGGAGCTATATTTTTATTCGCCACATGATATGTGTTTTGCTTGGAGCGTCTTGTATGATATTAGTCTTTGCTTTTTAGTTTACCACAATCATCCTTGCTGTACACACCTTTTGGGAGAAACCCACTCGATTGGTATTTATTAGAATACTCTATGTACTTCATTTATATCTTTTGAGCTAGATAGTTTTGCTCTAGTGCTTCACTTATATCTTTTAGAGCATGGCGGTGGCTTTATTTTGAAGAAATTGTTAGTCTCTCATGCTTCACTTATATTATTTTGGGAGTCTTAAGAACTGCATGGTATTTGCTATGGTTATAAAATTGGTCCTAGAATGATGGGCATCCAAGTTGGGTATAATAAAAACTATCATAGGAAGTGAATTGGATGCAATGATCAATTTGATACTTGATAATTGCTTTGAGATATGGAGGTAGTGATATTAGAGTCATGCTAGTTGGGTGATTATGAATTTAAAGAATGCTTGTGTGGAAGTTGGCAAGTCCCGTAGCATGCACGTATGGTAAAAGTTGTGTAACAAATTTGAAACATGAGGTGTTCTTAGATTGTGCATCCTTATGAGTGGCGGCCGGGGACGAGCGATGGTCTTTTCCTACCAATCTATCCCCCTAGTAGCATGCGCGTAGTGCTTGTTTTTTGATGACTTGTAGATTTTTGCAATAAGTATATGAGTTCTTTTTGACTAATGTTGAGTCCATGGATTATACGCACTCTCACCTTTCCACCACTGCTAGCCTCTTCGGTACCGTGCATTGCCCTTTCTCACCTTGAGAGTTGGTGCAAACTTCGCCGGTGCATCCAAACCCCGTGATACGATACGCTCTATCACACATAAACCTCCTTATATCTTCCTCAAAACAGCCACCATACCTACCTATTATGGCATTTCCATAGCCATTCCGAGATATATTGCCATGCAACTTTCCACTTTTCCGTTTATCACCATGACACGCATCATCATTGTCATATTGCCTTGCATGATCATGTAGTTGACATCGTATTTGTGGCAAAGCCACCATGCATAATTTTTCATACATGTCACTCTTGATTCATTGCCCATACCGGTACACCGCCGGAGGCATTCATATAGAGTCATATCTTGTTCTAGTTTTAAGTTGTAATTCATGAGTTGTAAATAAATAGAAGTGTGATGATCATCATTATTAGAGCATTGTCCCTAAATAAAAAAAAGAGAAAGGCCAAAAAAAAGACAAAGGCCAGATAAAAAAAGAAAAAGAAAAAAAAGAAAGGCCAAAAAAAAGAAAGGCCCCAAAAAAATAAAATAAAATAAAGGGGGCAATGTTACTATATCTTTCCACACTTGTGCTTCAAAGTAGCACCATGTTCTTCATATAGAGAGTCTCATATGTTGTCACTTTCATATACTAGTGGGAATTTTTCATTATAGAACTTCTCTTGTATATTCGTACGATGGGCGTCCTCAAAATGCCCTAGGTCTTCGTGAGCAAGCAAGTTGGATGCACACCCACTAGTTTCTTTTGTTGAGCTTTCATACATTTATAGCTCTAGTGCATCCGTTGCATGGCAATCCCTACTCCTCACGTTGACATCAATTGATGGGCATCTCCATAGCCCGTTGATTATCCTCCTCAATGTGAGACTTTCTCCTTTTTTGTCTTCTCCACACAATCCCCATTGTCGGTGTCAAAACCGGCGGATCTCGGGTAGGGGGTCTCGAACTGTGTGTCTAGGCGGATGGTAACAGGAGACAAGGGACACGATGTTTTTACCCAGGTTCGGGCCCTCTCGATGGAGGTAAAACCCTACTCCTGCTTGATTGATATTGATGATATGGGTAGTACAAGAGTGGATCTACCACGAGATCAAGGAGGCTAAACCCTAGAAGCTAGCCTATGGTATGATTGTTGTAATGGTTGTTGTCCTACGGACTAAAACCCTCCGGTTTATATAGACACCGGAGAGGGCTAGGGTTACACAGAGTCGGTTACAATGGTAGGATATCTACATATCCGTACTGCCAAGCTTGCCTTCCACGCCAAGGAAAGTCCCATCCGGAAACGGGACGAAGTCTTCAATCTTGTATCTTCATAGTCTTGGAGTCTGGTGGACGATGATAGTCCGGCTGTCCGGACACCCCCTAGTCCAGGAATGCCTCACCCATCATCATATTCTATTCCACCCATAGTGCTATGTCCATGGCTCACGCTCATGTATTGCGTGAAAGTTGAAAAAGTTTGAGATTATTTAAGTACAAAACAATTTCTTGGCTTGTCATCGGGGGTGTACAAGATGGGAGCATTTTTGTGTGACAAAAATGAAGCATGACCTAACTATATGATTTTGTAGGGATGAACTTTCTTTAGCCATGTTATTTTGAGAAGACATGATTGCTTTGATTAGTATGCTTGAAGTATTACTATTTCTTATGTCAATATGAACTTTTATTTTGAATCATTTGGATCTGAACATTCATGCCACGATAAAGAAAATTACATTGAGAATTATGCTAGGTAACATTCCACATCAAAAATTCTATTTTTATCATTTACCTACTCGAGGACGAGCAGGAATTAAGCTTGGGGATGCTTGATACGTCTCCAACGTATCTATAATTTTTGATTGTTCCATGCTATTATATTACCCGTTTTGGATGTTTATGGGCTTTACTTTACACCTTTATATCATTTTTGGGACTAACCTACTAACCGGAGGCCCAACCCGGATTGCTGTTTTCTTGCCTATTTCAGTGTTTCGAAGAAAATGAATATCAAACAAAGTCCAAATGGAATGAAACCTTTGGGAGCGTGATTTTTGGAACAAACGTGATTCAGAGGACTTAGAGTGGAAGTCAAGAAACAAACTAGGAGGCCACGAGGGTGGAGGGCACGTCCCCCTATCTTGTGGGCCCCTCGGGCGTCCACCGACCTACTTCTTCCTCCTACATATACCCACGTACCCCGAAAACATCACAAGCGACCACGAAAAACTATTTCCACCGCCGTAACCTTCTGTATCTGCGAGATCCCATCTCGGAGCCTTCGTCGGCGCTCCGGTGGAGGGAGAATTGATCATGGAGGGCCTCTACATCATCCCCAAGGCCTCTCCAATGAGTTGTGAGTAGTTTACCATAGACCTTCGGGTCCGTAGTTATTAGCTAGATGGCTTATTCTCTCTCTTTGAATCTCAATACAAAGTTCTCCTCGATCTTCTTGGAGATCTATTCGATGTACCTCTTTTTGCGGTGTGTTTGTCGAGATCCTATGAATTGTGGGTTTATGATCAAGTTTATCTATGAGAAATATTTGAATCTCCTCTGAAAATCTTCTATGTGTGATTAAGTTATCTTTGCAAGTCTCTTTGAATTATCAGTTTGGTTTGGCCTACTAGATTGATCTTTCCTGCAATGGGAGAAGTGCTTAGCTTTGGGTTTAATCTTGCGGTGTCCTTTCCCAGTGACAGCAGGGGCAGCAAGGCACGTATTGTATTGTTGCCATCAAGGATAAGAAGATGGGGTTTATATCATATTGCATGAGTTTATCCCTCTACATCATGTCATCTTTGTTAATGCGTTACTCTGTTCTTTATTAACTTAATACTCTAGATGCATGCTGGATAGCGGTCGATGTGTGGAGTAATAGTTGTAGATGCAGGAAGGAGTCGGTCTACTTGTCACGGACGTGATGCCTATATACATGATCATGCCTAGATAATCTCATAATTATTCGCTTTTCTATCAATTGCTCGACAGTAATTTGTTCACCCACTGTAATACTTATGCTATCTTGAGAGAAGCCACTAGTGAAACCTATGGCCCCCGGTGTCACGCCCAATATGCGACCCTATCCAAGAGGAACTCGAAGGTCCCACCAATGATAGACCCGCATATTGAAATGCTTTTGCAAGGTGGATATCATTACATCAACATTACATAAATAGATGGGGATACATAGAAAAGGCATACAATGCCATACAAATACAACATCATCTTACATAAGAGCACCATCCGACTACGGATGAAACACAAACAGAAACTCAAACGACATCCACCCTGCTAGCCCAGGCTGCCGACCTGGAACCTATCCCCTGATCAAAGAAGAAGCAGAAGAAGAACTCCAAATCAACCAAACATCGCTCTTGCGTCATGATCATCGCATAACCTGTACCTGCAACTGTTGTTGTAGTAATCTGTGAGCCACGAGGACTCAGCAATCCCATTACCATGGGTGTCAAGACTAGCAAAGCTTAATGGGAAAGGAAGGGGTAAAGTGGTGAGGTTGCAGCAGCGACTAAGCATGATATGGTGGCTAACATACGCAAATGAGAGCAAGAAGAGAAACAAAGGAACGGTCGTGAAGCTAGCAATGATCAAGAGGTGATCCTGAACTCCTACTTACATCAAACATAACCCAAAAGCCGTGTTCACTTCTCGGACTCCGCCGAAAAGAGACCATCACGGATACACACACGGTTGATGCGTTTTAATTCGGATCTGGTGTCAAGTTATCACAACCGGACATTAACAAATTCCCATCTGCCACATAACTGTGGGCACGGCTTTCGAAAGATAATACTCTACAGGGGTGTCCCAACTTAGCCCATGATAAGCTCTCGCGATCAACGAAGGATATACCTTCTCCCAGGAAGACCCGATCAGTCTCGAAATCCCGGTTTACAAGACATTTCGACAATGGTAAAACAAGACCAGCAAGACCGCCCGGTGCGCCGACAATCCCGATAGGAGCTGCACATATCTCATTCTCAGGGCAACACCGGATGAGACAGGCTACGAGTAAAACCAGACCTCGAGTTTCCCCAAGGGGGCCCTGTAGGCGGCTCGGTTCGGACCAGCACTTAGAGAAGCACTGGCCCGGGAGGGGGGGGGGCTGAATGAATATGACCCTCAAGAGAGAGACTCCCAAGGGAAAAGTAGGTGGTGGTGAGGCAAATGGTAAAACCAAGGTTGGGCCTTGCTGGAGGAGTTTTATTCAAAGCCAACTGTCAAGGGGGTCCCATAAATCACCCGACCGCGTAAGGAACGCAAAATCCGGGAACATAACACCGGTATGACGGAAACTAGGGCGGCAAGAGTGGAACAAAAGACCAGGCATAAGGCCGAGCCTTCCACCCTTTACCAAGTATATAGATGCATTAATAATATAAGAGATATTGTGATATCCCAACATAACCCTGTCCACCATGGAGCAATCTTCAACTTCACCTGCAACTAACAACGCTATAAGAGGGGCTGAGCAAAGCGGTAACATAGCCAAACAACGGTTTGCTAGGAAGGGTGTCAAAGGTTAAAGGTTCATGGCAATTTGGGGAGGCTTGAAGAACAAGTGATAGGAAGCGCAACATAGCGATAGAACGAAGCAACTAGCATAGCAATGGTAGTAGTGAGATCCAGGGTAGCGGTCATCTTGCCTGAAATCCCGCAAGGAAGAAGAACGAGTCCATGAAGAAGATGAAGCCACGAAGATGAACCAAGCGTAGACGAACGAATCCTCGCGATCGCAACGAAATGGGTACTATCGAGAAGAAGCACACAACATGGTAAACATACCACACATATACATGACATGATGCACAACCAAGCATGATGCATGACAAGGCTACATGAAGCTACTCATGGCAAGAGATGAAGCATACAAGAGCAACACATCAAAGCAAGTTTAAATGAGGCCAGAAACAACATATAACAATTCCGGTAAGTCCTCATATGCAAGTTTCGAAGTTGTTCCAGAACTGAATAAACCTTATGTTCAAGTTGTTAAACAACAAGTTAAGATGCACCACGATGAACTACACGAAACTCTATTCAAGTTACATATAAAGTTCATTAGATTCGGAGCTACGGCCTAGAAGATATGAGCAAAACAAATTACACATGGCATAGATGCAAAATGCATACAAACATCAAGCAAACACTCTCAAACATGGATGCAACATGATAATATGAAACTACATGCAAAATCAAGCAAGTTTCATATAGAGCACACTCAAAACGGAGCAACGGTTCAACACATACACTCTATACAAGTTTGTCGGTGTACTAAAGTAGGGGTACCTTAGTATCCCGAACTTGTGCACGGCAATGTGCGCCAGCAAGCAAGGCTTGCCGGGTGCCCGCCAAGGTCCTCCGTGGTTCCTTTGGAGACATTCAAGAACAAAGTGTTCAAGCTGAGAAGACAAGGCCCCGGCAAGAGAAGCTTGCCGGGGAGGACAAGGCCCCAGCAAGAGGAGCTTGCCGGGAAGGCCAACCAAGGCATTTTCAACGAACTTGTCGCGACGCGCCGCGCGTCCCGGCAAGACCCGGCGAGCGACAAGCTTCCGGACACGACAAGATAACGACCGCGGCAAGACGCTTGCCGCGGCAGGATGCCACTCTGTACCTACGCTCCAGCGCATCCGTCAACGTGTCGCCTTGGGGCCGCTCCAGGCACGCGTGGCGAGAGGCTGTGCAGCCAAGCGGTGCGAGGTGGCAAGCGGAGATGACAAGATTGCCATCGTGGCAAGCGGTGGCGCCCCTAACGGTCACTTTTCTGCACTGTTTAGGCGACACAGACGGGCATTTAATGCCTTTGTCCCCTGCCGTCAGAGTTAGGTATGATACACTGTGCAAGTAGGTGTACAAACCACAGTTGTTTTACACTTTTGCCCTTGCATGCGTTGCCACCTGTTGGTGACCCCTTGAGCATATAAAAGGAGGCCCATGCGCAACGTAGAAGGGGTTGGAAACCAGAAAACACTCACGCTCGGTCTTGTAGCTCTCAACGCTCCCGAGCAAGAACACAATACAATCCGACAAGCAGCAGTAGGAGTATTATCTCTCTGGAGAGCTCCAAAGCTAGGTAAAATCGCTCGCGTGCTTCGCCTCAATCCACTCTTCGTGCGGCTTCCGCCCCCGCCGGACCGAAAAGGGGCCCTGCCCCATAGGTGTTCGTTTCCCACGACATCTTTGGCAGGCCAAGTAGGGGCAGTCGAGGTTGTGTGAACCCGATCCGGCGTTCACGCGAGCCAGATCTTCATCATCTTCATCGACATGCCACTGAAGAAGAAGGCTTCGGAGGTGGCTGCTCCGTCCACGTCGATCCCACCGCCACCGGAGCAAACGGGTGGTGGGGTAGACGCCGGCGGCGGAGCGGGGCGTCGACGAGGGAGCTCACGCTGCCGCCATGTCCAAGGACAAGGCTGCGCAAACCTCGGCGTCCGTACATGCACCGCGCCCATCTCAGGAGGTGCGGGGCCAATAGCGTCATGGTACTCGCGGTACCATACACTCGTTGGACCAAAATCGAGCTGGCAGATCTCAGGGTGCTCAAGACCAACATGCATGCCAACCTGCTGGCACGAGCAAGACACGGTCGCCTGGACGGGACCCTGCTCCTTCTAACATAGTTAGAAGTCCGAGCATATCCCGCTCCTCGCACCGTTCACCACCGCCACCGAAAACTCCAGAAGAAGCGTTGGCCCGAGCCCAACTGCTCCTGGATTACCCTCCAGCGGCGGACAAGATCGACGACTGGAGGGCCACCATTCAGAGTCTCATCGGCTTCGCCAACGGCGATACTCCACGGCAGCCCAGTGTGTCGCAGCCGCGGCAAGATTGCCGGACGCGAGCCGATGGCGACAAGACCGGTGGGGGTGCAACCACCGTGCACTCCCCACCCCGAAGGCCAAGATCGCCGACTCACCGGGTCAACCTCGACACTGACTCCACAGCGTCATCAGACCCACGAGCTCGTCGCGATCATCGCCAAGTTCTTCAAGAACGACAGCAAGAAGACGCTCGTACACGCATCAAGCGCCGAAGAGAAGCGCGGCGTCAGTCAGACCAGCGCGCTGGGCCCACTGTCGATATGCATGCGCCAGGGGAACCAGGCGACTTGCCGTACGCGGTAGGTTGCCCTGCGTTCACTCGTGAGCTGCGGCAAGTCCAGTGGCCCAGTACCAAGAACTTCAAGCCAGATGTACCAGAGAAGTACGATCAAGTTGCATCCGTCGGAGTTCCTCAGCATCTACACCATCGCGGTGCAAGCTACCGGGGGGCGCAACGACAAGATCCTTGCCAACTACTTCCCACTGGTGCTCAAGCCCAATGTCAGATCCTGGCTCATGCACTTGCCGGACAACTCCATATCCTCATGGGCGGATCTGTGCCATCAGTTTGTCGGCGCCTTTACAGGCGGCCACAAGCCTCACGGCCAGGAGAGCAATCTGCATCTGCTCACCCAGAAGGAAGGAGAGCCCCTGCGCAAGTACATTCAGAGATTTAGCCAAGTGCAGCGTAACATCCCAGATGTCCACCCTGCCGCGGTCATCAGCGCGTTCCATCAGAACGTGCATAACCGCAGGATGCGGGAGGAGATGGCGATGTGCAAGATTAGAGACGTCGGTGAGCTATACGCCCTGGCCGACAAGTGCGCACGTGCTGAAGAAGGGAGGAAACTCCCCGGAGAGAATGCAGGAGCAGGAGGATCTGACAGCGATGATGCTGCCCCGGCAAAGAAAAACCGGCGGCGGAACAACAGGAGAAGGAAAGGCAAAGATGTGCTAGCTGTTGAGCAGTCCGGCAACGGAGGTGGCGCCAAGGAAGCTGAAACTGTAGCGGCCGCCGACAAGAAGGACGGCTCCGACAAGCAGTACTGCAAGATCCACCGCACCAAGGGCCATGATCTCCAGAGCTGTAAGAAGGTCGAGCAGCTTGTCGAGCAGCAGAAAGCTGAGTACGAGCGACGCAACAAGGAGAAGGCCCAGGATGGTACCGGAGGGTCCGGCAAGAAGCGCCCCGGCCGGGGAGGACGCCGCGGCAAGGCCAAGCAGCGGCAAGGAGACAGAACTCCCCGCGGCCGAGACAAGGACGAAGATGAAGACGACGATGAAGAGATGGATGAAGATGAGGCCGACGAGTAGGAGTTTCAGAAAGCCATAGAGGTTCTGTGCGTTGACGGTGGTGCTTCTCTGCATACCTCGCACCGCCAGCTCAAACAGTGGGTGCGGGAAGTTAATGCAGCAGAACCACCAGTTGAGTCACGCAAGCCTCTGAAGTGGTCCAGCACGCCTATCATCTTTGATGTTGAGGACCACCCTGATCGCGTAACTGCGGTCGGGTGCTTGCCGATGTTGGTCTCACCAACCATCCGCAACCTCAAGGTCACTAAGATGCTAGTTGACGGCGGGGCCGGCTTGAACCTGATCTCCTCCGCGGTACTCCATGTAACGCCCCGGATTCGATGCGCCAGGTGTCTGCCAGTTATTCGCCGTCTTTGCCATGTCATTTGCTTGCTTGTTGCACTTTGCCATGTCATCATATGCATTTCATACCATGTCATCATGTGCATCTCATTTTGCATACATGTTCGTCTCATGCATCCGAGCATTTTCCCCGTTGTCCGTTTTGCAATCCGGCACTCCTATGTCATCCGGCGTTCCCCTTTTGTCTTCTGTTGTGAGCGGGTATTAAACTTTCTCGGAATGGCCCGAGGTTTGCCAAACGGCCTTGGTATAGCACCGGTAGACCGCCTGTCAAGTTTCGTGTCATTTGGAGGTCGTTTGATACTCCAACGGTTAACCGGGTAACCGCAGAGGCCTCTTTTGTGTGCAGCCCAACACCCCTTCCAAAGTGGCCCAAAACCCATCAAACTCCCCTCCATGCTCTCGGTCGTTCGATCACGATCGCGTGGCCGAAAACCGCTCCTCATTTGGACACTCCTAGCTCCCTCTACCTATAAATATGTGCCCTCCCTGAATTTTTCGCGCAGTCCAACCCTAGCCCTCTCCCTCCTCGCGCCGCTGGACATGTCCGCCCGCCGCCGGATGCGTCCACCGCCGCCTAGCCACGTCGTCCGGACCAATCCGGAGCCGCCACCTCAGCCAGCGCCGCCGCCCCGGCCAATCCCCCGCCGCCACCTCACCTTCTCTCTCTCCTCCTCACAGGTGGCCGCGGGACCGGATCGGGCCAGCGAGCCCGCGCCGCCCTGCCGTCCGCCCGCCCGGGCTCGTCGCCTCCCGGACCGTCGCGCGCCTCCGCCGCCCTGCGCCACCGTCCGCCGCCGCCGCCGGACCAGCCGCCCGCTCCCGCCGCCGTCTGCCCGCTGCCGCTCGCTCAGCGCCGCGTGCCTCGCTGAAAACGCCGTCGCGCCCGCCTGCCGCGCCTTAGTCCGCCGCCTCGCCCAGCGTCCCCTGCCGCCCTGTCGCCGTCCCACGCTGCCGCGCTCTGCCGCCGCGCCGCCCGCCCATTGAGCCCACGCCGAGCCCGCCCGGTGCCGCCTCCTCGTCGTCCCGCGCCGGATCCGGCGAGATCCGGCCGGAGAAGGTCTCCCCGGCCCCGGATCCGCCATCTCCGCCCTTCCCCGCTGCTCCAGCCGCCTTCCCCGTCGTCCACTCCGGCGATCCTCGTAAACCGTGCAGATCCAGAGGTTGACCCCGAATCCATTAAGTCCTGAATCTTTGACATTTTCATGCCATATTCATCGCATTGTCTCTCTGCATCCGTAGCTCCGTTTCGTGCGTGTAATATGTCAAATTGTTCGACTCGACGAGTACTTAGTTTCATTCCATTGCATCATTTTTATTTGAGTTTATCTTGATGCCCGAAATGCTGTTGGAAGAGTGCATGTTGATGTTAATCTGCTGAAACTGTTATAACTTGCTCATTTGTCATTTTTGCCATGTTTGATGTGTGCATCCTATGGGGTTGATGTCTACATGTGTTTTGATATATGCCATGCCATCTTTCCAGGGGTGTATGCCATGTATTTTTGTGATCACTGTGGTGACTAGCACAAGCATGCAAACTAGGCTTCGTGATATTGCTGATTTGTCCCTGTTCTGCTGTTATTTTGATGCCATGTAAACTTGATGCTACAGAGAGATCCATGCATATTTTGAGATACTTCAGTAAGGGTGTTTTGAACATATGGTTGTTGTCTATCCACTCATGCCCTTGTTTGCAATTATGGAGTAGTCTAGCATGTCATTTGAGTGCTCTACTTTTGCTTCAAAATGTTTCCTGGCAGATTGTTTACATGTTATTCAATTTGGCCAAGGTTGCTATATTTGATCCTTGCATGCTATGGACTTGTTCTTCACTTGGTTTGTTTCACAAACATGTCTTCTTGATGATGCTATGCTTATCTTGTCATGCAATGACTTGTGGTGAGTGAATCGAGCTTGTTAAGTAGTGTACTTGCTGTTGCTGTTTTGCTAGGCTGAATCTGTTATTTCGTGATGCTTTACAAACATGATGCTACTAGTCATTCTATGCATAATCCCGAGATGTTCTATAAATATGTTTTGATCTACATGTCATGATCTATCAATCCATGCCTCTGGTTGCATTTATAGCTTGCTGTAGATTGTTCATATCTTGCTCCAAAGTTGCTTGATAATGTTGCTATCAGCCTGTTAACGTTAAGTTCACTAGTTCCCATGTGTTTTGCTAGTGTTCTATGCATCCTATGACCTTGCTCTTGCCATGCTTAACTTCACAAACATGCCTTCTTACTGTTGGTTGCCTTGCCATGCCATGTATTGCTCTGTGGTGAGTGGTTCAAGCTCACCAACATGCCTACTTATTGTTGTTCCTGCCATGTATGAATCTGTAATATAACTTGCCATGTTTACATGGGTGCCATCATATTTTCTATGCCTTTTTGGCTCATGGTCAGTAAGGGACTTTTGATCTATGATTTTAGTAGATTCATGCCATGCCTTTGTTTGCCATGTTAAGTTCCTGTAACATGTTGTGTGATAGCTCTAAATATTGCAACCTGATGTTATTTCTGCTAAGTCTGAAACTGTTATAATTTGCAATCTTTCCATATCTTTTTGAGCATGTTCTATTTGTTTCTGGAGATAGGTCAGTGTTCATGTTTTGTTATGCTTTACCAGTACTTCATGCCCATGCCTTTTGTTCTTATGTTGGTGTGATGTAGCTTATTGTTTTGATGCTTGCAAGATGCCTAGTTGCTGTTATGGACAGATTGTTGTTATGCCTTGTATAGTGTGTGCGTGTTGAACCGTTGCTCCGTTTTGAGTGTGCTCTATATGAATCTTGCTTGATTTTGCATGTAGCTTCATATTATCATGTTGTATCCTTGTTTTGGTGTGTTTGCTTGATGTTTGTATGCACTTTGCATCAATGCCATGTTTAACTTGATTTGCTCATATCTTCTGGGCCGTAGCTCCGAATCTAATGAACGTTATATGTAACTTGACTAGAATTTCGTGTAGATCATCTTGGTGCATCTTAAATTGCTGTTTAACAACTTGAACATAAGGTTTATTCAGTTCTGGACCAATTTCGAAATTTGCATATGAGGACTTACCGGAATTGTTATATGTTGTTCCCGGCCTCATTTAAACTTGCCTTGATGTGTTGTTCTTGTTTGCATCATCTCTTGCCATGAGTAGCTTCATGTAGCCTTGTCATGCATCATGCTTGTTGTGCATCATGTCTTGCTCATGTGTGGTGTGTTTACCTATGTTGTGTGCTTCTTCTTGTTAGTTCCTGTTTCGTTGCGATCGTGAGGATTCGCTCGCTCACGGTTGGTTCGGCTTCATCCGTTCGTCTTCTTCATGGACTCGTTCTTCTTCCTTGCGGGATTTCATGCAAGATGACCGCTACCCTGGATCTCACTACTATCATTGCTATGCTAGTTGCTTTGTTCTATCGCTATGCTGCGCTACCTATTACCTGTTTATCAAGCCATCCCATATTACCATGAACCTCTAACCTTTGACACCTTTCCTATGCAAACCATTGTTTGGCTATGTTACCGCTTTGCTCAGCCCTCTTATAGCATTGCTAGTTGCAGGTGAAGTTGAAGATTTCTCCATGGTGGACAAGGTTTATGTTGGGATATCACAATATCTCTTATATTATTAATGCATCTATATACTTGGTAAAGGGTGGAAGGCTCGGCCTTATGCCCGGTGTTTTGTTCCACTCTTGCCGCCCTCTAGTTTCCGCCATACCGTGTTATGTTCCCGGATTTTACGCTCCTAACGCGGTCGGGTGATTTATGGGACCCCCTAACAGTTCGCTTTGAATAAAACTTGTCCAAAGAAGGCCCAACCTTGGTTTTACCATTTGCCTCACCACCACCTATACCCTTCCCTTGGGTCGGCCAACCCAGGGGTCATCTTTATTTTAGCCCCCACGGGCGAGTGCTTGTCTAAGTGCTGGTCCGAACTAGAGTCCTTTGCGCGCCTCGTGGAAACTTGAGGTCTGGTTTTAGTTGTATGGAGTGCTCATCCGGTGTTGCCCTGAGAACGAGATATGTGCAGCTCCTATCGGGATTGTCGGCGCATCGGGCGGCTTTGCTGGTCTTGTTTTACCATTGTCGAAATGTCTTGTAAACCGGGATTCCGAGACTGATCGGGTCTTCCTGGGAGAAGGTCTATTCCTTCGTTGATCGCGAGAGCTTGTCATGGGCTAAGTTGGGACACCCCTGCAGGGTATAAACTTTCGAGAGCCGTGCCCGCGGTTATGTGGCAGATGGGAATTTGTTAATGTCCGGTTGTAGATAACTTGACACCAGATCTGACTTACAACGCATCAACCGTGTGTGTAGCCGTGATGGTCTCTTCTCGGCGGAGTCCGGGAAGTGAACACGGTTTCTGTGTTATGATCGACGTAAGTAGGAGTTCAGGATCACCTCTTGATCATTGCTAGTTGACGACCGTTCCTTTGCTTCTCTTCTCGCTCTCATTTGCGTATGTTAGCCACCATACTTGCTTAGCCGCTGCTGCAACCTCACCACTTTACCCCTTCCTTTCCCATTAAGCTTTGCTAGTCTTGATACCCATGGTAATGGGATTGCTGAGTCCTCGTGGCTCACAGATTACTACAACAACAGTTGCAGGTACAGGTTATGCGATGATCATGACGCGAGAGCGATGCTTGCTTGTGTTGAGTTCTTCTTCTGCTTCTTCGATCAGGGGATAGGTTCCAGGTCGGCAGCCTGGGCTAGCAGGGTGGATATTGTTTGAGTTTCTGTTTATGATTCATCCGTAGACGGATGGTGCTCTGATGTATGATGATGTTGTATTCGTGTGGCATTGTATGCCTCTTGTATGTATCCCCATCTATTATGTAATGTTGATGTAATGATATCCACCTTGCAAAAGCGTCTCAATATGCGGGTCTATCCTTGGTGGGACCTTTGAGTTCCTTTTTGGATAGGGTTGCATATTGGGCGTGACACTCCAGAAGCTTCAGATCCCTGACAGCGAGCTCGAAGAGATCGGCACATTCCAAGGAATCAACCCGGGAAGGAGCAAGCCGAAGGGAAAGATCATGTTGCCGGTAACATTTGGCAGCGAATTGAATTTCAGGACTGAGAGGGTCACTTTTGACGTCGCTGATTTCCCATTACCATACAATGGTATACTCGGCGGTCCAGCACTCGCCAAGTTCATGGCTGCCTTTCACTATGCCTACAACGTGCTCAAGATGCCAGGTCCGTTAAGTGTCATCTCTGTCCCTGGCGACAAGAAAGATGCACTTATTTGTACCGACAAGATCTACCGGGAAGCAGCAGCCGCAGCAGATCGCAAGCCACTTGCCGCTGAAGCTCCCCGGGGGAAGAAGAAGACCAAGTCCGGCAAGAGCTCTGATGCCCACTCCGGCAAGCGCACCTCTCCAGAGTGCTGCGCTACCATCGAGGACGCACCATCGAGCTCCACCGGCAAGTGTAAGAAGACAAAGACAGCTCCACCAGAGACCAAGAAGGTGTCCGCCAAGGAGGACGGCACTGGTGGTACCTTCACCATCAGCGCCACGCTCGACCCTAAATAGGAAAGCGCGCTTATTGCTTTCCTGCGGGCGAACGTCGACGTGTTTGCATGGCAACCGTCCGACATCCCTGGTGTTCCCAGGAAAGTAATTGAGCACCATCTTGCCGTTTGTCCTCACGCGCGGCCCGTCAAGCAGAAAGTCAAAAAACAAGCAGTGGAGCGCCAAGAATTCATTGCAGAAGAGATCAAGAAGTTGGAAGCAGCAGGCCTTGTCAGAGGAGTGCTCCATCCTACGTGGTTGGCCATTCCTGTAGTCGTGCGCAAGGCAAACGGGAAATGGAGGCTTTGTATTGACTTTACTGATGTTAATAAAGCTTGTCCCAAAGACCCATTTCCCTTGTCGCACATTGACCAGATTGTTGACTCCACAGCCGAATGTGATTTGCTTTCATTTCTTGATGCATATTCAGGATACCATCAGATCTTCATGGCAGAAGAGGATGAAGAGAAGACCGCATTCATCACTCCATGTGGCACATACTGTTTTGTACGGATGCCTTTTGGATTAAAGAATGCTGGTTCAACATTGGCCAGAGTAGTCAATCACGCTTTTGAGCCACGAATACACAGAAATGTGGAGGCCTACATGGATGACATAGTGGTCAAAAGCAAGGATAAAGCAACTCTGATCTAAGACTTAGATGAGACCTTCACAAATCTGCGCAAGATCAACCTCAAGCTTAACCCCGAGAAGTGCGTGTTCGGGTTCCCCTCCGGCAAGCTTCTTGGGTTCTTCGTGTCTCAGAGGGGAATTGAAGCCAATCCCGACAAGATCAAGGCCATTGAGCAGATTGAAGCACAAAAGCACGTCAAGGATGTACGAAGGCTTGCCAGCTGCGTGGCTGCTCTCAGCAGGTTTATGTCTAAGTCTGCTGAGCGCGCCCTGCCATTTTTCAAAATACTGAAAAAGGCAGGTCCAATGAAATGGACTCCGGAAGCGGAGGCTGCGCTGCAGGACTTGAAGAGATACTTGTCCTCCACTCCAATACTTGACGCACCTAAGCCACAAGAGAAGTTGCTGCTGTATCTAGCGGCAACCAATCAAGTGGTTAGTGCTGCGTTAGTAGCGGAGAGGGAGGCGGATGACGAGCCAGCAACCAAGGCAAGTGCGTCCAGCGACAAGCAGGGAGCTTCCCCGACAAGGATGGATCTACGCAGACACAGGAGGTGCAGAAGAAAATGGTGCAGCGCCCAGTTTACTTTGTCAGTTCCCTTCTGCAGGGGGCTAGGTCAAGGTACTCCGGTGTGCAGAAATTGCTTTTCGGCCTTCTCATGGCCTCGAGAAAGCTGCGCCATTACTTCCAAGCACATGAGATCACAGTGGTCACTCGCTTTCCGCTGAAGAGGATACTGCAGAATCCAGAAGCAACAGGCAGGATTGTCGAGTGGGCACTGGAACTGTCAAGCTTTGGCCTCAAGTTCGAGAGCACTTCAACTATCCAAAGCAGAGCATTGGCAGAATTCATAGCAGAGTGGACGCCAACACCAGATGAAGAAATTCCGAAACGAGCATCCCGTCAAGGAGGCAAGCAAAGAGTGGCTGATGTACTTTGATGGTGCCTTCTCGCTGCAAAGGCGCCAAGGGCGCGAGCGTCTTGTCGCACCCACCGGAGAGCACCTCAAGTACGTAGTCCAGATGCACTTTCCCAAGGAGCAAGCAACAAACAATACTGCAGAGTATGAAGGTTTGCTTGCCGGCCTTAGAATCGCAGTAGACCTTGGGATTAAGAAGCTCATTGTCAGGGGTGACTCGCAGCTTGTCGTCCGCCAAGTGAACAAGGATTATCAGAGTCCGTTGATGGAAGCCTACATTGACGAAGTGAGAAAGTTAGAAGAGCACTTTGACGGCCTACAGATGGAACATGTTCCAAGAGCTCAGAACGACATTGCTGATGGCCTGTCAAAGTGCGCTGCACTGAAGTTACCTGTGGAACCAGGAATCTTTGTGCTCAAACTGACTCAACCAACAGTGAAACCATCAACTGGACAGAGCAAGAAGAGGAAGTTGGTTTCCGGCGACTACTTTCCGGCAGAGCTCCCCGAAGCCGCCGCCAAGAAGGTCCCTAAGATCAACACAAAGAATGTCGAGGAGCAGTCTGCTCCGACAAGCCCTAGGGTTTGTTCCGTTGAAGCAGACGCTCCCGACAAATTTTGCTCCGGCAAGCTTGCCGGGGAACATCAAGCTCCGACTGAGCCACAGGTTCTTGTCGTAGAAGCGGATGTTCCCGCAGCGGCATATGTGCCTTTAGTCCTTGTTGTCGAGCCGCAAGCTCCGGCATGGGCGCAGCGGATTGTCCGTTTCCTTTAGACAGGAGAACTTCCCGAAGAGCAAGAAGAAGCGGAGAGAGTAGCCTCGCAATCAAGTATGTACCAGTTTGTCGACGACACACTATACAGAAGAAGATTCAACGGTGTGAAATTAAAGTGTATTCCCCGGGAAGACGGATAAAAGCTGTTGGCACAGATACATGGAGGCATATGTGGTCACCACATTGGCGCAAGAGCTCTTGCCGGCAAGGCGTTCCGGCAAGGTTTCTTTTGGCCGACAGCCCTCTAGGATGCAACTGCACAAGTAACTAAGTGTGAAGCGTGCCAGTTCCATTCGAAGCAGATACACTAGCCAGCTCAAGCTCTCCCGACGATCCCTTTATCCTGGCCATTTTCGGTCTGGGGGCTCGACATCCTCGGCCCCTTTCCCCGAGCTGTCGGGGGCTTTGAGTACTTGTACGTCGCAATCGACAAGTTCACAAAGTGGCCGGAAGTGGAAGCAGTGAGGAAGGTGACAGCACAGTCAGCAGTCAAGTTCTTCAAGTCAATTGTTTGCCATTTCGGGGTACCTAACAGGATCATCACCGACAACGGCACGCAATTCACGAGCCGCACCTTCATGCAGTACGTCCAAGATCTTGGCGCCAAGGCCTGCTTCGCTTCTGTTGCTCACCCGAGAAGCAACGGTCAAGCGGAGAGGGCAAATGCTGAAGTGCTGCGTGGGCTCAAGACCAGGACTTTCGACAGGTTGCACAAGTGCGGAAAGAACTGGATCGAGGAGCTGCCGGTGGTTCTTTGGTCGATCAGGATGACGCCAAATCGAGCCACCGCCGGACACCTTCGCCTAGTCTATGGAGCAGAGGCAGTTCTCCCCACAGAACTCGTATACGGATCGCCTCAAGTGCTCGCTTATGATGAGCTTGAGCAAGAGCAGCTGCGACAAGACGACGCGCTGCTCCTTGAGGAGGATCGTCTCTAGGCTGCTCTACGAGCTGCTCGATACCAGCAAGCTTTGCGCCGCTACCATAGCCGCAAAGTTAATGCCAGGAGTCTCGAGGAAGGCGACCTTGTTCTTCGGCGCGTTCACTCCGCCAAGAATTCCAACAAGTTGACACCGAAGTGGGAAGGCCCTTACCGGGTGAAACGAGTCACTAGGCCCGGCGCTGTCCGCCTTGAGACTGAAGATGGCTTTCCGGTGAGCAACTCCTGGAACATTGAGCATCTTCGTAAGTTTTACCCGTAAGGCACGGTTGCCAGAACCTGTTCCGCCAACCACCTTTTGTACAAGCCTTGCCGCTGTTGCGTGTAACCCTTTGTACAAAGCCGGGTGCAGACCCCGTGCATAAATAAAGCTCATGTGCTCCGCACATCTTGTCAATTTCATGCTTTCTATTTTTTGCATGTGTAATCTGACACTTTGTGCAGCACCAACCCCCGGTAAGCAGTAACGAGCCTTAAGGCTCCATATCTTTATTTTCTCTTCTTTCTGTTTCTCAAGAAAAGAGAAGGTTCCCTCGCACACAAGTTTGCCGGGGGGGGGGGGGGGGGGGGAAGGAGAAGATAATGGTGTGGACCGGGCGTCATTCAAGAAAGTTTCGCCTTGCCGGGACGCAAACGACAGAAAAGCTAAGTTGCCAAAGTTTGAGCAATCTGTTTTAATTTTTTTTAAGTTATCTTCCTCGAACGGCCGTGCTTTGTATGGAAAACCTGTGCGCGGAGGAACCAACTCGTAGCTAGTTGCGCCCTTACTTTGTTTTGAGTCCGCTCAACAACTTAAGTGTGCTGCGACTAGCTGCGACAAGGTTTCTTGTCGGTGGCGGCACCGCCAACGGGCTGCTGACGTTCCGCACTCAGCGCTCGCGGCAAGGGTGCCTGCACCGGCAAGTTCCCTAAAAGCGTAGGGTAAAAACATACAAAGGAAGGAATCAAGTAAAGGAAATAACATAGAAATTGATACCCAAAATAAAAGTTATATTACAAAGATAACTTGTCGCAGCTCTAATGGATTGTTCTCGTAACATGCCTAGCAGCGGCAAGAAAAGGAGAAAACAGGCGGCCTAATCTACGCGACCGCCATCAACCCTCCTGACTTCATTCACCTTGTCCACAATGGGTGCGACAAGGGCCTTGAGCTCTTCAAGATCAGCATCCGCCGGCAGCTTCTTGAGGACGTTGGTGAGGTTGAGGCCTGGGTTGCGGAAGGCCACCTTCACCAACACCTTCTCCAGAACTCTGGCACAGATCGTGCGCGACTCGTCGGCCAGCTGCTTTGGGATCCTTTCCCGGAGTTGCTGGAGGGCCGTCGCCACGCCCTTGAAGAATAGAGTGAGCTTGGTGCTGGGCTGGAGGTTCTCGTCGGAGGAGTACCCGAGACCCTCCAACCCCAGCTGCACCAGCTCCTTGTCGATGACTGCAGCGATGTTCACGAGGCCCTCTGTCCAGAGCTCCACCGTCTCCCTGAAGGTGTTCTGGGTTTCGGCGGCCCTCGTCAGCAGCGATTCGTTGGCCTTGATCTCCTCTCTCAGGGTCACCTCCTGCTCCTTGGAGCTGTCCAGCGTCTGGGTCAACGTAGCCAGCTTCAACTCCAGATCAGCATTGGAGTCCTTGGCGGCGCTCAGCTCCTTGCCCTTCTCGACGAGTTGGCCTTGTAGCTCACCGTGGGCAAGGGCGTCCTTCTCCCGCTCACGTTGAAGCGCGGCAAGCTCTTCGTCCCTCGCCTTGAGATTGGCCTCTACCTGCATCACTTTCGTCTCCAGCTCCTTCTTGGCGGCCTCAGCAGCTGCGGCAGCATCCTTTGCCTCCTTGAGGGCCCCGCCAAATGTCCGCTCTTGCGTGGCAAGCTCCTCTTCATGGCGGTCCAGATTGACTTTCCGCTGCGTCAGCTCGCCTTCCCGCGCAGACAGCTCTTCGGTGGCCTGTTTCTGTTTCTCTTCAGCTTCAGCCTTCTCGAGAAGGAAGGCTTTCCGCGCATGGACAAGCTGCGCCCGCTCCTCTGCAATGGACCGGAGAGCTTCCTGA
The DNA here is from genome assembly GCA_021437245.1 of Aegilops speltoides. Taxonomy (NCBI): domain Eukaryota; kingdom Viridiplantae; phylum Streptophyta; class Magnoliopsida; order Poales; family Poaceae; genus Aegilops; species Aegilops speltoides. Next base: position 39,324,810 of record CM038141.1, read on the forward strand.
TTGCGTTCCCGAAGCTCCTCCGCGCGCTTCTCAATGTCTGCTCCCGCCTGCGCGACAAGCGCTTCCCGGGATTCCACCTTGGCTTGTCGGGCGCGGTAGAGCGACACCAGCTTCCGGAGCAGCTGCTCCTCCCCAGGCTCGCCGCTGCTGCTGCTTGGCGCGTCGACCAGTGTCAACCCAGCGGAGGCGAGCACTTCTCCGTCAAAAACTTCTCCTTCAACCGGGGCCCTGGAGCTCGAAGCCCAGGGGAGCTTGATGAAGATACCGTCACCGGCCTTCAAGTAGGCGCCAAGCTGGGGCTCCTCGGAGCCTGGCGCTGCGTCAGCGGCGGAGGGATCGGCGGTCGGCGTAGCGCCTTGCGCTCCTGCGGCCTCAGGGTCGTCAGTACGATCGCCGGACCCCTCGCCGGCTCCTACGCCAGCAGCTTTGGCGGCCTCTTCGCCGGCAGGATCATCAGCGCCGGCCTCTTCTTCGGTGGCAGCGGTGTCGTCAGTATTGCCACGCGCGTTCTCCTTGCCGGTGGCCTCGGGTGGGGTCGTGCTTGAACAGCTCCTTGAGCATCGCATCCAGCTCCAGGACGGTGAAATTGAAGTTGAGGCTCGGGCGCAGCCTCATAATGTCCACCGGACCCCCGAACAGCCAGGCGGGTCTCCCCCTCTCCTGCAGAGGGGCGATGCGGCAGCGAAGAAAGTCCGCACCAACAGCACCTACGGTGAGCCCGGCAAGCCTGAGCCGCAAGATCCGGGTGGTGGCGATCTTCAGCTTATTGTCGTCCGCGGCCAGGGCGCTCCAATCATTGCCGCGCACTGCTGGGGTTTGGCGCAGGGCGGTGAACGGCTGCGGGTTCTCCTTGATGATCCAGCACCATTCCGCTCTCCACTCCTCCCATTTGCTGCGGAGCTCCCCCTCCAGATAGGCCTCCTTCTTGCCGACCCTCGAGATCCAGGCGATCCCGCCGGATAAGGGCTCTCCTCTCTCGACCCGGGGCATGAAGTAGTGGCAGAAAAGGGCTATGTTTGGGTGGATGAGGGAGTCCTGGACTAGGGGATGTCCGGACAGCCGGACTATCAATATCCGCCGGACTCCCAGACTACGAAGATAGAAGATTGAAGACTCCGGCTCGTGTCCGGAAGGTACTTTCCTTGGCGTGGAAGGCAAGCTTGGCAATACGGATATGTAGATCTCCTACCATTGTAACCGACTGTAACCCTAGCCTCTCCGGTGTCTATATAAACCGAGGGCCTTAGTCCGTAGGGACACAACATTACATCTCAACAATCATACCATAGGCTAGCTTCTAGGGTTTAGCCTCCTTGATCTCGTGGTAGATCTACTCTTGTACTACCCATATCATCAATATTAATCAAGCAGGGCGTAGGGTATTACCTCCATCGAGAGGGCCTCAACCTGGGTAAAACATTGTGTCCTCGCCTCCTGTTACCATCCGCCTAGACGCACAGCCGGGACCCCTACCCGAGATCCGCCGGTTTTGACACCGACATTGGTGCTTTCATTGAGAGTTCCTCCTGTCGCCACCGATAGGCTCGATGGCATCTTCAACCATCAACGCTGTCCGTGGTGAGACCTTTCTCCCGGACAGATCTTCATATTCGGCGGCTTTGCATGCGGGCCAATTCCCTTGGCCATCCGGAGCAGATTGAAAGCTACGCCCGGCCGTCAGTCGATTCGAAGCCTAAACTTCACAACCGATGACCGCGGAGACTTGATCTTCGACGGACTCGAGCCATACCAAGCGCCACAAGACCGCGACGATGGGCATGATCTAGCTCTGCCACGGACAAGTGCTTTGGTGGTCAGATTAATCCGCTCGGCTGCTAGCCCGAGCCGATTGCCCATGACGAGGGCGGTGGATAGACGCCACTGGGGCTTCAACATATACGGCGATGGAGCCGAATACCAATCTTGTCCCTCGCGAACTTCGTGATCCCGAGGCGCCGACTCTCGCCGGACTCCGAGCCTCCCGCGCCTACCAATTAAGCGATTACGCCGTTATGGAATTCACCGCCGCTGAAATCTTTCAAGACTCGCCTTTTGAGATATCTTGAATTCTCTGAAGCGTCTCTCTATCAGAGAATCTGGCCGGACTATGGCGGGGACGGTTGGAGTTCGGACGACGAAGAAATTCGAGCCCACCCACCACCCACTTTATAGCCATCCGAGGATTTAGCCGACATGCTAGACTACGACTCGGCGACATCGACGCTATGGATGATGATGCCGAGACGAACAGGACCCAATACCACGGGCACCGGAAGGCCACCGCCGCACGACGCCTACATGTGGATACCCCAAAAGAAGGGGATGGCGAGAAAGCAGCGGAGGAAGATTCTCTAAAGAAGCAACCCAAACGCCGGCGTCAGCGGCGCCGCTCTAAATCCCGCCAACACAAGAATGGAGATTCCGGCACAGCAAATAACAATACCCCAGAGAGTGCCGAAGACAAACCCCTCCAGCAAGACTCAGCACAAGAGGATGCGGAAGCAAGCCCTCACGAAAGGGCGGCGGAGGAAAAGGTCGAGGATCACAACTATATACCTCCCTCCGAAGATGAAACAAGCCCCATGACGATTTAACTCAAGAGCCCGTCGAACAAGAGCTTTTCAAACGCAGGCTCATCGCTACAACAAGAAGCTCAAGAAAGAAAAACGGAAGCTCAACACAACGGAAGACGCTCCAATAAGATGGAGCAAAGTACTCAAGACCGCAGATAAACATGGCAACGGCCACCGATCAAGAGCTACCCGGGCGAAGTTGCTCCCAGACCGACGAGGAGGCCATAAAGCCCCCACCGTCCAATGGCCCAGCCAGGTCCATCTACGGACCCAAAAAGACAGCCCCAATAAGCAAAGGAACACATCAAGTGTCCGACGATAGCGGCACGTACAAATACAGGGGCGCCGCACACCCACTATGCTTCACCGACGAGGTGCTGGAGCATGAATTCCCAGCAGGGTTTAAACCCATAAACATAGAAGCATACGATGGAACAACAGACCCTGGAGTCTGGATAGAAGACTATATATTGCATATACATATGGCCAGAGGAGACGATCTCCACGCCATAAAATATCTACCCCTCAAGCTCAAAGGGCCAGCCCGTCATTGGCTCAAAGGCCTCCCAGAAAACACTGTTGGAAGTTGGGAAGAGCTCGAGGAAGCATTTAGAGCAAATTTTCAAGGGACTTATGTCCGGCCTCCGGATGCAGATGACCTAAGTCACATAACTCAACAGCCCGAGAGTCAGGTATGAAATTCGGAACAGGTTCCTTACCAAAAGAACCAAATAGTCGATCGTCCGGACGCCGAAGCCTTAGCAGCTTTTAAGCACAATGTCCGAGACGAATGGCTAGCCAGACACCTCGGTCAAGAGAAACCGAGGACAATGACTGCATTAACAAGCCTCATGACCCGCTTCTGTGCAGGAGAGGATAGCTGGCTGGCAAGATGCAGCACCAGCGACCCAAGTACATCCGAAATAAGAGATGAAAATGGGAAATCACGGCACAGAAAAGAGCAGCGCCGGAACAAAGAAAAAAGCCCAAAGAGCACGGCAGTCAACGCCGGATTTAAAAGCTCACGGCCGAATAATAAAGCTCAACCCCTCAAGGACGACAGCGACGAGCTGTCTAACCTACACAAAATTCTGGGTCGGATATGTCAAATCCACAAGACTCTAAGGCCCGCAAATCACACCCACAGGGATTGTTGGGTTTTCAAACAGTCCGGCCGATTAAACGCCGAACACAAGGGGCTCGACGCGTCAAGCGAAGAAGATAAACCCCGCCAGCAGGGCACCGGAAAACAAAAGACTTTCCCACAAGGGGTCAAAGCAGTAAACTCACTTTATGTGAGGACACGGAAAAATAGCGCGGCACTTTCTAAAAAGAACCTCGCACGGTCCAACCCAGCAGACCGTAGAGATTGGATATCAAAACCAATCACTTTCGACCACCTGGACTACTCCAGAAGTGTTCGAACCGTGGGACGGACTCCCCTAATATTGAATCCGATAATAGACGGACTACAATTCACAAACGTCCTAATGGACGGATCGCAGTGACTTAAACCTGCTATATTCAAACACAATCCGTCGGATGGGGATAGACCCTGCCAAAATTCGACACAGCCGCACTTCCTTCAAAGGAGTTACGCCAGGCCCTTACGCCAAGTGCACAGGCTCAACATTACTAGAAGTCGTGTTCGGGTCGCCGAACAATTTTCGACGCGAAAAGTTAATTTTCCATATCGTCCCATTTAAAAGTGAACATCAAGCACTATTGGGACGAAAGGCTTTTGTCCGCTTCAACGCCATACCGCACACGCTGCCTCTTACACTTAAGATGCCCGGTCCACATGGCACCATTTCAGTGCGAGGGTCACCTAAAGACCCCGGACTCGGATAGACGAATCCGAACTAAGCAGGCTAGGGGCTCCCTAGCCGCATACCCTTTCATAAGGGGCTGCGCGCACAACTAACCACGGTTTCATATAAACCTAGCTTTAATTATTTGCACTTATTCTTTTGCATTATTTTCGCACGAACTGTTTCCAAAACTAAAATGTTCCTCTCTTTTCTACAGATGAACAACGTGCATACCCGGCCCGTGATAACGGCGAACGGAGACACAGCGCAGACGCAAGAGGGACCCGTCGCAAGGATTCTTTTCAGATTAAGACCCTACGTAGACCTTTTTATTACTGCTCTTGTTGTTAAATCTCCCGGCTTCTTCCTATAGCCAAGGCGAGCTCGACGCTTTGGCATCGGCCGCGTCGAAGACAATGCCCGCACTCGGACACAAGGGGCTTAGGGCATAATTCTGCCCGTTATCATAAAGTCCAACACCTTCGGGAGTGTTCGGCGCCTCAAGTTGGGATTATATGCATCAGCTCAATCATGTCTTTGGTCAAATGTTGGGTTTGCCTGCCTCGTGTTTTGCTGCCTTACGCTCAGATCACCCGCTAACGCGGCACTGTGGAGAACTATGCGACAGTGCCCCGTTCGGCTGGGCGAGCACCTCAAGAGAGAAAGCCAAAACTGACCGTCATGATATAGCGAGAGTCTGGTCACCACTTGATCGACTACCGGAATGTTTAGAATTTCGCTTTGACGAAGGGCCGCTTCGGTCAGCACATACGCACTCGAATACGGAGATGTGCGGTGTCATTAGGGGCTATATCGTAGCCCCACCCTCGAGCTCCATTGGCTAAGTGAAAGAAATAAAGCACTATAGTCCGGATTGCCTCGTTAACTACGCTACCACCTCCTTATAACAGGACCGAGACGCCGGATTAAGTGTGAAAAGCTTATTTTGCGAACACCCCAGCACCTTGTGCAAGGGGCTGAAGTCAAGATCGCATCTTTCAAAGTTATACACAAGTATACGAAAGCGTCCGACAGAGAAGTTTTACTACTTGGAAGCACAAGTATAAAAAGCATCCCTACTATAATCATTGATATACAAGTTAATGCGTTCAATTGAATGTTACATTCTTTGAGCACCGCGACTCTATTATACGAGCGCCACGCATAACTTCCCCGAAATAATGTTCGGCAGGAAGCCGGTCCCCATCCGATCCCTGGGCAGCAACAGCGGTGGCATCCATCTCCGGACACTGCGCCTTTACACGGGCCAGAGCCATCCGCTACCGATGCAGGCCGACCGTTTTCATCTCCTTGATATGCGGCACCGCCCCAAGGAAATGCTGCAGTAGGCCGAAGTAGCTCGTCGCCTTGGACCTCTCTGGGCACACATGGGCCACGATGTTAGTCATAGCCAGCCTGGACAGTCTATTCAGTTCGGCCCATTCAGCCAACCTGTCCGACAGCGGAAGAGGGCGATCCGGACTGTGGAATTGAGTCCAATATAACTCTTCCACCTCGTGATCCCCCGCTCCGGAAGTGCTTAACGGCGCCACCGCACTCGCAGCCAAGTCCATATAAGGATCCTCCGAACTCCACTTGCCGCCAAATTTAGCGTGCTTGGCATCCATAAACCGGCGACGATAAGAACGGCTTGCCACCGTGATTTCCCGGCTTGGCGCAGCTCCTCCTTCATAGCCCGCATTGCGAACGGGCATCCTTGCCTTCGGCGGTGGCCTTCTTCAGGTCTTCCCGCTCCGATAGGCGCTCCTTTTCAAGAGCCTCTCTACGGTCGGTAGCATCCTTTAAATTCTTGGCCAATCCGGCCAACTCCACCCTGCTTAGGCAGTGCACAGCCTTTTCGCCTTCAACTCCTCGGCGCCTCGCGTAGTCAGATCACCCTTCGGCTTGCTCCTTAGCTTGTGCAAGCTCAGCCCAAGGCTCTCCACAAGCAACCGACCGCTCAGATAAACAGCATATAACTTATCGAGGGAGGGTGTTAACCCACTCAATAAACCGCTGCGGGAATTTATTTACCTTGCGACTCGTCAAGTCGCTAATTGACAAGTGCGATGTCAAGATCTCGCCATGTCCATTTGTCGACTCGATTCGGCAATCGATCGATCCGCTGGCCCCGGACTATCCGCCACCTGCATCGTAACGGCGTATTCATTACCGAGATGTTTAGATTTTCGATCCTCGACACGCTGTCGCCTTCGACAACCTACCGAGTCTCGTGGGCTACTATCTATACAGGCGATTTTTATATGCGAACTGTTAAAAGACAAAGGGTGCATCATTTTCGCATACCTCAAATCCCGCCAAAGAAGCTCGGGGCAGCATTGCATAATCCGCTTTCAGCGGATTTAAATCCTTCCAACCACCGTGACGCGTTAACGCGGTGATCTTCTGAAATGGACGCCTCTCAAGCAAACTCTTCGCCTCCCACCAACTCGTGTGTGTTGAACTCTTTGACCCCTCCGACTCGGGACGCCCGTGATTTACACTTCGACTCGCGCCGCCTCATCTGGCGGCGCGTCGACGGAGGCGATCGCTTCCATCATCCCCGAAGAAGATCCCCGAGGATGAACTCATCCGAGACGGCTGCAGATCCGAATGCGACATAAATATTCCGGTTACCTCTGTAAGCATAAACGAAGGTACTTCCTTATTAAACTTCCCTTTCATACTCACGGCTCGTTGGAGGGCTGGTCCTGGGCGATGATCGCGTCCGGATTCTCTCCGGATGCCGGACTTCCAGTGGGATTTCTTCCCACGCTTAGGGGCTTTGACCTCCGGATCTTCGGAGGCGGTCCTCTTCTCCCTCAAGGAGGAATCCTTGTTCCCTCCTCTTGATCGCCTCTTTGGACGGCGTATTAGCTCCTTTATCTCCCCGCCGCCCCTTCCGTGGGCGCAACCTCCAACATTCTCGACCAAGACGGGCTCCAAAGGTCGGTCTCGGGGGGGGCCGGACACCTTATCAGCCTTGATTGCGCCACCCATTCCTGTAAAGAATAAAGGGTCAAGAGACGATCTTTTGAAAGGCATACAAATAGAATATCCGGGCTTTGAGCTATTTACTTGAGTATCCGGGCGATCGCGGCTTAGTCCCGCATCCTCGGCCAAATCCGGACACGCCACCTGCGGTCCGAAGAACAGCTCGTACATCTCCGAGGGTGTCGCACCCATGAAATGCTGGAGGATACGAGGTCCCTCCGGATTGAACTCCCATAAACGGAGAGGACGACGTTTGCAGGGTAGAAGGTGCCTAGTTAGCATGACCTGCATCACCTTGACCAGGTCAATCTCCCTTGTTTGGAGGTCTTGAATCCGGCCCTGCAGCACGGGCACGTCCTTGGACGGCCCCCAGTTGAGCCCTTGGTTGACCCACGACATCAGCTGTCGTGGAGGTCCCGGGCGGAAAGAGGGCGGCGGCTTTTGCTTGCTGCCCCTAGGAACGGTGATGTAAAACCACTCCTGCTGCCACAATCTCTGTTCCTCTTGGAAGGAACCTTCGAGCCACGGGGCATCGACCTTCCTGCTTATGGTCGCCCCGCCACACTCCGCTTGGCGCCCCCCGATCATCTTCGGCTCCACCTTGAATGTTTTCAGCCACAGGCCGAAGTGGGGGATGACGCGGAGGAAGGCTTCGCAGACAATGATGAATGCGGAGATATGGAGGATGGACTCCGGAACCAAGTCGTGGAAGTCCAGCCCGTTGTAGAACAGGAGCCCCCTCACGAAAGGATCCGTCGGGAAGCCTAATCCCCGACGGAGGTGAGATGCGAAAACAACGTATTCGCCGGGCTCGGGGGCTGGCACGGCCTGCCCAGGGGCAGGCAACCTGTGCGAAACCTCGTAGGCCAGGTACTTGGCCTCACGCAACTTCAATATGTCCTCCTCCGTGACGGAGGAGGGCACCCACCGGCCCTGGAGGTCGGAGCCGGACATTGTTGTGGATCCGAAGCGCTCGAGTCTGAAGCTCTTGGTGTTGGAACTGGGAGCAGAGGAAAGATTCAATGCAAGATTGAAAGACAAGGACGGGCCCTGGTCCTCTTATAAAGGGGAAAGAAATACCAAGGGCCGTCTCCGTGACCGTTTGGGATTCCCCTTCGATAGAGGAGGCGTGGCGACGGGAACGGTTGGGTTACCCATGCACGTATTGATGAGGATCCCGGAATAAAAGGGAACACGATCTCTGCTTCGACAGGACATGCCAAGGAAACTGCTTCGCTAAACGTGCTGAGGCGGAATAATAAAAACGATTCAAATGAGGGCTTGGCTGCGGTGTGATGTCACGCCGCATAATATGTCAGCTGATTGGATTGGTGTATATGTTTTATTCTCTCTACGTTGGAATGTGGAATTTATTTTGCAGAGTCGAACACTATCCTGGTGTTCATTATCTTCTCCGTATTATTCAAGGGAGGAACCCGCCTTGCAATGCCGAACATTATGCACGCCGGACTTATCGTCATTGAAGACTGGTTCAGGGGCTACTGAGGGAGTCCTGGACTAGGGGGTGTTCGGACAGCCGGACTCTCAATATCCGCTGGACTCCCAGACTACGAAGATAGAAGATTGAAGACTCTGGCTCGTGTCCGGAAGGTACTTTCCTTGGCGTGGAAGGCAAGCTTGGCAATACGGATATGTAGATCTCCTACCATTGTAACCGACTCTGTGTAACCCTAGCCTCTCCGGTGTCTATATAAACCGGAGGGCCTTAGTCCGTAGGACACAACATTACATCTCAACAATCATACCATAGGCTAGCTTCTAGGGTTTAGCCTCCTTGATGTCGTGGTAGATCTACTCTTGTACTACCCATATCATCAATATTAATCAAGCAGGTGAAAGCACATTTGCTCCCTAGGTGGTTTTGGTAATTATGACAACATACTTTGTGGTTGGACTAATGCTTTTATCAAGTATGTTTCAGGAAAGTCAACCACTCTGGCATGGCAAAAGGACTAGTGAGGTGAACCCCTAGGATGCTAAGGAAAGGATTGGCAAAAGCTCAAGACTCCATTTTTGGTTTAGTGATCCAAGATCACATTGAGTCCATAGGAAAGCCAATACTATTAAAAGGGGGTGAGGTTATGATGATGATCTGTTGCTCTAAGTGCTTTGTGATTTATCTCTCAAACAATCAGCAATCTTTCATTCCAACATAAACTCATAAGTAATCTCGGTCCCACCGATTCCAAACTCACCACACCGAGATGAACCACCTCACCATATAGCCAAACCCTAGAATCTCGGATTTTCCGATTCCAAACTCGGTCATTCGAAATTGGTGTTGCCAAGCTTCAGAACCTTCAGACTCAAATCGGTGTCACCGAGATGAGAAAGTCGGTCCCACCGAGATTGGCAAACCCTAGACTTTGGAAGAATCGGACTAACCGAGATTGTATTTTCGTCCCACGAAAATCCCAACGCTCACAAGATTTGAACTTTCGGTCTGACCGAGTTGTCAACTTCGGTCTGACCGAGATTGGTCAAATGTGTGTAACGGTTGGATTTTGTGTGGAGGCTATAAATACCCCTCCACCTCCTCTTCATTTGTGGAGAGAGCTTCAGAAAGAACTACCACTCCTACCTTACATTTCTGAGAAGAAAACTACCTACCCTTGTGTTGAGATCAAGTTGCTCCACTCCCACCATATGAAACTTGATTTCTAGTCTTCTCAAGTTGCTTTCCACTCAATCCCTTCCTCCACCCCAGCCAAATCAGTGAGGAGAGTTGAGTGTTGGGGAGATTATCATTTGAAGCACAAGAGCAAGGAGTTCATCATCACCAACCCCATCTATTACCTTTTGGAGGGTGGTGCCTCCTAGATTGGTTAGGTGTCACTTGGGAGCCTCCATCATGATGTGGAGTTGAACCAAGGAGTTTGTAAGGGCAAGGAGATCGCCTACTTCGTGAAGATCTACCCCGAGTAAGGCTAGTCCTCCGTGGGCATAAGCCATGATGGAATAGACAAGGTTGCTTCTTCGTGGACCCTTCGTGGGTGGAGCCCTCCGTGGACTCGCGCAGCCGTTACCCTCCGTGGGTTGAAGTCTCCATCAACGTGGATTGACGATAGCACCACCTATCGGAACCACGAGAAAAATCTCCGTGTCTCCAATTGCGTTTGCTCTTCACAATCTCTCCCTTACTATTCATGCAATTTACTTTCCGCTGCCCTATACTCTAGAATTGCATGTTTAGTATGTTGCTCGACTTGTATGCATGATGCTTGACTTGTCTTTCATTGTGAATTTGCTATGAACTTATGTTAATCAAAAGGCATAAACTTTTATCTTGTCGAGTTGTCTAATCACCCCCCCCTCTAGACACTCTTGCCTTCAACGATCCTACAATTGGTATCAGAGCATTGGTCTCCATTGCTTTGGTTTGCACACCATTGGAGGAAGATGGACGTGTCACGCTTGGGAGTGTTAGTCATAGAGTGCCTATTCTTGATGGAGTGTCCTATAACTCGTGGAGGATTGAAATGCTTGCTATCTTTAAGATGTACAACTTATGCAAATATGTTGAAACCCCATATGTACCACCATTTGACCCCTTGCACCCTACTGTAGATGAAGAGCTTGATTTGCTTCAGAACCTTAGAACTGTCAATCTTATCATTAGAGGTTTGCTCGATAACTTGTTTGAGCTTGTCACTAACTTTGAGTGCGCCCATGCTATGTGGAAGTTCTTGGAAGAACTTTATCCGGACTACTCGTTGAGAGGTCTTGATGAAATTCTATACAAGACTGTTGAATTTGATATGTTGCGCCCAAAGATCCTAACTTTGATAAATGCTTCTTTGAGCTTCGTGATCTTATGAAAAGAAGGGTGATCCCGCTTTATCAATGTTCAATAAGAAATGCTCTTGTTTTGCATTCCGATGACTATTATCACGTTGATAAAACTGATGCAAGTCATTGTCAAATTGACCTAGGTATTGATGATGAATTATCTATGGGTCAATATGATGATGAGCATGAGCATGATGATGATTCGACACCGAGCTAGACAAGATCATGAAGAGTCTCAATCTAATGGCAAATATGAGAGACTACATATCCGTGGCAAAGAATGGATTCTTGATAGTGGATGCACCGATCACATGACCGGAGATGAAGACATGTTTCGAGAGCTTGCAAAGAACGATGGTCCACGCAAGTATGTGACTTTTGGAGACAACTCCAAGGGTAAGGTACTTGGCCTTGGTAAGGTGGCCATATCTCATGATAGCTCCATTAAAAATGTCATGCTTGTTGAATCACTTGGATACAATTTACTTTCCGTGTCTAGATTAGCTGACTTTGGATTCAATGTGCTATTCACCAAAGTAGATTGCCAAGTTTTTCAGAGTGACAATCATAATATGGTATTTACCGGCATTCGAGAGGTGACTTATACATTGTCAATTTCACTAAGAAAGCTCAACCCAGAACTTGCTTTATTGCTAAATCTGCTAAAGGTTGGCTTTGGCATAGAAGGCTTGGACATGTTGGTATGCGAAATTTAGATAAGCTAATCAAAGGAGATCACATTCTTGGTGTTAAAGATGTTTTCTTTGACAAAGATAGACTCTGCAGGCATGTCAAGCAGAAAACAAGTAGGAGGAAGTCATCCGTGAAGAATATCATGACCACAAGGAGACCGCTTGAGCTTCTTCATATGGATCTCTTCGTCCCAATGCTTACAAAAGCCTTGGTGGTAACTCCTTTGGTCTAGTTATTGTTGATGACTTTTCCAGATTTACGTGGGTATTTCTACTTGATGACAAATCGCAGGTTCGAAAATCTTCAAAACCTTTGCTAGAAAGGCTCGTAATCAATTTGAGGTGAAGATCAAGAAGGTTCGGAGGACAACGAACGGAGTTCAAGAACGCCCATGTGGACTCTTTTCTCGATGAGGAAGGAATTCTACATGAGTTCTCAGCTACGTACACACCTCAACAAAACGGGGTTGTTGAGAGGAAGAACCGAACGCTCATTGAGATGGCGAGGACAATGCTTGATGAATACAAGACGCCAAAACACTTTTGGGGTGAAGCTGTTGAGACAGCTTGTCATGCCATCAACAGATTGTATCTTCACAAGCTCCTCGGCAAGACTTCATACGAGCTCCTTACGGGTAACAAACCCCAAGTGGGATATTTTCGTGTCTTTGGTTCAAAGTGCTATATTCTTGATAAGCATCGTCGGTCTAAATTTGCTCCTAAAACTCATGAAGGTTTTTTCTCGGTTATGGATCAAACTCTCACACCTACCGTGTTCACAATAATTTCACCCGAAAGGTTGAAGAGACGGTAGATGTGAAGTTTGATGAATCTAATGGCTCGCAAGTAGAGCAAATGCCTATTGATGTAGGAGACAAAGACCCATCGGAAGCCATTCAAGATTTATCCATTGGAAAGATTCGGCCCATGGAAGTGAAGGAGAGTACCTCATCTACATATGTGGAGCCCTCTACCTCACGGCAAGGTGAACCTCAAGGCAACATGGAGGCTTCCACAAGTGGAACTCACCAAGATGAGGAAGTGCGACAAGAAGATCCACCACAACCTCCTTCTCCACCACCTCAAGACAACACCAACAACACAAATGAAGAAGAAGATGAAGATGATGAGGAAGCTCAGCCACGACCACGACAAAAGCTATCCCGAGTTCGAGAAAGAGTCAAGAAAGACCATCCCGTGGAACAAATGATGAATGACATCGACTCCGGGAGAATCACTCGCTCTAAAACTCGCTTAGCTAACTTTTGTGAGCATTACTCATTTATTTCCAGTCTTGAACCTATGAAGGTAGAAGAAGCGCTTGAAGACCCGGACTGGGTGAACGCTATGCATGAAGAGCTGCACAACTTCGAGAGGAACAACGTTTGGTCTTTGGTAGAGAAGCCCAATGATGACCAAAACGTCATTGGAACCAAATGGGTGTTTGGAACAAGCAAGATGAAGATGGACAAGTCATCCGCAACAAGGCTCGCCTCAGAGCACAAGGTTACACACAAGTCGAAGGTATGGACTATGGTGAGACCTATGCCCCGTTGCTAGACTTGAGTCCATTCGCATTCTTCTTGCTTATGCCAACCACCATAACATTACTCTCTATCAAATGGACATTAAAAGTGCTTTTCTAAATGGAGAAATTGAGGAGGAAGTATTTGTGAAACAACCTCCCGGATTTGTGAATCCTAAAAAGCCTAATCATGTTTACAAATTGCACAAAGCTCTTTATGGTCTTAAACAAGCCCCTAGAGCTTGGTACAAATGCTTAACTAGCTTTCTTCTTGAAAAAGGATTTGAAATTGGTAAAATTGACTCAACGCTATTCACAAAAAGGGTTGACGGAGAACTATTTGTGTGTCAAATATATGTCGATGATATTATCTTTGGATCAACTAACCCTGATTTTAGTGAAAAGTTTGGGAAGCTTATGTCAGAGAAGTATGAGATGTCCATGATGAGTGAACTCAAGTTCTTCCTTGGGTTGCAAATCAAGCAATCTAAGGAGGGCACTTTTGTCTCACAAACTAAGTACACTAAGGATCTCTTCAAGAAGTTCAACATGCAAGAGAGCAAAGGTATGAGAACCCCCATGCCTACTAATGGACATAATGACTTGACTAAAGGTGGAGAACCTGTTGATCAAAAGGTATATCGATCCATGATTGGTTCTCTACTATACCTTTGTGCTTCTCGTCCTGATATAATGCTGAGTGTTTGCATGTGTGCTCGATATCAAGCTGCTCCTAAAGAATGTCATCTTAAAGCTGTTAAAAGAATTGTGAGATATTTGATACACACACCTAACTTTGGCATTTGGTATCCTAAGAGGGCCTCTTTCGATCTTGTTGGTTACTCCGACTCGGACTATGCCGGAGACAAGATAGATAGAAAGTCAACTTCGGTACATGTCAATTTCTTGGTCGATCCCTTGTGTCTTGGTCATCCAAGAAACAAAACTCGATATCATTATCTCTCGCGAAGCGAATATATTGCTGCTGGTTCGTGTTGTGCTCGGTTGCTATGGATGAAACAAATGCTTAAGGACTATGGGATACATGCGAGACATGTTCCTTTGCTTTGTGACAACGAGAGTGCAATTAAGATTGGACACAATCTGTGCAACACTCTCGCACGAAACACATTGAAGTTCGTCACCATTTTATTCGTGATCATATTGCTAAGGGTGACATTGATCTTAAGCATGTTCAGATCGACAAACAGCTTGCAGATATCTTCACAAAACCACTTGATGAGAAAGTGTTTTGTCGCTTGAGGAGTGAGTTGAACATCATTGATGCTTCAAACTTGGAGTGAAAACTCCATTGATGCATGCAAGGCATGAGCCTAATTGACTAATCCTTGATATTTCTCTTATGATGATGATCATATGTCTTGGACACATTTGCCCCCTTGTATTGCATCTAACTCCTTGCAGGTACTTGGATGGTCTACATTCAACAAGATTATCACTCACTCAAATCATGAGTAATCTTGTCATTGACCAAGTATCTAGCTCTTTGGGATGTTGAGTTCAAGGAACAAAATTCCACATATCCTTTTGACACCATATACTTCTAGTACATCACTCATGTCATATTGGATGTTCTTGAAAATTTCCTTGCTTGTCTAACCCATGTAGGAAGATGAACTATACGATTGGAAATGGTGCTCCAACTTCACATTCTATGAGCATCTACATCAAGTTCACCTACATGAGAACAAGCAACAACAAGCCCAAGGTATGTCTTTCACATCTTGAAAAGGCTTTGCTCAAAGACATGAGTACAAGCAGTTTCAAAAGATGTGATAACATCAAATGCTTAATCGAAAAATGGTAACCCCATTTTGAGCTTAAACGATGAGTATGACCTATGATCAAATGTTCTCATTTGACTCCTAAGTCAATATACTCAAACATAGGTGACTCTGTCGCCGACCCCTATCTAGATGAAGTACATTTGTTTTGGAGTTTTTTCTGTTTTTCTCTTATGCTCTCTCATTGAGTTTCCTTGCTTTTTTTTTTTAAAAAAAAAACTTCATCTAGCAATCTTTTTCATTTCTGTTTCTTTTGTTCTTGTGAATATTTTTCTGCTCTGATAAATTCCCTGAAAATCATTTACAAATTCATTGCAAATCTTCTGAAACATTTCTTGCAAAGTGAGCTGAATTATTTATGTATTTCCTTGAATTAAACTCAGAGTCACCGATTCAATCATTTCGGTTCGACCAAAAGGATCTGCCCTAAGTCTCGACTTTCTGACTCACCGATCCATATCAATTCGGTGTCACCGATTTACATTCACCAGATATCATCTTCTGCAGCTCATCTAAATGATTTACATTCTACATACTAAATTTGCTTAGTTGTGATTCTTAATGAACCCACTTCTTTCTTTCCATCTTTCTTGCCCTTCCTGGTCTACTGTCCTTTTCGGCACTTGATGTCAAAGGGGGAGAAGATTTAGGGGGAGCTGGGGAGCTTAAAGGAAGAACAATCTTACCTTAAGGGGGAGAGGATCACATCAAAGCTTTGCCATATATTTCATTGTGATAATACTTTTGGCATTATTCTCCTGATTTTGCTTCTCTTGCTCTCACCATTGGTATCGTCTGAAAAGTACAACTGGTATCCTTGATGATCTTGCTGTTGGTTGAAGAACTACTCTTGTGTTATCTAACCGTGTTTTTCCCAAGTTTATTTCTTCAGGAACATCACCAAGGAACTTCAAGGTAAGTATATGCATCTTGCAGGATGTGCATGATGGTGACTTGCTTGTGAATACTTGTTTGCAAGAAATCACCATGCACATATGCATCATCTCTCATTTACCCTCATCTCGCCTCGATGCATATAGCCAAGCTGCATGCAAGACATCTTGCTTTTCTCTCATGTGTGCTTGTGGTAGTCCAAAACCAAAATCTAAAATCTTGCACACTTGTAGGGGGAGCTTGTGTACTACATGTTTGTCAAAGCTTTAATGTTAACCTTGTCTTTCTTTCAGTAAGCTTTGATATCTTTTTCTGTGTGTTGCCATCAATTACCAAAAAGGGGGAGATTGAAAGCACATTTGCTCCCTAGGTGGTTTTGGTAATTATGACAACATACTTTGTGGTTGGACTAATGCTTTTATCAAGTATGTTTCAGGAAAGTCAACCACTCTGGCATGGCAAAAGGACTAGTGAGGTGAACCCCTAGGATGCTAAGGAAAGGATTGGCAAAAGCTCAAGACTCCATTTTTGGTTTAGTGATCCAAGATCACATTGAGTCCATAGGAAAGCCAATACTATTAAAAGGGGGTGAGGTTATGATGATGATTTGGTTGCTCTAAGTGCTTTGTGATTTATCTCTCAAAACAATCAGCAATCTTTCATTCCAACATAAACTCATAAGTAATCTCGGTCCCACCGATTCCAAACTCAGTCACACCGAGATGAACCACCTCAGCCATATAGCCAAACCCTAGAATCTCGGATTTTCCGATTCCAAACTCGGTCATTCCAAAATTGGTGTTGCCAAGCTTCTGTAACCTTCTGTACTCAAATCGGTGTCACCGAGATGAGAAAGTCGGTCCCACCGAGATTGGCAAACCCTAGACTTTGGAAGAATCGGACTAACCGAGATTGTATTTTCGGTCCCACCGAAAATCCCAACGTTCACAAGATTTGAACTTTCGGTCTGACCGAGTTGTCAACTTCGGTCTGACCGAGATTGGTCAAATGTGTGTAACGGTTGGATTTTGTGTGGAGGCTATAAATACCCTCCACCTCCTCTTCATTCGTGGAGAGAGCCATCGAAAGAACTACCACTCCTACCTTACATTTCGAGAAGAAAACTACCTACCCTTGTGTTGAGATCAAGTTGCTCCACTCCCACCATATGAAACTTGATTTCTAGTCTTCTCAAGTTGCTTTCCACTCAATCCTTCCTCCACCCCAGCCAAATCAGTGAGGAGAGTTGAGTGTTGGGGAGATTATCATTTGAAGCACAAGAGCAAGGAGTTCATCATCACCAACCCCATCTATTACCTTTTGGAGGGTGGTGCCTCCTAGATTGGTTAGGTGTCACTTGGGAGCCTCCGTCATGATGTGGAGTTGAACCAAGGAGTTTGTAAGGGCAAGGAGATCGCCTACTTCGTGAAGATCTACCCCAGTAAGGCTAGTCCTCCGTGGGCATAAGCCATGATGGAATAGACAAGGTTGCTTCTTCGTGGACCCTTCGTGGGTGGAGCCCTCCGTGGACTCACAAGCAGCCGCTACCCTCCGTGGGTTGAAGTCTCCATCAACGTGGATTGACGATAGCACCACCTATCGGAACCACGAGAAAAATCTCCGTGTCTCCAATTGCGCTTGCTCTTCACAATCTCTCCTTACTATTCATGCAATTTACTTTCCGCTGCCCTATACTCTAGAATTGCATGTTTAGTATGTTGCTCGACTTGTATGCATGATGCTTGACTTGTCTTTCATTGTGAATTTGCTATGAACTTATGTTAATCAAAAGGCATAAACTTTTATCTTGTCGAGTTGTCTAATCACCCCCCCCTCTAGACACTCTTGCCTTCAACGATCCTACAGCAGGACGTAGGGTATTACCTCCATCGAGAGGGCCTAAACCTGGGTAAAAACATTGTGTCCCTTGTCTCCTGTTACCATCCGCCTAGACGCACAGTTCGGGACCCCCTACCCGAGATCCGCCGGTTTTGACACCGACAGTGGACTCCGACAAAGTTTTTGCAGAGATGTGCGAAAACCGCCATGGTCAGGACAGCATTGGGGGTGAAATCAAGGAGGTGGAACCCGTAGGTGTTCATGATATCACAGAAGAACTCCGAGAAGGGCGGGCAGAGCCCATAGTAGAAGAACAGTACGAAGAAGGGGTATCCGTTTGGAACCCGTTTCGAAGCGGCGGCGGAGAGTAACTTTGTGCGCGGATGTGCTCGCGTCTCCGTCGACCAGAAGAGGTAGTACCACTCCCTCAGTTCCGCCGCGGTGAGCTCGGGGGGGGGGGGGAGTTGCCCGCTCCTTCCGCAGCGCCTCAAGCCGCAGCGCCTCGGCCGACTTCGCAGCCTTCCCG
This sequence comes from Aegilops speltoides, assembly GCA_021437245.1. Classification (NCBI taxonomy): domain Eukaryota; kingdom Viridiplantae; phylum Streptophyta; class Magnoliopsida; order Poales; family Poaceae; genus Aegilops; species Aegilops speltoides. Next base: position 39,343,279 of record CM038141.1, read on the forward strand.
GTCTTCGGAGCCATGGCGGAGGTGGTGTGGGAGATCGAAGGCGCTGGCGGCAACGACGGCGTTGGGGGGCGGAGCGCTGCTCTCTTTCGGCCTTGGAAGCGCTGGGGAGCGGCGGAGATTTCGGAGATAGGAACATCAAATGGCGAAGGTGGGGAAACTGCCCCTGTTTCCCCTGCTTATAAAGAGGGAGGAGGCAAACGTTACTCTTTCTTCGAATAAAGAACCACCCACGACCTCTCCCACGACACCGCATTCCACGCGTGTCGTTAGGGAGAACGCAGTGGATACGGAGTAAGATACGGTGTGGACTCAGCCCGCGCGTGCCCATGCACTGTTTTGGGCCTGGCCCAACAGCGCTCGGCACCTTGTGTGGCCCAGGCCCGGGGGCTCCTGTCGGTGTACTAAAGTAGGGGTACCTTAGTATCCCGAACTTGTGCACGGGCAGTCGCAGCGCCCCGCGGCAAGGCTTGCCAGGTGCCCGCTAAGGTCCTCTGTGGTTCCTTTGGAGCCATTCAAGAACAAAGTGTTCAAGCTGAGAAGACAAGGCCCCGGCAAGAGAAGCTTGCCGGGAAGGACAAGGCCCCGGCAAGAGGAGCTTGCCAGGACGGCCAACCAAGGCATTTTCAAGGAACTTGCCGCGACGCGTCGCGCGTCCCGGCAAGACCCGGTGAGCGACAAGCTTCCGGACGTGAAAAGATAATGACCGCGGCAAGACGCTTGCCGCGGCAGGATGCCACTCTGTACCTACACTCCAACAAGATCCGCCAACATGTCGCCTGGGCCGCTTCCACGCACGCTGCGGGCGAGAGGCTGTGCAGCCAAGCGGTGCGAGGTGGCAAGCGGAGATGACAAGATTGCCATCGTGGCAAGCAGTGGCGCCCCTAACAGTCACTTTTCTACACTGTTTAGGCGACACAGACGGGCATTTAATGCCTTTGTCTCCTGCCGTCAGAGTTAGGTATGATACACTGTGCAAGTAGGTGTACAAACCACAGTTCTTTTACACTTTTGCCCTTGCATGCGTTGCCACCTGTTGGTGACCCCTTGAGCATATAAAAGGAGGCCCATGCGCAACGTAGAAGGGGTTGGAAACCAGAAAACACTCACGCTCGGTCTTGTAGCTCTCAACACTCCCGAGCAAGAACACAATACAATCCGACAAGCAGTAGTAGGAGTATTATCTCTCCGGAGAGCTCCGAAGCTGGGTAAATTGCTCACAGAGCCGCCGATCCGCTTTTTCGGCGGCTTCCGCCTCGCCGATCAAAAGGGGCCCTGCCCCATAGGTGTTCGTTTCCCATGACAAAGTTTAAAGGACAAACTGTTCAAAACAACAACTAGGCAACTTGCAAGCATCAAAAACAATATGCTACAACACCTCAACATAAGAACAAAGGGCATGGGCATGAAGTACAGGTAAAGCATGACAAAACATGAACACTGAGCTATCTCCAGAAACTACTAGAACATGCTCAAAAGGATATGGCAAGATTGCAAATAATAACAGTTTCCGACTTAACATAAATAACATCAGGTTGCAATCTTTAGAGCTATCAAATAACATTCTACAGGACCTTATCGTAGCAACTTAAGGCATGACATGATACTACTAAATGCATAGAACAAAAGTCCCTTACTGACCATGAGCCAAAAGGGTACAGAAAATATGATGGCACCCATGTAAACATGGCAAGTTATATGACAGATTCATACATGGCAGGAACAACAATAAGTAGGCATGTTGGTGAGCTTGAACCACTCACCACAGAGCAATACATGGCATGAAAAGGTTACCAACAGTAGTAAGACATGTTTATGAAGCTAAACATGGCAAGAGCAAGTTCATAGCATGCTTGGATCACTGGCAAAGCACATGGCAAAACTGAACTTAATGTTAATCAGGCTGACAGAAACATTATTTAGCAAGTTTGGAGCAAGATTACAACATGCTACAACAGGCTATAAATGCAACCAGGGGCATGGATGGATAGAGCATGACATGTATAACAAAATCATCATTAGTGAATATCTCCAGATTATGCATAGAATGACTTGTAGCAGCAGGTTTACATAGCATCATATTATAACAGAATCAGCCTAGCAAAACAGCAACAGCAAGTACCCTACTTAACAAGCTTGATGCACTCACTACAAGACTCAGAAAAATACATGTATGGCACCACTGTGAAGATGGCAAGACATACTTCAAAACACATGTAGGGCTCAATCTCATAAGATGCACACACAAAATGCAATGAAAATGACAAATCACCAAGTTATAACAGTTTCAGCAGATTAACATCATATAACACTCTTGCAACGATGATTCGGGCATCAAGATGAACTCAAATGAACATGGTGCAATGGAATGAAATGTAGAGCATCTCACAACAAACATTTTGACATAATGCATGCACGAAACGGAGCATTATGCATGGAGTTATGGCATGTCAGACATAGCACCAGAATGTGAAAAACTACGGGGATAGAGAGAAATCCACCTCGGGGAAAAGTCAACGCGGGCGAGGTGGCAGCGGATCTCGCCGGAGACGAGCAGCGCGGCGGCCGGAGTTCGCGGGGATCGCCGGATCCGGCCGGATCTCGGCGGGGGAGGCGGCTAGGCGACGGGGAGGCGCGCGCCGAGGATGTCGGCGGCTCCGGCGGTCGGGTCGACGGCGATGGCGACGCGCCGCCGGCGAGGTGGCGAGAGGCGGCGGGCGGGGCGCCCGGTGGCGGGCGGCGGGACTCATGGGGACGACAGCAGGAGGCGCTGACGGGCGGCGGTGGAGGCGGACGACGACGGCCGCCGGTGGAGGCGGCAGATGGAGGCGGCGGGGCCCGGAGGACGGCGGCGGGGCGACCGCCGGGCGGTGGAGCGACTCGGCGGCGCGGGCGGACGCGCTGGCTGAGCGGCGGCGGCGCGGGCTCGCCAGGGGCCCTGGATGGTCTGGCAGGCCGCGCGGTGGACGGCGGCGGAGGCCACGCGGCAGCTTCGGATTGGGCGCGGGACGGCGGCTGGACGTGTCCGGCCGTCGGCGGACATGTCCGGCTGCGCGGAGGGGGAGTTGCTAGGGTTTCATTCGCGAAAAATGGAAGGGGAGGGCATATTTATAGGTAGAGGGAGCTAGGAGAGTCCAAATGAGGTGCGGTTTTCACCCACACGTTCGTGATCGAATGACCGAGAGCATGGAGGGGGTTAGGATGGGTTATTGGACCACTTTGGAGGGGTGTTGGGTTGCACACAAAAGAGGCCTTTACGGTTCCCCGGTTAACCGTTGGAGTATCAAACGACCTCCCAATGGCATGAAACTTGACAGGCGGTCTACCGGTGCTATACCAAGGCCACTTGGCAAGCCTCGGTCCATTCCGAGAATGTTTAACACCTGCTCACAACCAGAGGCAAAAGGGGAATGCCGGAGGACATAGGAGTGCCGGATTGCAAAACGGACAACGGGGAAAATGCTCGGATGCATGAGACAAACACGTATGCAATGCAATGCACATGATGACATGATAAAATGCAACACACAAGCAAATGACATGGCAACAACGGCGAATAACTGGCAGACACCTGGCGCATCGAATCCGGGCGTTACACCCGGGTCTATCTCTTATCATATAATCTTTCAATCTACTTTTATTTGCATCTTTATTTTTCCTATTTATATTATAAAATACCAAAAATATATTTATCTTATCATATTATCTCTATCAGATCTCACTTTCGCAAGTGGCCGTGAAGGGTATGACAACCCCTTTATTGCGTTGGTTGCGAGTTCTTGTTTGTTTGTGTAGGTGCGTGGGACTTTTGAGGAGCCTCCTACTGGATTGATACCTTGGTTCTCAAAAACTGAGGGAAATACTTACACTACTATTGCTGCATCACCCTTTCCTCTTCAAGGAAAACCAACGCAAGCTCAAGACGTAGCAACAAGCCATGAAAACATCATGCTAGCTATATTACGATCATGAAAAGCAATATGACAATGAATGCTCAAGTCATGTATATGATGATGATGGAAGTTGCATGGCGATATATCTCGGAATGGATATGGAAATGCCATGATAGGTAGGTATGATGGCTGTTTTGAGGAAGATATAATGAGGCTTATGTGTGATAGAGAGTATCGTATCACGGGTTTGATGCACCGCTAAGTTTGCACCAACTCTCGAGGTGAGAAAGGGCAAGGCACAAGATCAAAAGGCTAGCAATGATGGAAGGGTGAGAGTGCGTATAATCCATGGACTCACATTAGTCATAAAGAACTCATATACTTATTGCAAAAGTTTATTAGCCCTCAAAGCAAAGTACTATGATGCATGCTCCTAGGGGGGAGGTTGGTAGGAGTTAACCATCGCGCGCCCCTGACCTTCACATAAAGATAAATACTCAAAATACAATGCGCGCCAATTTGGTTACATAGTTAGTAGGCCATATGTGCATGCTTCGGGAATCACAAACCTTAACACCAATATCCTTACTAAACAAAACCATCTACTAGAACCTCCCACATATTATCACCTCTATATCACAAAACTATTGCAAGGAATCAAACATATCATATTCAGTGATCCACAAGTTTTATGTAGGATTTTATGACTAACCATGTGAATGACCAATTCCTTCCATCTCTCTAAATATATATAAGTGAAGCAAGAGAGTTTAATTCTTTCTACAAAATATAGGCCCACGCTCTAACAAATATAAGTGAAGCAAAAGAGCATTCTACAAATGGCAGTTTTCTATGTGAAGAGAAACAGGGAATCCAAACTTCAAATGATATAAGTGAAGCACATGAAGCATTCTATAAAGCCATACTCAAAAGACTTAAGTGAAGTGCAATGAGCATTTTATAAATCAACCAAGGACTATATCATACCAGCATGGTGCATAAAAGAAAAGTGAAAACTAAATGCAAAAGACACTCCAAGATTTGCACATATCGCATGAACGAAACGAATCTGAAAACATACCGATACTTGTTGAAGAAAGAGGGGATGCCTTCCGGGGCATCCCCAAGCTTAGACGCTTGAGTCTCCTTGAATATTTACTTGGGGTGCCTTGGGAATCCCCAAGCTTGAGCTCTTGCCTCTCCTCCTTTTCCTCATATCGAGACCTTATCGATCATCGAACACTTCATCCACACAAAACTTCAACAGAAAACTCGGTAAGATCCGTTAGTATAATAAAGCAAATCACTACTCTAAGTACTGTTGCAAACCAATTCATATTTTGTTTTTTTGCATTATAGCTACTGTAATATAACCTTTCCATGGCTTAATCCACTGATAGAAATTGACAGTTTCATCAAAACAAGTAAACTATGCATCAAAAATGATATCTCGTCGTAAATGTAATAATCAGAGTAATCTGAACATTCACTGTACTTCTGATATAAATACAGTGCAAAAAGAATCAGAACCATTTGATGTTCTAGTAAAAAATGTAAAATCTCCCACTACAGCCAAAGTTTCTGTCTTGCACCGCACAAACCAACAAGTATTGTAAACATCCTAAAGGCAAACCTTGGCACATTATTTTTATAATACAATGGAATTGTACAAGGGGATAATTATTTTTGTTGAAAAGTTTCTGTAATCAAGATTCACAAAGTTTCCGTGAGCATGAACAAAGTTCAACGAGCTCTCCCACTTCAACAATGCTTGTCTCTCTCACTTTCACTTTCCTTTTTTGAAAAGTTTTGGTTCCCCTCTTTATTTTTTTGTTTTTAGACTATATAAAAGCACTCAACAGAAATAAATGACTCTCTAAAACTTGCGGGTTGTCTCCCTGGCAGCTCTTTCTTTAAAGCCATTAAGCTAGGCATATAGTGCTCAAGGAATGGATCCACCCGGATCCCAAGGTATATCAAAGCCAATTTTAATTAACAATGATTTGTGATTTAGTAGTGAGCACAAAGTAACATATATCATGCAACCACGAAGTCTAACTCTCTTCCTATGCATAGGCATGTCATAAAAGAACAATTCATGCACACATAGTAAAGGCCAATGCATAGTATAAGCAGTTTCTTGCAATTTTATCATATTGGAAACATAGAGAGGTGGGGATATAGTTCCCCTCTCATAATAATTGCAAGTAGGAGCAGCAAGCACATGCATATTATATCTATCAAAATCATCATGTGTAGTAGTAAAACACAACCCATCAATATAATCCTTAATAAGCACAAACTTCTCCGATATAGTGTAGTTTGGAGAATTCAAAAAGATAATAGGACTATCATGCGCGGGTGCAATAGCAACAATTTCATGTTTAACATAAGGAACTATAGCAAGTTCATCTCCATAAGCATAATTCATATTGGCATCTTGGCCACAAGCATAGAAAGCATCATCAAAAAGGGGTAATTTCAAGAGAATCAATGGGATCATAACAATCATCATAGCAATGATCCTTCGGTAAGCACGAAGGGAAATTAAACAATGTATGAGTTGAAGAGTTACTCTCATTATAAGGTGGGCACGGGTAGCTAATCCGCTCTTCCTCCTTTTGTTCTCCGCTCTCCTCCTCATCTTTTTCATCCAATGAGCTCACAATTTCATTAATTTCTTCTTCCATAGACTCCTGCAAAATATTAATCTCTTCTTGGACAGCGGAGGAGTCCTCAATATATGGTTTACCATAGGCATTAGAAGCATAATTATCATAACAATATTTAAATATGGCAAAATTTTCAGATTTGTAGAGAGTAGCATCATACTTTTCAATCAAAGAAGCAATTTCATAAGCACCCTTAAAAGCAACAAATTCTTCAATTTGTTGAACATCATAGTAATTATAAACACCCTTAGCATACTAAGATACGATTCCATTATCACTAAACTCACATTGATAGGGAAGGTGCTTCCTAGGGTTTTCAGAACAACAAGTAAAATCATATATTTCACATAAATTCCAAGCATAGCATTGCAAACAATGAATTTGATCCAGTAAAAGTTTCCCTTTTTCAGATATACGGTGTCGCACATAACAAGCATGCTCATCTAAAGATTTGCCCTCAACTAAGCTAGTGGGGGTTTCAGCACGAGCACAAAGGGATCGAAGATGATCCAAGTAAAAGGCTTCAGGAGTGTGATAGATTTTGAGTGGTTCTTCAACCATTGGTTCAGTAGGTACAACTATTTTTTTTGGTATTTTGCGTTTCCTACCCATAACTAAGGATAGAAAACAACTAAGAACATCAAATAAAAATTACTTAGTGATAAAGCAAACAAGCACACACGAGAATATTCACCCCACACTATGACTCCCCGGCAACGGCGCCAAAAAAAGGTCTTGATAACCCACAAGTATAGGGATCAATTGTAGCCTCTTTCGATAAGTAAGAGTGTCGAACCCAACGAGGAGCTAAAGGTAGAACAAATATTCTCTCAAGTCCTATTTGCCACTAATACGACTCTACGCACGCTTAGTGTTCGCTTTACCTAGAACAAGTATGAAACTAGAAGTACTTTGTAGGTGATGTTGGATAGGTTTGCAAGATAATAAAGAGCACGTAAATAAAAAACTAGGGGCTGTTTAGATAAAGAAGCAATAAAGTAAATATAGCGAGTGTGGAAAAGTGGTGGTAGGAGTTGTGAAATTGTCCCCAAGCAATTGCCTAATTTACTAGACCGATAGCAAGTTTTATGTGGGAGAGGCATAAGCTAACATACTTTCTCTTCTTGGATCATATGCACTTATGATTGCAACTCTAGCAAGCATCCGCAACTACTAAAGATCATTAAGGTAAAAACCAACCATAGCATTAAAGCATCAAGTCCCCTTTATCCCATATGCCACAACCCCCTTACTCGGGTTTATGCTTCTGTCACTCAAGCAACCCACTATAAGCGAATCATGAACGTATTGCAACACCCTACAGCGGGAATCCCTCATGCTTGCGCGACACGGAGAGCATCATAGGACATCAACATAACCACAAGCAAATTAAACCAATCATAGCAATTCATCAATCACTGGTAGGACAACGAAAATCTACTCAAACATCATAGGATGGCCACACATCATTGGATAATTATATGAAGCATAAAGCACCATGTTCAAGTAGAGGGTACAACGGGTTGCGGGAGAGTGGACCACCGAATATAGATGGGGGAAGGTGATGGAGATGTTGGTGAAGATGATGGAGGTGTTGGTGTAGATCGCGGTGATGATGATGGCCCCCGGCGGCGTTCCGGCGCCACCGGAAGCAAGGGGGAGAGAGCCCCCCATCTTCTTCTTCCTTGACCTTCTCCATAGATGGGAGAAGGGTTTCCCCTCTGGTCCATGGTCTCCATGGCGTGGGAGGGGCGAGAGCCCCTACGAGATTGGATCTGTCTCTCTATCTCTCTCTCTCTGTTTCTGCGTTCTCAAATACTGCCCTTTCACCGTTTCTTATATATATGGAGATCCCTAACTCCGATTGGGTTGAAACCTTCGCCTAGATTTTTCTCCAAAAATTAGCTTTCTTGCGGGAAAAGAAGAGCATCAACCGCCTTACGGGGTGCCCACGAGGGTCAGGGGCGCGCCTACCCCCGCCTCGTGGCCCCCTCAGGCACCGTCTCGCGTTGATTTTTCTTCCCAAAAATCACAAATATTCCAAAAATATTATCGTCTGCTTTTATCCCCTTTGGACTCCGTTTGATATGGGGTTTCTGCGAAACATAAAACATGCAACAAACAGGAACTGGCATTGGGCACTGATCAATATGTTAGTCCCAAAAATAATATTAAAAGTTGCCAAAAGTATACGAAAGTTGTAGAATATTGGCATGTAACAATCAAAAATTATAGATACGACGGAGACGTATCAATATCCCATACAGTCGCTCCAAGGAAAACATTTCCGTTCGCAAGTACATCACACACAATTTTCCCCATTAAATCGTTTGTGATAGCATTACCATTGCACTCGATATTAACAATTATATCATTTGCGTTATTGAATGCATCACACACGGTGCATAGAAGGAACTGTGTGGCAAAGGTTGTCCATCACACATGGTTTTTATGTGGTACACGTTTGCGCAAGGTGGCCTAATGCAACCAGTTTTCAAGAGGATGTCGTGTGTGATTGTTCATTGATCCAACACGGTTTATTTCTAGAAACTGTGTGTGTTGCATGAGGTCATCGCCCGTGGTGTTTTGTCAATAACCATTTGCAATAGAGAAACCCAATTAGCAGGCTAATTGGTCATTAGCAGGCTAATTTCCCTATTATTAATAATCCATTTATTAATCTAATTGACATTTCATATTAAGCACACACTATATTTCATTTCCATATTAAGCAAGTAGTATTTCATAATTGAAATAAATCAGAGTACAACATCATATAGCTTCAGCACTTCGCTACCCCATTACACAGCTGCACCACTACCAAGTTTCACATGCAACATCTAGAACCTTTCGAAATTAGCATCATAGGCGGTACATAGACAGATGCTTCTCATCTGGAAAACTGCTGAAGCGAAAGGCGAATATTGAGCCTTCATTGATGTTGAAGGTCTTTGCAACTTTATGCCAGTCACTAGTAGAAAACAGGCCATTTCTCCCGGTTCCAGAGGCCCATTAGCCCCGGTTCTGGAACTGGGACTAAAGGGTCGGGACTAAAGCCTGGGTTTTTAGTCCCGTTCGCTATTTAACCGACATAAAGGGCTCCACGTGGTCATAGCTGGGCGCCTCGCTGAGGAATTTGGTCCCGGTTGGTAATACCAACCGGGACCAAAAAACATCCACGCGTCAGCATATGGCAGGAGCAGGGGATTTTGTTTTTTTGAAAGGAGGGGGGGTTAGGGGTTTTTGGAGAGTTAATTTAGGGGTTTCGTATATTGTGTTAGCTAGCTAATAGAGAGAAGTGACCTCTCTTATCTCCGTGCTTGGTCGACGCTAGGTACTATACGTATAGAAAGAACTCGACATGCTAGCTAGTAAGCAAATGAAGGAACCATTAAGTACACAAGATTGTCATGAATATATACAGAGAGAAGTGACCTCTCTTTCTCCGAGAGATTGGTCGAACAACAAGTTTTCGTATATCTATCTGACGCTACTAGCTACATATATACAATATAAGATCTCTTACAAACACTAACATCTAAGGTCTATTTGAACTTCCACATGGTATTCTCCGGCTTTATTTATGATGTGGTTAAGAAAGAATCCCACCAATTCCTCTTGAATAGCTTGTATGTGATCATGTGCTAGGAGTTCATCCCGCATCTGCCACATCTAATTTAAAGAAGTGGGTCAATACATATATATGAATGAAACTCAACAAAAATGATGGTTATAAAATAAAATTGTTAATTCTTTTGTTTACATAAATCATATTGTTTTTCAGAGTAGCCCCGCTTAGAGGTCATCGAGTTCTAGATGAACTCGCAAACGTAGTATCCACAAAAATCATTCCCGGCTTCCTACGACAAGCACTTTACGAGAAATAGAGTTTAATCAAACCGATAATCAAGCATGCTAAATGGTATTGATGAAACTAGCTCGAATCAACATGGGAGATGCGCGGAACTAGCTAATAGTACTTACTTTCGGGTGTTTAAATCGCAGCTCCGTCGGCAGTCCTGGCATAATTACGGTGAACTCTTTCCAAACCGTGCCAGACAAAGAGAATAATAACTTGATATCAGGAAATGAACAAAGTTACCGATGGTGCGTAATGATCGATTGAACTTACTTCTGGAGTATATCAGTAATGTCTGCATACTCCTAGGGATCTTTTCATCTCGAGTCTAAGCCAGTTACTATTCCAACTTCAAGCTTAATATCTAGCAAAATAAAGTGGAATCTGCGCACGCACGCATAACTCATCAATGACATTACTATAATTAACCTCGAGTAAGGGAAATCGAATATGCACAAGATAGTAACACTCACTTGAAGATGTAAGGAAAGAGTATTTTATCTTTGTCTTGATTTTTAAGCAACGACTGTAGCAAGTTTTCCTCGATTTCTATGACATTGTGTTTGACCATCCATTCATGTATGATATTTGGGTTAATGAACCCAATGTCATAGATATCTACTTTTCTGCATTCGACAATCTTCAACCTGCATAATATAGTGAGGATAATTATATATACATGCAATGAAAGAGTTGAGCTATATATAGAGACTTAATTACAGAAGTAGTACTTATAGACAGTAGCAAGTCATGAGTGTTTTGTCGAGGGCCATTTGATTGTATAACTGGAACAACTCATCAAGTTCAATAGACAACAGATCCATTCCAACGAGGTCATGCTCCTCTTTAACTCTCTGTGTCATAGTATCCCTCCCAGACTTCCTGCATCTTTCCATGTACCATTCATGCAATCTTCGCATCATCGTTGTTTGAGGTGGATGATCTGGCTTTACGAGAGGCTTCCCGTACTCGTATTTGAAGCCGTTCGCCGTCATTGTTTCAAACTCTATATCATTGGTCAGGTAATCAGCAGGATTAGTACCGGGCACCATCCCCGGATGATTAGTGATGATATCGCTAGACACCTTGAGCGGCGGGCACGTTTGCTTCACCTGTTCGTCGAGCTGGTGAATTTTTTCCCACTTCTTTGTTCTGCTAACCTTGCATCACTGCAAGTACTTCCCGACTGCTTTGCTTCCATATATGCCTTTTTAATACTGCGCACAGAGTTGGAATCCGGCGGAGGCGGTGGTGGTCACTTCAGGGCATCGATAGTCCGCTTCACTTTCACCGGATCTGTCGTTTCCTTCGAAGGTAGAGGTCCAAACATTATCGTGTGGCATGAAACCCTTATAAAGCAGGTGGGTGTGAAGGGTTTTCGAGTCAGTGTAAGACCTCGTATTCCCACATATAGGGCATGGACAACAGATAAAACCATTCTGCTTGTTTGCCTCAGCCACTACAAGAAAATTATGCACGCCCTTAACGTACTCGGAGGTGCGTCTGTTACGTACATCCATTGCCGGTTCATCTGCGTACATCATGAATAGATAGGTGACCAAATTAATATAAGTTCATCATCACATTAAAACCAAAGTACATACATAGTTCTCATTGAGCAACATATAGCTCTCCAGAGCATCTAATTAAACCATACTATGAAACTATGTAAAACATTTCAATGCAACAACAACAAATGCGATGATAATCGCAACTAAGGTAACAATTGATCCAACGGTATAATGATACCAAGCCTCAGTATGAACGGTATATTTTCTAATCTTCAAGCGCATTGCATCCATCTTGATCTTGTGATCATCGACGACATCCACAACATGCAACTCCAATATCATCTCCTCCTCCTCAATTTTTTCAATTTCCTTCAAGTAATTGTTTTCTTCATCAACTAAATTTAACCTCTCGACAATAGGGTCGGTTGGAATTTCCGGTTCACATACCTCCTAGATAAAAAAAATCTATGTCACATTGGTCGGCATAATTGCCATAAACACTAAATGAACCAAATAGTTATAAAAGATAATATATACCACATCCGAATCATAGATAGGACGAGGACCCACGGAGGTGGATACCACAACCATCGCACTATATAATAACAAAAAATAATAAAAGTAAGAAAATTACACAGGTATCTATATAAATCATACAAGTAAGAACTTTTTTTTAGAAAGAAGATAAGATCAAGAGTCTCACCACGGTGGTGCCGGCGACGAGATCGGCGCGGGCAATCGACGGTGGTGAGGATGGGGACGGGACAAGACGGACGGCCAAACCTAGACAAATCTAGAGGAAAATGGACTTTGGACAAGTAGCTTCGAGAGGAGAAAGCTGAAGTGTGGCTCGGGTATTTCATCGAACACCTCATGTGCATAGGAGGTGAGCTAGAGCACCACAAAGCTCTCCCATGGCCGGCCCAAAAAATAGAGCACTCTACTGCTCTGCTCGCGGGCAAGGGGGTATATATAGGCATCTCATTGGTCCTGGTTCGTGGCTGGAACCGGGACTAAAGGACCATGATACGTCTCCAACGTATCCACTTTTCCAAACACATTTGCCCTTGTTTTGGACTCTAACTTGCATGATTTGAATGGAACTAACCTGGACTGACGCTGTTTTCAGCAGAACTGCCATGGTGTTATTTTTGTGCAGAAATAAAAGTTCTCGGAATGACCCGAAAATCCACGGAGGCACGTTTTGGAATTAATAAAAAATATTGGCGAAAGAATCAATGTCAGGGGCCCACACCCTATCCACGAGGGTGCAGGGCGTGCCCCTGCCTCGTGGGCCCCCTGGGACTCCATCGACCTCAACTCCAACTCCATATATTCACTTTCGGGGAGAAAAAAAATCAGAGAGAAGGATTCGTTGCGTTTTACGATACGGAGCCGCCGCCAAGCCCTAATCTCCCTTGGGAGGGCTGACCTGGAGTCCGTTTGGGGCTCCGGAGAGGGGAATCCGTCGCCATCGTCATCATCAACCATCCTCCATCACCAATTTCATGATGCTCACCGCCGTGCGTGAGTAATCCCATCATAGGCTTGCTGGACGGTGGTGGGTTGGATGAGATTTACCATGTAATCGAGTTAGTTTTGTTAGGGTTTGATCCCTAGTATTCATTATGTTCTAAGATTGATGTTGCTATGACTTTGTCATGCTTAATGCTTGTCACTAGCGCCCGAGTGCCATGATTTCAGATTCTGAACCTATTATGTTTTCATGAATCTATGTGAGTTCTTGATCCTATCTTGCAAGTCAGTAGTCACCTACTATGTGTTATGATCCGGCAACCCCGAAGTGACAATAATTGGGACCACTCCTGGTGATGACCGTAGTTTGAGGAGTTCATGTATTCACTAAGTGTTAATGCTTTGGTCTGGTAGTCTATTAAGAGGAGGCTTAATATCCCTTAGTTTCCAATAGGACCCCGCTGCCACGGGATGGTAGGACAAAAGATGTCATGCAAGTTCATTTCCATAAGCACGTATGACTATATTCGAAATACATGCCTACATTACATTGATGAACCAGTGCTAGATCCGTGTCACCCTATGTTATAACTGTTGCATGAGGAATCGCATCTGACATAATTATCCATCATTGATCCATTGCCTACAAGCTTTTCACATATTGATCTTTGCTTAGTTACTTCTTCGCTGCCACTGTTACGATTACTACAAAACTGCTACCGTTAATTTTGCCACCGTTACCGTTACTTCCATGCTACTTTGCTACTAAATACTTTGCTGCAGATATTAAGTCTTTCAGGTGTGGTTGAATTGACAACTCAACTACTAATACTTGAGAATATTCTTTGGCTCCCCTTGCGTCGAACCAATAAATTTGGGTTGAATACTCTACCCTCGAAAAATGTTGTGATCCCCTATACTTGTGGGTTATCAAGACTCTTTTCTGGCGCCGTTGCCGGGGAGCATAGCTCTATTCTTTGAGTCGCTTGGGATTTATATATGCTGATCACTATGAGGAACTTGAAAGATGAAAGAACCAAGATTTTTCCCTCAACTACGAGGGGAGGTAAGGAACTGCCATCTAGCTCTGCACTTGATTCACCTTCTGTATTGAGTAAACTTGCGACACCTACACTTGTTATTGATTATGATATGTTGCATGTTATTGATGATGCTACTTTTCTGCTATGCATGATGCTTATGATGAAACTTCTTCCATGCTTGATAAAATTGTGCCATTAGGTGAATTTCTTGATGAACAACTTGCTAGGGTTAGAGAGAATGAAATTATTGAAACTAATAATATTGATGAAAGTGATGATGAAGATTCTCCCCCTAGATACGAATTGCCTGATGTGCTTGAGGGTTATGTTATGGATGAAGAAACAGGTAAAGACCTTTTTGCTTGCAAAGATAGATATGATCTTAAGAAACTATCAGCTAAGCTGAAAGAAAAGCCTCTTAATGCTAGAAAGAAATATGACCCTGCTTTTGCTACTTCACCTATCTGTATTTCTGATAAGGATTATGATTTCTCTGTCGATCCTGAGTTAATTACTATGGTTAAATCTGATCCCTTTTATGGCTATGAATCTGAAACTGTTGTGGCACATCTTACTAAATTGAATGATATAGCCACCCTATTTACTCATGAGGAAAAATTTGTTATTATTATATCCTTAAGTTATTTCAGTTCTCATTAAAGGGTGATGCTAAAATATGGTTTAATTCTCTTGCTACTGGTTGTGTGTGTAGTCCCTAGGATATGATTTATTACTTCTGTGCTAAATATTTCCCCGCTCATAAGAAACAAGCTGCCTTAAGGGAAATATATAATTTTGTGCAAATTGACACTAGTAGGGAAAAGCCTATACACAAGATCTTACCAGCAGCGAGTTTTAAAATAAGGCGATGCTGCAATTTATCAGTAGCGCGCTTCACCGGAACACGCTGCTGAAATAAAAGTAGCAGTAGCGCACCTCCACTAAGCCACACTACTGCTACTATTTCCACGACCCCGCCACGAAGCTAGTTATAGCAGTAGCGCGTTAATTAGAAGGGCGCTATGTAACACCCACGATGCGGCTATATCTCCCACGTGTCGAAGCACGATTTGGAGGCATAACCGCATTGTGGTTTTGTCGCAAGAAGGGTCATCTTCACACAATCCCATGTAATGAACAAGAATGGGATAAAGAGTTGGCTTACAATCACCACTTCACACAATGAACATATAATTCATACATCATACAAAGCACACACATAGTCCGACTACGGATGAAGCCAAAAGAAAAGAAGATAACCCAACTGCTAGATCCCCGATTGCCCCAACTGGGCTCCACTACTCATCAACATGAAACGAAACATAGCAACGACCAAGATCTTCGTTGAGCTCCCATCTGAGCTCGGTTGCATCATCTGCACTGGTATCATCGGCACCTGCAACTGTTGTGATAGTATCTGGTGAGTCACGAGGACTCAGCAATCTCAAAACCCACGAGATAAAGACTATTTAAGCTTATGGGTAAGGAAAGGATAAGTGGTGAGGTTGCAGCAGCGACTAAGCATGATATGGTGCCTAAAATACGCAAATAAGAGCGAGAAGAGAAGCAAAGGAACGGTCGTGAAGCTAGCAATGATCAAGAAGTGATCCTAAACTCCTACTTACGTCAAACATAACTCAAAACCGTGTTCACTTCCCGGACTCCGCCGAAAAGAGACCATCACGGCTACACACGCGGTTGATGCATTTTAGTTAAGTCAAGTGTCAAGTTCTCTACAACCGGATATTAACAAATTCCCATCTGCCACATAACCGCGGGCACGGCTCTCGAAAGTTTATACCCTGCAGGGGTGTCCCAACTTAGCCCATCACAAGCTCTCACGGTCAACGAAGGATATTCCTTCTCCTAGGAAGACCCGATCAGTTTCGGAATCCCGGTTTACAAGACATTTCGACAATGGTAAAACAAGACCAGCAAGACCACCCGCTGTAAGCTAAGCGTACAGGTACCGACGTAATCCAAGTTGCCAAGGAATGGTCCCGCACGGTGCTCTAGTTTGGACCAACACTCGAAGGAGCACTGGCCCGGGGGGTAAAATAAAGATGACCCTTGAGTCTGCAGAACCCAAGGGAAAAAGGCTTAGGTGGCAAATGTTAAAACCAAGGTTGGGCCTTGCTGGAGGAGTTTTATTCAAAGCGAACTGTCAAGGGGGTCTCATAAATCACCCAACCGCGTAAGGAACACAAAATCAAGGAACATAACACCGGTATGAAAACACCAGGCATAAGGCCGAGCCTTCCACCCTTTACCAAGTATATAGATGCATTAATTAAATAAGAGATATTGTGATATCCCAACATAATCCTGTCCAACATGGAGCAATCTTCAACTTCACCTGCAACTAGCAACGCTATAAGAGGGGCTGAGCAAAGCGGTAACGTAGCCAAGCAATGGTTTGCTAGGAAGGGTGAAAATGTTAGAGGCTGACATGGCAAGAGGCTTGGTAAAACAAGTGATAGGTAGCGCAGCATAGCGATAGAACGGAGCAACTAGCAAGCAAAGATAGAAGTGATATCAAGGGTAATGGTCATCTTGCCTGAGATTCCGCTAGGAAGAAGAACGAGTCCATGAAGAATACAAACGGACGTAGTCGAACGAATACTCACAACTTCGGAACAAAACCAAAGCTAATGAGAGAAGCAAACCGGAAAGAAGCAAAACAACATGGTAAACACACAGGCATAAACATGGCATGATGCACAATCAATTATGATGCATGTCCGGTTTAATGAGGCATGGCATAGCAATATGCACAAACAACACTACAAGTTAAGTGGAGCTCAATATGTAACGAGTTGCATATTGACGAAACCACATCAATTATTTAGTTTCTCTC
Source organism: Aegilops speltoides (assembly GCA_021437245.1). NCBI lineage: Eukaryota > Viridiplantae > Streptophyta > Magnoliopsida > Poales > Poaceae > Aegilops > Aegilops speltoides. The sequence goes on from CM038141.1 coordinate 39,360,587, forward strand.
TCGGTTATGAACAAGACAAGATTAAATGTTGGTTAACATGGCAAGAGGTGAAGCATAATTGAACTACATATTTAGGCAAGTTTAAATGAGGCCAGAAACACAAACAACACTTCCGGAAAATCCCCATGTTATTTAGCAATTTAAAGCAAGCAACAATTTTAAACATTTTAATTTTTGTTATCATGATGCGGATGACATATGCAAGTTTTATGCAATTTTTATGAAAATGTTGACATAAGCATGTTATGAAGCATTTGGTCACTATGGCGGAACAAAACGGGTGCCACGGCAACGAATCCGAAAATGATGCCACGGCAACATATCGGTTCCGGTAGCTCACGGAGATAGCGGTGCAAAGGGAGGCGTGCGGATGTGCGCAACATGCTAGAGATGGTGGGGTGCTCCCGACTACGGGGTTCCCACGGGTTAGTGGCATGGAAACGAGGAACGTGCAAAGACCTCTCTCGGACACGGTGCCACACGGGCATCTCTTACATGCAAGGGCATCTCATCGCGGTCGTCTTGGGTTATACCTACGAAGCGTGCGTTCTCGGGCAGAACGAGTTTGGTGCAATGTTGAGGAAGTAGACGTTCTCGCAGCGGTCGTAGAGGAAGTAGTTGCACACGTTCGTCTCGGAGAGGTACTTGACGAATCCAACATCTTCGGGGCGACGGTAGTGGTTCACGGACGTCGTGGAAGTAGTCATTCACGGCAACGGTAGAGGTACTAGTGATCTTGGCGACGGTAGTGGTACATCTCGTAGTGGAACTTGGTGATCCGAAGGGGTATTTGGGATGATGGTAGTCGTTCACTTGACGACGGTAGACGAACTTGGCGGTCCTCGGCGTCATGGTACTTGGCGTCCTCTCGGCCTTGACAGTGAAGAAACGGAACGCGATGGTCGTGGTACATGGCGTCTCACCGTGTAGTTGTACACGGAGTCGAACAGAGGGCCTTGACGATTCAACGGGTATGAAGCAGCAAGGCAACATGGTACAGGGCTGCCTTTGTCTTGGCCGAGCAGCGGTCCAAGCGAGCACCAGCTCTGCTCAATGCAGGGCAGCACGGAGCGATGCCGGGGAAGTCAACGCGGGGAAGATGCGTTCGCTCATCTCCTGGATGAGGCCGAGGCAAAGGTGGTATATGGCGCTGAGGAAGGAGGTCCGGCGGGGCGACGACGCTACTGGTGGAGGAGGATGTGGATGGAGAAGGCCTGAAACAGGACAGAGACGGTAGGTTCAAGGCGGAGGTCGCCAGATCCGGCGAGGAACTTGACCAGAGTGGCGGCCTTGCTGTGGTCGGGGACGAGTCAGGAGACACGAGGACGAGGCGCCGGGCTCCAAGGCAAGGAGGAGGGCGCGACGGTGATGCTTGGCGGCAAGAGGGAGCAAGACGCAGAGGCAAGAAGGCGTGGCGGCGGCCATGGCCTCGGCGAGGGGGTCGGGTGCGAGGCTCCTGCAGCGCCATGGCTGCACGAGCTCGCGGCGGAGCTGCAGGCACGAGCAGCGAAGGAGGGCGTCGACGCGGGAGGACAAGCAGGGCGCGGCGCCATGGCGGAAGCAGCAGAGAGGAGATCGACCGCTGGTACGAGGGGCTCCTCCCCTGTGGCGGCGCTGGAGGGGGGGATCGAGAGAGAGATGTGTGGACCGGTCGGGCTAGGTTTATAGGCAGGGTGGGCTGGCTGGGCTAATGGGCCGGCTTAGTGGCATGCGGATGAAGGGCTTCTTCTCTCCCTTCTTCAAATCTCTTCCAAAAACAGAAAAGCAAAGAAAGAAAATGGAGAGAAAAGAAATGAGTGGACAAGAATTTGGGCATGGGGATAATTTTCCCGGACTCGCAAAATGCGCTTGGTCCAAGAAAAATGGCATGGACATGATTGCAGGAATTAAATTCAAACTCATTTGAAACTCAAATGGGTTTGAACTAGGACTAGGTTTTTGAAGTGTCCAAAAATGTTCGGATTTTTGGTGGAGCTCCGGAAAATGATGAAAGAAATTATGGGCAAGGTTGGAGACCAAGAATTGAGATAACAACGGCATGGGATATTTTGCAAGTGGGTTATGGTTAATTCCAAATAAACGGAATAATTTTATTATAGCTCCCTAATAATAGTAGGAGACTTTGAATATGTTTTAAAGAGAAATCACCATGTGAATATCCCTCGATTTAAATAGATCAACGATCTATGCAATTTATTTAGGTGAGTTCTAAAAATTAATGATATGATGGCATGATGACATGATGCAATGCAAGAGATGGCATGATGAATGCACAAACAAAACAAATCACACGACGAAACTCGGAGTAGCTGGAAGGCATCTGGAGCGTCGGTCTCGGGGCATTACAACACTCCACCACTACAAGAGGATCTCGTCCCGAGATCTAGGATGGCACCAGAGAGAAACGGAAGAGGAAGAGAAGAGGTAAAACTAAGTTGTTTCTTTGACAAACGAGTGAAACCACGAACCTTGAGAGGTTGAACAAATTGAAAGAAAGAATACAACGGAGATGAACGAGATTGCAAACACACCGTTTGACAAGAGCAATAGGGAATATGACAAGAACCAAGAGATCAAGGAACAATATAGACTCTGAACCCACTTTGGTTGAAGAGAAGCAAGGACAGAAAAATTCGGCAGCACTCCGATTGACAAGAGGAGCAAAACTTGGTAAGATGAAAAGAACTTCAAGAGATGGCACAACACTCTGGTTAAATGGATAAGCACGAAAAGAACACGATCTTGACAAAACGAGGTGATGGGTGAAGAGCACAACATCACAATGCCTCCGGAACGAAAGAATGGAAGCTAGACCGTTGGGATAAAAGAATGGAGAAGAAAAACAACAGGTACTACCTCAAATGAATTTGAGAGAGCATCTTTAAAAAGAAGGATTGAACGGAGTTGTTGGAAAACCAACAACGAAACAAAAAGAATAAGCTTGTAGTGGGCTTATGGAAACATCTCAAAATTATAAGGTGACAAACGGCCACTAACGGAAATAATTGATTTGATTGAGAGCACCAAAGAGATGAAAAACTTCTTCACCGAGATGAGAAGGAGAAAATTGGATCATTGATAAGCACCACAAATAGCTACATTCCTTAGGGAAGGCTTTAGGTGAAATCTTTACGAAGATAACTCCAATGGAGGGATTAATGGATTTAGAGTATGTCGGGGGTTGGGTGCGACATATGCCAACGGGTGGCTTATCATGGTGGGGGCGAGTAGAACGTCGCCGGTGCCTGGAAACGGGATGAGGCGAAGACATGCACGCCGGCGAATCTTACCCAGCTTCGGGGCTCTCCGAGGAGATAATACCCCATCGCTGCTCATGGGTCTCCGCATGATCACTATGGGATGATAGTACAATGGTGCTCCTTGAGCTGTGTGTGGCAAGAAGGAGCAAAGCTAGCTCTTTCCTTCTTGCTATATGTCTAAACCTATCCAGGTCGAACCTTTGCATGGGTGCCCTGGGGTTTAGAGGGCCTACCGGGGTACAATGGTAATCCGACAAGGCGTGGCCCCTCCCGCCGGGCCTCTCTGCACCGCCTCTTCTGCCGATTGGGGCCCGCCGACCGGGCGGGCCTCATGACAGCGTAACAACGTGCAGCGCCTCGATGACGAGGCTTGATCATGGGGTCGGGAACAAAGGCCGCCGTCGTCAGCGATCACCGCTGCCACTCCCCGCCCAACTGGTTTATGGCTTGTGGATTCTCGCCGAGGCGGCCGACTGGGAGGCCGACTCAAGGGCCGCCTTCGACTCTCCGCCGTCTTCTTCTATTTCACTGACGGAGGGCCCGGCGATCTTCGGTCCGTACGCGCCGCCGTCGTGGGCACAATGCCTTGTGCACAGTGGCTGAGGTCAAGGGAGTCATGGCAACAGTGCCGCGCCTCACCGGAGATCTCCCGTGACGCGCCTCATCAGAGCCATGCCTCCTTCCTGTGGTCCGAGGGGACAGCCACGATGGGGCTGTACCCGCGATCGGTTCGTGAAGGGTCGCGGGCCGACTCTCACAGCCGCCCCTTGGGAGGTCGCAGCTCGAGTCGGCTTGTCCCAGTAGTCGCCATCTTGAGGGCTCTGCTCTTCAAGGTCGCTACCGACTCGCCTTCTCGAAGGTCGCCGCCGGGTCTCGCCTTCAAGGTCGCCTACTGGTCTCGCCTTCTCAAGGTCGCCACTGAATCGGCCGAGGGCATGGCTCGCCCCGATGTCTTGAAAGATCTCGGTCCCGGGTCAGCCTACCCATGGCCCATTATCCGACAAGAGTCCCCGGCCGGCGGCCTGGCGGCGCCGCCGCTGGCTTCGCAGTTTTCGCGCGAGCCGACTCGAGAGTCACCGCCGCGCCGCCAGCCGCTCGCTGAGTCGGCCTGGCCTGGTGAGAGGCCGCCGCTTGCAAGTCGCGGTGGGAAACCGGAGGCGAATCGGATACGCTTCCCTGCCATCTATGAGTTGGTGCAACCGCGAGACGCCACGTGGGGCGAGTAGCCTGCCGCCATCGCCACAGGACGGACGGGCCGCCAGTGGGGCTCGCCATTACGCTTCGCCCCGAGCGATCCGCCGCGCCGAGGACGGTTGGCATCCCCACGGTTACCGCGGCAGAATTTCGGGGTTCAATCGGGGCGGGTGCAGCAATCCCCACGCCGCCTCGCTTTCAGCCCATTGTGGCTATAATAGGCCGAGGGGAGCGCGCACAGCACACGCACACCCTCCCCGCTTTTTGCCCTTCTTCTTCTTCTTTCGCCCGCCTGCCGCTTTCTTCTTCCTCGCCGACGATGAGCTTCCTCCTCCGCCGCTTCCGCGCCCGGCGAATGGGATGGCTCAGACGTGGATGCGGAGGACATCGAGTTCTTCGCCAACCCGACGCCCCGAGCGCGGATTTGGTGCAGGCTCGCCACGCGGCTGGAGATCCGCCCGCCGAGGCAAAGCGAAGGGTCATCTTCCGCCGCACTCATGCGCTGGATGGGGCTCCCGCGAAGCGGTTCCTCCGCTGCCTCGAGCTGTACACCTTGCAGCCACATCACCACCCCAACGCGGTGGTGCTTCTCCCGCCGCCACCACCAGGCGAGGGCTACATCGGGCGCTTCTCCCCACCTCGAGCTGTGGGGAGTTCTTCTTCGCTCGCACGCAGGCTGCCGCACGCCGCGCAATGCGGCACATACATCGCGACACGGCGACGACGGCCGACAACCCTTTTCGCCCATCCCGCTGGTGAAGTCGGTGAAGATGTGGCGAAGACGATTTACGCGGAAGAACGTTGCCACCGACGGCGATCGGGTCAACTCTGCCGCCTTCGACTCGAGCCGCCGACCGCCGCCGCTTAGCTGGTCCCAGCGGTCGAATCGCTGCCCCGAGTCGGGCGCCGTGGCTCGCCTCCGAGTCATGACGCGGTCGGAGGGGCTCATCGCCTCCGATCTCCTGGCCGCCTTCATGGCGCGCCGGGTTCTTCCGCTTCAAGGCCGGCCCCACCTCATCTGTCAGATGAGCGGCCGGCACGATCCAAGCCGACTGTGCACCAAAGATATGCCGCACGGAGAAGTGGCGAACATGGTGAACCTCATCGCCCACTACAAGTTCACCGACGAGTGGCAGTTCGGCAAGGAGCCGTACTCGCGCGACAACCCTCCGCCAGTGGTAAGTTGCTTCCGTCTGTACTTCGATCTTGTTTGTATCCGACTTCGAGCTCAGATCCTGTTGGTATTCTTGAGCAGAATCCCCTCACGGCGCCCGCTGCCGGCGCCCTGAGAGAGCCGCGTGAGTACGTCCCTGACCGTGAGGTCAGCGACATCGACGACCCCGACTTGGGGGCCGCGGTGCTGGAGGCCGACGCCGAAGGCGGCGGGGAGGAAGAGGATGGCGGCCTCAGGCCGTCGGCGACCTTCGCCGACTGGCCCGACGATGACATCGACGCGGAAGACATCCCGCGCCGCCAGCCGAGAGCCGGCCCCTCCAACCAGGCCGGCGCAAAAAGGCGCCACGCCGCCGAAAGGCGCCGGGCGGCCGGCCAAGAAGCCAGGGGACCGCCGCTGCGACTAAGCGGGAAGAGGCGGCCGCGAAGGCCAACCGCTTCCGGAAGGAAGTGAAGAGGCCGCCGCTTGTTTCTTCGTAAGTCTCTTACCCTTTGTTTCTTTTCTGACTTTGCTTGAATCTTTCTGACTCTCCCCCCCTTTCTTCCCCAGCGCCCCCCTCTCTCTGGAGAGAGTCGCCGTGCCCTCCGTCATGGGGTCGGGGGCGATGTCCTCCAACACGCGGCGGGTTGATCCCGCCGCCGACCTTTGAGAGGCGACGGCGCGGAACGCGCAGGAGAAGCGCGCGGGCGAGGAGGCCGAAGCGCTCGAGAGGGCGCAGGCCGAGAAGGCGCCGCCAACACCCAGCCGCATCTCGATGAGGCCGAGCCGCGCCGCGCCGCGCAAAACGGGATGCCGAGGCGGCCGCTCGTCGCCGCTGCGGTGATGCTTCGCCCTCCGCTGTCGTTGCCGCCGCCGCGACCAATTCACGGGCAGACCGGAGGTCGGCACCGCCAATCCTCTCGCAGGGAAGGCGGCGACGCCGGGCTCGGATACCGCCGCCCGCCATCTCCGCCGCCCGCCTTCGAGGTCAAGACGGTAAGGAGCCGGTGGACCCGCAGATCCGCCGGCCGCGGACGACGCCGACGCAGCTGCTTCTCCAGTCGCCGCGGCCGACGCTGCCGCTGGTCGAGAGGACGAAGCTCAAGGCCGCGAAGCTCGGAGGCTGACGCCGCCAAAGATGGCGAACTCGACGCCGAGGTTTCAAAGGCCGCCGCCCACCGGCTGGGTGCGCGAAGGCGGCACCGCCCGCTGAACGAAGCGCTTCGACGCTCACCCAACTCGCGCAAGGAAGGCGGCCTCCAACTCTACACCAGACGATCTCGCCATGCGCGCCGCCCGGCACGCTTTGTTTTTCCTTTTTCGCTTTCTTGTCTTTTTTCGTAAGGCGCCAACAACACTCCACCGGGTGTAGTCCCGAGTTCGAGTCGGCTGCCGAGCAGCAGCTCAACTCCTTCTAGCGAGCTCCAAGGCTGACTTTGCTTTGCCGGCCTTGCAGAGTACCACAACCTCCAAGGCTACCGCCTTCAACCGCAACGCTGAAGAGCCGAGAAGCGGATCACCGATCCGCGGAGAGTCGAGGTGAGCGGATTCTTCCTTCTTCGCGGGGGCGCGCTGGCGCACCCGCGGGCTGTAGTCCCCGAGATTCGGGCCGACTGCTGAGCAGTCGGGCCGGATCTCTCTGGCGACTTTCCTTCCTTCTTCTCCGCGGGGGCGCGCTGGCGCGCCCGCGGGCTGTAGTCCCCGAGATTCGGGCCGACTGCTGAGCAGTCGGGCCGGATCTCCCCGGCGACCTCCTTTGTTTGACGATGCTTTATCTTTCTTTGGGCTTCAGACGCCAACGCCGCCCTTCAAGGGCAGCTGGATGAGGCCAACGCCGCCCGTCGTGCTAAGGAGGAAGAGTGCGACAAGCTCGCTCAAGAGCGCGACCTTCTGGCGACGCAGCTGGCCGAGCAGAGGGATCTGCTTCGGAAAGCGCAGGAGGACGCCAAGTCGCGGGAAGAGGCCCTCCTAGCCGAGTTCGCGATGGAGCGGTCCTCCTGGACCGACCGCGAGGCGATGCTGACCTCCGCTATCACGCGCTCGAGGACATCGCCGATGGTAACTCCCGGCTTCTTTTTTGGTCTTTCGATTCTTTGTCGAACTGCCTTCGGTTTTTCCGACCGCTCCTTTCTTTGTCTTTGGCGACTTCTTCCCGCCACTGCGCAGCTGTCCTCCGCCATCGAGGCGGATCGGGAGGAGCGGAGGGCGCAGGCGGCGATCGCCGCCAACGCCTCGAATCGCTGACGAAAGCAGATCTTGAGCATCGTGGCTCGCCGCCTCGCCACACCCCGATGCGCCGCTTTCAACGCACCGGCGCCAAGTTATTACGCCACCAGGCCGGAGGTGCCGGCTCAGGCACCGCCAGATCCGACGGCCGACCGGCCGAGGTCGCCGCCGCCGCTTGCTTGGAAGGTTTCGCTCGCCGGAGCGCGACGGGCCCCGGAGTTCGCCAAGGGGTGGTACTGGCTGACTCGACCGCCTGGCCGCTGCTCCGTCCGAGGCCCAGCCGAGTTAGCCGTGGAAGGCGCCTTGTCGATGCAAGGCGCCATCGCCGAGTACACGGACACCAGTGTCTTTGTGCCAGAGCAGGCCACCGACGGCGAGGAGGTTCCGCCCGAGTGGTTCGGTATTGCACCCAGGGTACGAGGAAGACTCGGCGGAGGTAATCGGCTCCAGTACCGAGGGGGAAGGCGAGTCGGAGGACGGAGGCGAGGAGGAAGAGGCGCCAGAACACGGCAAAGCGACCAGCCTCACTGATCAAGCGCCCCAAAGAACGAGCCTCGAAAGACAAGGCAATCGTCGCTGAAGGCGACCAAGCCGAGACCGCCCAGCCGACTGCCCCGACGTCCGGCGCCGCCGCCGCCTCCGGCCCTCCGGCTCCGGAGGCCGCCCCCTAGAATGCATCAGCCTTACCTATTTCTCTTGTTCTTTTGCTTAAAAAACTTGTTAGTTGCGAACAATTCCACCCGCGGGGTGTATTTGGCCAAGGGCCTTATGTAAATATTTATCAAGTTTCCGCCTTCGCTTGCTTTTGGCTCTTTAGACTTTTTTCCCTTTGCCGCTTTCCTTTGGTTGCCGCCTTGCCAACTGGGCAGCCACTCATGGATCGCCACCGGGTCAAGCACTCAGCTACTTTGGGAGGCAAGTACTTAGTCGTTAGAACGCCGTAGCAAGTTTGGCCGGAGATCGACAGGCCGACTCTCGAGAGTCGGTCGCCCTGATAAAGGTTGAAACTATGAGCCGATCGCCGTGAGTCGGCTCAAGAGGGGGAACTCGAGCCGGCTTGGGCTATGCGTAGCTTTTAAGTCCTTAGCCGTTATGTGTGCGCCGCTTTTTCCGCCCCCGCTTATCGGCTACGCTCATGAGCTGTGGCTTTCAGAGGAGACGGCTTTGAGCGCGCACATTACTTGTCCGACCTCGTAGCGTTTATAGCACAAGGCGGCGAGTCCTCGGCCGATTTGTCGGACCGGTGCCGACAAGATGATAAAAACGGAGGAAGCATTTCGAAGCGAGATCCATATCATACGATAATCAAAGGCAGTCCCCGAGCTCGACTCGGGGCCTAAGGTCTTAGTACTTAATACGTAAAAGGGGAGTAGCGCGATACATATCAGATCAACCGTAAAATCTTCAAGAAGATTGGCGCTCCACGGGCGCCTGCCTCCTTGCCGTAGTCGCCTCTCTTGCGTGCTCGAGGCTTCGCGCCGATCAAGTAGTAGGCGCCATTCCCAGCACCTTGCCGATGATGAAGGGGTTTTCCTAAGGCGCCGATAACTTAGGCCGGCCGGCTGTTCTCTCGAATCAGCCGTAGCACAAGGTCGCCTCTTGAATGATCTTGGTTTGACCTTGCGGTTGTAGTATCGCCGCAGACTCGCCGGTAGATGCCGGACCGGCCGAGTGCCAACAGCCGCCCTCTTCAAAGAGGTTGACGCCGCCTTGGCGTGCTTTTGAGCCTCCTCTTCGGTGTACATAGAGACTCGCGGAGAGTCGAATTGCATATCCGCTTAATGACGGCTTCGCACCGTGAGACGAGGAAGAACGGCGTGAAGCCGTTGATCTGTTCGGGTCGCGGCGCAGACTCCAGAGGACGGCAGCAGTTCTTCCACTCTAACAGCCGCCGAAGCGCCGAAAGTGGTTCGACCAATCGAGGCTTGATGTCGGATAGGATGAGGCCGCTGGCTCGCTCCACCTGGCCGCTTGATCGCGGATGGGCAATGGACGCCAGGTCCGGCCGAATGCCTCGCCGCGCAGTAAACGAGCCAAGGCGCCTTGGCGGTTGGTGCCGCTGTTCGTGATGATGCTGTGGTATGCCGCATCGCACCGTGATGTCGGCAATGAAGGTCACCGCCAGGCCCGCTTAATTTCTTGATGGGCTTTGCTTCTACCCACTTGGTGAATTTGTCCACCGCGACGAGCAAATGGGTTAGGCCGCCGGGCCGCCTTGAAAGGTCCCACCATGTCCAGCCCCAAACTGCTAAGGGCCAGCGATGGGGATCGCTTTCGCCAAAGCCGGCTGAAGGGGCTTGGAGCGGAACACCTGGCACCCCTTGCACTTCTTGACTAGTTCTTTAGCTTCCTCCAGGGCAGTCGGCCAAAAGAAACCGTGCCGAAAGGCCTTAGCCACGAGCGCCCTCGAGGCCGCATGGTGACCACACTCGCCCTGATGGATGTCTTTGAGGATCGCTTGGCCTTGCTCTGATTCTACGCAGCTGCTGTGGACACCAGGACGCCATGGCCCGACTAACTCTCTGCTGACTATGGTGTAGGCTGCCGCCGGGCGTTGTACTTGCCGAGCCGTAGTCTCATCTCGCAGCAACTCCTTGTCGACTAAGAACTTGAGGATGGCTGCGCCCATGAAGGTGCCGCTATCTTTCGACCGCCACCACAACGACTTGGACGAGGGCGGCCGGGCTGGGAGGCGGCGGGTTGGACTCGCTGCTGCTTGCTGAATTGAGGGAATCTCTCCGATCGGGCGCAGCTCTCGGCCGATTGTCGCAGCCCTCGGGCCGACCGGGCGAGTCCCCGCCGATCGGGCGCAGCCCCGGCCGACCGGGCGCAGTCCCCGGCTGATCAGTAGCTTTTGAGGTCGCTTGTCGGGTCTTGGAGTTGATCCGACTATCTTCGGGAAGCCGCACCAAAATGGAGTCGGATTCGTGAAGGCTTGATAGACGGCTTGAGGAGGCGCCAAGGGCGACGCCGAAGGTATCGCCGGCGAGTGGAGCCGACTCGCGCCAAAGCATCCGCTGATCGTTGTCGCTTTCTTGGTACATGGAGGAATTCGTGATCCTTCAAAATATCCGCCGAGCTGCTGCACCAAGAAACAGTAGCTTGCCATGTTTGTGTCCTGGCGCCCCACCGCGGATGATCGCTGCACCACCAAGTCGAGTCGCCAGAGTACGTGATCCGCGAATGCCGAGTTCCTTGGCAAGCCGGAGCCCATGGATGAACGCTTCATATTCGGGCGACGTTGTTGGAGGCGGCAAAGTGGATTTGCAGCACGATTTGAGTTTGTCGCCTTGGGGAGGTGAGGACGACGCCGCCCGAGGCCGAACGCATCTTGGAGCCGCCGAAATGCGCCGCCAATGAGTAGAGTCGGGCGCAGCGGTAGTATCGAAGTCTCGCCCACGACGAGGAAGTCGCCAACCCGCGATTTGATGGCGGTGCGAGGTTGGTAGTAGATCGTAGGAGCCAGATCGATAGCCCACTTGGCCACTCGGCCGAAGCATCTCGACTTCCGATGATCTGGGCGAGGGGCGGTGCAAACCACAGTGATTGGATGCTCTTGAAAGTAGGGCTTCAGCTTCTTGGCGGCAAAATGCACGCCGTAGCACATCTTCCGTAGTGAGGGTAGTTCTCTTGGAGGTCGACAAGACTCGCCAGTAATATATCGGTCTTCGACCGGAGCGCTTTGCCTTCCTCCTTGCGCCAACTACAATAATCAGGCTGACTACCCGGTGGTGGCGGCGATGTACAAGAGCATGGGCTCTTTGGGAGTCGGAGCCGCCAACACAGGGGAGTCGCCAAAGATCTTCTTCGCTTGGAGAAATGCCTCATCTCGCCTTTGTGGTTCCACTCAAAAAGTGGTCTTCTTCATTAGTTGATACAATGGCAGCTTTCGCCAGCCGATCGATGAATCGCTTATTGAAGCCGTGAAGCCGTGAACTTTTGCACATCCAACAATGGCTGGGTACCTCCATCCTCTCTATGGCCTTGATCTTCACAGGTTACACTCTATGCCGCTGCTCGAGACCAGAAAACCAAGGAGTTGGCCGGCCGACCAACACGCATTTCTCGGGTTGAGCTTGATCTCGAATCGCGCAGATTCTCAAATGTCTCTTTAAGATCCTCTAGCAGCGCCCCACGCCTCCGCCTTTACCACCACATCATCCACATAAACATGGGCATTCCCGCCGAGTTGCTTGAGGAGGCATTTCGCATGCAACGCTGAAAGGTGGCGCCGACATTCCTCGTGAACGCCATTGTCGCAGCGTAAGGCTCCAAACGGCGTGATGAATGCGGTCTTCAGTTTGTCTGCTGGATTCAGCTTGATCTGGTGATATCCTGAGTAGGCATCTAAGAAGCTCAACAGCTCGCATCCAGCTGTGGAGTCTATCACCTGATCGATCCTTGGCAGAGCAAACAGATCCTTCGGGCAGGCTTTGTTGAGGCTGGTGTAGTCAATGCACATCCGCCATTGCTTGTTCTTCTTTAGTACCAGCACAGGGTTGGCCAACCATTCCGGAAAAAACACCTCCATGATGAAGCCGGCTGCCAGGAGCCGGGCTATCTCTTCTCCCACTACTCTTCTTTTCTCTTCTGACAGGCGGCGCAAAGGCTGCCTGACGGGCTTCACATCTTGCCTGACATGTAGCTTGTGCTCGGCGAATTCCGTCGGTACACCTGGCATGTCCTTGGGGGACCACGCGAAGATGTCCCGATTCTCACGGAGGAAATCGACGAGCTCGCTTTCCTATTTGCTGCCGAGGCTGTGCCCATGACAGCAGACTGGGTGCTCCGGTCCAAGGGTATCTTCTTGGTTTCTTTAGCCGCTTGAATGATCCTTCCGCCCGACTCCTTGGGGTCAGCGACATCTCCGCTGCTTCCCAGCCATCGCCACAACGCGATCAAGGAGCCGCCGCCGCGATCACCAGAGACTCGCCACCGACCGCTTCGGCCAAGACAAAGGACGACTTCTTGTAGTCGCCGCAACGGTCGATCCCTTGAGGTCGGCATCTTCATCTTGAGGTAGGCGAGGGGAACCGCCATGAATTTGGCCAGAGCCGCCGCCTAACAGCGCGGGTACGGGTTTCCAATCCACCGCCGAACCAGATCGGCTCTCGGCGGAAGTGATCTTTGTCTCCAAGAGGACGCCTATCAGATCTTGCCAATCGCGAACAGAAAGGCCGGTACGATTCCGCGGAACACGGCGCGGTTGCTCGCAGCCTGCCTTCGCCGATTCCAAGCTTCTCCATGGTATCCTTGTACAGATGTTTATGCTGCTGCCTCCGCTCTATCGTGACCCGCGAGAAATGGGCGCCCGCTTGTTTGGTGGCCAAGGTTGCTCCGAGAACCAAGGCGTAAGAGCCCGGACTCGCATCACCTCTCGGTGATCTGCCCGACTCCACCTGATGGGCTTTCGACCAATGCATGAACTCAGAGCTTCGCCGCCATCGCTGACTTCTTGTTGCTGTTGGCGCCGCTGCGCCGATCATCTCGCCAGATCGGTGAACACTACGATGCTCCGGCTCTTCCGGAACTCGCCTCGACCGCGCCGATCGCCGAGCCGCCACCGCGGAAGAGGCGGAGGCGGCGCGCCCTCGCAGCGGCGGGGGGCGAGGCCGCCTCCTTGGCGATCCCGACGAGCCAGCTGGCACTTTCGGTGGTGTGGTTCGACGGCTTTGCGCCGCCGTGAAACTTGCAAGGACCATCCGTAGTCGCTCATAAGAGAAAGCCGCAACCAGCTTGACTTGCCGCCTTCGCCGCTTGGCCGAGGCTGCCCTTCCGCTGCCGATCTTCATCGTTGCAACCCGCCGACTATTGGTAGTCGGCTGGGGGCTTTGGCGCTTGTTGTCGTTTCGCTGCTGCTGCCGCCGGCGCCTCCACCGGCGCGCGGGAGCCCGGGAGTTACTTTGCTCGCCAAGGCTGACTTGGATCTCCGCCTTCATAGAGGAGTCGGCCGTATGCATTTGTTCTGCTATGATTAGCAGTCATTAAGGGTTTCGCCTGCCGCAGAGGAGCTTGTGCTTGAGGAGGGTGCCTCTCGCACCCGGCCGAAGTACTGATGGCTCGCACTCGTGCACGCCGCAGGAGTTTCGAGCATGCCCCAGCGCGGAGATAGTCGCTGCTGATTCCTCGGGCCTTGCACGCACAAGGAGAGCCGACGCGCTTGGGAGGTCGCTTGTACGCGCCGGTGAAGGCGAATGAAGGCTTCAAAGAAGTCGACCCAGCTGTTGATGCTACGGGCTTCAGTTGTTCAGCCATGTCCGGCCGTGCTCAGAGCATGAGGGGAACATACTTGACGGCGACCGCTTGTTGCCGCATGGCGCCGACGGCCGGGAGTAGTCTATCACCAATCTTCCGCTTCACGGAGCCGTGTATTTGGGTGTATCTCGAGGGAGCGTGAATCCTTTGGGAAGGGCTCGCTCGATGCAGGTTCAAACAAGGCGGCTAAGCTCGCTTTCTTCTTCTAGCGCCAGGATCTGTGGAGTCGGTCGATCCGCTGGCGGGCATCGTTTTCCCGACTCTCTCGGCGACCAAGGCGATCTCCGAGAGTCGGATGCTCGACAGCGGCGGAGAGACTCGCCGTTTCTTCGGGCGGGAGGCAGATAATCATCTCGCCGCCCATCGCCGGGCGGCCGCCTTGGTCGCGCCGATGGAGATGCGAGTCCGATCAGGGCTTGCAGCCGTTTTTTCTCTCCTCCCGCGGACTCCGCCAGCTTGGCGCCCGGGAGGTCGCGCTTTGATCTCGGCGAGGGGTAAGTCGTCATTCTTCGTTGCTGCGCTGCTGCGCGCCGCCGCCGCGCTTTTGCGCAGCAACCGCGCCGAGGAGCTGCTGGACTCGCCCGGCATCACACGGCGCTTCGCCGCCGAGGTTCTCGGCTTTTCGCCGCCGCTAGGCGGCGCGGATGTTCTCCGCAGGTGGCGACACGGGCGCTTTGTTCAATAGATCGGCGATGGCCGCGCCGCCTCGACCACACCGAGACGGCTCGCCCACGGAGCCGGGCGAGCCGCCTACACGCGGGTCCATCTCGCTGGTATGCTTCGCATAAGCGCCTCATGCTTGCCAACTTTGGCGCTTTCAATGAGCTGAAGGCGGCGCTTCCAAAGATCTTCGCGTCCGCCCCTTCGAGGGGCGCGACAGTTCCGCAGGCCGCAGCAGCGGGTCTCGGCGTTACCGGAGTGCTCGCTGTGGCCGATGACGAGCACCTCCGCGGACGGCGCTTCCGCCGCTTCTCCTCGCACGGAAGCGGCTCGTCATAAACCACCACGCTGGTGGGGAAGGTATCAAGCGATACGGGCGCCGGAGTCGACCAGCATCGGGTCGAGGAGTTTACGGACTCAAGTCTACGGCGGGCCCGCCGCGACTTGAAGTTGGTCGAGGAGGCCCGTGAGAAGGTTCTCGGGTTACCCGCACTCGCCGCCGCACGGGTTCGCCGAGAGGCGCACTCGCCGATGAGTTCGGCGAGGCCGCCGCGCGCAGCGGCTTCGGGCGCCACGGAGCGCGGCCGATGCGCAATTTATCTCGGCGAAGCAGCCGGCTGCGCCGCCAGGAGGAAAGGGTTCCCGCCCGCAATGATCTCCGGACGATGGTGCACCTCGCCCCACGGTGGGCGCCAAATGTCGGGGTTGGTGCGACATATGCCAACGGGTGGCTTATCATGGTGGGGCGAGTAGAACGTCGCCGGTGCTCGAAACGGATGAGGCGAAGACATGCACGCCGCGAATCTTACCCAGCTTCGGGCTCTCCGAGGAGATAATACCCCTATCGCTGCTCAAGGGGTCTCCGCATGACCACTATGGGATGATAGTACAATGGTGCTCCTTGAGCTGTGTGTGGTGAAAGGAGCAAAGCTAGCTCTTTCCTTCTTGCTATATGTCTAAACCTATCCAGGTCGAACCTTTGCATGGGTGCCCCGGGTTTATATAGGCCTACCTCGGGTACATGGTAATCCGATCGGGCGTGGCCCCCGCCGCTCTGTCTCTCTTGCAGCCGCTTCTTCCCGCCGACTTCGGGGCCCGCCGACTCGCAGCCCCTGCGACAAAGCAGTAACACTGCGGCAGCGCCTCGATGACGCAGGCTTGATCATGGGTCGTGGGAACAAAGGCCGCCTGTCAGCGATCACCGCTGCTACTCCCCGCCCAACTGGTTTATGGCTTGTGGGATTCGCCGGAGGCGGCCGACTGGGAGGCCGACTCAAGGGCCGCCTTCGACTCTCCGCCGCCTTCTTCTATTTCACCGACGGAGGGCTCCGGCGATCTCCGGCCGACACGCCATTGTCAGGGCACAAAGGCCTTGTGCACTCGTGGTTGAGGTCAAGGAGTCATGGCACAAGGCCGCGCCACCGGAGATCTCCGGTGACGCGACTCATCAGAGCCATGCCTCCTTCCTGGGTCCGAGGGGATACCACGATGGGGCTGTACTCGCGATCGGTCTTCGTGAAGGGTCGCGGGCCGACTCTCACAGTCGGCCCCTTGGGAGGTCGCAAGCCTGGAGTCGGCTTGTCCCAGAGTCGCCATCTTGAGGGCTCTGCTCTTCAAGGTCGCCACCGACTCGCCTTCTCAAGGTCGCCTCACGGTCTCGCCTTCAAGGTCGCCTCACTGGTCTCGCCTTCTCGGGTCGCCAGCTGGGAATCGGCTGAGGCGCGTGGCCTGCCCCGATGTCTTGAAAGATCCTGGGTCCTGGGTCAGCCTACCCATGGCCCATTACTCCGACAGAGTACGTCATTCTGGACAACATGTGACTCATGAAACATGAATGGAAATTGTCAAGAATGATATAACGCCATCTCGAAGATAAGGTAGAAGGAATTGCACTTCGAAATGCAAGAAGAAGAATACTTGAACTCAGAAAAAAAACATGTGTTGAGCACCATGTTTATTTTTGAGTATAGCTTGGCGGATCTTAGCTTCGGGAGAAGTCTTGAAGAACAATTGAAGAATGAAAAAAATCCTTGACGAACCACCATGTAGAGCCTCCATGAAGAACTCCGGTAATAAAAGGAAGATAAAAAGAAAGGGAAGTTGAAAACACAAGGTGAAGCCTTGCCATGATTTAGATGGAGCTTCGCGATGAGATAATGCGGAAAACTTGGAACTCCGGAAAAGAAAAGATGAAGCATCTCGAACCGAGAAAATGACATGATGAACAACTCTAGAAAGAAGAAACTAGATCACTTGGATGAAAGAATAATAAGAATTATGTTATGCGTATCCTTCACCAATTAAATTGATGACAAGCAACAGATTTGGCATACTACTTATTCTCGTAGAAAGGATTAAAGAGAGATATAGCGCAAACTTGAGAAGGTATAGATGGAACCACCGGTAGGATTTAGAACAACGAATGAATTGATATGATAACGAAGGAAGTGAAATCTTGAATGAACCATCGTAAGAATTGAAAATGAACGTAGCAAAGGCACAATTCACCGGGAAGGATTGAAAAACGAATGAAGATACTTGAGGGGATTTAGATACATGAGAACAAAGAGATCATGAACTGATTAGAGGATATTTGAACGATTCACCGGTAAGATTTGGAGAACGATAGCTACACGCTGAGAATGAAGAATTATGACATGATGGCCTTCGGAGGAAAGAAATAGAAATAACTCACGAAATGCTCTGGATGGTAAGAAAAGAATTTTCACAATCAAAACAATTATGAGCATGGCATCAAGCTTGAACTATGCATCTTGAAGAGAATGGAGAAAGATTTAAGAGAAATCCTTCTTCGGTCTTCAAATGTTGAGAATGATGATGAGAACCACCACCATGAATTGTTGAGACACTCCGGAAGGATTAAAAGAAAAAAGGTTGAGCCAAAGATGAAAAGAATTTGAAAACGACCTTGGAGAAGGCATGTGACTGATGAAAATTCATTCTTACATCAAACTTGGAAATGAATTTGCGAATGGCTCCTGGTAATTAGAAGAGTCAGGTAAGATCCTGGGAAAAGACCTGTGGGTTAGGGCCCACTCAAAAGAACACCGTTGAAAAGATTTAAAAGAGATGTTGCACCGGTTGAATTAAATGACTTGAATGAGATACCAATGTCGAAAGAGCTTGAACGAATGCAGAGTGGAAACACGAATCTTCAAGATATCTTGAGCACTCCGGAATAACAAATAGCGAGAAGTAGAATGATAATGAGGTGCACCGTATGAGAAGACATTGAAATGAGGAAAAGGTATGATCAACAAAACTTGACTTGAATCCACCGAGAAGAGAAAGGAATGAGGAATGACGAACTAGTAGAACATCTTCTTGAGAACCACCGGTAAGAACATTGACGGAAAAGAATGGAGAAACTTCACAAAAATAAAAGGATACTTGGTAAAGAAATCTTAGTCCTTGAGGAAAAAGGGTGGTGGGCGGAAAAACAAAGGCAACTTGGAGATGATGAAACAAACACCGCTGAGAAGAAATGATAATTGGTCTTGCTGATGTTGAAGTGATCGGATCCACTTGAAGAGAAACACGCCGTTGAAAAGGATTGACATGACAATCTCAATTGTCGAGAAGGATTGGTATTCACATCGAGTATGAGAACACCATTTCGAAAGGTATGGAACCAACACTTGACATTGAAGCAACTCAATACCACAACTCAAAACAAAAACAAAGGACTGACTTGCGAATAAGCCGAACAAACATATGATAGAGATTTCGTCCAAGTTTTCGTGGTGGGGCCTACACGGCTCGATCAGACATCACCATCATGTACAAGGCAAGGCACATGACATACGGTGTCCCCAAACCAGCATAGCCAAGGGTTCTTTAAGACACAACGAGACCACTGTAAAAAATGACCGTGGATAGGCGGACCACTAGACGTCGAACCCCAATCTCATATCATGCATCTGTCGGAAAGATATTCTAGGAGCTACTTGAATTCCCACCTATAAAACTCCCGAAACTTTCTGGTTATGCAATCTGGTGTTGGGGATACAGGGGAAGCAATATATATATATCTCACCCAAAACTAACAATCCCTACATCCAAGCTGTATCCATCCGTCAACACATAACCAAGAAACCTTCGGAAATCGTGTACCTCAACCTTCGAAAAGCATCTGTTATACAAGCTATGGCAATACTCCCGAACTGCATAAAAGAGATTTTCGATGTCGGCGTACTAAACTCAGGTATTCCAAAACTGCAACAATAAAATTATGGCGACAACACCTCAGAGCTCAACTCCCCGGGACACTTCCACTAAACCCCTGACAGGAGGCACCAAGACAATTTTCTCATCATAAAACCATCGGAACGATTCCAAGATACCCGCGTGATCCTAAAAATTTTTTTAGTGAAACTTGAGAAGAGAAGAGTCAAAACTCTACGTCAGGATGCCTTACCAGAGCGATGAAGAGACTGGGGCGTAAAAAGAATTCCTAACTCTCCGATATATATAATCCTAAATGACTCAAAACATTTTTCAAGACACAACTTGGCCGCTAAAAACGATCAAGCAGTGGGGCTCCTAAGGTCGGGGTATGCTCTGATTACCAACTTGTAACACCCACGATGTGGCTATATCCCCACGTGTCGAAGCACGACTTAGATGCATAACCGCATTGTGGTTTTGTCGCAAGAAGGGTCATCTTCACACAATCCCATGTAATGAACAAGAATGGGATAAAGAGTTGGCTTACAATCGCCACTTCACACAATGAACATATAATTCATACATCATACAAAGCACACACATAGTTCGACTACGGACGAAGCCAAAAGAAAAGAAGATAACCCAACTGCTAGATCCCCGATCGCCTAACCGGGCTCCACTATCGATCAACATGAAACGAAACATAGCAACGACTAAGATCTTCGCTGAGCTCCCATCTCGAGCTCGGTTGCATCATCTCTGACCGTATCATCGGCACCGCAATCTGTTGTGATAGTATCCGTGAGTCACGAGGACTCAGCAATCTCAAAACCCGCGAGATCAAGACTATTTAAGCTTATGGGTAAGGAAAGGATAAGTGGTGAGGTTGTAGCAGTGACTAAGCATGATATGGTGGCTAACATACACAAATAAGAGCGAGAAGAGAAGCAAAGAAACGGTCGTGAAGCTAGCAATGATCAAGAAGTGATCCTGAACTCCTACTTACGTCAAACATAACTCAAAACCGTGTTCACTTCCCGGACTCTGCCGAAAAGAGACCATCACGGCTACACACGCGGTTGATGCGTTTTAGTTAAGTCAAGTGTCAAGTTCTCTACAACCAAATATTAACAAATTCCCATCTGCCACATAACCGCGGGCACGGCTCTCGAAAGTTTATACCCTGCAGGAGTGTCCCAACTTAGCCCATCACAAGCTCTCACGGTCAAGAAGGATATTCCTTCTCCCAGGAAGACCCGATCAGTCTCGGAATCCCGGTTTACAAGACATTTCGACAATGGTAAAACAAGACGAGCAAGACCGCCACACGTGTCGACAAATCCCGATAGGAGCTGCACATATCTCGCTCTCGTGGCACACCGGATAAGCTAAGCGTATATGTACCGACGTAATCCAAGTTGCCAAGGAATGGTCCCGCACGGTGCTCTAGTTTGGACCAACACTTGTAGGAGCACCGCCCGGGGTAAATAAAGATGACCACTAAGTCTGCAGAACCCAAGGGAAAAAGGCTTAGGTGGCAAATGTTAAAACCAAGGTTGGGCCTTGCCGAGGACTTTTATTCAAAGCGAACCGTCAAGGGGGTCCCATAAATCACCCAACCGCGTAAGGAACGCAAAATCAAGGAACATAACACCGTATGACGGAAACTAGGGCGGCAAGAGTGGAACAAAACACTGCATAAGGCCGAGCCTTCCACCCTTTACCAAGTATATAGATGCATTAATTAAATAAGAGATATTGTGATATCCCAACATAATCCTGTCCAACATGGAGCAATCTTCAACTTCACCTGCAACTAGCAACGCTATAAGAGGGGCTGAGCAAAGCGGTAACGTAGCCAAGCAATGGTTTGCTAGGAAGGGTGAAAATGTTAGAGGCTGACATGGCAATTTGGGAGGCTTGGTAAAACAAGTGATAGGTAGCGCAGCATAGCGATAGAACGGAGTAACTAGCAAGCAAAGATAGAAGTGATATCAAGGGTAATGGTCATCTTGCCTGAGATTCCGCTAAGAAGAAGAACGAGTCCATGAAGAAGACAAACGGACGTAGTCGAACGAATCCTCACAACTCCGGAACGAAACCAAAGCTAATGAGAGAAGCAAACCAGAAAGAAGCAAAACAACATGGTAAACACACAGGCATAAACATGGCGTGATGCACAATCAAGTATGATGCATGTCCGGTTTAATGAGGCATGGCATAGCAATATGCACAAACAACACTACAAGTTAAGGTGAGCTCAATATGCAACGAGTTGCATATTGATGAAACCACATCAATTATTTAGTTTCTCTCTCGGTTATGAACAAGACAAGATTAAATGTTGGTTAACATGGCAAGAGGTGAAGCATAATTAAACTACATATTTAGGCAAGTTTAAATGAGGCCGAAAACACAAACAACACTTCCGGAAAATCCCCATGTTATTTAGCAATTTAAAGCAAGCAACAATTTTAAACATTTTAATTGTTGTTATCATGATGCGGATGACATATGCAAGTTTTATGAAATTTTTATGAAAATGTTGACATAAGCATGTTATGAAGCATTTGGTCACTATGGCGGAACAAAACGGGTGCCACGGCAACGAATCCGAAAATGATGCCACGGCAACATATCGGTTCCAGTAGCTCACGGAGAGAGCGGTGCAAAAGGAGGCGTGCGGATGTGCGCAACATGCTAGAGATGGTGGGGTGCTCCCGACTACCGGGTTCCCACGGGTTAGTGGCATGGAAACGAGGAACGTGCAAAGACCTCTCTCGGACACGGTGCAACACGGGCATCTCATACATGCAAGGGCATCTCATCGCGGTCGTCTCGGGTTATACCTTTGAAGCGTGCGTTCTCGGGCAGAACGAGTTTGGTGCAATGTAGAGGAAGTAGACGTTCTCGCAGCGGTCGTAGAGGAAGTAGTTGTACACGTTCGTCTCGGATAGGTACTTGACGAATCCAACATCTTCGGGGCGACGGTAGTGGTTCACGGACATCGTGGAAGTAGTCGTTCACGGCAGCGGTAGAGGCACTTGTGATCTTGGCGACGGTAGTGGTACATCTCGTAGTGGAACTTGGTGATCCGAAGGGGTATTTGGGGTGATGGTAGTCGTTCACTTGACGACGGTAGACGAACTTGGCGGTCCTCGGCGTCATGGTACTTGGCGTCCTCTCGGCCTTGACAGTGAAGAAACGGAACGCGATGGTCTTGGTACATGGCGTCTCACCGTGTAGTTGTACACGGAGTCGAACAAAGGGCCTTGACGATTCAACGGGTATGAAGCAGGAAGGCAACGTGGTACAGGGCTGCCTTTGTCTTGGCCGAGCAGCGGTCCAAGCGAGCAGCAGCTCTGCTCAATGCAGGGCAGCACGGAGCGATGCCAGGGAAGTCAACGCGGGGAAGATGCGTTTGCTCATCTCCTGGATGAGGCCGAGGCAAAGGTGGTATATGGCGCTGAGGAAGGAGGTCCGGTGGGGCGACGACGCTGCTGGTGGAGGAGGGTGTGGATGGAGAAGGCCTGAAACAGGACGGAGACGGTAGGTTCAAGGCGGAGGTCGTCGGATCCGGCGAGGAACTTGACCAGAGCGGCGGCCTTGCTGTGGTCGGGGACGAGTCGGGGGACACGAGGACGAGGCGCCGGGCTCCAAGGCAAGGAGGAGGGCACGATGGTGATGCTTGGAGGCAAGAGGGAGCAAGACGTAGAGGCAAGAAGGCGTGGCGGTGGCCATGGCCTCGGCGAGGGGGTCGGGTGCGAGGCTCCTGCGGCGCCATGGCTGCACGAGCTCGCGGACGGAGCTCAGGCAGGAGCAGACGAAGGAGGGCGTCGGCACGGGAGGACAAGCAGGGCGCGGCGCCATGGCGGAAGCAGCAGGGAGGAGATCGACCGCTGGTACGAGGGGCTCCTCCCCTATGGCGGCGCTGGAGGGGGGGGGATCGAGAGAGAGATGTGTGGACCGGTCGGGCTAGGGTTATAGGCAGGATGGGCTGGCTGGGCTAATGGGCCGTCTTAGTGGCATGCGGATGAAGGGCTTCTTCTCTCCCTTCTTCAAATCTCTTCCAAAAATAGAAAAGCAAAGAAAGAAAATGGAGAGAAAAGAAATGAGTGGACAAGAATTTGGGCATGGGGATAATTTTCCTGACTCAAAAATGCGCTTGGTCCAAGAAAATGGCATGGACATGATTGTAGGAATTAAATTCAAACTCATTTGAAACTCAAATGGGTTTGAACTAGGACTAGGTTTTTGAAGTGTCTAAAAATGTTCGGATTTTTGGTGGAGCTCCGGAAAATGATGAAAGAAATTATGGGCAAGGTTGGAGACCAAGAATTGAGATAACAGCGGCATGGGATATTTTGCAAGTGGGTTATGGTTAATTCCAAATAAACGGAATAATTTTATTATAGCTCCCTAATAATAGTAGGAGACTTTTAATATGTTTTTAAGAGAAATCACCATGTGAATATCCCTCGATTTAAATAGATCAACGATCTATGCAATTTATTTAGGTGAGTTTTAAAAATTAATGATATCATGGCATGATGACATGATGCAATGCAAGAGATGGCATGATGAATGCACAAACAAAACAAATCACACGACGAAACTCGGAGTAGCTGGAAGGCATCTGGAGCGTCGGTCTCGGGGCGTTACACGCTACTCCTAGGTAGTTTAGCAGTAGCGCATTTACCTATACCGCATTACTACTAAAACTAGCTACCTCCCACCACCCACGCTCTCCTCTATCCTATCCACACTCACACTCACACTCACTCGATCTCTTCCCCTCAACCCCCCTCGCGCCGGTCCTCCCCACCGCCACCGCCGCCACCCCTCCTCCCCCACGCCGCCACCTCCTCCTCCTTGCTAGACTCTGTACCACCCTCCTCCTCTTGTCCTCCTCGACTCGGCCGCGCCGGCCCCTCCTCGCCCGCCCTTCCTCCTCCGGCCCTACTCTCTCCTCCCTCCTCCGCCGCCTCCTTCTCCCTCCTCCTCCTCCATCCACAACCCTCCTCCCTACTACATTTTGACTAGTAGGCTAGTTCATACGCAACATTTTGATTTAGTTCATATGATTTAGTTGATTTAGTAGGCTAGTTGATTTAGTTGATTTAGAACATTTTGATTTTGTTGATTTAGTAGGCAGGTTTATCTAGTAGGCTAGTTGATTTAGTTGATTTATAGAACATTTTGATTTAGTTGATTTAGTAGGCAAGTTGATATAATAGGCTAGTTGATTTATTATAGAACATTTTGATTTAGTTGATTTAGTATGCTAGTTGATAGCTTTGAAGATTTGGCACTCTACATGTTGCTTTTGGAAAATGGCGCCACCACCACCACCATGTTGATGGTGCAAGTCAAGGTGCGCCAGCAGCATTGCATCTGGCAAGCTGTTCGACATCTACTTCCAAATGAAGTTTTCGCCATGCGGTAAGAAATTGTATGAAATGTAACAACTATTTGATTTTTAGTGTTGGCATTGCATTGTGTCATTTTGCTTTTTTACACAGATCGCCCATGCAATGTGACGTTGAAATTCAACAAGCTGACAGGAGACACTGTGACATTTGAGGCTCCTGGGGGCCATACACTATGGAGGTCGAGAAAGGACGAAATATTTCGCAGATTGGAGGAGATGGATGGGCCCATTTCCTCGCCCGCATGCGTCTTACTGGTGGTGAGTTGATCAGCTTCTCCTTCAGAGCAGAAAGACCCAAGCTGGCTATCATTTATATCAACCTGGTGGAAGATGACGAAGATAATGAAGATAATGAGGACCCACTCGATGAAGATGATGAGGACCCACTTCATGAAGCCATCGTAGCTCAAAGAATGAGGCTAAGCGAGGAGGAGGTGTGCAACCTATGGGACATAATTCCGCCATGTGCTGACTTTGTCAGGGTGCCATTCATGACCCGCCTGACAAGTACCATGGTCGATCGACATGATATGGTATGTTACACTTACAAATGCAAATTATCCGATGATATGCTTAGTGTAGAGTCTAATGATATGTTGTGTGGAATCTAGTTGATGATATGCTTTAGTGTAGAGTTCGATCACATGCTTATTAGTGTAGAATCTAAGGAACTATTAATAGTGTAGATAATCCATATATACTTATTTGCAAGAGTATGTGCGAGGCTATTTATTAATTGATATGTTTTTCTTATTCAGAAATTGGCAAAGAGCCTATCTGTGAGTTATGGTATCGAGCCTGATGAAGAAGGCTCAGTTGGACTACGCCTTACCGCAAGGGGCTCCATCACAACCTATACTTACCGCGTGGACATGGACGGTCGCACACACTTAAACTCGGTTGGGTGGAAGAAATTCCTCAATGGCAAGAATCTTCGTGTTGGACAGGCCATCCTAATTACTATCAGGAACACCAACCGCCCAGGCTTGAGGATGATGATCGTCTTCGATATCATCTAGAACTACATATGTGTGTGTGGCTATATCATTTAGAACTACATATGATGATCGTTGTTGATATCATCTAGAACTACATATGATGATCGTCGTCGATATCATCTAGAACTACATATGATGATCGTCGTCGATATGACCTTGTACTACTTGAGGATGCATGTTGACTATACATGAAATTGTTATCTAGTACTTTGTTCTAAATTACTCGTCATGGTTTGAACTAAAACCACGACGAGTAATTTGGAATGGAGGGAGTACTACCTAGTACCTATAATGCTTTATGAAATTGATATCTAGTAGTACCTAGTATCTGGAAATTGCAGTTTATTGAAACCGAAACGGGGGAAAATGATGAAAGATATAGCAGTAGCGAGGGGCTAGGAAACCGCTACAGCTAACTAATAGTAGCGCGTTCCAGTGCTGCTGATATAGTCAACAATAGTAGCGCGGGTACGGACCGTGCTACTACTAATAATTAGCTGTAGCACCGTAGTAGTAGCGCGGCCGCCTGCGCTGCTGATAGCCTCAAAACCTGCGCTACTACTAGGGTTTTCCCTAGTAGTGTGAAGAAGAGAGTCTTCCACAAGCTTGGGGGAGGCTTCTCCAATTAATCAATGATTTGCCTGATCATCCTCTCAAGAAAAATGAAATACTTGATATCTTTTATAATGGATTAACCGATGCTTCCAGAGACCACCTGGATAGTTGTGCTGGTTGTGTTTTTAGGGAAAGAACTATTGAGCAAGCTGAATTGCTATTGAATAATATACTGAGCAATGATAATGATTGGACACTTCCTGAACCAACTCGGAAGCCAGCTCAGAAGAAATGGGGTATTCTATTTCTCGCCTCAAGATATGCAAAAGGCAAAGAAATCTATGAAAGAAAAAGGTATTAAAGTGAAGATGTTAAGAATTTACCACCTATTGAACAAATACATGGTCTTGATAACTCGACACAGTAGTAAAGGTAAATTCTCTCTATAGATTTGATGAAGGTGATATCCTCGTTATAAGTCCGCTAGCCAATGCTTGGATGAGTTCAATAATTTTATTGTTAAACAAGAAAACTTCAATGCTTATGTTGGTAGACAATTGAAATGTAATGCTTATATGGTTGAACACTTGAGTGTATTACATGTCTAGAGTTAAAGGTGACCTTGCTTATTAGTAAACATGCATCTATGGTTACCACTCAAGTAGAACAAGTGCTTAAAGCCCAAGATGATTTGCTCAATGAATTAAATAATAAGAAAAATGATAATGTTGTTAGAGTTATGTCTAGAGGTGGTAGAATGACTCAGAACCTATGTATCCCGAGGGCCATCTTAAGAGAGTTGAGCAAGATTCTCGTGAGAACAAATATTGATGCACCTAGTCCTTCTAAGAAAAAGAAAAGGAAAAATGATAGGACTTTGCATGCTTCTAGTGAACCTATTATAGACACACCTGAGAATCCCAATGATATTTCTATTTCTGATGCTGAAACACAATCTGATAATGAACATGACCCTAGTGATTATGTTAATGATGATGTCCATGTAGATGCTCAACCTAGTAACAATAATGATGTAGAGATTGAACCTGCTGTTGATCTTGATAACCCACAATCAAAGAATCAACGTTATGATAAGAGAGACTTTGTTGCTAGGAAGCACGGTAAAGAAAGAGAACCATGGGTTCAGAAACCCATGCCTTTTCCTCCTAAGCCATCCAAGAAAAAGGATGATGAGGATTTTGAGCGCTTTGCTGAAATGATTGGACCTATCTTCTTGCGTATGCGTTTGACTGATATGCTTAAAATGAATCCTTATGCTTGCTAATAAAAGAAAGGTACCAGAAGCTGAAATTTCCACCATGCTTGCTAATTACACTTTTAAGGGTGGAATACCAAAGAAACTAGGAGATCCAGGAGTACCAACTATACCATGCTCCATTAAGAGAAACTATGTTAAAACTGCTTTATGTGATCTTGGCGGTGTTAGTGTTATGCCTCTCTCTTTATATCGTAGAGTTGATTTGAATAAGTTGACACCTACTGAAATCTCTTTGCAAATGACTGATAAATCAACTGCTATACCTGTCGGTATTTGTGAGGATGTGCCTGTTGTGGTTGCAAATGTTACTATTTTAACGGACTTTGTTATTCTTGATATTCCCGAGGATGATAGTATGTAGATTATCCTTGGTAGACCCTTTTTGAATACTACATGGGCTGTTATTGATTGCAACAAAGGCAATGTCACTTTTCATGTAAATGGTAATGAGCATACGGTACACTTTCCGAGGAAACAACCTCAAGTCCATAGTATCAATTCTATTGGAAAAATTTCAACAATTACTATTGGAGGTTTTGAATTTCCTCTTCCTACTGTCAAAAAGAAATATGATATTCTTATTGTCGGGGACATGCATATCCCCATTGAGGTAACCTAGTGTTATTCGAAAATTCTTCGGTTTCATGTTATTCGGAAGAAGTTTGTTAACAAGGCTTGATCAACCTTGTTAGTGGATTCCTTTTGATGAGCATGAGATGGACGAAGTTAGAAAGCACAACTCTCTGTACCCTCCTTTTACTTTCTATTATTTAGTTTAAATAAAGTGAAAAATGTATTTTTCTATCTGTTTTCTGAATTATCCTTGCAATAAAAAATACCCTGAGAATAAAAGTTCTCCAAATGCCCTGAATATGAAGTATGCTTTTTGTCGAATATTTTAGAATTTCTAGCGGTGGAGACTGGAGACTATGATTCCCCCACAATTCGGGATGAGACTCCGGACGAAAACTAAAAAAAATAAAAAAAGAGGCCATAAAAAAAGAGAAAAGGCCCAAATAAAAAAATGAGAGAAAAGGAGAGAAGGGGCAATGCTACTATCCTTTTTCCACACTTGTGCTTCAAAGTAGCACCATGATCTGCATGATAGAGAGTCTCCTATGTTGGGAATTTTTTCATTATAGAACTTGGCTTGTATATTCCAATGATGGGCTTCCTCAAAGTGCTCTAGTCTTCGTGAGCAAGCAAGTTGGATGCACACCCACTTAGTTTCTTTTGTTGAGCTTTCATACACTTATAGCTCTAGTGCATCCGTTGCATGGCAATCCCTACTCACTCACATTGATATCTATTGATGGGCATCTCCATAGCCCGTTGATACGCTTAGTTGATGTGAGACTATCTTCCTCCTTTTTGTCTTCTCCGCAACCCCCCTTCTATTCCACCTATAGTGATATGTCCATGGCTCACGCTCATGTATTGCGTGAAGATTGAAAAAGTTTGAGAACATCAAAAGTATGAAACAATTGCTTGGCTTGTTATTGGGATTGTGCATGATTAAATACTTTGAGTGATGAAGATAGAGCATAAGGCACTATATGATTTTGTAGGCATAGCTTTCTTTGGCCATGTTATTTTGAGAATACATGATTGCTTTGTTAGTACGCTTGAAGTATTATTGTTTTTATGTCAATATTAAACTTTTGTCTTGAATCTTTCAGATTTGAACATTCATGCCACAATAGAAGAAAATTTCATGAATAAATATGTTAGGTAGCATTCCACATCAAAAATTCTGTTTTTATCATTTACCTACTCGAGGACGAGCAGGCATTAATCTTGGGGATGCTTGATACGTCTCTAACGTATCTATAATTTTTGATTGTTACATGCTATTATATTATCTGTTTTGGATGTTTAATGGGATTTAATATGCTCTTTTATATTATTTTTGGGACTAACCTATTAACCGAAGGCCCAGTGCTAGTTTATGTTCTTTTTGCCTATTTTAGAGTTTTGCAAAAAAGGAATACCAAACGGAGTCCAAATGGAATGAAACCTTCGCGATGATCTTTTTTGGACCGAAAGCAAACCAAAAGACCTCGAGATGAAGTCAAAGAGGCAACAAAGCCGCCACGAGGCAGAGGGCGATCCGGGGTAGGAGCGCCGCCACCCTCATGGGCCCCTCGTAACCCCCTGACCTAGTTCCTTCACCTATATCTACTCTTATACCCTAAAAAGTTTAGGGGGAGCCACTAAACCACTGTTCCACCGCTGCAACCTTCTGTATCCGTGAGATCCCATCTTGTGGCCTTTTCTGGCAATCTGCCAGAGGGGGAGTCAATCATGGAGGGCTTCTACATCAACACCATTACCTCTCTGATGAAGCGTGAGTAGTTTACCATAGACGTTCGGGTCCATAGTTATTAGCTAGATGGCTTCTTCTATCTCTTTGATTCTCAATACAAAGTTCTCCTCGATGTTCTTCGAGATATATATGATGTAATATTCTTTTGCGATGTGTTTGCCGAGATCCAATGAATTGTGGATTTATGAACAAGATTATCTATGAATATTATTTGGTTCTTCTCTGAATTCATGCATGATTTGATATCTTTGCAAGTCTCTTCGAATTATCGGTTTAGTTTGGCCTACTAGATTGATCTTTCTTGCAATAGGATAAGTGCTTAGCTTTGGGTTCAATCTTGTGGTGTCCTTTCCAAGTGACAGTAGGGGCAACAAGGCACTTATTGTATTGTTGCCATCGAGGATAAAAAGTTGGGGTTTTCATCATATTGCTTGAGTTAATTCCTCTACATCATGTCATCTTGCTTAATGCATTACTCCGTTCTTTATGAACTTAATACTCTTGATGCATGCTGGATAGTGGTCGATGTGTGGAGTAATAGTAGTAGATGCAGACAGGAGTCGGTCTACTTGACACGGACGTGATGCCTATGTTCATGATCATTGCCTTATATGCCATCATAATTATGCGTGTTTCTATCAATTGCTCGGCTGTAATTTGTTCACCCACCGTAATATATGCTATCTCGAGAGAAGCCACTAGTGAAACCTATGGCCCTGATACGTCTCCAACGTATCTATAATTTTTGATTGCTCCATGCTACTTTATCTACTGTTTTGGACTATATTGGGCTTTATTTTCCACTTTTATATTACTTTGGGACTAACCTATTAACCGGAGGCCCAGCCCGGAATTGCTGTTTTTTGCCTTTTTCAGTATTTCGAAGAAACAGAATATCAAATGGAGTCCAAATGGAATGAAACCTTCGGGATTGTGATTTTCCAACCGAACGTGACCCAGGAGACTTGGACCCTACTCCAAGCAGTGCCCGAGGAGGTCACGAGGGTGGAGGGCGCGCACCCCCTACCTCGTGGGCCCCTCGGAGCTCCACCGACGTACTCCTTCCTCCTATATATACCTACGTATCCCCGAACAGTCAGAACAGGAGCCAAAAACCTAATTCCACCGCCGCAACCTTCTGTATCCACGAGATACCATCTTGGGGCCTGTTCCGGAGCTCCACCAGAGGGGGCATCCACCACAGAGGGCTTCTACATCATCACCATAGCCCCTTCCGATGAAGTATGAGTAGTTTACTTCAGACCTTCGGTCCATAGCTAGTAGCTAGATGGCTTCTTCTCTCTTCTCGATCTCAATACAATGTTCTCCCCTCTCGTGGAGATCTATTCGATGTAATCTTCTTTTTGCGTGTGTTTGTTGAGACCGATGAATTGTGGGTTTATGATCCAAGATTATCTATGGAAAATATTTGATTCTTCTCTGAATTCTTTTATGTATGATTGAGTTATCTTTGCAAGTCTCTTCAAATTATCTTTTGGTTTGGCCAACTAGATTGGTAGATCTTGCAATGGGAGGAGTGCTTACTTTGGGTTCAAATCTTATGTGTCCTTACTCAAAGGATGTAAAGAGTTGCAAGGCACGATTGTATTGTTGCCATCGAGGATAACAAGATGGGGTTTTATCATATTGCATGAATTTATCCTCTACATCATGTCATCTTGCTTACAGCTTACTATCGCTTTTTACTTAATACTCTAGATGCATGCCGGATAGCGGTCGATGAGTGGAGTAATAGTAGTAGATGCGTAATCGCTTCGATCTAATAGGTTTGGACGTGATGCCTATATACATGATCATTGCCTAGATATACTCATTACTATGCTCAATTCTCACAATTGCTCAACAGAATTTGTTCACCCACCGTAGAATACTTATGCTCTTGAGAGAAGCCACTAGTGAAACCTATGGCCCCGGTCTATTCTCATCATATCAATCTATATTACTTTATTTACTTGCTTTGTTTTTACTTTGCCTTTATTTTTACTTTGCATCTATATATCAAAAATACCAAAAATATTATCTCTATCGATCTCACTCGTAAGTGACCGTGAAGGGATTGACAACCCTAAGCGCTGGTTGCGAGTTGCTATCGCTTTGTGTAGGTACGAGGGACTTGTGCGTGGTCTCCTACTGGATTGATACCTTGGTTCTCAAAAACTGAGGGAAATACTTATGCTACTTTACTGCATCATCCTCTCCTCTTCGGGGAAATCCAACGCAGTGCTCATGAGGTAGCAAGAAGAATTTCTGGCGCCGTTGCCGGGGAGGCTCACGCAAGCAAGTCAACCATACCAAGTATCCATCGCAATCCCTATCTCTTGCATTACATTATTTGCCATTTGCCTATCGTTTTCCTCTCCCCCACTTCACCCTTGCCGTTTTATTTGCCCTCTCTTTCCCAATCTACTCCTCTCTTTCCTGTTTGCATTTTTCCCGTCGCCTTTCTGCTTGCTCGTGTGTTAGTTTGCTTGTCTTTATGTCCAATTTCTAATCTGCTCCTATGTCCTGAGTTTGAAGTTCTTCACTTCAAGCAAAGGCAAGGAGAAAACTTAAAAGATGCTTGGTATAGGATGATGGAATCTTATTGTAAGTGCACCCTAGAGGTGAACTTTAGAATTCTTCTTCGCAATTTTTATGTTGGGTTAAACATGACACATAGACAACTCTTGGATTGCATTGCCAAGGGAAATTTCATTGAGATTGATCCCAGTATCGCGCATGAAATTTTAGAGGGAATAGTGGGAACACTACACCAAAAGGGAGGATCTCATACTACCCAGGAAGAAACCCAAGTGTTTGAGAAGATTTGCGAAGTAACAAATTTTTTACAAAAATCTATTGAGCCTCTTAAAAGTGTTAGCGGAAATCTTCACCGCATGAATATGTTGATTACTCTTTGTAATAAGCGGTTGGATTCTTTAGATCTATAAATTTCCGAATATGAAGGGAAGCGGAAAGAACCTCCCGGATTCGAGCATGACTCCGCCAAAAAAATGAAAATCAAAGATGGCAATACCTAGATCTATCCTTGCTTTTATGCCTAGCTAAGGGCGTTAAACGATAGCGCTTGTTGGGAGGCAACCTAATTTTATTTTGTGTTTTTGTTTTTGCTTCTGTTTAGGAATAAATAATCCATCTACCTTCTGTTTGGATGTGGTTTTATGTTTTAATTAGTGTTTGTGCCAAGTAGGACCTATAGGATAACCTACGATGATAGTTGATTTGATTCTGCTGAAAAACAGAAACTTTGCACGCACGAATTTAGTTATGATAAATCACAGGAACGTGATTTTGCGTTGATTCTTTTTGCTGATGATCAATAAACAAATTTTCCAGGACTGCCTATTTTTGTAGAATTTTTAGAGTTCCATAAGTTTGCGTTAGTTATAGATTTCTACAGACTGTTCTGTTTTTGACAGATTCTGTTTTTCGTGTGTTGTTTGCTTATTTTGATGAATCTATGGCCAGTAAATTAGTTTATAAACCATAGATAAGTTGGAATACAGTAGGGTTAACACCAATATAAATAAGTAATGAGTTCATTACAGTAGCTTGAAGTAGTCTTTTGTTTTCTTTCTCTAACGGAGCTCACGAGATTTCTGTTGAGTTTTGTGTTGTGAAGTTTTCAAGTTTTGGGTGAATTCTTTTGATGGATTATGGAACAAGGAGGGGCAAGAGCCTAAGCTTGGGGATGCCCATGGCACCCCCAAGATAATCCAATGACACCAAAAAGTCAAAGCTTGGGGATGCCCCGGAAGGCATCCCCTCTTTCGTCCACTTCCATCGGTAATTTACTTGGAGCTATATTTTTATTCACCAACATGATATGTGTTTTGCTTGGAGCGTCTTGTATTATTTGTGTCTTTGCTTGTTAGTCTACCACAATCATCCTTGCTGTATACATCTTTTGAGAGATCCATACATGAATTGGAATTTTTAGAATACTCTATGTGCTTCACTTATATCTTTTGAGCTTGATAGTTTTGCTCATATAGTGCTTCACTTATATCTTTTGAGCGTGATAATGTTTGCTCTAGTACTTCAGTTAGATCTTTTAGAGCACGGTGGTGGATTTGTTTTAAAGAAACTATTTGATCTCTCATGCTTCACTTAGATTATTTTGGGAGTCTTTAATAGCATGGTAATTTGCTTAATGTTAATATACTTGGTGTTCAAGATATGTGAAACTTTCTTTTGAGTGAATTGAATACTAAGATAAGTTTGATGCTTGATAATTGTTTTGAGATATGGAGGTGATAATATCAAAGTCGTGCTAGTTTGGTGATTATGAATTTGAGAAATACTTGTGTTGAAGTTTGCAAGTCCCGTAGCATGCACGTATGGTTAAAGTTGTGTAACAAATTTGAAACACGAAGTGTACCTGGCTTGTGCATCCTTATGAGTGGCGGTCGGGGACGAGCGATGGTGTTTTCCTACCAATCTATCCCCCTAGGAGCATGCGTGTAGTACTTGAATTTTTGATGACTTCTAAATTTTTGCAATAATTATATGAGTTCTTTTGACTAATGTTGAGTCCATGGATTATACGCACTCTCACCTTTCCGCCTTTGCTAGCCTCTTCAGTACCGTGCATTGCCCTTTCTCACCTTGAGAGTTGGCGCAAACTTCGCCGGTGCATCCAAACCCCGTGATACGATACGCTCTATCACACATAAATCTCCTTATATCTTCCTCAAAACAGCCACCATACCTACCTATCATGGCATTTCCATAGCCATTCCGGGATATATTGCCATGCAACTTCCACCATCATCTTCATGACATACATTACTTTTGTCATATTGCCATTGCATGATCTTGTAGTTGACATCGTATTTGTGGCAAAACCACCATGCATTATTTTCCATACATGTCACTCTTGATTCATTGCACCATCCCAGTACACCGCCGGAGGCATTCATATAGAGTCATATCTTGTTCTAAGTTTCGAGTTGTAATCCTTGTGTTGTAGTCAATAGAAGTGTGATGATCATCATTATTAGAGCATTGCCCAAATAAAAAAAAGAGAAA
Source organism: Aegilops speltoides (assembly GCA_021437245.1). Classification (NCBI taxonomy): domain Eukaryota; kingdom Viridiplantae; phylum Streptophyta; class Magnoliopsida; order Poales; family Poaceae; genus Aegilops; species Aegilops speltoides. The sequence goes on from CM038141.1 coordinate 39,395,164, forward strand.
GGCCAAAACGAAAAAAAAGAAAGGCCCAAAAAAAATTAAAAAAAATAAAGGGCAACGCTACTATCTCTTTTTCCACACTTGTGCTTCAAAGTAGCACCTTGTTCATCATGTAGTGAGTCTCATATATTGTGATTCAAAGTAGCACCTTGTTCCTCATGTAGTGAGTCTCATAAGTTGTCCTTTTTATACTAGTGGGAATTTTTCATTATAGAACTTGGCTTGTATATTCCTACGATGGGCCTCCTCAAATGCCCTAGGTCTTCGTGAGAAAGCAAGTTGGATGCACACCCACTAGTTTCTTTTGTTGAGCATTCATAGCTCTAGTGCATCCGTTGCATGGCAATCCCTACTCCTCATGTTGACATCAATTGATGGGCATCTCCATAGTCCATTGATTAGCCTCACAATGTGAGACTTTCTCCTTTTGTCTTCTCCACACAATCCCTGGCCATCATATTCTATTCCACCCATAGTGCTATATCCATGGCTCACGCCATATATTGCGTGAAGGTTGAAAAAGTTTGAGATTATTTAAGTATGAAACAATTAGTTGGTTTGTCATCGGGGGTATAGAAGTTGGGAACATCTTTGTGTGAAGAAAATGAAGCATAGCCTAACTATATGATTTTGTAGGGATGAACTTTCTTTTGCCATGTTATTTTGAGAAGACATGATTACTTTGATTAGTATGCTTGAAGTATTATTATTTTTGTGTCAATATGAACTTTTGTCTTGAATCTTTCGGATCTGAATATTCATATCACAATTAAGAAGATTTACATTGAAATTATGCCAAAGTATCACTCCGCATCAATTTTTTATCATTTACCTACTCGAGGACGAGTAGGAATTAAGCTTAGATGCCCGATACGCTCCAACGATCTATAATTTTTATTGCTCCATGCTACTTTATCTATTGTTTTGGACTATATTGGGCTTTATTTTCCACTTTTATATTACTTTTGGGACTAACCTATTAACCGGAGGCCCAACCCAGAATTGCTGTTTTTTGCCTTTTTCAAGATTTCAAGAAACAAAATATCAAACGGAGTCCAAACGGAATGAAACCTTCGATCGTGATTTTCCAACCGAACGTGACCCAGAGACTTGGACCCTACTCAAGCAAAGGCTCGAGGAGGTCACGAGGGAGGGCGCGCCTGGCGCGCCTCTCACTCGTGGGCCCCTGAGCTCCACCGACGCATTCTTCCTCCTATATATACCTACGTATCCCCGAACAATCGAACAGGAGCCAAAACCTAATTCCACCGCCGCAACCTTCTCAGATCCACGTGATCCCATCTTGGGGCCTGCTCGAGCTCCACCGAGGGGCATCCACCATGGAGGGCTTCTACATCATCACCATAGCCCTCCGATGAAGTGTGAGTAGTTTACTTCAGACCTTCGGGTCCATAGCTAGTAGCTAGATGGCTTCTTCTCTTTTGGATCTCAATACAATGTTCTCCCTCTCTCGTGGAAATCTATTTGATGTAATCTTCTTTTATGTGTCTTTGTTGAGACAGATGAATTGTGGGTTTATGATCCAAGATATCTATGGAAAATATTTGATTCTTCTCTGAATTCTTTTATGTATGATTGAGTTATCTTTGCAAGTCTCTTCAATTATCTTTTGGTTTGGCCAACTAGATTGGTAGTTCTTGCAATGGCGAAGTGCTTAGCTTTGGGTTCAAATCTTATGTGTCCTTACTCAAGGATGTAAAGAGTTGCAAGGCACGATTGTATTGTTGCCATCGAGGATAACAAGATGGGGTTTTTATCATATTGCATGAATTTATCCTCTACATCATGTCATCTTGCTTACGACGCTACTCGCTTTTTACTTAATACTCTAGTTGCATGTCGGATAGCGGTCAATGAGTGGAGTAATAGTAGTAGATGCGTAATCGCTTCGATCTACTTGTTTTGGATGTGATGCCTATATACATGATCATTGCCTAGATATACTCATAACTATGCTCAATTCTATCAATTGCTCAACAGTAATTTGTTCACCCACTGTAGAATACTTATGCTCTTGAGAGAAGCCACTAGTGAAACCCATGGCCCCCGGGTCTATTCTCATCATATAAATCTATATTACTTTATTTACTTGCTTTGTTTTTACTTTGCCTTTATTTTTACTTTGCACCTATCTATCAAAAATACCAAAAATATTATCTCTATCAGATCTCACTCTCGTAAGTGACCGTGGAGGGATTGACAACCCCTAAGCATTGGTTGTGAGTTGCTATCGTTTTGTGTAGGTACGAGGGACTTGTGCGTGGTCTCCTACTGGATTGATACCTTGGTTCTCAAAAACTGAGGGAAATACTTACGCTACTTTACTGCATCATCCTCTCCTCTTCGGGGAAATCCAATGCAGTGCTCAAGAGGTAGCAGGCCCCCGGGTCTCTTTTCCATTATATTGAGTCTCTGTTCCATCATATTGAAGCTGTTTTCCATATTATTGAATCTCGTTTACATCTTGCTTGTTTCCGATCTACGATTTTGCAATCTTTACTTTCCAATCTATACAACCAAAAGTATTTATTTTACCATTTATCTATCTCTATCAGATCTCACTTTCGCGAGTGACCGCGAAGGGATTGACAACCCCTTTATCGCGTTGGTTGCAAGTTCTTGATTGTTTGTGCAGGTATTCGGTGACTTGTGCATCATCTCCTACTGGATTGATACCTTGGTTCTAAAAACTGAGGGAAATTCTTACGCTACTTTGCTGCATCACCCTTTCCTCTTCAAGGGAAATCAACGCAAGCTCAAGAGGTATCAAGCTCCATCCAAACTATGGAGCAGTTGCTTGCCTAGGACAAGTACCAAGTGGTCGACTTCGACCTCGAGTACACCATGGGTCATGCCAGGCATGATGAGAAGGTTGTCGTTGCCTCAGCCAGCGTAAGCGACATGACGCCCTCGCTCACCACTACCACCTAGCCACAAGGCCTTGCAAGCGTTTCTCCAGGTTTATCAACAGCTCCGACTTCAGTTTCGCTACGGTGGACACCACCAACGATATGAAAGCGCTCAAGGTTTCGGGCTTGAAATGCCAGAATCTTGTCAACATTCAGGACCACTACAAGGCTTGTGGCAGCGACGACAACAAACAGAACTCCCTGGTTAACCTTGCCTCGGCCATCATCAACCCCTACTACCTTAAGGTGAAGGATGAGAGCAAGAAGGACAAGAACCCCTGGCACAGTGTCTGGCATGAGAGACTGGATGAACAACACATCAAGTACGCGGCCAAGGACGCGTACACAAGCTACGAGATGTACATGCAAATCGTTGACATGAGGGAGTGTCTTTTTCCTGCCCAGGACTAGGGATCGAGCCACAGAGCAGTGGCGGAGCGTCATAAGAAGTAGATGACTAGACGATCATTTATCCTAGTTTAAAATGCATACAATTGTTTATTAAGGTGTGTGCGAATGATCTGTATAGTCAATTATGTAATTGGATGCTTATTTCTGTTATACATATACATGTTATTCTTATGTAGACAGAGCAAATCACATGGCTTATTAGCAGCAATCGTCTATGTTATTATTGGTCTTTGCACACATTTCTGATTATGGACTTGTTTGTCGCGTATCACACACATCTTGTTCAGTTGAACTGTTTCCATTGTGTTGCCTAATCACACATAGTTCATCCTAGTGAACTGTATGCCGTATATTGCACACACACTCATCTGGCTGCCCGTTTCTATTGTTTTGCATCATCGCAGACAGTTCTTCTGGATTAACCATTTGCCACTCATCGCACACGAAACTCTAATATGAACCGTGTTTGATGTGGTCGCCATTGCAAACATTTTGCATCTTTTTTGAGGGTTTTATTACATCATCGTTTGTGATTGATGCATCACACACAGTTTCGTTAAAGGGTCCCTGATTCGACTGTCGTGTTTGGACCATCCTGCAGTACTGCAGGAAAAAAGAGAGAAGGAAACAACCTCCTACTAGCGCCCATTTGAGCACGGGGGAGGAGTCCTGATTAGGGGTGTCCGAATGGCCGGACTATAGCCTTTGGCCGGACTCCTGGACTATGAAGATACAAGATTGAAGACTTCGTCCTGTGTCCGGATGGGACTTTCCTTGGCGTGGAAGGCAAGCTTACGATACAGATATGTAGATATCCTACCATTGTAACCGACTCTGTAACCCTAACCTCTTTGGTGCCTATATAAACCGGAGGGTTTTAGTCCGAGGACTAACAACAATCATACCATAGGCTAGCTTCTAGGGTTTAGCCTCTCGATCTCGTGGTAGATCTACTCTTGTACTACCCATATCATCAATATCAATCAAGCAGAGTAGGGTTTTACCTCCATCGTGAGGGCCCGAACCTGGGTAAAACATCGTGTCCCCGCCTCCTGTTACCATCCGCCTAGACGCACAGCTCGGGACCCCTACCCGAGATCCGCCGGTTTTGACACCGACATTGGTGCTTTCATTGAGAGTTCCTCTGTCGCCATCTTTAGGCCCGATGGCTCCTTCGATCATCAATAACGATGCGGTCCAGGTGAGACTTTTCTCCCGGACAGATCTTCATATTCGGGCGGCTTTGCATCGCGGGCCAATTCGCTGGCCATATGGAGCAGATTGAAAGCTACGCCCGCCATCGTGTCAATTTGAAGTTTGAACTACACGGCCGACGCCATGGAGACTTGATCTTCGACGGTTCGAGCCACAGCCAAGCGCCACCAGACCGTCACGATGGGCATGATCTAGCTCGCTGCCAACAAGGCCTCGAGGCCGCACTGGTCCGCCTCGACCTTAGCTCGAGCCGATCACATTGATCGAGGACGGGTGGCTGGACACCACCGGGGCTGCGATCTCTACGGCGATTGAGCCGAACACCAACGCTGTCCTTTGTGAAGCTTGTGACACTAAGGTGCCGGACTCTCTTGACTCAACCTTCCGCACTCCTCGCCAATGGAATCCGATCGGGCGCCGATCATGGAGTTCACCGCCATGACATCTTTCAGCACCCGCCCTTTGGCGACGTCCTGAATTTACTAAAGTCTCTCCCCTTATCAGAAGAGCCCTGGCCGGATTATGGTCAGCAAGGTTGGGATGCGGATGACGAAGAAATTCAAAGCCCACCCACCACCCACTTTGTAGCCACTGTCGAAAGTTTAAACGACGTGCTCGATTTCGACTCCAAAGACATCGATGGTATGGACGACGATGTAGGAGATAAGAATGAACCAGCACCTATACGGCACTGGACAGCCACCTCATCTCACGATGTATACATGGTGGACACACCTAAAGGAAGCGACAACAAGGAACAACGGGATGCCACGAGGGATCATTCCCTCGAAAAGCAGTCAAAACGACAACGTAAGCACCGCTCAAAATCCCGCCTCGACAAAGACAACAGCCATACAGCACTCCAGCCATAGAGCAGGGCTAACCGTGGATGGCGAATATGCTATCGAGCAACCGCCCAAACAGACAATATGGATAAACAATCCGCCCTCGGCGAAGATAATACCGGGCGATCTCACGCCGGACAAGTTGTCGGAGCGTAAGAACCTCCACAAAAGGCTCGCCGCCACTACACGAGCCTGAAAAAGGTAAGCGAAGCTCAAAACAGCGGAAGATGCACTCGTAATCGATGGCGCAGTACTCAACATCAGAGACAAGTACGGTGATACCACCGAACAAAGAGCTACCCGGCTTAAAACTATCGCCCGAATTTGATGAGGAGGCCGTAGAGCCCCCGCAATCAAAGAACAAGGAGACCACCCGGTCGGATAGACGACCCCATGGCAAACACAGGGCGGCAAACGGTGCCTGAGGGAGTCCTGGACTAGGGGGTGTCTGGACAGCCGGACTATCATCGTCTGCTGGACTCCAAGACTATGAAGATACAAGATTTTAGACTTCATCCCGTGTCCGGATGGGACTTTCCTTGGCGTGGAAGGCAAGCTTGGCAATACGGATATGTGGATCTCCTACCATTGTAACCGACTCTGTGTAACCCTAGCCCTCTCCGATGTCTATATAAACCGGAGGGCTTTAGTCCGTAGGACACAACATCCATTACAACAATCATACCATAGGCTAGCTTCTAGGGTTTAGCCTCCTTGATCTCGTGGTAGATTCACTCCTATACTACCCATATCATCAATATTAATCAAGCAGGACGTAGGGTTTTACCTCCATCAAGAGGGCCCAACTCGGGTAAAACATCATGTCCTCGCCTCCTGCTACCATCCGCCTAGACGCATAGTTCGGGACCCCTACCCGAGATCCGCCGGTTTTGACAATCGACATTGGTGCTTTCATTGAGAGTTCCTCCGCGCTATCACCGATAGGCTTGATGGCTTCTTCAATCAACAACAACACCGCCCAGTGGTGAGACTTTTCTCCCGGACAGATCTTCAGATTCGGGCGGCTTCGCACCGCGGCCAATTCACTTGGCCATCCGAGCAGATCGAAGCTACGCCCGCCGCCAGTCAGATTTGGAAGCCTAAACTTCATGGCGGACATCCGCGGAGACTTGATCTTCGATGGATCCGATCCGCAGCCGTGCATGCCACACTGTCACGATGGGCATGATCTAACTCTGCCGCCGGACAGCGCCTTGGAGGCTGCACACGAATTCGCTCCGACCCATAGTCCGGAGCCGATCGCGCAGCTCGAGGACGGGTGGCTGGACACCTCCTCGGGAGCCGCAATTTCCACGGCGATGGAGCCAAACACTGACCTTGTCCCCTATAAAGCTCGTGGACTCGAGGTGCCGGACTCGCCGACCAACCTCCTCGCGCCGCCAATCAAATCCGATTGGACGCCGATCATGAAGTTCACCGCTGCTGACATCTTTTAGCACTCGCCCTTTGGCGACATTCTAAATTCGCTAAAGCATCTCTCGCTATCCAGAGAGCCCTGGCCAGATTATGGCTGGATGGTTGGGATGCGGACGACGAAGAAATTCAAAGCCCACCCACCTCCCATTTTGTAGCCACCGCCGATTTATCTAACCGACATGTTAGACTACGATTCAAGACATCGACGGTATGGACGACGATGCCGGAGATTTATCAAGAACCAGCGCCTATAGGGCAATCGGAAGACCACCTCGCCATATGACATATACATGGTGGACACCCCAAAAGATGGGGATGGCGAAGAATAGCCGAGGCTGATTCCTTAAAGAAACAGCCTAAGCACCGATGTCACGGGCGCCACTCTAAATCCCGCCACAAAGAAGAATGGAGATTCCACACAGAGATAATAACACCCCGTAAAGTTCCGAAGACAATCCTCCAAAGAAGATTCAGCGCAGGAGGATGCGTACAAGCCCTCACGAGAGCGGCATAAAGAGGTCGAGGATGATAATTACATACCTCCTCCGGAGACGAGGCAAGCCTCGACGACGACGAATCTGCTGTGCCCGAGGATCCCGTCGAACAAGAGCGTTTCAAACGCAGGCTAATGGCCACATCAAATAGCCTAAAGAAAAAGCAGCAGCAGCTCCAAGCTGATCAAGACCTGCTGGCCGACAGATGGACCGAGGTCCTCGCGGCCGAAGAGTATGAATTCGAACGCCCCTCCAAAAGCTTCCCAAAATGCGCAAGTTGCTCCCCCGATTAGAGGAGGAAGCATATATACCATCATCACCAGCGCACAATACGGCCGACCGACCACCCCGTGGTCGCTACAGAGAGGCATCCAGGCCTTCCATCAAGACCGCATTCGCATCGCCGAAAAGTACGGGTTACGAGGGAACGCTACCGGACTTGCGGGACATATTGAGGATCAGCAAGACAATCCAGATCTATTTATGGATCATGTGGGCGCCTAACGCACCCACGCATTTAATACCGCCGAGCCGGATACAACAACTCCGCCGGGCCGAACACAGCAGCATAACGCCCTTGAGCTACGCCGTGATATTGGTCAATACAAAGGCGCCACACACCCGCTTATGTTTCACCGACGAAGTAATGGATCATCAAATCCTCAAGGGTTTAAACCCAGAACATCAAATCCTACGATGGCACGATGACCCCGCGGTTTGGATCAAGATTATCTCCTTCACATCCATATGGCCCGCGCGACAATCTCCACGCCATCAAATACCTCCCGCCTGCTTAAAGGACCAGCTCGGCATTGGCTTAACAGCCTGCCCGCAGAGTCAATTGGTGTTGGGAGGACCCGAAGCCGCATTCCTCGACAACTTCTGTGGCACATATGTGCGCCACCGACACCGGCGACCTAAGCCACATAATCCAGCAGCCGCATAAATCGCCGTGCAATTTTGGACACGGTTCTTAACAAAGAAAATCAAATCGTCGACTATCCGGATGCAGAAGCCCTCGCAGCCTTCAAACATAACATCCGCAACGAATGGCTAGCCCGGCACCTAGGACAGGAAAAGCCAAATCCATGGCAGCCCTCACATCATTAATGACCCGCTTCGGCGGGAGAGGATAGCTGGCTAGCTCGCTGCAACAACCTCAGTAAAAATGCTGGCAGTCCGAATACTAAGGACCACAACGGCAGGTCGCGTCGAAGAAAAAAAAACACCGCGTTAACGGCGACAACAATGAAGATACGACAGTCAACACCGGATTCCGAGGCTCTAAACCCGGTCAGCGGAAGAAGCCATTCAAAAGAACCACTCCGGGTCCGTCCAATTTGGACCAAATACTCGACCGCTTATGCAAGATACATGGCACTTCGAGAAGCTGCTTAATCACACCAACAGAGACTGGGTATTCAAGCAGCAAGTTAATTGTCAAAACAATGACAAGGGGCTGCATAGCGATGACGAGGAAGAGACCCGCCACGTAACAAGAAGGATGTAAGGGTGTCCCCACAAGTGCGGACGGTGAACATGATATACGCAACCCATATACCCAAGAGGGAGCGGAAGCGCACTAAGGACGATATGCGATGGAGCCACCGCCTTAAGTTCAATCCATGGTCCTCTTGCCCGATCACTTTCGATCAAGAGACCATCCGACCAAGATCAGCCATGGCGGATTCGCCGCATTGGTTTTAGACCCAATCATCGGCGGATTTCACTCACAAGAGTCCTGATGGACAGCGGCAGAGCCTCGAACCTGCTTTATCAGATATAAAGGCGCAAGATGGGCATAGACCTCAAGGATTAAACCTACAAAACGACCTTCAAAGGCGCCATACCAGGTGTTGAGGCCAATTGTACAGTGCTCGGTCACACCGAAGTGGTCTTCGATCCCGGACAATTTCCAGAGCGAGGAGTTAATCTTCGACATGGTCCTGCTCCGCAGCGGCTATCATGCTCGCTTCGACGAACCGCTGTCAGAAAGTTCAACGCGGTGCTGCATTACGATAACTCAAGCTCAAGATGCCAGCCCTCGTGGAGTCATCATGGTCAACAGAAATACGGAACGCCCCTCCGAACGGAGGAACATACAATGACTCGCGCAGAAGTACAGAGCAGCCTTTAAGGCAATTTCGAGTCCAGCCATTAAACGACCGGACACGCCAAACGCGCTCGAGCAACATCAATCAAGACCACCGCACGCTCGAGCATCGCCAGAGTAATGCGGCCCCAACCCCAGCCTCGCTGATTGTAAGACCAACCTCCGCACATCATTACGCCTGGAGATACCATGGGCATAGGGGGAGGGGCACGACCACAATAGACCCAGAGTGCGGCTCGACCACACCAGGGGCTCCCAAGTGTGTCACTCATTTTATTTTGCTTCTTCTTATATATAGGACTCCATTCACCAGAGGCCCTGTCCGGCGGGGAGCCCGCCGAACTTACGATGCAGCAGCCAGGGAGGGAAAAAGGTTGCGACGAACACTCAGGTGGTCTCCATTATGAGCATTAAACTATATACACCAGTCCGCAGCCCACCCCTGGAGGGGGGCATGTTTAATTAGTCCAATCCCTTGCTTACCGCACTATTTGTATCATTCCGCACTTATAGCAGAATTCCTTGAATAAATAATGCAGCACTTTTTTGCCTGTAATTGCATTACTTTACATATATGTTCACTAATGACATCTTGCACCAGATATTTTGGTACGGCCAATACACCAGGGGCTTATGTTCCCGTGATTATGGTGTGATAAGTCCAACACTTTCACAAGTGCGGCACCTTAACTTATAGCATTATATGAATCGGCTCCAATCATGTCTTGGGTCAATAGTTGGGTTTGCCCGGCCCCACGCTTTTGGTACCTTACGCCCGCTCACGGCTAAGGTGGCACCGAAGAACCATCGCGATTGCGCCTCGCTGAGCTGGGTGAGCGCCTCAAGGAGAAAGCTAAACTGACCGTCATGATAAGGCGAGAGACTGGTCGCTGTTCGAGAGGTCTTTTCGAGTCCTTAAAGACTTATGCCGCTCGAGCGAAGAACCGATAATGTCCGACGAAGGCGTGATAGCGCCTAATTCGGTCTTCCAATGCCGGGGCTTCACGAAATTTAAAATTATAGAATTCTATGGCTAAGTGAGAGTGTTCAAGCATTATAAGTCGGGTTGCCTTTGTTCGCTGTGTTGAGCGCCCCTAGATGGACCCAAAATGGGAACAAGAGTGCTCAAGTTTATCCCTAACACCCCAAAGACTAGTGGCATGGGGGCTGAAGCCACGACTTGCCATCTCTCGATTTTATAAACGGCCGCATGTAAGGTAATATTTTAAATTAAACAAGCGCTGCTTAGCGATATGAACAAAGTTTTCAGCGCATATGATAATACATAGCGAAGTTTACTCAATAATTACATCTTTGGGGCACTCATCCGCAATCTTATGGGCACCCTTCTCGACAGTCTTATAGTACATCTCGGCGATGATACTCCTTGCCCGCTGGTGGCGCGCTGCTGATGAGCCTTTCCGCATCCAGCTTGCCCTAAGCAGACCTTTTGCGCTGCAAGGGCCCGACGAGCACCTTTCAATACAAAGCGGAGCGCTTGATGACTTCCACTCTGTGGGCACGATCCGAAAGTGCTATATCGACTAGAGGGGGTGAATAGGCGATTTTATGAATTCTTCACTAAGGAATTTGTTGGTGAGGAAATTCCTTAGCTAAGAACTACTTGCAGCGGAATAAGTACTCAGAAGTAAACAGAACAGAATACAAACATAGTCATCATGATGAAATGAAGACTAGCACAGAGTACAGAAAGCGTAAACACAGGATAACAAGATGAAGACAAACAGAATGAAGAAATTAAACTGAGGAATTTGTGAAAGTCTTCAGTCAAAGTCTTCAAGCTCAGATATGAACAACATACAACACAAGAATGAGGAAATGAAAGAGTTGAGGAAATAGAACCAGTTAGTTGGTGAAGACAATGATTTGGTAAACCAGTTCCAACTGCTGCCTCTCGCTTGTACGTCTGTTGAGCGGCCGAGTATTTAAACTCGAGGACACACAGTCCCGACACCCGCCTCGAGCCGCAACTCAGACACCCAGCCTCACCGTATTCTCCTTGAACTAAGACCACGCAGCCTCGGCCCAATCACTCGTGGTAAGTCTTCAGTGACTTCCAAACCTTCACAGACTTGGTCACTCGGCAATCCCCAATTCCTCTTGGATGTTTAGACCTTGACGCCTAACCGTCTGGAAGAAGCACACTTCAAAGGTAACAAGCGTTGATCCACGAAGATCAATTTCTTCAAGATGCTCAATCACTTTGGGTTTATGGGGTTTGGTTTTGGGATTTTCCTCACTTGATGATTTTCGCCAAAGTCCTCGGAGGATGGGTTGCTCTCATGACAAGTGTCAAGTTCTCTCAGAGCAGCTAACCAACTAGTGGTTGTAGGGGCGGCTATTTATAGCCTAGGGAGCAGCCCGACATGATAAGACATAAATGCCCTTCAATGATATGACCGTTAGGTGGATAAGATATTTTGGACAGCCGCCAAGAAGACAACAACGGTCGGAAATTTGACTCTCAAATTCCTCGTGGCTATCATGTTCTCATCGTAGGCAATTCAGACCATGAATTCCTAACTCCTCGCTAGAGAAGTCCTCAAGGACTGTAAGAACTGCGCCTCACATCAAGGAATTGACTATAAACTGTATGAGATTTCCAATGGCTTCACTCAAGGGATTGGTAGGTGTAGGATTTTGAGTTGAGCATCACATGGAAATTTTTCCTTAGTATTTCTCGACCCCTTTAACAAGACGGTGTTTTATGACTCAAGAAAGAGAAAATGAAACTACGAAAACAAAAGTCTTCACGCTCATGTTCCTCAAGTGAATGCCAAGTCTTCAAGGTCACACCAATTTCTTCACTTTCAAAGTCTTTAGAAAGTCTTCGTAATATCAAAGTCTTCAATAAGAACTTCATTTTAGGGTCGACTTTCTCTCAGAATATCAAACTCCTCATAGACTTATAGACCTGTGTACACTCACAAATGCATCAGCTTATATAACCTATAAGTCTTCAATACACCAAAATCACTAAGGGCACTAGATGCACTTACAATCTCCCCTTTGGTGATTGATGACAACATAGGTTAAGTTTTCAACGGGATAAACATATGAAGTGTAAATACGATATTGAGGAATTTGATTGCAAGATATAGAAGAACTCCCCTAATATGTGCATAGTGAGGAATTTGCTTTTGAGGCAATGCACATTTGAAGAATTGAATCATGGAGATCTCCCTATATCTTGTAATTCATACACGATTTGATATATAATATGAAGAATTTGAAATGCATGATGAAATATGGTGCCCGATGAGATTCAAGATGCAATAATATTAACGAGGAATAAGCAAGCAGAATAGCACATCAAAGTATCGAGCTCAAAGGCATCAAAAGCATCGAGCACCACCAAGAGTATCAAGGCACCATCGGATTTAAGATTACAACTCGATCCAATAAAAGTTTCGGAAGAATGAGAGTTGTAGCTTAACAAAACACCCATAATATAAACCCGCTTGAAGACTAACTCAGATTTCTCCCTTTGTCATCAAATGACCAAAAGGATCGAAACCGAGGACTAACGCTCAAGAATTTCAAGTTGATGGAGGAGCGCCAGTTGTCGTGGTTGTTTGTCAAGTAGGGCCCGCCGCAGTTGTCGCCCAAATCTTCATGTTCATCGGGCCACGCGATGAAGAATAAGAACCGCCACCGATCAGGAATTTTGACTCTCTTGAATTTCTTCGAGGTGGTGCGATCACCAAATGCTTCCCGGAGACCCATAGTCTTCGCCTCCCGCTGAATATACATGAGTGAGAACAGCCCAAAAGGGTTGAGTGTTTCATGAAGGTGATACTGATTTTCTTCACCGCATTATGGGTTGAGGTCATGTTGTGAAGAATTGCAGCAAATTGACGCTTACCCATTTTTGATTGCGATCAACCTTCTAATGAAGACCGAGGAGTAACTCACGGTCACCATCACCTCGGTGCCGCTGCTCGAGGCTTTTGCTTGGCTCTGTATTTGCGATAAAGGTCATGTGTTGCGTAATCGCATTGGTGGAGTAAGATGTAGCTGATTTAAATTGACCATCCAATGGATGAGTGCCTTCATCGATCATAGCAGCTGCCTTGCCCTTATCATCGATGATGAAACCGGTCGCTTGAGGACTTCAATGGGTGGCAAGTAGCTACCATGGTTCGTGAGTGTCACTTTGTAATTCAAAGAAGATCTTGCCCTTATGAATCTCATAATCCAAGGCGATAGGGCTTCGCTCAAAAGGTAACATAGCAACATTAGCCAGAGTCCTCATGAAGAAATCATGAAAGTTGACGAGAACGCCATGAATGATGTTGAAAAGCATGTCCTTCATGATGCCAACGACATCTTCATCATTTGAGTCGTGGCCTTTGATAGGACTCATTGTCTTCGTCAGGATTCGATAGACAGTCCGAGGCACGTATAGAAATTCCTTGACGAGGAATTTGGTTCGAGGGGCCTGGCCTGGTTTCAAAGGCTTCATGAGCACTTGCATATAATGATCTGCCAGGGCCATGGTCATTGTAGATGCAACGCAACCGCCATCGGAGGATCAAGAGGAAGGACACGAAGCAATTCAGTTGCTGGTGCCTTATAGTGAGTGTTTTCCGTCATCCAATCCAGCACCCATGAATTGACATCTTCAGCATCTTCAGTGATATGCAAAGTGGCAGAGAACTGAAGAATGAGTTCTTCATTCCAATCATAGATATCAGTGCAGAAGTTCAGTAGTCCTACATCGTGAATAACTCGGACCGGTTCGAAGCATGGCAGACATTCCATATCCACATGAGGAATATGCTCATGATCGAAGATTTTGTCCTTATCAAAGAGCACTGAGGAATAGAAGTTGGCTTGAGTAGCAGTCCAGAAACGTCTCTTCCGTATGCGAGCAGAGTCATATGGATTGTAATCAGTGAAGAACACATGCTCAGAAAAGAAGTCTTCAGCCTTGAATTTTTGCTTGCTAGAGAACGGATTCTTCGGTTTGGGCAGAGGAGTGTCAGTGATTTGCAGCACAACCTCAGGAATCACGATCTCAGGTGCTTCAGGCTGAGGAATTTCTGGTTCCTCTTCTTGTGCAGTTGATGGATCAGCAGCAGCAGGTTCTTCAGCACTAGCGGCTGGAATTTCTTCATGAACAGACGATGTGGGATGAGTTTCTTCAGAGCCCATTTGAACAGTTGTAGCCGGGGACTGAGGAATTTGTTGAATAGGAGTGAAGAGAGGAGTATTGGGATGCTGACTTTCCCAAAAGTCATCATTCATCACCGTGTAGTGCATCCAATATCCACATCTTCTTCTTCTTTTTCAATTTCTCAACACCGTGCTCTTCACCGTGAACCGAGGCATAGGTGAGGAAACGATCGGCGCCAAGGGAATGTTTCCACTTCAATTTCTTCATCAAACTGCTCGAGGTAGCAATGTAACGATTTTCTTCATCGATCCGCTTGGAATCTTGTAGTCTTCCATAAGGAACAATTTCTTTGATGACATGGAGGAAATGGGAACGACATCAATGGGATTTTCAAGCTTAGCTGGTCATTGGCTTCATTTTCTTCAGCGTCAAGAATTTGACACAGCCGATGCCTTCCTTTTCTTCATTGCAGCTCGCTTCGCAGCTTTGGTCTTTTCACTTCATAAGCGTATGGAAGAATTGGAGTTGGTGTTGGGCAGGAGGAGCCGAGGATCGTGGTTCATTTTTTTCAGCGCAATCGTGCAAATGCCTCCGATCTCTTCTGGGCTTTCTTCAGCGCACCACTAGTGGATGCCGAGGAATTTCTTCAATGGCTGGAATGGAGTCACAGCCCGAACTTGTATTCTTATCGCCAGGTTGAAAGTCATCAGCAAGGCCGGCATGTTCTTCAAAGAGCTGAGCAGAGTCTCAGAGCCCGAGGGTTTTCTTGTTGTGATGGGGCTGCAACAGTTGTCATTTTCTTTGTCAAATTGATTTAATCTCACTTTGGCTCCTTGCCAATCAGCATTGTATGCATCGAAATCTTTGCCGAGGGCTTGATCTCAGATTGAGCCTTGAGAAGTTCTTCAGAGTTAGTCCGACAACGCTCTTCTTCGTAAGCTTCTCTTTCTAGCTTGTGCTCTCTTTATCTCACGAGCCTTTTTCAAACTTCCATTTCTCTTGAGCGATGAAATGGGTTAGCATATGACTTTGACCAGAGTCGAGGCGATCGTGCATTGGAGTGTTTGGATCCTTATGCCATAAGTCAATGTAGTCGAGGATCTTCTTCGATCCGTAAGCAGGCACAGTGTTCCTTTGGCTCGCGGCCTTTGCTTGTCTGCTCTCGATGATTTCTGCAAGTTCTTCATCGTAAGCCTCGCCATCGAGGGCACTTGAAAGCAACCTGCTTTTCTTGGACTTGGCCGAGGACCGCGGCCCACCTGCTGCTTTTGTCTTCAGCAGAGTGGGGCCTCGATGAGGACATTGGTGCAGCCGAGGAACTTGCCGAGACACCGTATAATTGAGAAACCCCGAGTCCTTTGACATGTAGCCGATGCACAGGAGTTGAGGACTTGGAGGGAGCTGCTGAGGACTTTGGTGGAGCAGCAGTAGTATGAGGAATTTGCCGTGAGGGTGTGACGCCCCCGATTCAATCGTACACTAATCATGCACGCAAACGCAGCGATCAAGATCGTGGACTCACGGAAGATATTACAACACAACTCTAAAAACATAAATAAGTCATACAAGCATCATAATACAAGCCAGGGCCTCGAGGGCTCGAATACAAGTGCTCGATCATAGACGAAGTCACGGAAGCAACAATATCCGAGTACGTATATAAGTTAAAACAAGTTTGCCTTAAGAAGGCTAGCACAAATCGATACAGACGAAGAGGCGCAGCCTCCTGCTCGATCCTCCTAACTACTCCCGGTCGCCGCCGCCGCCCGCACGTAGTAGTAGGCACCTCCAGTAGTAGTAGTCGCCATCGACGGTATGCCTGCCCTAGATTCCAAAGATCTGTTGCGGCAACCGTAAAGAAAGGAAAGGGGGAAAAGGAGGAGAAAGCAACCGTGAGTACTCATCCAAAGTACTCGCAAGCAAGGAGCTACACTACATATGCATGGGTATATGTGTAAAGGGCCATATCAAGGACCGAACTCGTAATGCTAGAATAAAAGCGGATATCTAATCCTATCGAAGACTACGCTCGCAGCCTCCGCCTTGCAAAGATGTAGAAGAGAGTAGATCAAGTCCTCCAAGTAGTATCGCCAAGTAGCATCTCCAAGTAGCATCTCCAAGAAGCATCGCAGCATAATCCTACCCGCAATCCTCTCCTCGTCAGCCTGTTAGAGAGCGATCACCCGTTGTATCCGCACTTGGAAGGGTGTGTTTTATTAAGCATCCGGTTCTAGTTGTCATAAGGTCAAGGTACAACTCCGGTCGCCCTTTACCGAGGGACACGGCTATTCAATAGATTAATCACCGCAGGGTGCACCACATAACCCAACACGCTTGATCCCATTTGGCCGACACACTTTCCTCGATCATGCCCGCCGCTGAAGATCAACACGCCGCAGCCCCACCTAGGCACAACAGAGAGGTCAAGACGCCGGTTCAAACTCTAAGCGCCGCAGGGTCCGGGCCCATCGCCTCGAAAGCACACTCAAGACGTTACGCGACGCTGCCGAAGCGTAACTAGCCCCTTAATACAAGTGCAAGCTTACGCCCAATCCGCGCCGCCACTCGCCCGACGCCAAGAAGGCTTCGCCGATACCACGACGCCGATACCCATAACTACTCCCACGAGATGGTTAGTGCGATAGACCAAATGGCCGACTCGCATCAAATACCAAGATCTCGTTGCAGTTAAGTATCCGCGAACGCCGAACAGGCCAGCCCACCTGCCTCCTAGGTGGTCTCAACCTGCCCTGCACTCCGCCATTAAAGTAACAATGGGGCCGCTGGAACCCAGCCCACCTCTACCGGGATGGAGCCACCTGTCCTTTCAGCCCCTCATCGTAATCACTTATGGTACTCAATGAGTCAATTCGACTCCATCTCAGATAGTATGTATGTATGTATAGTATATACCCGTGATCACCTCCCAAGTGATCACGGCCCGACAAAGACAAAGAAGGCGATCGACAAGAATGCAGGCCAATGATGATAAACTAGCATCCTATACTAAGCATTTAGGATCATGGTAAGGTATGAATGATTGTAGCAACAATGACAAAGGCGCAATAGAATAGGAGTAATCAAACAAGAATATGCTACACTACTCTAATGCAAGCAGATAGAGAAGAAGAGGCGATATCCGTGATCAAGGGGGGCTTGCCTGGTTGCTCGCATAAGGAGGGGTCGCCGTGACGAGTCGCACCACAGGGCATCAAAGATCGCCACGGGTCTACCGGAGAGAAGAGGGGGAGAAACAAAGGAATACATAGCAAGCAAGTGCATAACAGACAACAAGCAGAGCTAGACGTGTTCTAACGCTGCACGAGGTGATACCGAAGGGGGAAAACATCCGGAAAGTATCCCCGTGTTCCGTGGTTTTCGATTGATGAACCGGAGGGGAAATGTTGCAGTTCACTATGGTAGGGATGCGTATGACAAACGGGCTAAGTATCCGGATTCGCCGCCGCTTTGAGCAACTTTCATGTACAAAGTATTTTCATCCGAGTTACGGATTATTTTATATTAATTTTTAAGTTTTAAATCATTTTCTAAATTATTATTACTAAATTAATTCGAAATTAGCATTATCAAGATCAAGATGATGTCAAGATGACATCAGCAGTCAACAGAGGTGTTGATCGTCAAACCGACGTGAGGGTCCCGCATGTCATTGATCGATTAATTAACAATTAACTAATCAAGGTTAATTAGTCCTAACCAAAGGATTAGGTTGATCTCAAATGTAATTAGTTGTTAACTAATTAATTAATTTATTTATTATTATTATTTTTAAGGTATTTTTTAACGTTCTCAGGGGCTGGGCCCCGGCTGTCATTTGCTCACACGGGCCTAACGGGCGCTGGGTGCGGTGTAACCCGAACGAGCGCATGCCCGAGAGGGCGCCAAGACGACGCACGCCGGCGCCGGGCGGGCGCGGCAACCGGACTCGCAAGGGGTTGGCTGGCGACCACGGTAGGTAGCCGCAATGACCGGAGCAGGTCAGCGAGGTGAGGGGGCGGCTACCAACCGCAGCGCAGGGGGATTGAGCTGGCGCAAGATAAAGAAGCGCTGGCGCGCAGATGCAGCAGGGTCAGGGCGGCTGTGGTTTGGCACGGGAGCTGTGGCGACGGCTGGACGGCACGAGCCGCGGTCACGCGAGGGGGGGGGGTCTGTGGCTGGTGAGAGCTGCAGGAGGTCGGGTCGGGGCGCGCTGGGCGCTGCCAAGGCGGGCGAGGCGTGAGCGGAGCAGACGGGCGATGGCGAGTGGTTGTGATGGCTGTGGTGGGCGCAGGACGGTGCGTAGGCAAGCAGCAAGCACGAGGAAGGGAAGGGGAGGGCAAGGCCTCACCGTGTTGAAGAGAAGAGGGTCGGCGAGGCTCGGTGGAGCCGTTGGGGAGGAGGATGGGGACGACGGCGACGTAGAGGAGGCAGGCCGGCGGAGAGGAGGAAGCAGACCGGCGAGGAAGTCCGGCGAGGTCCAGGCGGCGGCTTGGTGGCTCCGGTGCCGGCGTCGGGGAGGCAGGGTCGAGGTAGCTTCGGGCGGGGTTCACCGACGGCGCGGTCGTGGACGGGCGGCGAGGTGGCGGGGACCAGGGGCGACAGCCAAGGCGCCGAAGGGCGGGAGCGCCACCACTGCCGGGCGCAGCGAGGTTGAAGGGTCGCGACGGGCGGCAGATTTGGTGCCCCGATCCAGAATCGGGATGGGGAGGAGCAAGGGAGAGGGGGATCGTAAGGGGAGTGCGTGACGAGGCTAGGGGTTCGTGGGAGGGGATAAGGTGTGGCCGGGCCGGGCTTGGCTTGCCGGCAGGCCACTGGCTGGGCCGAGGCCTAGTTGGCCTGGGGGGTTTTCTTCCTTTTTCTTTTTTTTGTTCTGTTTTCTTTTCTTTCTTTTTCTTTTCTGTTTTATTTAGTTTAAAGCACTTAGGCACTTTGTAAAATTATGCTTTCTTCAATATAATTACTTTAGCAATATTGGTCACACACCAAACATTTTGTTTAATATTTTAAAACTTTTATTATTTACCAAAATTTGAATTTGAATTTTGGACCGGTTTTGATCTAACGATAGATTAGCAACAGTAACAGAGGCAACGTGGCACCATTAGCATGGGATTACTGTAGCTTAATTACCCGGGCGTCACAATTCTCCTCCACTACAAGAAATCTCGTCCCGAGATTTAATAGGCGGAGTAAAGGAGGAAGGTTCTGGTTACGCAATTCTAGTGAGTGTTCTCGGTCTTGGTCGCTCTTCTCGAAGAGGTCGGTCCATTACGTTGAGGTCTTCATTTCTCTGCTTCGGGTCATCATGCTGAAGTTGTCTTCCTTTCTTCGAGAACTCCATCTTACTTACGTAAAAATAAGGGGGTATTCCGGGAGAACGAACCTCTACCAAAGTTGACTATCCGTTGATATCATCGAGGAAGGTGGCGTAAAGTAACTCTCTAATTGAAACTTAAGGAAATAACGAGAGCAAAGTAAGAAGGTACCATGAGAAGCTTCAAACCGATAGGCAATCGCTCGATGTCCTAAACAACATGCTAAAGGGGTCCAAAGCAACAGGATAAGTATTGTATTTGATAACAGGATTGATGATCCTCGAAGGTGGCTCGTGAATTACATACGAGGCCACGCGTGAGGAACAACCTTGGGAACAGCGGGTGTACAGAGAGTCAGTTTCGATCCTGTGGAACTGTGGTTATGGGCCCACCATGTGGTTGATAGTAGGAAGGGGCCGACATCTTGCACGGTCATGATAGCAAGACATGTCAGAGGGTAGCCTATCAATTATGTCGGCAACAATGTCGGTACCAAGGGCGAGGGACGAAGAGAACCATTTTCCTGCTCGTTGAATGAGGCGAACCATTAGGCAAAGTTCTCGTCCATCGGTGGCTACCGAAATGTCATCAACAATAGCAATAGGGTCTTGCTGTCAGAATTGTACACCGAGGTGTTTACATAAGTAGGAGAATATTACCGCTAGATCATATAGATCACAAGAAGGTTTAAACAAATCAATGGAAAGGAAAAGTGGTTATCGTGTTTAAATGAATAATGGAAGGGAAAATGTGTATACACACATATTCCTGTGGTATATCCTTCCCACGGACAAGGTGGCATGATATCCATGACAGGATTTAAAGTAGAAATCTCTTTAGGTAAGGGAGAGAAATTTCATGACATTACCCATACAACGGTGTTTGATAAGTGAGCAAGTAACATTTAGCATTGGGCTTCAAATGTTCTTGTTGAAAATCGAGCACCACGTATATGCTTCGAGATAGCATTGACATGGTCTTTAAGCAAAGGTCGACTTTGATACACAAAGGATCCATCAGATAAACTTATTAAACAAGGCATTCAATTTCCTCATGGAAAATGATTAACCTTGTTAAAAACGAAACTATAACACTAGGTCCTCTAGTCGTGTGCTAGGCATGACATCACCTTACCGGGCATATAGGGACCAATGTTATAATTCTTGAAAATATATTTCAACCATCATATCGGATCGAGGTTCAGATCTGATCGGTATTAGGATACCTCAAACTCGTGGATGCCCGAGAAGAAAAGGTGCAAAACAAATTGATGAGACGACATTGTAAGATTCTCGGGAAATTTACTATGAAGTAATTTCCGTTAACAAGAGTTCATCATTAACCCAAGGAGAGGACAAGGAGGTGGCTGATGAACTCCGCGACAATTCATCAAAATTTCCAAAGGATGGATTTCACAATTATGTGAACAAGGAGATAACAATTGTCGATCAAAATGATATATTGATGTATGCTCGAGGGAAACATACACAATTAACATTGGTTGAGAGGTGCTACCAAATATGGGTTGGGTTGCACGAGCAACGCCGTAATGGTGATTCAATAATCAATAGTCTAAGAATGAACGGTCAACATTAACTTCAAAGCAATAGGGTTGCTAGAAGTGCGGAATCCAAACAGCACCGCTCACTTGTTGGTACCGGTCAGATCAACACAAGGACCAAGAAAATGGTGATGGCGAGAAGCATCGCTGCAACAAGAATTTCTTAAGAGGTGGTGAAATTCTCACGACATTCTTGACATAAAAGGTGGTAATATTCCAAGGTAAAGAAGAACAATGCTGGGTAGGAAGGATTCAAGGTACAACACAAAACATGAACAAGTTTGTGTTGAGGGGAGGTATTAAAGTGGTCGATGACAACACAAATCATCGAAGGCAAGGTGGTATTTCATCATGAATTCAATAGATATCCAGAAGAAGTCAAGATGTTGATGATGATCACAACAAATTTTGTCGAGAGGCTCCACGAAGATGTAATCCATCGGCGATGACATCAAGTTAAAGGAATTATGAAGCAAAAGGTTATTGGAACCATCGGTACGACACAAACTTGAAATCAAGCTTGTTGTTCAAGGTGAAATGATATGATGAGGAAAATCGACGTAAGCTTAGCTCATCGTCGAAAATTGTGCTCCGGGAAGAAAGGACCAGGTAGCATAGTTATAATTTAGCACAAAATGATATAGCCGATCAAAGCTAGGAATGACGGATGGAGTATTAAACTTCTCATCCACAATGTACTAGGAGTATCAATCACAGGCGATTCGATTCGCTAATCGGTGTTCTCGGTTGACGACAACCCGTAACCCGTGGAGTGACTAAGACGGGAAAGGCACTACTTCATCGTAAATGCATAAGATGTAGTGCAATCGGTTGATATCCTCGAGATACTAGGGGTTAGTACTCAAGGTAGATCAAGATAGAGGTTGGATGGGTGTATTGATCTCAGAGGACAAGTGGTTTAACTTGTCCGAGAAATGGAATCAAGTAGAAAATATGGTCGGATCCATGATTGCAAAGGATCAATTCACGATTCCAAATGATATTATAACAAGGAAATAGTTATTATTACAAGAAGCTTCCATGATAGGATCTACATCGTGTCCATGGGCATGAACACAAAGTTCAAGGTTGACTTCACTTTTTCAATGTATAACCTTCCATTCACTTCTCGCTTTGATAAAGGCATTAGTGTTGAAAGTTTTACCTGTGAAATACTGATCAAGATGACTCGTGAAAACTTCCGAGTTCACACATATAAAGGAAGGCATAGGTTCCACCTGCCGTGGTATCGTGGAAACATATACCACAAGCTTCAATAGTAAGTACCACCAGCTCGAAAGCGTAGCATGGTTGGCTGCAGATGATACAATTTACCAAAGGCACTATGTATCGGGAAGAACTCACCAGTGATTGAATATGAAGGACACCGTCGGATAACAATCCAACAATGGATCGGGTGATCCACAACGGAGCTGATGTGAGTATTGGTACTCCATCAGAGAAAGAAAGAAAAATGCACGAGCATCATATTATAGAACATCAGAATAATTCGATGCTTAGATAACAAAGGAATTACGATTTCCAAAACAAAGGATCAGAAGCAGTCGCCCTGATCAAGGATGGATAATTTGGACAGACCAGAGGCACAATTGGCGACAAATAGTTTGGTCGAGAACCAGCTCATGTTTCAAAAATGATGTCTGAGTCGGAAAGATAATTTAGAAGGGTTGATAGATGATTGTGTGCATTCGCACACATATTGAATCAATAGGATCAAAATGATGGTGTCAAAAGATACTAGTGAATATTGCCAGATATATGGGAAGAATCCATAATGCTAGTAGACAAGTATTTGCAGAGCAATAAAGCTGCTAAGGATTTTCGCAGGATTGAATAGTATTTCAAAGACTTTTGTGAAACACCTGAACAACTGGGATGAGCGGATACTCGAAAGGTGCGAGAAATTTATTCTTAGGGGTATTCAGGTGACAAAGAACAGCAAGGCGATAAGCTCAAAGGATTATCGAAACAACGATTTAGTGTTTCAAGGTATCTGGTAATAACAAGACCAACTGGGGATGAATGTAAGAATAGCAACTGCAAGTAGTTATCCATAAGGGTTGACGGTGGAAGGGGAATTTTAAATGCGATGAAGACAAGTTCTCGGGTTAACCGCGGTGAGTATCTTCAGGGTCTTCATGAGCAGCAGATGAGCCTTAGTAATAAGGGGCTCTCCGGGTGAAAGTGATCACGAGATCCTAATGTTAGATTTAGCAAAATTCATTTAACCCGAATAGAAGAGAGATCAGAGTCCAAGAGTATAGACAAGGAGTAAAAGATCCTAATACCACCCAATGGCGACGTGTGCCGGCAAGACACACAGCCCTGTTAGTATAAGTTTTTGCAACGTCTAGACTCGACTTCGGCCAAGGAGTTGGAAAGGGGATTCTACAGTAGTCGGCTCGATATTAATCTCAGACGCTTCGATTCAATCAGACACTAATCATGCACGCAAACGCAATGATCAAGATCGTGGACTCACGGAAGATATCACAACACAACTCTAAAAACATAAATAAGTCATACAAGCATCATAATACAAGCCAGGGCCTCGAGGGCTCGAATACAAGTGCTCGATCATAGACGAAAGAAGGAAGCAACAATATCTGAGTACGATATAAGTTAAACAAGTTTGCCTTAAGAAGGCTAGCACAAACCGGGATACAGATCAAAGAGGCGCAGCCTCCCGCCTCGATCCTCCTAACTACTCCCGGTCGCCGCCGCCGCTCGCACGTAGTAGTAGGCACCTCCAGTAGTAGTCGCCATCGACGGTGGCGCCTGCCTCGGACTCCAAAGATCTGGTTGCATAACCAAAAAGAAAGGAAAGGGGGAAAAGGAGGGAGAAAGCAACCGTGAGTACTCATCCAAAGTACTCGCAAGCAAGGAGCTACACTACATATGCATGGGTATATGTAAAGGGCCATATCAAGAGACTAAACCGCAGAATGCCGTAATAAAAGGGGATATCTAATCCTATCGAAGACTACGCTCGCAGCCTCCGCCTTGCAAAGATGTAGAAGAGAGTAGACCAAGTCCTCCAAGTAGTATCGCCAAGTAGCATCTCCAAGTAGCATCTCCAAGTAGCATCGCATAGCATAATCCTACCCGCAATCCTCTCCTCGCCGCCTGTTAGAGAGCGATCACCGTTGTATCTCGCACTTGGAAGGGTGTGTTTTATTAAGTATCCAGTTCTAGTTGTCATAAGGTCAAGGTACAACTCCGGTCGCCCTTTACCGAGGGACACGACTATTTGAATAGATTAACTCACGCAGGGTGCACCACATAACCCAACACGCTTGATCCCATTTGGCCGACACACTTTCTCGGTCATGCCCGCCGCTGAAGATCAACACGCCGCAGCCCCACCTAGGCACAACAGAGAGGTCAGATGCCGGTTCAAACCTGCCGCCAGCAGGGTCCGGGCCCATCGCCGAAAGCACACCAAGACGCTATGTGACGCGCCGAAGCGTAATCCAGCCCCTTAATACAAGTGCAAGCTTATTGCCCAACCGCGCGGCGCCACTCGGCCGACGCCAAGAAGGCTTCGCCGATACCACGACGCCAGATACCCATAACTACTCCCACGAGATGGTTAGTGCGATAGACCAAATGGCCGACTCGTGATCAAATACCAAGATCTCGTTAGTGTGTTAAGTATCCGCTAACGCCGACAGGGCCAGCCCACCTGCCTCCTAGGTGGTCTCAACCTGCCCTGCCGCCTCCGCCACAAAGTAACAATGGGGCCGCCGGAACCCATGCCCACCTCTACCGGGATGGAGCCACCGTCCTTTCAGCCCCTCATCGTAATCACTTATGGTACTCAATGAGCTGACCCGACTTTAGCCACCATCTCAGATAGTATGTATGTATGTATAGTATATACCCGTGATCACCTCCCATGATCACGTCCGACAAAGATAGCAAGGCGCATCGACAAGAATGTAGGGCCAATGATGATAAGCTAGCATCCTATACTAAGCATTTAGGATCATGGGTAAGGTATGAATGATTGTAGCAACAATGACAAAGCTATGCAATGTAATAGGAGTAATCAAACAAGAATATGCTACACTACTCTAATGCAAGCAGATAGAGAAGAATAGGCGATATCCGTGATCAAGGGGGGGCTTGCCTGTTGCTTAGACAAGGAGGGGTCGCCGCGACGAGTCACCACAGGGGCATCAAAGATCGCCACGGGTCTACCGGAGAGAAGAGGGGGAGAAACAATAAATACATAGCAAGCAAGTGCATAACAGACAACAAGCAGAGCTAGACGGTTCTAACGCTGTATGAGGTGATACCGAAGGGGAAAACATCCGGAAAGTATCCCCGTATTCCGCAGATGAGGTGATACGTAACGATGAACCGAGGGGAAATGTTGCAGGTTCACTATGGTAGGATGCGTGGCGATTTAACGGGCTGCGATCTCGATTCGCCTCGCCGCTCGAGCAACTTTCATGTACAAAGTATTTTCATCCGAAGTTACGGATTATTTTATATTAATTTTTAAGTTTTAAATCATTTTCTAAGTTATTATTACTAAATTAATTTGAAATTAGCATTATCAAGATCAGCATGATGTCAAGATGACATCAACAAATAACAGAGGTGTTGACTGGTCAAACCGACGTGAGGGTCCCGCATGTCATTGATCGACATTAACAATTAACTAATCAAGGTTAATTAGTCCTAACCAAAGGATTAGGTTAATCTAAATGTAATTAGTTGTTAACTAATTAATTAATTAATTTATTATTATTATTTTTAAGGTATTTTTTTAACGCTCGTGGGCTGGGCCCCGGCTGTCATTGCTCACACGGGCCTAACGGGTGCTGGGTGCGGGTGTAACCCGAACGAGCGCATGCCCGAGAGGGCGCCAAGACGACGCACGCCGCGCCGCCGCGGTGGGGCGCGGCAATCGGACTCGGCAAGGGGGCTGGCCGGCGACCACGATGGTAGCCGCAATGACCGGAGCAGGTCACGAGGTGAGGGGCGGCTACCAACCGCAGCCGTAGGGGGATTGAGGCTGGGCGCCAAGACAAAAGGGCGCGCGCAGATGCAAAGCAGGGTTGTGGCGGCTGTGGTTTGGCACGGGGAGCCAGGGCGACGGCTGGACGGCGCGAGCCGCGGTCGCGCGAGGGGGGGTCTGTGCTGGTGAGAGCTGCAGGAGGCCGGGGGTCGGGGGCGCGCCTGGGGCGCGGCCAGTGCGGCGAGGCGTGGAGCGGGAGCAGCACGGGCGGTGGCGAGTGGTTGTGATGGCCGTGGTGGGCGCAGGACGGTGCAGAAAGCGGCGCAGCCGGCACGAAGCAGAGGAAGGGAAGGGGGAGGGCAAGGCCCTCACCGGCGTTGAAGAGAAGAGGGTCGGCGAGGCTCGGTGGAGCCGTTGGGGAGGAGGATGGGGACGACGGCGACGTAGAGGAGGCAGGCCGGCGGAGAGGAGGAAGCAGACCGGCGAGGAAGTCCGGCGAGGTCCAGGCGGCGGCTCGGTGGCTCCGGTGCCGGCGTCGAGGAGGTAGGGTCGAGGTAGCTTTGGGCGGGGTTCACCGACGGCGCGGTCGTGGACGGGGCGGCGAGGTGGCGGGGGACCGGTAGGGCGACAGGCCGCGGTGTCGAGCGGCGGGAGCGCCAGCCGCTGTCGGGGCGCAGGCGAGGTTGAAGGGTCGCGACGGGGCGGCAGACTTGGTGCCCCCGATCCAGAATCGGGATGGGGGAGGAGCGAGGGGAGAGGGGGATCAAGTGGGAGTGCGTGACGAGGCTAGGGTTCGTGGGAGTGGGATAAGGTGGGGCTGGGCCGGGCTTGTTGCCTGGCAGCCACTGGTCGGGCCGAGGCCCACTGGCCTGGGGTTTTCTTCCTTTTTTTTTTTTTGTTCTGCTTTTCCTTCTTTTTTTTTTTCTGTTTTATTTAGTTTAAAGCACTTAGGAACTTTGTAAAATTATGCTTTCTTCAATATAATTACTTTAGCAATATTGGTCACACACCGAACATTTTGTTTAATATTTTAAAACTTTTATTATTTACCAAAATTTGAATTTGAATTTTGGACCGGTTTTGATCTAACGATAGATTAGCAACAGTAACAGAGGCAACGTGGCACCATTAGCATGGGATTAGTGTAGCTTAATTACCCGGGCGTCACAGAGGGCGCGGCTGAGGAACTTGGCCGTGAGGGCGCTGATGGTGAAGCACTTGGCTTGCGAGCAGGCTTCTTCGGCATTGATTTCCTCGGCTTGACCGAGGTCTCAGCAGCAGCAGCAGAGAGCAGAATCCTCATTGAATTTCCTCACCGCCTCCTTGGCTTGTCTTGCCTGCTTTGCTTGACGCCTAGCCCATTCTTCAGAAAGTCCTCACCACGCTTGATGCTGGTGGGATCACCACTTGGCCAAAGCCAATGGAGCTCTTGGGCATGGAGGGTTTAAGGCTAATTTCTTCATGTACTTTGGAGTAACATATCGATATTCCCTCCATTCTCGTGCCCATCTTCGCTCAATCCTCCGAACGCGACTTTGCGCTGATTCTTGTTTTCTTTGCCAAACTTGGCTTCATCAGTGTGCAATAATCCTTATATATTTCATCGTGATCTCGAAGCAGCCATGACCTCCGGTTTCTTTCCTCCTTTCTCGGGTCTCTTTCCTTCCGCCATTTTCTTCAGATGAGGAATTTGAACAATTGAACACTCAAGAAGTATTCAGT
Source organism: Aegilops speltoides (assembly GCA_021437245.1). NCBI lineage: Eukaryota > Viridiplantae > Streptophyta > Magnoliopsida > Poales > Poaceae > Aegilops > Aegilops speltoides. Next base: position 39,423,334 of record CM038141.1, read on the forward strand.
TTTTCTTCGAGGAACGCTACAAATGAGTTAAGTTGATGAGAACCTAGTGATTCAAAGAATGACATGAGTACCGTGAACAGAGTGTAGGTGCGAGGAATTTGGAGAGGTCATATGCTTCTCGTAAGATTTTTCAAAAAGAGTTTTTGGGGATTTTGACCAGTTGAGCCTTGAGGATTTCACTAAGCCGTTCTTGTCTTAGGTTCCAGAGTTGTACAGATCGAAAATCCGCACAATTGAGGAATCTTGAAGAAATGAGTGCTTAGAGAGATGGATCAAGACGTACAGTGTGTGAGGTGTTCATATGTGAAGATTTGGAGAATAAAAACACCTTTGAAGATTTTCAGAGAAGTTTGAGAATCAAAGCGAGTAATAAAAGTGACTTTTAATTACCCGAACTGAAGAACACGACGAACAGATATGAACAACGGTGAAGTTCGTCAAGTTCGATCTCCCACGCCCTAACTTGGCAGAGGGAGACAGCTACGGCGGCGGCGGAGTGAAGATTTCCGCAGCCGGCGCGAGTACGACGGCGACGAGGTCGAGGCAATGAAGCTCTTCCTCACCGACGGCGATGGAGAAGCGGCGGCGCTTAGGGTTTGAGGAGAGCTCGAGCGTGAGACAATGATCGAGCGGAGTAAATGAAGTAAGGAAGGGAGAGGGTATTTATAGCCACGTAAAAACTGTTCGCTCAAGATTTTGGGACAAACATGCCCCTGCCCTTTCTTCTTCACGCGACATGTGTCACCCACGTACCGTGTAGATGAGATCGTGTAAGATCGTGGGTGAATAAAATAATGCATCGTGGGATGCGGAACGGTTTGAGCGGTAAAACCGAAAATCTGGATAAGATTTGTTTTAAAGTTTCGTTCGCAATTTCTTCAGCTGACAAGGGCACAGTGAAGACTTTGAACGAGTTTCAATCAGAACGCACATGAAGAATTTGTGAATAGATTGGGTTGAGTATAGCATAGAGGGGGAAGGGTCCGATCACATTCACTTAGCAGAAATCGCAACTTAAAGAAATAGCAATAAGTGAATGTCAGATAGATATAAACTCACATATATATATATATATATATATATATATATAGCCAATGAAGAAAAACGAAGGAAACAGTGAAGATTTTGCAAAGTTGAAGAATTTGAAAGATCAAGAATTTCAAAATGAGAAAAACTCAACTTGAATATTTTCAACTTTTGTGGTGGCGTGACCCACCGTATAAGAATGATGATTTCGACACCGCGCATAATTGTCGAGGGTTCTCGAGAATCAAATTCTTCATTAATTTCTTCACACTTAGAGTGTTATTCTTCATTGATTGAAGAAAATGTTTCTTCATGTGTTGCACATCTAACTCATCAATTATGCATAAGGGTTAGGATGTGTGTCCTTTTCAAAGAACATTCGAAGATTCTAAGATATTTAGCTCACACGCAACTTGCTAAATCTCTTCTCGTCCAAGGGCTTAGTGAAGATATCAGCTAGTTGTTCTTCAATCTTCACATGCTCGATGGAGATGTCACCCTTCAACACATGATCACGAAGAAAATGATGATGAATCTGGATGTGCTTAGTCTTCGAGTGCTGAACTGGGTTGTGAGCAATCTTGATGGCACTCTCATTGTCGCAAAGGAGAGGCACATTCTTCACATTGACGCCATAGTCCTTGAGGGTTTGCTTCATCCAAAGCAGTTGAGCACAACATGAGCCAGCAGCAATGTATTCAGCTTCAAAGAAGACAAAGGATACGCAGCTCGCTTTCTTCGAGGACCAATGCACCAAAGATCGCCCGAGGAAATGACAAGTGCCGATGTTTACTTATGTCCACACGATCACCAAAGATAGTCGAGTCGAATATCCAATGAGATCAAAAGAAGAGCCCTTGGGGTACCATAATCCTAATGTTGGTGTGTGAGCTAGATATCAAGAATATGCTTCACAGCCTTATGGTGTGATTCCTTCTGTGCAGCTTGAAATCGGGCACACATGCAAACACTAAGCATTATATCCGCCTAGATGCACATAAGTACAATAAGGAACCAATCATGGAGCGGTATACCTTGTGATCAAGTCAATACCATTTTCATCAATGCATGATGACCATTTGTGGGCATAGGAATTTTGACGCCTTTGCAATCTTGCATGCCGAATTTCCTCAAGACATCTTTGAGGTATTTCTCCGAGATATGAATATGCCATTGCACCGCCGATTTAATTTGAAGACCTAAGAAGAATTTCAACTCTCCCATCATAGACATTTGATATTCTTCACTCATCATGTAGGCAAATTCATCACTATAACGTTGGTTAGTACAGCCAAAGATAATATCATCAACATATATTTGGCACACAAACAGTTCACCATCATATGATTTAGTAAAAGAGTAGGGTCGAGTGAACTGGTGTGAAGCCATTCTTCACTAAGAATTCCTTCAATGTATCATACCACGCCCGAGGGGCTTGCTTGAGGCCATAGAGGGCCTTATTGAGTCTCAAGACTTTGTCGATTCTTGGATCTTCAAAACCGGGGTTGAGCAACATATACTTCTTCCTCAAGCTTACCATTGAGGAATGCACTTTTCACATCCATTTGATATAAGATGATATCATGATGATTAGCGCCGCAAGTAATATGCTAATAGCCTCAAGTCTAGCAACAAGTGCAAAAGTTTCATCAAATCAATTCTTCAACTCGTGTAGCCTTGAGCTACTAGTCATGCCTTATTCCTCACCACAAGGCCATTTTCATCTTGCTTGTTGCGTAGATCCACTTTGTGCCAATGATATTATGCTTATGAGGATCCGGGCGATCACCAATTCCTTACATTGTTCAGCTTGAATCGATGTAATTCTTCTTGCATAGCATGAATCCAATCCGCCCGTAAATGCTTCATCTACCTTAGTGGGCTCGTGATAGAGACAAAAGCATAGTGCCCACAAAAGTTAGATAAATGTGATGCTTTTGAGCGCAGGAGAGGACCCGTGCGCTTATGTCATCGATGATCTTCCCACTTGCACTTCTTTTGCAACGCTGGGATGAGTTGGTTGTCGCCGAGGATTTTGATCAGCATTTTCTTCAAAGACCATTTTCCTCATCTTGTTCTTCGTGCATCAGCTTGACGCTCTTCATGAACAGGAATGAATTCTTCAGCAGATTCTTCAATGGAATGACATCCTCGCTGCTTTGAGCTTGATAGCATCTTCAGTGCTGGTTCATCTAACATGTATGGTAGGTGCTCTCTTTATGCAGCCATTAGTTTCATCGAACCGCACATCTACAAAGGTCAACAATCTTGTGAAGAACAATGTTGAAGACTCAGAGGTGTGCGTAGTCCTTTCCGTAACCAAGCATAAACCTTCATGTGCTTTCGTGCAAATTTAGAGTTGTGGTGAGGATCTCTAATCCAACATTTAGCAATCAAGACTTAGCAGTCTTCTTGAAGAATTTGTGAAGATATACTGCTGATGATGTGGCACGCAGATTAATTGTATCAATCCAAAACGCCGAGGCGCTTTTGTATTCATCAAGCATAGTGCAGCCATCTCAACAAGAGTTCTGTTTTGCGCCCACGACGCCATTCTGCCGAGGAGTATAGGGAGCAGATAACTCATGAGTAATACCAAGTTCATCAAGATATGCATCAAGACCAGAATTCTTGAACTCGGCCCATTGTCACTTCGATATGCTTGATCTTCACACCAAAGTTGGTTGAAGCCCTCGAGGAAAATCGCTTGAAGACTTCCGCACTTCATGTTTGTAAGTAACAATGTGTACCCATGTATATCGAGAATAATCATCAACAATGACAAAACCATATAGAGATGCATCATTAGTGACTGCTGAATAATGATTAGGTCCGAAGAGGTCCATGTGAAGCAATTCGAATGGACGGGTAGTGGTCATGATAGTCTTCGCTGGATGCTTGGCCTTGGTCATTTTTCCGGCTTCACATGCTCCACATAAGTGATCCTTGAGGAATTTGACATTCTCAATGCCAATGACATGCTTCTTTTTCGCAAGCGTGTTCAAATACCTCATGCCTGCGTGACCAAGTCGTCGATGCCATAGCCAGCCTTCTGAAGCATTTGCAAGTAGACATACGGCTGGTTGTGGTCCCAGAGAGAAATCAACAATATACGATCTCCTCTCCTAAAGCCTTCAAGACTTTGGAATTGTCACCTCCATAATCACAACACAGCGATATTTGCCAAAGACAACAACCATATCAAGATCACAAAGCATTGAGATCGACATGAGATTGTATCCTAAGGACTCAACAAGCATGACTTTGTCCATGTGCTTATCCTTAGAGATAGCAACCTTACCAAGACCCAATACTGACTTTTGACTTTGTCAAGAAGATGATATGCTTCAGAGGTGACGGTGATAAGGAGCATCCATCAAGAGATTCTTGTCACCAATATGTGATTTGTACATCCACTATCGAGGACCCATTCAGTGGTTTTGGGTTGATCATCCCGCAGATGAATTAGTGTAGCTTATAATCTCATATGCTTCATCAAGGAGAATATGATATCAAATTCATCGATGAATTTCATCAAGCAAAGAAATGATATAGCAAGATGAGGACGGTGAAATGAAAGTTCATTTCATCATGATTCGCCTGGCCCCTTCGTGCATTTTTGTGAGGTCCCCAAAGAAATTCTTCAGACGTTAGAGCACGCCCGAGACCTGACCTCGCAGAAGAGATTAGTTCTTTTCTTCACCACCCACATCCGAGGGGTGGCAAAGAGTTCATCATTCATGAAAGCACCATATGAGAAAGGTGGCAAAGATGCCAAACCATTTCGCTTCACATAAGAGTGGTTAGGGTAAGCATATGAATAAGCAGAGTAATTATTTGAGGACTTATGAACATAAAGGTTTGAAGAATAATGCACATATTCATAACCCTTAGCTCTACCTCATGAGATGAGTTGTTAGCACAATGATAATCATATGAGGACTTTGATCCAGTTGAGGAATTTGATCCATGTGAAGAATTTGGTCCATATGAGGAATTTGATCTGGGGTTCCTGTTCTTCACAGGTGGTGTCATGAGGACATTTACCTGAAGACTTTCAACACAACCCTTGGGAACCCAGATTTTCTTCATAGGGGAACCGCTCTCAGCTTAGTGCCAACATATCTAGCAAATACTTCACCATTCTCGATTTTTGAACAGTTTATAATTAGAGTCAAATGACTCATCGTAAGAATGAGGAGATTCACATGTAAAGCCAGATAAGTTAGATGGATCAATCGAGGTCCCTTTGCAGCAACCCATGAGGTTTTGGGGTACCGCCAAAGCTTCCAATATGTTCCATCAAGATTGAGTTTCTCTCAAAGGCAATACCTCTTCCTAGGGTTTCTGCTGAGGATCTGCTTTTTGAGCACATCACAAAGTGTCTGATGCCCTTTGAGGCTTTTGTATATGCCTGTCATGTACAATTCCTTCAGCCCTGCATTATCAGTGATACTAGCAATGTCCTCAGGTGAGGAATTAGTGATAGCAGAGGCAGATGAAGAATTTGTAACTTTTGAAGCATTTGAATTCAGGTGAAGAATTAGCAGATTCACGTTCAATGCACTTTAAGCAAGGGGGAAAAAATTCTTCCTGTGAAGCACTGATTTGTTGAGCTAGTAATGACTCGCACCCCTTCTGAAGATCTTCATAACACACTCTTACCTTTTCAAGATCTTCCTTTCTTTGAAGAGATTCAAGAGAAAGCTTCTCGTGATCTTGCTTTTCTTGAAGAAATTCATAAGAAAGTTTCTCATGATCAGACAAGAGAGCGTTATGATGACCTTGAAGGTTATCAAACCTAGACCAACTCTCTCAAGATTTTCACCAAGGCTTTAGTGCGATCCATTTCTTCATCCAACATATCATCACTTTTATCTAGCATGTTTTGAACCTTTTCAAGAGCCCGTTGTTGTTTCACAGCAATCTTAGCAAGTTTAGAGTAGCTGGGCTTGAGATCCTCATCGATTCATTTTCACTAGAGTCGAGGAGTTGTATTTGAGTACCTTAGCACCTTTCGCCATGAAGCAATAGGTGGAGCGAGCCATCATTATCTTCATCGTGCTTGTCTGCGGAGCCGCTTTTCAAAGGTTGAAGATGGACTTGCCGACGAAGGCAAGAGTAACGGCCGACTCGCCACACTGCACTCAGATTCTTCAGACGCCTCTTCATCATTTTCCTCGATTCAGCTTCAGAGTCCATCTCCTGCCAATGAATGCCCGAGCCTTCTTGGAGCTTCTTCTTGTGAGATGAAGACTTCAAGATTTTGATGATTTAAGATTTTGACGATTTCTTCTTCTTCTTCGCATCATCGTAATCAGTAATCCTTGTATTTCTTCTTCTTCATTTCCTTTCCCATCGAGGACAATCTTGAATATAGTGACCAGGCTTGCATTTGTGGCAAAGCCTTCTTATAGTCACCGGATGAGGAATCATTGCCTCTTGAGGATTTTCAAAGCAACCACGCCTTGTGAACTTCGAATTTCTTCACAAGCAAGCTAGATCCTGGCTCAATTCTTCAGGATCACCAAGGCTACTACCAGAATCCTCATATTCAGAGTCGGACACAGCCTTGGCCTTCAGGGCACGTGGTTTGCCATAGTTTTTTTTTGACCTTGAAGACTGCAGGGCTTACACCCCACAGCATTTTATTGAAAGCAAAGCAAAGCAGGACTAATACAAAGTTCCCTCAAGAGGTGTCGGAGTAATGGGCCATGGGTAGGCTGACCCAGGACCCATGATCTTTCAAGACATCGGGCAGCCGCCTCACCGATTCCAAACAGGCGACCTTCAAGAAGGCCGGGTCCCAGCTGGCGACCTTCGAGAAGGCCGAGTCCCAGCTGGCAACCTTAGAGAAGGCTGGGTCCCAGCTGGCGACCTTCGAGAAGGCCGAGTCCCAGCTGGCGACCTTCAAGAAGGCCGAGTCCCAGCTGGCGACCTTCGAGAAGGCCGAGTCCCAGCTGACGACCTTCAAGAGGCAGAGCCTCAAGACGGCGACTGGGACAAGCCGACCGGCTTATGCACTTCTCAAGGGGCCGGTAAGAGTCGGCCCGCGACCTTTCACGAGAAGCGTGGGGCGCTGCTAGGGATCTTAAAGAGACCTTTGAGAATCTGCGCGATTCGAGATCAAGCTCAACCCGAGAAATGCGTGTTGGAGTCGACCGGCCAGCTCCTTGGTTTCTGGTCTCGAGCAGCGGCATAAGTGCAACCTCTGAAGATCAAGGCCATTGAGAGGATGGAGTACCCACCATTGTTGAATCGGCTGCTTGGCCAATAAGCCGATTCATCGATCGGTTGGTAACTTCTGCCATTGTATCAAGCGATGAAAGACCACTTTTTGAGTGGAACCACAAAGGCGGATGAGGCATTTCTCCAAGCGAAGAAGATCTTGGCTCCCCCTGTGTTGGCTCCGACTCCCAAGAGCCCATGCTCTTATACATCGCCGCCACCGGCGGGGTGGTCAACCTGATTATTGTAATCGGCGCAAAAAGGAAGGCAAGCGCTCGGTCCGAACCGATATATTACAGCGAGTCAAGTCGACCTCAAGCGAACTACCCTCACTACTGAAGATGTGCTCTGGCGCATTTGCGCCAAGCTGGCCCTACTTTCAAGAGCATCCTATCACGCGTGCACCTTTGCCCCTTTCGGCTGAGATCATCGGAAGTCGAGATGCTTCGGCGAGTGGCCAAGTGGGCTATCGATCGGCTCCTACCCATCTACTACCAACCTCGCGCCATCAAATCGCGACTAGCCGACTTCGTCGTGAGACTCAATACTTGCCGCTGTGTGCGACTCTACTCATTGGCGACTGCATTTCGGCGGCTCCAAGATGCGCTCGGCCGGGCAGGCGTCGTCCTCACCTCCCTAAGGGCGACAAGCTCAAATCGTGCTGCAAATCCACTTCTCCGCCTCCAACAACGTCGCCGAATATGAAGCGCTCATCCACGAGCTCGACTTGCCAAGGAACTCGGCATGCGGATCGTGCTATGGCGACTCGATTTAGTCGTCTGACGATCATCCGTGGCCCAGGGGCGCCAGAGGCATAAACATGGCAAGCTACCGCTTGGGTGCAACAGCTCAATGGATATTTTGAAGGATGCGAATTCCTCCGTCCCAAGGCGACAACGATCAAGCAGATGCATTGGTAGCTCCACTCGTCGGCGATACCTTGGCGTCGCCCTTGGCGCGCCTCCTCAACCCGTCTATCAAGCGTTCACGAATCCGACTCCATTTTAAAGCACGGCTCCCCGAAGAAAGTCGGACTCAAGACCCGACAAGCGACCTCAAAGAAAGCCCACCAGTCGGCCGGGGACTGCGCCCGATCGGCCGGGGGCTACGCCGATCAACCGAGGCTGCGCCCGGTCAGCCGGCTCGCCGGTGATCGAGGACCATGATCGGCGAATTCCCTCAATTCAGCGGCAGAATCAACCACGCGCCTCCCAGCCCAGCCACCCTTGTCCAAGTCATTTGTGGTGGCAATCGGCAGATAGCGGCACCTTCATGGTGGCCATCCTCAAGTTCCTAGTCGACAAGGTTGCTGCGGATGAGACTCGCTCGGCAAGTGCGTGGCGGCAGCTACACCATAATCAGAGAGTTAGTCGGGGCCTGGCGTCACTTTGGTGTCCACAGTGCCTAGCGTGGGAATCGGAAACAAGGCGAAAGCGATCCTCAGGACATCCATCGAGGTGTGGTCACCATGGGCCTCGGGCGCTCGTGGCCAAAGCCTTTGGCCGCAGTTTCTTTGGCGACTGCCTGGAAGAAGCTAAGAACTAGTCAAGAAGTGCAAGGGGTGCAGTGTTCGCTCCAAGCCCCCATCGGCCCGGCCACCCTTGAGACAATCCCATCGCTGGCCCTTCATGAGTTTGGGCTTGGACATGGTGGGACCTTTCAAAAGGCGGCACGGCGGCGACTCATTGCGCAATCGCGATGGACAGTTCACCAAGTGGGTAAGCAAAGCCCATCAAAGTTCGCGGGCCTGGCGGTGACCTTCATTGCCGACATCACGGTGTGATGCGGCATACGCGCAGCATCATCGAGCAGCGGCACCAATTTTGCCGGCGCCTTGGCTCGTTCTGCGCGGCGAAACATCGGCGGGACCTGGCGTCGTTGCCCATCCGCATCAAGCGGCGGTGGAGCGGACGCGGCCTCATCTATCCGGCATCAAGCCTCGATTGGTGAACCACTCGGCGCTCGGCGAAACTCTTCCGTGGAAAGCGCCGAATCCTCACAGGTCTGCGCACAACGAACAGATCAACGGCTTCGCGCGTTCTTTCGTCTCGGTGCGGGAAGCCGTCATCGGCGGATATACAATTCGACTCTCCGCGGTCTCCATGTACACGAAGGAGGTGAAAAACTCACCCTTGGCAGCGTCGACACGCTAGAAGAGGCGGCTTTGGCACTCGGTGGTCCAGCATCTACAGCAAGTCTGCGGCGATACTACAACCGCAAGGTCAAGCCAAGAACATTCCAAGAGGCGACCTTGTGCTCCGGTGATTCAGAGGCAACCCGGCCAACTCAGTTAGCCGAGCGCCTTAGAGAACCCCTCATCATCGGCAGGTGCTGGGGGCAGCGCCTACTAGCAATCAGCCTTTCGAAGCCTCGAGCCGCGCAAGAGGCGACTCGGCAAGGAAGCAGGCGCCGTGGGCGCAAATCTTCTTGAAGATTTTCAGTTGATACAGCATGTATCCGCTACCCTCCTTTTGTATTAAGTACTAAGACCTTGGAGGCCCCAAGGCGAGCTCGGGGACTGCCTTTGATTACTGTATGATATGGATCCAGCTTCGAAATCGTTCTCCTTTTTTATCATCTTATGCAGGGTCCGACTAGTCGGCCGGGACTCTTCTGCTGTGCTATGAAATGCTCACGAGTCGGACAAGTGTGTGCAGCGCTCAGCCGTCTCCCTGAAGCGCAGCTCGCGGAAGCATGGCTTCGATAGCGGCGGAAAGAGGGCCTACACATAACTTGACAGGACTTAAGAGCTACGCATAGCCCAAGCGGCTCCAGTTCCCCTCTTGAGCCGACTCATGAGCGATCGGCTCATAGTCTCAACCTTTATCAAGGCGGCCGACTTTCGAGAGTCGGCTGTCGACCCTCGACCAAACTTGCTCTGCGTTCTAAGCGGCTAAGTACTTGCCTCTAAAGTAGCAGAGCACTTGACCCGGTGGCAGTCCACAGGCGGCTGCCGGTTAGCCAAGCGGCAACCAAAGGAAAGGCGGCAAAGGAAAAAAAAGTCTAAAGAGCCAAAGCAAGGGAAGGCGGAAATTTGATAAATATTTACATAAGGCCCTTGGCGAATACACCTCTTGGTGGAATTATGCTAACTAACAAGTTTTTAAACAAAGAACAAAAAAAGGTAAAATGATGCACTCTAAAGGCGGCCTCGGGCAGGAGGGCAGGCCCAGCGCCCCAGCCGTCCAGGCGATCGGTGGGCGGTCTCGGCTTAGTCGCCTTGATGGCGGTCGCTTAGCCCTTCGAGGCTCGTTCTTGGAAGCCTTGTCAGTGAGCTGGCCGCTTGCCTGGTGTTCAGCGCCTCTTCCTCGCCTCGTCCTCCGACTCGCCTCCTTCCGGTCTTTGGAGCCGATTACCTCTGCCGAGTCCTCCTCGTACTCTGGTGCATCGAACCACCGGCGCGACCTCCCTGTCAATGGCAATCGCTCGAGCACAAAACACTTTCGTGTCCGTGTACTCGGCGATAACGGCACGCGCTCGACAAAGCGCCTTCCGGCCAACTTCGGCTTGGGCCTCTGCGGAAACGCAACCCAGGCGGTCGGTCAGCCAGTACCACCTGTGGCGAACTCCGGGGCCGGCGTGCTCCGCGTCCGCAGTTCGAGCCTCAAGCTTGAAGCGACCCGTGGCGACCTCGGCCAATCGGCCGTCCGGGCGGTCGCGAAACGGCACCTCCGCCACAAGGCGGCAGCGACTTAAGCGCCGTAGCGTTGAAGCAGCGCATCAGCGGTGGCGGGGCGAAAGCGAGCCGATGCTCAAAAGCTGCGTCAATGGTTAAAGAAGCGTTGGCGGCGATCATCCGCCACTGCTCTCCGCTCCTCCGATCCGCCTCGATGGCGGAGGGATGGCTACAGTGACGGGGAAGAAATCTGCCAAAAGACAAGAAAAAGGCGATCGGAAAAAACCGGAAGCGGTTTGACCTTGTGAAAGACCAAGAAGAAAGCCAAGAGTTACCATCGACAATATCCTCGAGCGTGATGGCGGGAGGTCGGCATCCGCCTCACGGTCGGTCGAATGGCCCGCTCCATCGCGAACTTCGGCTGGGAGGGCCTCTTCCCGCGACTTGGCGTCCTCTCGCTTTCCAAAGCAGGTCCATACCTTTCGGCCACTCTCGTCGTCGATGAGTGGCGCTCTCGAACGGTTGTCGCACTCCTCCTCCTTAAGCGGCCAGGCGGTATTGGCCTCGTCAGCTGCCCTTGAAGAAGCGGCATTGGCGTCTGAAGTTCAAAAAGACAAAGCATCGTCGGCAAGGAAGGTCGCCGGGAGATCCGGCCAGCACTCGACGGTCGGCCGAATCTCGAGGGACTACAGCGATGGTAGCAGCCCTTGTGAAGAAAAGGAAGGAAATCGCGGAAGAAATCATACGGCGCTTTCATGATCGGCGAATCTCGAGGACTGGCATAGTGCGTCCATGCGCCCATGAAAGAAAGAAGAATCCGCTCACCTCGACTCTCCGCGGATCGGCGATCCTTCTCGGCTCTTCAACATTGCGGTTGAAGGCGTAAGCCATGAGAGGTTGTAGTACTCCTGCAAGCCGGCAAAGCAAAGTCAGCCTTGAGTTCACTAGAAGGAGTTCAAGCCGCACTGCTCGGCCTTGACTCGAACTTCGGGGACTACACCGATGGAGTGCGCTGGCCATACCGAAAAAAAACAAAGAAAAGGAAAAAGCGAAGCATACCGGACGGAGGTCGCGAGGCGAATCGTCTTGGTGTAGAAAGCTGGAAGGCGCGCCTTCTGCGCCAGCAGGACTGAAACGTCCGGCGCTGGTTCAGCAGGCAGTGCGCGCACACCGCACCCGGTGAAACGCAACCTTTGGAAGCTTAGCGTCGAGTTCGCCATGCAGCGGCGTCGATCTCTCTGAGCTCATGGCCTTGGCTTCGTCCTCTCGACGGCGGCGTGTCGGCCGGCGACTGGGCTTCAAGCTAACGCATCGGCGTAAATCGCGGTCGGCGGATCCTGGAGTCCACGGCTGCCCACGTCTTGACCCGAAAGGCGGGCGGCGGAGGTTGGCGAAGCGGCGCGTGGGTGTCGACGGCGTCGTCACCATCCTGCAGAAGGGTTTTGATGCCGACCTCCCGTCTACCCGTGAACTCGAGGCGGCCAGGCCCGGCAGCGAGGAGAGCGACATCGCCGCTCGGCAGCCCCCTCGGCATCCGTTCGCGCTGCGCGGCGTATCTGACTCATCCAGATGCGGCTGGTATTTGGGCGGCCTTCTCGGCTGCGCCCTCTCGGCGCTCGGCCTCCTCCTCATGCGCTTCTCCCAGCGTTCCGTTCCGTCGCCTCCCGGAGGTCAGTGGCCCAGGATCGGCGGCAGCGTGGCGGGCGTCGCCCCGACCCCATGATAGAGCCGGCGGCTCTCTCAAGGAGGAGAGTATTTGGAGAAGGAGGGAAAGTCAGAAAGATTCAGCGAAGTCGAAGAAAAGAAACAAAGGGCAAGGGACTCACGAAGAAACAAGTGGCGCCTCTTCACTTCATTCGAGCGGTTGGCCTTCGCGGCGCCTCCTCCCGGCAGAGTGGCGGTGGCGGTCCTCCTCGGCTTCTTGGCCTGCCGCGAAGCGCGCTTCGGCCAGCGTGCGCCTTTCGCCCGGCTTGGTTGGAGGGCGGCTCTCGGTTAAGCTGTGGGATGACTTCGCGTCGATGTCATCCTCGGGCGGTCGGCGAAGGTCGCCCGACGGTGCGAAACGCCGTCTTCTTCCTCTCCGCCGCCTTGAGCATCGGCCTCAGCGCGTGGCCCCGTCGGAATTCGTCGGCGTCGCTGACCTCGTGATCGAGGACATACTCACGCGGCTCTCGTGGCGCTGCATGGCGCCCGTGAGGGATTCTGCTCAAATACCAACAAGATCGAGCTCGAAGTGGGATCTGGCGAGATCGTCTGACGGAAACAACTTACCCTTTGGCGGAGGTTGTCAGTGCGGCTCCTTGAACTGCCGCTCGTCTGTGAACTTGCGATTGGTGGGGTTCACCATGTTAGCCACTTCTCCCAGCATGTCTTTGGTGCACAAGCCGGCTTGGATCGTGCGGCGCTCATCGGCGGATGAGTGGGGCGGCCTTAGGCGGAAATGCCGGCGCGCCAGGCGGCGGGGATCGGGCCAGCAGGCCCCTCGGCTAGCGTCATGACTTGGAAGCGAGCCTGGCGCCCGACTCCGGGCCAGCGACCGACCGATGGGACCAGCTAATGACCCGGCCAGTCGGCGGCGGGGTCGAAGAAGCGGCAAGTTGGCCCGATCGCCCGTCGGTGGCGGCGTTCTTCTGTCGTCGTCTTCTGCCACATCTTCACCGAGCTTCACCGGCAGGATGGGCGGAAGGGTTATCCGCCGTCGTCGCGTGTCGCGATGTACGTCGCGTGCTGCGCCGGCGTACCCGGCGCAGTGCCGAGCCGAGAAAAGAACTCCCCACAGCTCGGTGGGGAGAACACCGATGTAGCCCTACGCCTGAGGGTGGCGAGGCGGAAAGCACCCTGCGTTGGGGGTGAGTAGTGCGGCTGCAAGTTGTACAGCTCGAGCAGGCGGAGAACCCTTCGCAGGAGCCCCATCCATGGTCACGGCGGAAGATGACCCGCTTCGCCCGCCGCGGCCGGTCGGATCTCTCCCGTCGGTTGGCGGGCTTACGCAAATCCGGCGCTTCGGGGGCGGCGGGTTCAGCGAAGAACTTCGATGTCCTCAGCGTCCGCGTCAAAACCATCCCACTCGCCGGAATTGAGCAGGGGCGTGGCGGAGAAAGAAGCTCGCCGTGGGCGAGGAAAAGCGGCGGTGGTGAAAGGAAGAAGAAGGGCAAGAAGAGGGAGTCGTCGTGCTGCCCGCTCCCCTCAGCCTATTATAGCCCGTGGTGAGAAGCGAGGCGGCGTGGGGATGCCGGCGCCCACGACCCCACGGCGCCCGATTAAGCGAAATTCTGCCCGTGATAACCCGTGGGGATGCAACCTTCGCCCCGACGCGGCCGGATCGCTTTCGAGGCAATGTGATCGCGAGCCCCACTGGCGGCCGTCCGTCACCCAGCGTGGGCGGCGATACTCGCCTCCACGTGGCGTCCGCGATAAGACCGTCTCATAGATAGCGAGGAAGCGTAGCGTCGCCTCCGGTTCCCGCCATGACTTCGGCGGCCTCTCGCCGGGCAGCCCGACTCAGCAGGCGGCACGAGGCCCGGCGGTGACTCTCGAGTCGGCCCGCGACTGAAACTGCGAAGCCCGCGGCGCGCCCGCCGAGCCGCCCGGCCCGGGGCTCTTGTCGAATAATGGGCCATGGGTAGGCTGACCGGGACCCATGATCTTCAAGACATCGGGGCAGGCCGCCCTCGGCCCGATTCAAGCAGGCGACCCGAAGCGGGTCTGGTGGCGACCCGAGCGAACATCAGTGGCGACCTTCGAAGCTGGGTCCCAGGCTGGCGACCTTCAAGAAGGCGAGTCGGTGGCGACCTTCAAAGGCGAGTCTGTGGCGACCTTCGAAGGCGAGTCGGTAGCGACCTTGAAGAGTAGAGCCCTCAAGGCGGGGACTGCAGGACAAGCCGACTCAAGACTGCGACCTCTCAAGGGGCCGGCTGTAAGAGTCGGCCAGCGACCTTCCACGAAAGACCCGTGTAGAGTACAGCCCATCGTGGCTGTCCCCTCGGACCCACAGGGAAGAAGGCATAGCTCTGATGAGAGCCAGCGTCGCAGGAGATCCCGATGATCTGTGGCTGTTGCCATGCCCTCCCTTGACCTCGGCCCGAGTGCTGAAACACCTTTGTGCCCACAGCCCAGCCTGTCTGGCCGGAGATCGCTGAGCCCCCCGTCAGTGAGATAGAAAGAAGGCAGCGGAGAGTCAGAGCGGCCCTCGGGGAACCGGCCTCCCAGAGTCGGCCGCCTCCCGGCGAGTCCCTAAAGCCATAAACAGTTAGACGGGGAGTGGCGGTGATCGCTGACGGTGGCAGCATTCCCCACGGCCCCATGACGAGCACTGCGTCATCGGGGCGCTGCCACGGTGTCACTGCACATCCATGAGGCCCGCCCGGTCAGCGGGCCCAGGCAGCAGGAGGGGCGGTACAGAAGGCTGGCGGCTGAGGCAGCGCCCGGTCGGATTACCATTGTACCCCTAGGGGTATGCCTACTCTAAACCCGGGGCACCCATGCAAAGGTTAAATACTGGGTAGGTTTAGACACATAACAAGAAGGGAAGAGCTAGCCTTGCTCCTTCCGCCTCCCACCAGCTCGAGGAGCACCATTGTACTATCTCCCCATAGTGACCATCACGGAGACCCCTTGAGCAGCGATGGGGTGTTATCTCCTCGGAGGCGAGCTAGGTAGGTCAGGCGTGCATGTCTCACGCCTCATCCGTTCAGGCACTGACGGTTCTACTCGCCCCCACCATGATAAGCCACCCGTTGGCATATAGCACCAACCCCGACAAGGAGGAGAAAGAAACAAGAAATAGAACAGCAAAAGAGAGAACTATCAGGAAGAAAACTAAACCTACAAAATACAAATGTACATAGGGTAACAAAAAGACTCACTTCAAGGAGGAAGAAATCAATCCATTTAAGTAAAGCTTCCTTATTACACCTTGATTCTATGAGAAAGCAGGGTGAGGTCATGAATGAATCCATATCTCCATGCTCTGAAGGAAGGCCTGATGTTCCTGATACACATCATTTCTAACCTTCCAAATATTCCACGAGGCGATAAACACCACTTGACAAAAGAAAAGCATTGAATTCCTTTTTACATACAAGGCAATCTCTACCATATCTTGACATCTTTCCAAAGAATCTGCAAGTAGATCCATCTGCGACACTGAAATTACCTTTGGAAGAAAAGATGATTTCTGTCCTCAAAGTCCCTGTTGGGCAAAAGAACACATTGTGGTCCATCATTAATCCTCCATTTCCTTCTTTGGATCATGTCCTTGGTATTAACCCTATCCATTATGACAAGCCAGGCAAACATCTTAATGGACATTGTGCGGCAACTCTTCCAAATCAACTCAAAATTGGGTTTTGAGACCATGAGGCTAGTAAGCAAAGTCATAGAACTTTTTGGCGGTATAGGTAGATTTCTTTCCATGCCTCCATTCCCGGATATCACTACAGACTGGAATCCAGTTGAAAAGAGCCCATTAGTGTAAAAAAGCTGCTGCAACTCTTGATGTGCTTCTTTCGAGTGAGGCGAGGATTTTTTTTGCAAATTATCAGCGGAAAGACTTCCTTGACTAAAAGTTTTTGTGTAGACAAAAGGAATACAATCTAGGAAATCTGTCGGAAAGAGGCACATGGCTTTTCCCCATTTGCGGTCGTCAGACGAGAATAGCCGCAGTTTCTCCACTTTGTGAACATTAACCTCGATCCTTTGCTCTGAAATTATCCATCAACTTGCACATCTTTCACAAAAAAGAACCACAAAGGGTGGTATCATGAGGATTTGTTCAAAGTAATAAGAATCCCAAATTAAATGTACAAAAGGCACATCCATTTGTTGTAGAATTTATTGAAATTTGAAGCGAGCTTGGTTTTGCAAACCAGTTAAGATTCAAGACCCCCCTTTGCTTTGGGCACTGCAAACAAGAGGCCAAGCTGCTAAAATGACCCTTCTCCTGCCCATATTTCCTCCATAGAACACTGCCTTTGTATTCTTTCCAATTGCTTGAGAATACCTTGAGGATTGATAGGGTACAAAGGAAGAAGATAAGCAAAGAAGAAATAATGGAATTAACAAGTTGCAACTTGCTTCCCACTGAGGCAAGAACCAAGAACTTGCTGTCAATCTCCTCTCCATACAATCCACCAAGGGAAGAAGATCCACAATTTTAGGCCTAGTGGTTCCAGCAGGTAACGGATATGTGAATGGCATCTTGCCTAACTTACGACAAAATGGCAGTAAGATCGTAGCCTCCTGGTCAATCCATTAATGGGGTACATTGAAAATTATGGAAGTTAATCTGCCAGACCAGTTGCCTCGGAAAGGAATATAACGCATTTGAGCCCCCAATTGATCCTGTCGGCCTTTAAAAATAACGATTGTCATCGATATCTTTTTGTACCCTTTGAAAATCGGGGATCATGTGTTTTGGCGAAGGCACCTTATTAAACCTATTTGAAGAAGATTGTTAATCAAAGGTGCGCAAAAGATCGTGACAATAAAAAATAGCAAAGGAGATGGGTCCTTGTAACTCCACATTGCACTTAAAGTGGTGGTATGGTACTCCATTGAGCAAGATAGAAGAGTGCGAGATGAGTGTCTGCCTAACCCATATAATCCATCTATTGTCAAAACCCTTTGCAAGAATCCTCAAATAGCCTCATGTTGGATGGAATCAAAAGCCTTTTCAAATCCAACTTTAGCGGTATGGGCTGTTTAGACTAGTTACATTGATGGATGTATTCAAAGGTCCATACCAAGACAATCTGGATTGTTCTTGATTTGATAAACCATATTGGTTTTATGAATACATTTGATGATTTCTGTTGAAATCTATTAGCAGCCAACTTTGTAAGAATTTCAGACCAACCTTTGGTTAGTGATATAGGCCTAAATCCCCACCCCTCGGAGTCTATTTCTTTGGTATCGATGTAATATAAGCATCATTGAGATTTTCTAAGCTGCCTACCAGGCATGAAACTCATGCACTAATATAAAATCAGCAGAAATTATTGGCGGCACTTTTTAAGAAAAAGACCATTGAAACCATCGAGGCCCTGGTGCCTTATCAATGAGGAATTTCATTGATAACTTGTTCAATCTCCTTAATCTCAAAGGGTTTTGTAAGGACCTCCAAACCACGAACCCTTGTTATTAGAGAAGCGTTCTCATCTAACACAATTGGCCTAATCATCCCATTACATCTTTGAAAGCTACTTAAGAACTCTTTGGCCATAACCTCATGATTAGATGTAGCAGACCCATCAGCCAGCTTTAGACTAGCAATTGAATTTTCTGTATCTCGATTGCCATTGCCTGAATTTTTTGAGTTTTCCTCACCAACTTTAATGTACGATAGTACATCTCTTCCTCCAATAAGTGTGCATATGAAGCGGTGTGCATGGTGCAGCAGTGATTTTCTGAAGTTACTTTTCGGGGCCTAGAATGCCTCATGTCCTCAATTATCTGCCAAAAATTACCCGATTGCATTTCTCAATGGACCTTTAACATGAGATAATCATTTTTGCCATTTCTTCAAAGCATAAGCATAAAGCCTTCAACTTGTCAACAATAACTGCTGCAATATGATTCTTCACGAGAGGGGCGATTCCAAACCTCCTTCACATAGTCAAAGAAACCAGCTGATGATGCAAAAATTTCAAACACGAAAATGTGTGCCTTTGGGATGGAAATCTTGATCTTTGACGGGCAGGGGCACATGATGAGGCAGTTTTTTGCCAAAGGGTCACTTGTGTCATGGGATATGAGTTAATCAACTAGCAGATGTAAACACCCGTCAAGTTGCTCGGAAGAGGTATCACTGCATATTGGACCAATAAAATATACGCCTTTAATGGAAGCTCGAGAGTCCCAAATGGCGATAATTTCATTGAAAATAAACATATCATTTATGTAAGCCACAGTTTCTATTATCGATTACGCGAATAAAATTGAAATCTCATTATCATCCACCGTGGCGAGGATCAATATCTAAATTGTATATCCAGAGACAAACTCATCCTTGAGTTCACCACGACAAGGACCATAAATATTAACGAAACCATTGCTCATGGTTATGCGAAATAAAGCGACAATAGCATATGGTTTAACTTTAATAAATTGCTGGAACACATCGGATGCAAGCGGTCAAAGCCCCCGAGGCACCTCTAGTAGGTGATTCAACAAACTGATCAAAACCATGAGGGCATATGGATTTCATAGTTGCCCGATCAAGGGGAAGGTTTGGTTTCTTGCGAGACAATCTTGAACATTGACTTTGGACACTTTCTCTCGTGATTGCGCTGCCTAAATATCTGAACTCAAACCACGGACATTCCAACACAAAATCTTCCAACTTCTGGCGTTGCAACCCGATTCATGAATGACCAAGAAGCGAAAATTATATAAAACATGACATACAATGCCATACAACCCAAAAAGGTAACATAGTTGAGCCATAAGAAAGTTCCTAAACCAGCGAGCAACCATAAAAAGAGTACCAGCATGCACCGGATAACCACAAATGAAGCGACATAATCATTAAGGCGGCGATGCGGATGAGTCCTCTGTGGATTAGCCATAGCTTATCCACCGATAGCAGCTTAGGATCGACCTCGACTCCGCACCAATCTTTGAAGAACTTCGAAGTGGAGTGTATGGTGGTGCAGCAGCAGAAGCCTCATCGCCATCATACGGAGGAATGGGCTGGGCCTTGTCCTCCATGGGCTTGCGCGTGGGCGCTAACCCGATGGCTGAAGAGGAGCTGCTCAAAAGCAACATTTTAAAGCCATCTAACTTTGCGCTCAAGAGTGCAGCGTCGCAGCGTTATATCAACTTGGCGGCCTCTTCTTCTCTCTTGTTTACGTGCTTTCGGCAGAGAAAACCATAGAGTGTAGATTCAGGAATCTGAGAAAACAGGTGATAGTTCAATGGCTGGCGAGCACATCAGCGGAAGCGTAGGCTGCCGGGCGAGCTATCAAATAGAGCTCTTGCCACCGGCCGTTTGACCACAACAGCTTTCTGTCGAAGCGGGGACGAGGCATCGAAGCATGCAAACAAGACACTTGCTTGGACTCATCAAAAGCAATTGACCAGGTCCTCTTCAGTATCGCGCACCCAACGGCTTGCAAAAGATAGGCCTAAGCACTTCCTTCTTGAGAAATCAAACATTAGATTACGAAAAGACCTCTTCAGATCATTTCCGGAGGAAGAGGTGGTCCACCTGTCTGGGCCATGCCAATGATATCTCGTGATATTGAACCATAGGAAGCTGATCGACACTATTGCCAACTGATTTTCCTCAAAACTTGATGCTGCTCAAGATCTAGTGGAGGAACATCTTTGAAGGTCTGTTCGAGGTTGGTGCCGAAACTGAACCCTCCGGCTGGTCAATCCTGGTGAAACTTGATCTTGTTGGGGCACAACGGCTGCATGACCTGCAGCAACATCTTCATCACCCCGCAGCATTCCCCCACAGGCACCTCCTCATTAGCGGGTGGAGCAGAAGCAAGAGGGCATCATTCCATCCCAACATAAGTGCGGAGGAAGGATAAATGGCAAATTGTCTTGAATCGGGGTTACCGGGCAGCGGGTGGGGGTTTCCATCTAGCGGCATAGGATCTTCGTCATTTGGCATCTGATCGCAAAATCAGCCCCAAGGACATAGCATGCAGCGATCCGGGACACTAATAGCCTCCCATTCCAGCATAATCACCAAAAACCACATCTCTTGGTACAAGTGGAGTGTCATGAAAACTAGCCTCCACCATAGTTACGACCGGATCTGGATCCTCACTATCCCAAAAGAAATAAGCTTGCCAAAAGTACCAACCGCCTGCGAGATGAACTCTGTAGTGTGGTAATCGAGGAGAATCCCAATAAACATTAACCAGCCATACGAAAAGCATTTGCTCCTTTGAAATTTTCTCCCTCATCATAGCCATAAATCTAACAAAGCGATCATTGCCCAGCGAAGGAAAAGGTGGATGCTGAATCGAGGTGTATCTAGCAGCGGATCCTAACTTGAAACAGTCCCACCCCATGAAACCATGGCTGGAGTTAGCAAACCATGATACGAATCTTGGAGAGCGAACCACCTCCTCACGCACGGACCAAGCGGTCCATCGAGCGTCGGCATTACTCCAGCAATCATGTAGTCCTCATGGCGTCGAATTCGGCCGAGCAGCGGCGTGAAGAAGGTGCGAGGAGGCGATGATAATACCATCGATGATGTGGTGGCCAGCAGGCCATGGCGAGGATCGAGCCGTGGTTCGCCATGGATGGGGGTGTTAAGTAGTTTTTTCTTTGGCGTTAGGAAAGGAAGGTGCAAAGGCGCGGCGATGGGACTGGCAGTCTATCCCAATATCGGCTGTTCCCAGCAGCGTGGTCTGATAAAATCTTATTTTTGGTGGACGAAATTGGCTTCCAAACCAATCCATGGGAAGCCTTGTGAAATCATTGTAGTCTCTGCTAGAAGTGACCAGAGGCGAGCAAGCCGAGCGAACGCTCGCATTCCACAAATCGCGAAGCGGGTGGCCCCGGCGAGCAGATAGTACCACGTCATCACCGCGGTCCACCATGTCTCATCGACCATAGCTTCAAATTGCCTCTAGCCTCTTGGGATGAAGGGATGTGCTCGTCGCAAATAGTGGGCAGTACCGAAAGGCGTGGTAGGCGAGAAAAGCCCAGTGACCATCTCATTTGGCCAAGATAGGCCTCCACACAACTGGATCAACGTTACCAAATTTCGGCTCGTGAAGCGATCCCGCGTGAGTGGAAATGGCAGGCGTAATCCTACGCAGGAGCGAGAGAAACTTGAAACGAAGAACGCTGCGGAGCGAGAAGAAGGGCGGCCGGCACAACTCGGCGAAGAGATATCGTACCAAAAACTATTGGTGGGCGAGCGATAGTCCATTGCAAATCCTGTGCGGTGATGGATGAATGACTACCACGTTCATGAGCAGGCGGATCATAGCCGCATCTCTCATGGTGTCAATGCAATTTTGTGAAAATTTGGGTATCTATACCCCCAAGTAAAATGTGTCTCAAGCGTGGCAAAAGAAAGAGTCTTCTGGAGGGAGGCAGCCAATTTTAGGGCTGATTTAGCTGGGGGTTTATGCATGGCCAAAACACCTAAAGAAGATCGTACATTTGGTTGGACTAACTAAAACCACTCAGCATCATTCCTTCCTCCAAATCACAGGCTCTCTAATCAATTAGGTCCACCATTACCCCAAAGGTGAAAATAACACTTGAATAGATCACCACAACAAGCGAAGGTCCATGATGATAAAACCAACTTGTTTGCAAGAAACATGGAAAGAATAAACCTTGCCTTTGATGTGATCAGCTTTGAAGGTCAATGGCGAACCTCCAGTGCAGCTTCCAAAGCATATACAGAATCCACGCAGGGGCGGGAAGAGCATGGCGACTGAATGAAACAATCAAAATAAAGGGCGCCTATGTCGAAGGATGAACCAAATTCGATGAATCTGAAAACTTCATCGAAAAAAACCCTACCCTTGGAAAATCCAAGCCATGGGTAGATCCACGAGAAGAACCCATGGAAGATGGGTATTTCCTTGATCCGGAGGAGGCAGGAGATGTTGATCGAGAGAAAATCCACCAGTTAGTGGAGGAGTGGAGATCGCGGAGAGAGATAAGCGCCGTGGAGGGAGGTGGGGCGCCATTGAGGTAATAATATTGTCATTGAAGTCGTGCTAGGACCCACAAGTTCTCAAACTGGTTTGCCATAGTTTGAACCATAGAATCTCTCTTTTACAGGCTGGAACTCGAACTTCGTGAGTGTTTAGCCTTCGAGGATATCAGCGAGGATCAGCGACTTGTAGTCAACGCGTTCTTGTATCATCAATCCCGAGTATCAAATGAGAATCAAAGCGATCTCAGCGGTTTCTTCACAACTTCATGATCGATTGATGTCGGTGGCACGAGGGCTTGAAGCTCATTTGAGATGTCGATTGAGGTGATCAAAGGTTTGTTGGACATTCTCATTATCCGAGTCTTTTGAAGCGGTTGAAGAGATTAGAAGAACATCGACTCGAGAGTCCTGCTTGAGTTGAAACTCCTTCATTTACTTTGGACATCCTATCCCGGATAAACAGCGGTTCCAAACACTCACTCTTCCATCTGTCGCTTTTCGAGATGGCCACATATGATATTCTTCGCTTGAGAATCGAGAAAGAAAAAGTAGTGGGAGAAAAGTAGCCCGGCTCACGGCGGTGGCTTCATCATGGAGTGTTTTTCGGAATGGTTGGCCAACCCGTACTAGTCTGAAGAAGAACAACCAGATAGCGGATCGCGCCAACCAGCCTCAACAAAGCCTGCCGAAGGATCCGTTTGCTCTGCCAAGATCGTCGGTGATAGACTCCACCGGCGGATGCGAGCTGTTGAGCTTCTTGGATGCATACTCAGGATATCACGGATCAAGCTGAATCCGGCAGACGGGCCAACCGCATTCATCCGCGCCGTTTGGAGCCTTACTACATTGATGGCGTTCGACGAGGAATGCGGCGCCACTTTCGGCGTTGCATGCGAAATATCCTCAAGCAACTTCGGCAGGAATGCCCATGTTTATGTGGATGATGTGGTGGTAAAGGCGGAGAAGCGTGGGGCGCTGCTAGGGATCTTAAAGAGACCTTTGAGAATCTGCGCGATTCGAGATCAAGCTCAACCCGAGAAATGCGTGTTGGAGTCGACCGGCCAGCTCCTTGGTTTCTGGTCTCGAGCAGCGGCATAAGTGCAACCTCTGAAGATCAAGGCCATTGAGAGGATGGAGTACCCACCATTGTTGAATCGGCTGCTTGGCCAATAAGCCGATTCATCGATCGGTTGGTAACTTCTGCCATTGTATCAAGCGATGAAAGACCACTTTTTGAGTGGAACCACAAAGGCGGATGAGGCATTTCTCCAAGCGAAGAAGATCTTGGCTCCCCCTGTGTTGGCTCCGACTCCCAAGAGCCCATGCTCTTATACATCGCCGCCACCGGCGGGGTGGTCAACCTGATTATTGTAATCGGCGCAAAAAGGAAGGCAAGCGCTCGGTCCGAACCGATATATTACAGCGAGTCAAGTCGACCTCAAGCGAACTACCCTCACTACTGAAGATGTGCTCTGGCGCATTTGCGCCAAGCTGGCCCTACTTTCAAGAGCATCCTATCACGCGTGCACCTTTGCCCCTTTCGGCTGAGATCATCGGAAGTCGAGATGCTTCGGCGAGTGGCCAAGTGGGCTATCGATCGGCTCCTACCCATCTACTACCAACCTCGCGCCATCAAATCGCGACTAGCCGACTTCGTCGTGAGACTCAATACTTGCCGCTGTGTGCGACTCTACTCATTGGCGACTGCATTTCGGCGGCTCCAAGATGCGCTCGGCCGGGCAGGCGTCGTCCTCACCTCCCTAAGGGCGACAAGCTCAAATCGTGCTGCAAATCCACTTCTCCGCCTCCAACAACGTCGCCGAATATGAAGCGCTCATCCACGAGCTCGACTTGCCAAGGAACTCGGCATGCGGATCGTGCTATGGCGACTCGATTTAGTCGTCTGACGATCATCCGTGGCCCAGGGGCGCCAGAGGCATAAACATGGCAAGCTACCGCTTGGGTGCAACAGCTCAATGGATATTTGAAGATCTGAATTCCTCCACGTCCCAAAAGCGACAACGATCAGCAGATGCATTGGTAGCGAAATCGGCTCCCTCGTCGAGCGTGCAACCGGCGTCGCCCTTCGGCGCCTCCTCCAAGAGTCTATCAGCGTTCACGAAATCCGCTCCATTTTAAATCTTGGCTCCCGAAATCCGGACTCAAGACCCGACAAGCGACCTCAAGAAAGCCACGTCGGCGGGGACTGCGCGGATCGGCCGGGGGCTGCGCCGATCAACCGGGGTTTCGCCCGATCAGCCGGGGCTAGCCCGGTCGGCCGAGGACCGTGATCGTGAAGATTCCCTCAATTCAGCAAAGTGGCCTTGACAATCAATCCAACCAGCCTCCCAGCCCATGCCACCCTTGTCCAGAGTCAGCTGTAGTGGCAATCGACGAATAGCAAGCACCTTCATGGGCGCAGCTCATCCTCAAGTTCCTGGTCAACAAGGAGTTGCTCATGGATGAGACTCGGCTCGGGCAGTGCAGCAACGCCAAGCGCAGCCTACACCATAATCAACAGAGAGTTAGTCAGAGCGCAGGCGTCACTTTGGTGTCCACCAGCCGGCCAAGTGAGAATCGCAAAACAGGCCAAGCGATCCTCAAGGACATCCATCGCGAGGCGAAAGTGGTCACCATATGGGCCTCGAGGGCGCAGGGCTAAAACCTTCGCACGCAGTTTCTTTGGCCGAAGCTGCCTGGAAAAAGCTAAAGAACTAGTCCAAGAAGTGCAAGGGGTGCTGTGTTCGCGCCAAGCCCCATCACCAAGACCAGATGCTGAAGACAATCCCCATCGCTCTCCCTTATGCGGTTGGGGGCTTGGACATAGTGGGACTTTTCAAGACGACCCGAGGCGGTTCGACTCATTTGTTCGCAAATAGCGTGGACAAGTTCACCAAGTGGGTAGAAGCAAAGCCCATCAAGAAATTAAACGGAGCCCACAAAGCAGTGACCTTCGTATCGACATAAAGCGGTACGGCACGGCATACCGCGACAGCATCATCACGCATAACGGCACCAATTGGGCTAAAGGCGCTTTAGCTCGTTGCCTTGACCTTGCAGGCATCCGACGACTGGACGAAGGCGTCGCCGTTTATCCGCAATCAAACGGCCAGGTGGAACGGACTAACGGTTCATCCTATCCGGCATCAAGCCTCGATTGGTCGAACCACTCGAAAGCGCCGCCGCAGCCGTCGGGTGGAAGAGCTGCCTTCCGCTCCTCGAGTCTGCGACAACACCGTAACAGATCAACCGCTTCACGCCGCTTCCATCGTCACGTGCCGGTTGCCATCCCGACGGATATACAATTCGACTCCGCGAGTCTCCATGTACACCGAAGAGGAGGCTGAAGAAGCACGCCAAGACCAAGCGCCGACCGGCTAGAAGAGGGCCGGCTTTGCACTCAGTCGGGTCCAGCATCTACCAGCCAGAGTCTGCGGCGATACTACAACCGCAAGGTCAAGCCAAGAACATTCCAAGAGGGACCTTTGTGCTCCGGCTGATTCAGAGAACAGCCGGCAAAGACAAGTTGCTCGGCGCTTTGGGAGGGCCCTTCATCATCATCGACAAGGTGCTAGGGAACGACGCCTACTACTTGATCAACGCCGTAAGCCTCGAAAGCACGCAAGAGAGACGACTCTGGCAAGGAAACAGAGCGCCCGTGGAACGCAAATCTTCTTCGAAGATTTTACAGTTGATGCAGCATGTATCACGCTACCCTCCTTTTTGTATTAAGTACTAAGACCTTAGGCCCCCCGAGACGAGCTCGGGGACTGCCTTTTTGATTACTCAGATGATATGGATCCCGCTTCGAAATCGTTCTCCTTTTTATCATATCATTCGCACGCCGGTCCGACTAGTCGCCCCGGGGACTCGCTGCCTTGTGCTATGAAATGCTCCCTGAGGTCAGACAAGTAATGTGCCGCGCTCAAAGCCGTCTCCTACAGAAAGCCGCAGCTCGCAGAGCGACTGTCGGTAAAGCGGGGGGCGGAAAGAGGGAGCGCACACATGAAAAACGGCTAAGGACTTAAGAGCTACGCATAGCCCAAGCCGGCTCCCAGTTTCCCCCTACTGAGCCGACTCATGAGCAGTCGGCTCATAGTCTCAACCTTTATCAAAGACGGCCGACTTTCGAGAGTCGGCCTGTCGACCTCCAGCCAAACTTGCTACGGCGTTCTAAACGGCTAAGTACTTGCCTCCTAAAGTAGCCGAGCACTTGACCCGGTGGCAGTCCACAGAGCGGCTGCCCAGTTGGCAAGGCGGCAACCAAAGGAAGGCGGCAAAGGAAAAAAGTCTAAAGAGCCAAAGCAAGGGAAGGCGGAAATTTGATAAATATTTACATAAAGGCCCTTGGCCGAATACACCCTGCGGGTGGAATTGTACGCAACTAACAAGTTTTTTAAACAAAGAACAAAAGAAACAGGTAAGGCTGATGCACTCTAAGGGCGGCCTCGGGCCGGAGGGCCGGGGCGGCGGGCTGGCGCCGACGTCCGGGGCAATCGGTGGGCGGTCTCGGCTTAGTCGCCTTTCTAGGCGATCGCTTGGCCCTTCGAGGCTCGTTCTTTGGAGGCGCGATCAGTGAGGTGGCCGCCGCCCTCGTGTTCCGCCTCTTCCTCGCCTCCAGATCCTCCGACTCGCCCTCCTTCGTGGTCTTGGAGCCGACATACCTCTGAGGAGTCCTCCTCGTACTGGTGCATCCCAACCACTCGGCGATTTCCTCTCGCCGTCGGCAGTCCGCTCGGGCACAAAGACACTCGTGTCCGTGTACTCGGCGATGGCAGCCGCGCGCTCGACAAGGGCGCCTTCCACGGCCCCCAACTCGGCCTGGGCCTCTGACCGGAACGCAGCCAGGCGGTCCAGGTCCAGCCAGTGGTACCACCTGTGAACTCCGGGGCCCGGCGTGCTCCGCACGGGCGAGAGCCCTCAAGCTTGAAGCGACCGACGGCGACCTCCAGCCGGTCGGCCGTCCGATTGGCGGTCGAGCCGGCACCTCGCGGCATGGTAACAACGATAAGGCGCCGCGTTGAAGACAGCGCATCAAGCGGTGAGCAGGACGGCGGCGAGCCCCGATGCTCAAAAGCTGCTCGTCAATGGTTCGGGGGGCGTTGGCGGCGATCACTTCGCCCTGCGCTCTCCGCTCCTCCCGATCCGCCTCGATGGCCGGAGGGATGGCCTGCGAGTGACCGGGGAAGAAGTCTGCCAAAGACAAGAAAAGGAAACAGTCAGAAAAACGTAAGGCGGTTTGACACCGAGTCGAAAGACCAAGAAGAGAAGCCAAGAGTTACCATCGACAATATCCTCGAGCACGTGATAGCGGGAGGTCGGCGATCGCCTCACGGTCGGTCGAGCGCTCCGCCCATCGCGAACTCGGCTGGGGGAGCCTCTTCCAGCGACTTGGCGTCCTCCTGCGCTTTCCAAAGCAGGTCCTACCTTTCGACCAGCTGCGTCGTCCGATGGAAATCGGCGCTCTCGGACGAGGTTGTCGCACTCCTCCTCCTTAGCGCGACGGGCGGTATTGGCCTCGTCCAGCTGCCCTTGAAGGGCGGCATTGGCGTCTGAAGTTCAAAGAAAGACAAAGCATCGTCAACAAGGAAGGTCGCCGGGGAGATCCGGCCCGACTGCTCAGCAGTCGGCCCGAATCTCGGGGACTACAGCCAACAAGCGTAGCTAGCCTTATGAGAAGAAGAAGGAAGGAAAGTCGCCAGGAAAATCCGGCGACGATTGCAGCGCCGCGGCGAATCTCGAGGACTGGCATAGGTGCGCCAGCGCCCATGAAGAAGGAAGAATCTCACCTCGACTCTCCGCCAGATCGGCGATCCGCTTCGGCTCTTCAACATTGCGGTTGAAGGCAGTAAGCTGGAGGTTGTGGTACTCCTGCAAGGCCCGGCAAAGCAAAGTCAGCCTCGGAGTTCACTAGAAGGAGTTCGAGCCGCTTGCTCTTTCGGCCGACTCGAACTCGGGACTACACCCAGGAGTGCTGCGGCCCCGCACGAAAAAAGACAAGAGAACGAAAAGGAAAACGGCATACCCGGACGGAGGTCGCGCAGGCTGAATGCGTCTTGGTGTAGAGCTGAAGGCCGCGCTTCTTTCTGCGCAACTTGACTGAACGTCCGAAGCGCTGGTTCAGCGGGCGGTGCACGCCTTCAGCGCACCAGCCGGTGGGCAACGGCATCGAGGCTTCAGCGTCCAGTTCGCCATGCCGTGCGACGTCTCTCTCTCGAGCTGCGCGTGAGCTCGTCCTCTCGACCAGCGGCGTGTCGGCACGGGCGACTGGAGCTGCAACTTGCGATCGGCGTCGTCCGCGCGTCGGCGGATCTGCGGGTCCACCGGCTGCTTACCGTGCGGCCTCGAAGACGGAGGCGGCGGAGGTGGCGGGGGCGGCGCGTGGGTGTCCGAGCCCGAGGCGTCGTCACCATCCTCTGCAAGAGGGTTTGCGGTGCCGACCTCCCCAGTCTACCCCGTGAACTCAGGGGGCGGCGGCGCTGACGACAGGGGAGGAACGAGCATCGCCGCTTCGGCGGCAAGCGGCCCCTCAAGATCCCGTTGCCGCGGCAGCGGCGTATCTGCCACGCCTCATCCGAGATGCCCGCTGGCGCTGGCGGCCGCCTTCTCGGCCTGCGCCCTCTCAGGCCGGCCTCCTCCTCCGCGCTTCTCCCCGCGTTCCGTTCCGTCGCCTCCGGAGGTCGGCGGCCAGGATCGACCGCAGCGTGACAGCGGGCGTCGCCCCGACCCCATGATAGAGGGCACGGCGGCTCTCTCAAGGGAGAGGGGGGCGCTGGAGAAGAAGGAGGGGAAAGTCAGAAAGATTCAAGCGAAGTCAGAAAAGAAACAAAGGGCAAGGGACTCACGAAGAAACAAGTGGCGGCCTCTTCACTTCATTCCGGAAGCGGTTGGCCTTCGCGGCCGCCTCCTCCCGCTTGGTCGCGGTGGCGGTCCTCCTCAGCTTCTTCGGCCTGCCGCCGGGCGCGCTCGGCCCGGCGTGGCGCCTTTTTACGCCGGCTTGGTTGGAGGGGCCGGCTCTCGGTTGGCGGCGCGGGATGACTTCCGCGTCGATGTCATCCGGGCGGTCGGCGAAAGGTCGCCCGACGGTCTGAGGCCGCCGTCTTCCTCTCCGCCCGCCCAGGCGTCGGCCTCAGCCGCTGCCCCAAGTCGGGGTCGTCGACGTCGCTGACCTCGCGGTCGGGGACATACTCACGCGGCTCTCTCGTGGCGCCTGCCGCGGGCGCCGTGAGAGGGTTCTGCTCAAATACCAACAAGATCAGAGCTCGAAGTCGGATACAAGCGAGATCGAAGTACAGACGGAAACAACTTACCACTGGCGGAGGGTTGTCACGAGTACGGCTCCTTGCCGAACTGCCACTCTGTGTGAACTTGCGATGGGCGATGAGGTTCACCATGTTCGCCACTTCTCCACAGCTGCATGTCTTTGGTGCACAGCCGGCTTGGATCGTGGCCGCTCATCCCGGCATGATGAGGTGGGGCGGCCTTGGCGGAAGTAAGTGCCAGCGCCAGGCGGCCAGGAGATCGGAGGCGACGAGCCCTCGGCTCAACGTCATGACTTGAGGCGAGCCACGGCGCCGACTCGGAGGCAGCGACCGGCCGATGGGACCAGCTAAGCGGCCGGTCAGCGGCTCGGGGTCGAAGGCGGCAAAGTTGACCCGATCGCCGTCGGTGGCGGCGTTCTTCCGTAGAAATCGTCTTCGCCACATCTTCACCGACTTCACCAGCGGATGGGCGGAAGGGTTGTCCGCCGTCGTCGCCCGTGTCGCGATATACGTGTGCGTCTGCGCCGGCGATGCAGCGGCAATTACGAGCCGAGGAAAGAACTCCCCACAGCTCGAGGGTGGGGAGAACACGATGTAGCCCTCGCATGGGGGCGGCGGCGGAAGAAGCACCACTGCGTTGGGGTGAGTGGTGCGGCTGCAAGTTGTACAGCTCGAGGAGCAGCGGAGGAACCCGCTCGCCGGAGCCCCATCCAGCGCATGAGTGCGGCGGAAGATGACCCGCTTCGCCCGCCGCCGGCAGCAGGTCGGATCTCTCCGTCGCCTGGCAGGGCGGGCTTACACACCAAATCCAGCGCTCGGGGGCGGCGGGTTGGCGAAGAACTTCGATGTCCTCAAGCGTCACGTCGAAACCATCCCACTCGCGGGCCTTGGCAGGGGCGTGGCGGAGGAAAGCTCATCGTGGGCGAGGAAGAAGAAAGCGACGGAGTGAGGCGAAGGAAGAAGAAGGGCAAAGAGCGGGGAGGAGTCGCGCGTCTGTGCCGCCGCTCCCCTCAGCTATTATAGCCCGTGGGCTGAGAAGCCGAGGCGGCGTGGGGATTAACAGCGCCCACGACCCCACGGCGCTTCGATTAAACCCCACGGTTACTTGCCCGCAGAACCACGTGGGGATGCCAACCGCCCTCGGCGCATAGCGGATCCGCTCGGGGAGCCGAGCGCGGTAATGGCGGGCCCCACTGGCGGCCCGTCCCGTCCACAGCGCGTGGGCGAGCGCTATCGCTTCCACGTGGCGTCCACGCGATAGGACCGTCTCATAGATGGCGAGGAAGCGTAGCGTCGCCTCCGGTTCCCGCCATGACTTCTGAGCGCGGCCTCTCGCGGGCAGCCGACTCCAGGCGAGGCGGCTGAAGACGCGAAGAATGACTCGAGTCGGTCGGCAGAGATCTGAAACTGCGAAGCCCGCGAGTAGCGCGCGCCGCCGGCTTCGCCACTTCGGGGCTACTGTCGGAGTAATGGGCCATGGGTAGGCTGACCCAGACCCATGATCTTCAAGACATCGGGCAGGCCAGCCCTCGGCCGATTCAAGCAGCGACCTTCGAGAGGCGGGTCGGTGGCGACCGAGAAGGCGAGTCCCAGTGGCGACCCGAGAAGGCTGGGTCCCACCGGCGACCTTCAAGAAGGCGAGTCCCAGTGGCGACCTTCAAGAAGGCCGAGTCCTGGTGGCGACCTTGAAGGCCGAGTCCCAGTAGCGACCTTCAAGAGGTAGAGCCCTCAAGGCGGGGACTCAGGACAAGCCGACTCGGACTTATGACCTCTCAAGGGGCCGGCTGTAAGAGTCGGCCCGCGACCTTTCACGAAGACCGATGTGGGGTACAGCCCCATCGTGGCTGTCCCCTCGGACCCACGGGAAGAAGGCATGGCTACAGTGAGACGCGTCGCCAGGAGATCCCCGATGATGCGCGGCGCTGTTGCCATGCCTCCCTTGACCTCAGCCACAGTGCACAAGGCACTGTGCCCACGACGGCGGCGCGTACGGCCCGGAGATCGCTGGGCCCCCCGTCAGTGAGATAGAAGAAGACAGCCGGAGAGTCCGAAGACGGCCCTACGGGAGCCGGCCTCCCCAGAGTCGGCCGCCTCCCGGCCAGGGCCCCACAAGCCATAAACCAGATTGGACGGGGAGTGGCGACAGTGATCGCTGACAGGCGTGCCTGTTCCCACGACCCCATGACCGAGCCTCGTCATCGAGGCGCCTGCAGTGTCACTGCACATCCCATGAGGCCCGCCGGTCAGCCCTGGCCAGCAGGGAGGGCAGTGCAAGAGAGATCGACGGCCGGGGCCGCGCCCAGTCGGATTACCATTGTACCCCCTAGGGGTATGCCTATATAAACCCCCCGGGGCACCCATGCAAAGGGTTCGGCCCTGGGTAGGTTTAGACACATAGCAAGAAGGGAAAGAGCTAGCCTTGCTCCTTCCTGCCTCCACACAGCTCGAGGAGCACCATTGTACTATCTCCCCATAGTGACCATGCGGAGACCCCTTGAGCAGCGATGGGGTGTTATCTCCTCGGAGAGCCCCAAGCTAGGTAAGATTCACAAGGCGTGCATGTCTACGCCTCATCCCGTTTCCAGGCACCGGCGACGTTCTACTCGCCCCCACCATGATAAGCCACCCGTTGGCATATGTCGCACCCAACCCCCGACAAGAGGAGGAAAGAAAACAAGGGGAAATAGAACAGCAAAAGAGAACTATACAGGAAGAAAACTAAACCTACAAAATACAAATGTACATAGGGTAACAAAAGCAACTCACTTCAAGGAGGAAGGAAATCAATCCATTTAAGTAAAGCTTCCTTGTGCTTCTGCTTGATTCTATGAGAAAGCAGGGTGAGGTCATGAATGAATCCATATCTCCATGCTCTGAAGGAAGGCCTGATGTTCCTGAATGCCCTGTCATTTCTAACCTTCCAAATATTCCACCAGGCAGTAAACACCACTTCAGCAAAGAAAGGCTTGTTGAATTCCTTTTTCGCATGCAAGGCAATCTCTACCATATCTTGACTGTCTTTCCAAAGAATCTGCAAGTAGATCCATCTGAAAGCATTGAAATTACCTTTGGAAGAAAAGATGATTTCTGTCCTCCAAAGTCCCTGTTGGGCAAAGAACACATTGTGGTCCATCATTAATCCTCCATTTCCTTCTTTGGATCATGTCCTTGGTATTAACCCTATCCATTATGACAAGCCAGGCAAACATCTTAATGGACATTGTGCAGCAACTCTTCCAAATCCAACTCAAAATTGGGTTTGAGACCATAGGCTGGTAAGCAAAGTCATAGAACTTTTTGGCAGTATAGGTAGATTTCTTTCCATGCCTCCATTCCCAGATATCACTACAGCTGGAATCCAGATTGAAAGAGCCCATTAGTGTCGAAAGCTGCTGCAACTCTTGATGTGCTTGCTGAGTGAGGGGCAGGATTTTTTTTTTGCAAATTATCAGCCAGAAAGACTTCCTTGACTAAAAGTTTTTTGTGTAGACAAAAGGAATACAATCTAGGAAATCTGTCCAGAAGAGGCACATGATGTTCCCAATTTGCCGCTGATCGAGACTGAATAGCACAGTTTCTCCACTGTGAACATTAACCTCAGTCACTGCTCTGAAATTATCCATCAACTTGCAGACATCTTTCCACCAAAAAGAACCACAAAGGGTGGTATCATGAGGGATTTGTTCAAAGTAATAAGAATCCCAAATTAAATGTACCCAAGGCACATCCATTTTGTTGTAGAATTTATTCAGAAATTTCAGAAGCAGAGCTTGGTTTTGCAAACCCAGATTTAAGATTCCAAGACCCCCCTTTGCTTTGGGCCTGCAAACAAGAGGCCAAGCTGCTAAAGAATGACCCTTCTCCTGCCCATATTTCCTCCATAGACACTGCCTTTGTATTCTTTCCAATTGCTTCAGAATACCTTGAGGGATTGATAGGGTACAAAGGAAGAAGATAGGCAAAGAAGAAATGACGGAATTAACAAGTTGCAACCTGCTTCCCTGAGGCAAGAACCAAGAACTTGCTGTCAATCTCCTCTCCATACAATCCACCAAGGGAAGAAGATCCACAATTTTAGGCCTAGTGGTTCCAACAGGTAACCCCAGATATGTGAATGGCATCTTGCCTAACTTGCAGCCAAAGTAAGCAGCAAGATCAGTAGCCTCCTGGTCAATCACATTAATGGGGTACATTGAAGATTTATGGAAGTTAATCTGCAGACCAGTTGCCTCAGAAAAGGAATATAACACTGATTTCAGAGCCCCCAATTGATCCCTGTCAGCCTTTAAAAATAACAGTGTGTCATCAAGATATCTTTGTACCTTCGGAAAATCAGGATCATGTGTTGGCAGAGGCCTCGCTTATTAAACCTCGCCAAGAAGATTGTTAATCAAGGTCTGCAAAAGATCAGCAGCAATAAAAAATAGCAAAGGAGAGACTGGGTCCCCTTGCTTAACTCCACATTTGCACTTAAAGTGACTGCCAGGTACTCCATTGAGCAAGATAGAAGAGGTGCCAGATGACAGTATCTGCCTAACCCATGTAATCCATCTATTGTCAAAACCCTTTGCAGCAAGAATCCTCAAATAGCCTCATGTTGGATGGAATCAAAAGCCTTTTCAAAATCCAACTTTAGCAGAAGTATGGGCTGTTTAGACTGGTTACATTGATGGATGTATTCAAAGGTCCATGCAAGACAATCCTGGATTGTTCTTGATTTGATGAAGCCATATTGGTTTTTATGAATACATTTGATGATTTCCTGTTGAAATCTATTAGCAGCCAGCTTTGTAAGGAATTTCAGACCAACACTGGTTAGTGATATAGGCCTAAAATCCCCCACCCCCTCAGGAGTCTATTTCTTTGGTATCAGTGTAATATAAGCATCATTGAGATTTTCTAATCTGCCTTTGCACAAAGATGAAACTCATGCACTAAGCTGTATAAAATCAGCAGAAATTATTGGCGGCACTTTTTAAGAAAAAGACCATTGAAACCATCAGGCCACAATGCCTTATCAATGGGAATTTCATTGATAACTTGTTCAATCTCCTTAATCTCAAAGGGTTTTGTAAGGACCTCCAAACCCTGAACCCTTGTTATTAGAGAGAGAACGTTCTCATCTAACACAATTGGCCTAATCATCCCCATTCTGTCTTTGAAAGCTCGCAAGAACTCTTTGGCCATAACCTCATGATTAGATGTGACAGACCCATCAGCCAGCTTTAGACTAGCAATTGAATTTTTCCTGTATCTCTCAGTTGCCATTGCCTGAATTTTTTTTGAGTTTTCCTCACCAACTTTAATGTACCTGATAGTACATCTCTTCCTCCAATAGAGGTATTGCATATGAAGCAGGTGTGCATGGTGCAGCTTGATGATTTTCCTGAAGTTACTTTCAGGCCTAGAGAGATGCCTCATGTCCTCAAGATTATCCTGCCAAAGAATTACCCAGTTGCATTTCTCAATCAGACCTTTAACATGAGATAATCATTTTTGCCATTTCTTCAAAGCATAGCGCAAAGCCTTCAACTTGTCAACAATAACTGCTGCAATATGATTCTTACGAGAGGGACGATTCCAAACCTCCTTCACATAGTCAAAGAAACCAGCCTGATGCACCCAAAAAATTTCAAACCTGAAAATGTGTGCCTTTGGGATGGAAGTACTGATGCTGACGAGACAGGGCACATGATCAGACGCAGTTTTTGCCAAAGGGTCACTTGTGTCATGGGATATGAGTTAATCAACTAGCAGATGTAAACACCGGTCAAGTTGCTCCGGAAGAGGAGTATCCTGCATATTGGACCAAGTAAACCTTCGCCTTTTAATGGAAGCTCGAGGAGTCCCAAATGGCCGATAATTTCATTGAAAATAAACATATCATTTATGTCGCCACCCGGGAGGTTTCTATTATCAGTGCAACGAATAAAATTGAAATCTCCCATTATCATCCACCATTGGCCAGGATCAATATCTAAATTGTATATCCAGGAGACAAACTCATCCTTGAGTTCACCCTGACAAGGACCATAAATATTAACCAGAAACCATTGCTCATGGTTATGCACGGAAGTAAACTGCATGACAATAGCATATGGTTTAACTTGTAATAAGGTGCCCTGGAACACATCGGATCGCCAAGCAGTCAAGAGCCCCCCCGAGGCACCTCTAGTAGGTGATTCAACAAACTGATCAAAACCATGAGGGCATATGGATTTCATAGTTGCCCGATCACAGGAGGAAAGTTTGGTTTCTTGCAGACAAACTACTGAACATTGACTTTCAGACACTTTCTCTCTGACAGCGCGCTGCCTCGTATCTGAACTCAAACCACGGACATTCCAACACAAAATCTTCCAACTACGCGTTGCAACCCGATTCATGAATGACCAAAGAGCAGAAAATTATATAAAACATGACATACAATGCCATACAACCCAAAAGGTAACATAGTTCAGAGCCATAAGAAAGTTCCCTAAACCAACAGAGAGCAACCATAAAAAGAGTACACAGCATGCACCCAGGATAACCACAAATAGAGCGACATAATCATTAAGCTGACGATGCAGATGAGTCCTCCTGTGGATTAGCCATAAGCTTATCCACCGATAGCAGCTTAGGATCGACCTCCAGCTCCGCACCAATCGCCTGAAGAACTCGAAGTGGAGTGTATGGTGGTGCAGCAGCCGAAGCCTCATCATCGCCATCTGGAGGAATGGGCTGGGCCTTGTCCTCCATGGGCTTGGCGCGTGGGCGCTTCTTCGATGGCTGAAGAGGGAGCTGCTCAAAAACAACATTTTTAAAGCCATCTAACTTTGCCGCGCTCCGAGTGCAACGTCGCAGCGTTGTATCAACCACTGGCGGCCTCTTCTTCTCTCTTCGATTTCTGACAGATTGCTCGACAGAGAAAACCATAGGTGTAGATTCAGGAGATGCAGAAAACAGGTGATGGTTCAACAGAAACTGGCGCAGGCACATCAGCGGAAACTGTAGCTGCAGGCAGGCTATCAAATAGAGCTCTTGCCACCGGCCGTTTCAGCACAACAGCTTTCCTGTCAGGCAGAACCAGAGGCATCGAAGCATGCAAACAAGACACTTGCTTGGACTCATCAAAAGCAATTGACCAGGTCCTCTTCGAGTAAATAACTGCACCCAACGGCTTGCAAAAGATAGGCCTAGGCACTTCCTTCACTGAGAAATCAAACATTAGATTCTGAAAAGACCTCTTCCAGATCATTTCCGGAGGAAGAGGTGGTCCAGCCACAATACGGGCCATGCCAATGAATATCTCGTGATATTGAACCATAGGAGGCTGATACGACACTATTGCCAACTGATTTTCCTCAAAAACTTGATGCTGCTCAAGATCTAGTGGAGGAACATGCTGAAGGTCCTGTTCAGGTTGGTCTACAGAAACTGAACCCTCCGGCTGGTCAATCACAATTGAAACTTGATCTTGTTCAGGCATTTGCGGCTGCATGACCTGCACAGCAACATCTTCATCACCCCACCCAGCATTCCCCCAACCAGGCACCTCCTCATTAGCAGGTGGAACAGGGGGAGCAAGAGGGGCATCATTCCATCCCAACATAGGGTACGGAGGAAGGATAAATGGCAAATTGTCTTGAATCAGGTTACCAGGCAGCGGGTGGGGGTTTCCATCTAGCGGCATAGGATCTTCGTCATTTGGCATCTGATCTGCAAAATCAGCCCCAAGGACATAGCATGCAGCAGTCCAGGACACTTGTGCGCCTCCCCATTCAGCATAATCACCAAAAACCACATCTCTTGGTACAAGTGGAGTGTCATGAAAACTAGCCTCCACCATAGTTCTGACCAGATACGGATCCTCACTATCCCAAGAAATAAACTTGCCAAAAGTACCAACCGCCTGCGAGATGAACTCTGTAGTGTGGTAATCCAGAGGAATCCCAATAAACATTAACCAGCCCTTACGAAAAGCATTTGCTCCTTTGAAATTTTCTCCCTCATCATGCTTCATAAATCTAACAAAGCGATCATTGCCCAGCGGAAAAGGTGGATGCTGAATCAGGGTGTATCTAACTGACGGATCCCTAACTTGAAACAGTCCCACCCCATGAAACCATGGCTGAGTTGAGCAAACCATGATACCTGAATCTTGGAGAAACTGAACCACCTCCTCACGCACCGGACCAAGCGGTCCATCAGGCGTCGGCATTACTCCAGCAATCATGTAGTCCTCATGGCGTCGGGTCGGCCGAGCAGCCGGCGTGAAGAAGGTGCGCGGGAGGCGATGATCGCCACCATCGATGATGTGGTGGCCAGCAGGCACAAAGCGCTGAGGATCGAGCTCGTAGTTCGCCATGGATGGGGGTGTTCGTGGTTTTTCTTTGGCGTTAGGAGAAGGAAGGTGCAAAGGGGGCGGCGGCGATGGGACTGGGCAGTCTATCCCAATAACTCCGGCTCTGTTCCCATGAGCAGCAGCAGATTCTGATAAAATCTTATTTTGGTGGACCGAAATTGGCTTCCAAACCAATCCATGGGAGCGCGCGAAATCATTGTAGTCTCTGCTAGAGTGACCAGGGCGAGAGCAAGCCGAGCAGACCGCTCGCATTCCACAAGTCGCAGACAGGTGGCCCCGAGCAGAGCAGATAGTACACGTCATCACACGGTCCACCATGTCATCGACCATAGCTTCAAATTGCCTCGCAGCCTCTTGGGATGAAGGGATGTGCTCGTCGCAAATGAGTGGGCTTGGTACCGAAGACGTGGTAGGCCGAGAAGAGACTGGGCTGACCATCTCATTTGGGCCAAGATAGGCCTCCACCACAACTGGATCAACGTTACCAGAATTTCGAATCGTAGACGATCCCGCGTGAGTGGAAATGACGGGCGTAATCCTCGCAGGAACAGAGGAAACTTCGGCAGAAACCAGAACCGCTGCCGGAGCAGAAGAGGACGGCCGGCACAACTCCGGCGAAGGAGATATCGTACCAAAAACTATTGGTGGACGGGCAATAGTCCATTGCAAATCCTGTGCAGGTGATGGATGAATGACTACACGTTCATGAACAGGCAGATCATAGCCCGCATCTCTCATGGTGTCAATGCAATTTTGTGAAGCTGGGTATCTATACCCCCTGCAAGCCGTGTAATGCTCAAACGTGGCAAAAGAAAGAGTCTTCCTGGAGGAGGCAGCCAATTTTAGGGCTGATTTAGCTGGGGGTTTATGCATGGCCAAAACACCTAAAGAAGATCGGCGTTTGGTTGGACTAACTAGAAACCACTCAGCATCACATTCCTTCCTCCAAATCCTGAGCTCTCTAATCCAATTCGGTCCACCATTACCCCAAAGGTGAAAATAACACTTGAATAGATCACACGAAAACGAGCGAAGGTCCATGATGATAAAACCAACTTGTTTGCAAGAAACATGGAAAGAATAAACCTTGCCTTTGATGTGATCAACCTGAAGGTCAATGGCCGAACCTCCAATTGCAGCTTCCAAAGCCGCCGCCACAGAATCCACCGAGAGACGGAAGGCATGACGACTGAATGAAACAATCAAAATAAAGGGCCGCCTATGTCCCGAAGGATGAACCAAATTCCCAGTAGATCTGAAAACTTCATCAGAAAAAACCCTACCCTTGGAGAAATCCAAGCCATGGGTAGATCCACCAGAAGAACCCATGGAAGATGGGTATTTCCTTGATCCAGAGGAGACGCCGGAGATGTTGATCAGAGAAAATCCACAGATTAGTGGAGGAGTGGAGAGATCGCCGGAGAGGGGGATAGCGCCGTGGAGGGAGGTGGGAGCGCCATTCAGGGTAATAATATTGTCATTCGAAGTCCGTGTCGGACCCACAAGTTCTCAAACTGGTTTGCCATAGTTTGAACCATAGAGATCTCTCTTTTCAGCAAGCTGGAACTCGAACTCGTGAGTGTTTAGCCTTTCGAGGATATCAGCAGGATCAAGCGACTTGTAGTCAGCACGTTCTTGTATCATCAATCCCAGAGTATCAAATGAGGAATCAAGCGATCTCAGCAGTTTCTTCACAACTTCATGATCAGTGATGTCAGTGGCACCGAGGGCTTGAAGCTCATTTGAGATGTCAGTGAGGTGATCAAAGGTTTGTTGGACATTCTCATTGTCGAGTCTTTTGAAGCGGTTGAAGAGATTCCGAAGAACATCGACTCGAGAGTCACACTGAGTTGAAACTCCTTCATTTACTTTGGACATCCTATCCCGGATAAGCAGCGGTTCCCAAAGCACTCACTCTTCCATCTTGTCCTTTGCTCGGATGGCCACATATGATATTCTTAAGCTTGAGAATCGAGTTGTTTGAATCTCTTCACATCGGTAGCGTTCAGCGTGGGAGTAGCAGAGGGGACACCATTTTCCACAACATACCGTAGATCGTTATCAATTGCCTCAAGATGCATTACGCATCTTGTTCTTCGATAAGGGGTAGTCCGTTCCATCAAAGATAGGACACCCAGCCGAGACCTTGATCATACTGCGGTCGACATAACTAAAACTCGGCGGTTAAACCAAAATCACACAGAACAAGGGAGTACCTTGCTCGATACCAATTGAAAGTCGTTATATCGACTAGAGGGGGTGAATAGGCGATTTTTATGAATTCTTCACTAAGGAATTTGCTGGTGAGGAAATTCCTTTGCGAAGAACTACTTGCAGCGGAATAAGTACTCAGAAGTAAACAGAACAGAATACAAAAATTGTCATTGTCGGTGTCAAAACCGGCGGATCTCGGGTAGGGGGTCCCGAACTGTGCGTCTAGGCGGATGGTAACAAGAGGCGAGGGACACAATGTTTTACCCAGGTTGGGCCCTCTCGATGGAGGTAAAACCCTCGTCCGCTTGATTAATATTGATGATATGGGTAGTACAAGAGTAGATCTACCACGAGATCAAGGAGGCTAAACCTAGAAGCTAGCCTATGGTATGATTGTTGAGATGTAATGTTAGTCCCACGGACTAAGGCCCTCCGGTTTATATAGACACCGGAGAGGCTAGGGTTACACAGAGTCGGTTACAATGGTAGGAGATCTACATATCCGTATTGCCAAGCTTGCCTTCCACGCCAAGGAAAGTACCTTCGAGACCACGAGCAGAGTCTTCAATCTTCTATCTTCGTGATGCAGGAGTCCGGCGGATATTGATAGTCCGGCAGTCCGGACACCCCCTAGTCCAGGACTCCCTCAGTAGCCCCTGAACCGGTCTTCAATGACGATAAGTCCGGCGTGCATAGTGTTCGGCATTGCAAGGCGGGTTCCTCCCTTGAATAATCCGGAGAAGATAATGAACGCCAGGATAGTGTTCGACTCTGCAAAATAAATTCCACATCCCAACGTAGAGAAAAAATATACACTTAGCTCGATCTGCTGACGTATCATGCGGCGTGACATCACACTGCAGCCAAGCCCTCGTTTGAATTGTTTTCATTATTCCGCCTCAGCATGTTTTAGCGAAGCGGTTTCCTTGGCACGTCCCGTCGAAGCAGAGATCGTGTTCCCTTTTATTCCGGGATCCTCATCAATACGTGCGTGGGTAACCCAACCGTTCCCATCGCCATGCCTCCTCTATCGAAGGGGAATATCAAACGGTCACGGAGACGGCCCTTGGTATTTCTTCCCCCTTTATAAGAAGACCAAGGCCTGTCCTTGTTCTTCAATCTCGCGTCAAATCTTTCCTCCGCTCCTAGTTCCAACACCCGGAGCTTTAGATTCGAGCGCTTCGGATCCTAAACAATGTCCGGCTCCGACCTCCAGGGCCGGTGGATGCCCTCCTCCGTCACGGAGGAGGACGTATTGAAGTTGCGGGAGGCCAAGTACCTGGCCTACGAAGTTTCGCATAGGCTGCCTGCCCCAGGGCAGGCCGTGCCAGCCCCCGAGCCCAGCGAATGCTCGTTTTCACATCTCACCTCCGTCGGGGATTAGGCTTCCCGACGGATCCCTTCGTGAGAGGGCTCCTTTTCTACTACGGCCCGGACTTCCACGATTTGGCTCTGGAGTCCATCCTCCATATCTCCGCATTCATTATTGTCTGCGAAGCCTTCCTCCGTGTCATCCCCCACTTCGGCCTGTGGCTGAAAACATTCAAGGTGGGCGAAGATGATCGGGGCGTCAAGCGAGTCTTGTGAGGCGACCATAAGCAAGAAGGTCGATGCCCGTGGCTCGAAGGTTCGTTCA
Source organism: Aegilops speltoides (assembly GCA_021437245.1). NCBI lineage: Eukaryota > Viridiplantae > Streptophyta > Magnoliopsida > Poales > Poaceae > Aegilops > Aegilops speltoides. The sequence goes on from CM038141.1 coordinate 39,465,307, forward strand.
AGAGGCTGGGATTGTGGCAGCAGGAGTGGTTTACATCACTGCTCCAAGGCGACAAGCAAAAGCCGCCGCCCCTCCTTCCGGGACCTCCGCCAACCGATGTCGTGGGTCGACCAAGGGCTCAATTGGGGCCGTCCAGGGCGTGCACCTGCTGCAGGGCCGGATTCGAGACCTCCAAACAAGGGAGACCGACCTGGTCAAGGTGATGCAGGTCATGCTAATCAGGCACCTCCTACCCTGCAAACATCGTCCTCTCCGTCTATGGGAGTTTAATCCGGAGGGACCTCGTATTCTCCAGCATTTTATGGGTGCAACACCCTCGGAGATGTACAAGCTGTTCTTCGGACAGCAGGTGGCGTGTCCGGATTCGGCCGAGGACGCAGGCCTAAGCCGCGATCGCCCGGATACTCAGGTAAATAGCTCAGAGCCCGGACATCCTATTTGTATGCCTTTCAAAAGATCGTCTCCTGACCCTTTGTTCTTTACAGGAATGGGTGGCGCGATCAAGGCTGATAAGGTGTCGGCCCCCCTCCAGAGACATGACTTGGAGCCCGTTGAGGAGTCTGGACTAGGGGTGTCCGGACAGCCGGACTATCGATATCCCGGACTCCCGGACTACGAAGATAGAAGATTGAAGACTCGGCTCGTGTCCCAAGGTACTTTCCTTGGCGTGGAAGGCAATCTTAGCGTCTGGATATGTAGATCTCCTACCATTGTAACCGACTCTGTGTAACCCTAGCCTCTCTGGTGTCTATATAAACCGGAGGGCCTTAGTCCATAGGACAACATGCATCTCAACAATCATACCATAGGCTAGCTTCTAGGGTTTAGCCTCCTTGATCTCGTGGTAGATCTACTCTTGTACTACCCATATCATCAATATTAATCAAGCGGGGCGTAGGGTATTACCTCCATCGAGAGGGCTGAACACAGGTAAAAACATTGTGTCCCTCGTCTCCTATTACCATCTGCCTAGACGCACAGTTGGGACCCCCTACCGAGATCCGCGGTTTGACACCGACATTGGTGCTTTCATTGAGAGTTCCTCGTGTAAATAGCCAATAGGCGGATGCCTTTACCCGTCTTCAAAGGCGGTGTTTTTACGCCGGAGAGGCCTTGGCTGCCGGTCAAACAATCCGGCTTGGTGGCTTCCTTATGGCCGCCTCTCCGACCGTTGCTTCGGCAATGACTTCTCGAGTCGTCGAAACAATCTTCGCGTCAGCCCTAAAGCTGCCGAACAGTTAGATCCAATCGAGCTCTTGTCTGTCAACGAGCTCTTGGATCGCATATCGCCCTCCCCAGAGTCATAGCAGACTACAATCAGATTGGGCTTAAACCGATCGAGAGATTAACTCTCCCGGGTTACCCACCACATCGAGGTGGTAGAAGAACAACTCGGCAATTCGTTGCCATTGTTGAAAACAATCTGTGTCCGGATTCCCGAACCCTCCATGCCGGACTCCCGCGGAGGGACGGACTCTGATCGAGCGCTGAACCTAAAATCATGCATCACTCCGGACTCGCTGGGCTGTTTCCAGCAAATCAAGCTTCCGAATTCGGAAGTCCCTCGGCCATTGAGCCCAAAGATGGGCTGGGATCCGGATTTTATTCCGCCCACCCGCCCAGACATATGCGACCTATCTCTAATTCGGCAAGAGCCCTCGAAGCGATTACATCATTCTGGGCGATTCCTCCTGGTTATGGGCGGGATAAAGGACTGCCGAGAGGAAAGCATAATCTCAATATTCTGCAATAGCGCACGGACAAGGGAATCCTGAGCGCCATTGATCGTCGCAAGATTACGCATTTCACCGATCTGGCGTCCATAATGCGAAAATCTTTATGATGGAAAGTTTCGGAAAACCGAAAATCAATTTTGGGATAATCCGCCCCAAACCAAGTCCATGGTAAAAGGCGCCTCACAATCAGGCCCCGGATGCAAAAACCAAAAAGCAAAAACCCAGCATGGGAAGCGGAACCGTCTTGGAGGAATGGCTCAATGGACCTGTAAAATTCATATCTGAGGGAGCTGTCCCAACACATAGCCTTGAGCATGTTGGATACTACGGCGGTGGCCAAAAGTGGCGAAGAGCTTCTAGCTCGAAACCACTCCAACAATACCAAAGACGGTATCAACAGTCTTGAGACTTTCGCATCAAATAATATCGCAACGAACAATCCGCGAACTTCGCCAAGTCTACCAAGTAGCAACAACAAATCCATGGAGCAACACAGCTATCACCTTGATTGCAATGACGAACCCACATCTTGAACTACGAGCCCGGCCAGACTTGGTACTTAGTCCCATAGTGGGCGGCTTTCGGTAGCAAAAGTCCTCATGGACGGCGGCGGCGGACTAAACCTCATTTATGAGGAAACCCTGCGGAAAATGGAAATCGATTGGAGCCGTATTGGCGAAGCAGCACAACCTTGGAGGAATAATCCCTAGCCGGAAGCGCGCTGCACGGAAAAATCACACTCGATGTGGTGTTGGCTCTCCGGACAATTACAGGTCGAAGAAGTCACGTTCGGGTAGCCCGTTCAGCGGCGGCTATCCGCCATATTGGGGCGAGAGGCATTCACAATTTTCAAGCAATACCCCATTACGGGTACATGAAGCTCAAAATGCAGGCCCAGCGGAACAATCACTCTCGTCGATGATCCGGACATAGCACTCCAGCGCCCGAAAACAAGACAGCCGCACTAGCCCTCGAGGCATTATCAAAGCCTTAGCGGCGAGAGGAACTCACCGCGCTACACTCTCTGATAGCAGGGACGATGTGATACTCGATAAGCGATCCAAGTCCACCTCCTTCAAACCAGCGAGATGGGATAATTAAATTTCAGGTCCACCCAGCGGACCCAACAAAGACGGCCTCCATCGAGCACGCAGTTGAACCGAAATCGACGCCAAGATCTTGCGAATTCCTTTGGGAAAATTGGGACATCTTCGCTTTGGCATCCTTCCGGACATGCCCGAGAATCCCTCGCAGGTTGGCGAAACACAGCCTAAACATCCTAAAAGTTCAAGCCACCAAACAGGCTCTTCGATGATTTTCCGAACCCAAGAGACAGGCAATGGGAGAAGAGCTAGCCAAGCTATTGGAAGCCGGATTCATTGGAGATATCAAACATCCGGACTGGCTAGCAAATTTGGTGATGGTACCAAAGAAAGATAAATCTGGCGTCTACGTGTGGACTTTAAAGACCTCAATAAGGCTTGCTGAAGGATCCTTTCCCCTCCCGCATCGATCAAATTATCGATGCCACGAAGAAGACACGATTCATTGTGCTTCACGGATGCATACTCGGCTATCATCAAATCAAGATGGCGGAGCGAATCAAGCATAGCGGCATTCATTACTCCATACGGACCATTCTCTGTAACACGATGCCCTTCGGACTTAAAAGCGGCGCAACATATCGGCGCATGATTCAAACATGTCGGCTACCCAGATCGGCCAAAAGCGTCGAGGCATACGTGAAGCGGCGTAGTTGTCAAAACAAAACACGTCGAAACTTTAGTAGACGATCTGAGGCTCACATTCGACAACCTTAGAGCATATGACATCAAGCTGAATCCGGAAAAATGTGTTTTCGGTGTACCAGCCGGGAAGCTGCTGGGCTTCATAGTATCCGGTAGAGGAATTGAAGCAAATCCGGCTAAAATCCGGGCTCTGTCGCAACTAGATATTCCAAAAGACCTCAAGCAAATACAAAAGTTAACAGGATGCGTGGCATCTCTAAGCCGTTTTATCTCCCGTTTAGGAGAGAAGGCGTTGCCCCTTTATCGCCTCCTAAAGCGCACCAAACACTTCGAGTGGACGGATGCCGCCACTGCCGGACTCGAAGAAATAAAGGCCGTATTGGCAACAAATCCGATCCTGGCTGCGCCCACTCAGGGCGAACCAATGTTGTTATACATCGCTACAACACATCAAGTTGTGAGCGCTGTCCTCGTCGTCGAACGAGCAACAGAAGGGCATAAATTCCCTCTTCAAAAACCAATGTATTATGTATCCACTGTATTAACCCCCTGCAAATCCTGCTACCCGCACTATCAGAAGATAGCATACGCGGTGTTCATGGCGTCTCGGAAGCTTCGACACTACTTTCAAGAGTGTTCGATAACAGTGGCCTCTGAAGTACCACTCAATGACATTATAAATAACCGCGACGCAGCGGGCAGGATTGCAAAATGGTCCATTGAGCTCTTACCATTCGACATAACTTACAAACCCGACGAGCCATAAAGTCACAAGTTTTGGCTGACTTCGCGCCGAATGGACTGAAGCGAACTACCTAAAAAGTACAGCGCATACTCCAATGGACTATGCACTTCGACGGCTCCAAAATGTTGGCGGATGAGGGGCTGGCATCGTCTTGGCGTCCCCACGGAATCTGATCCGATATGTACTTCAAATAATGTACACAGACTCCAACAATGCAGCCGAATACGAGGCCTTGTTACATGGTCTCTGGATGGCAGTCTCCATGGGCATTCAACGCCTAGAGGTGCGCGGGGATTCAAACCTTCCAATATCCCAAATAAATGGAGACTTTGACGCCAAGGATCCAAAAATGGCAGCATATCGTAATGTTGTCCTGAAAATATCAGCTCGATTTGAAGGACTTGAATTCCAACTGTAGGATCGGAAGTATGTCTAGAGGGGGGGTGATTAGACTACTTGACAACTTAAAAATTTTGCCTTTTGATTGGAGTAGTTTCTTAGCAAGTTCACAATGACAACCAAGTCAAGTATCACCCTACACATGCAATTCTAGAGTTATGGCAGCGGAAAGTAAATTGCACGTATAGTAAATGAGAGGAGGAGAAGAGCAAGCATAATGAAGACATGGAGATTTTTCTCGTGGTTCCGATAGGTGGTGCTATCGTCAATCCACGTTGATGGAGACTTCAACCCACGGAGGGTAGCAGCTGCTTGAGTCCACGGAGGCTCCACCCACGAAGGGTCCACGAAGAAGCAACCTTGTCTATGCCATCATGGCTTCGCCCACGGAGGACTAGCCTTACTCGGGGTAGATCTTCACGAGTAGGCGATCTCCTTGCCCTTACAAACTCCTTGGTTCAACTCCACATCATGACGGAGGCTCCCAAGTGACACCTAACCAATCTAGGAGGCACCACCCTCCAAAAGGTAATAGATGGGGTTGGTGATGATGAACTCCTTGCTCTTGTGCTTCAAATGATAATCTCCCCAACACTCAACTCTCCTCACTGATTTGGCTGTGGTGGAAGAAGGATTGAGTGGAAAGCAACTTGGGAAGGCTAGAAATCAAGTTTCATATGGTGGGAGTGGAGCAACTTGATCTCAACACAAGGGTAGGTAGTTTTCTTCTCGAAATGTAAGGTAGGAGTGGTAGTTCTTTCGATGGCTCTCTCCACGAATGAAGAGGAGGTGGAGGGGTATTTATAGCCTCCACACAAAATCCAACCGTTACACACATTTGACCAATCTCGGTCAGACCGAAGTTGACAACTCGGTCAGACCGAAAGTTCAAATCTTGTGAGCGTTGGGATTTTCAGTGGGACCAAAATACAATCTCGGTTAGTCCGATTCTTCCAAAGTCTAGGGTTTGCCAATCTCGGTGGGACCGACTTTCTCATCTCGGTGACACCGATTTGAGTACAGAAGGTTACAGAAGGTTGACAACACCAATTTCGGAATGACCGAGTTTGGAATCGGAAAATCCGAGATTCTTAGGGTTTGGCTATATGGCTGAGGTGGTTCATCTCGGTGTGACTGAGTTTGGAATCGGTGGGACCGAGATTACTTATGAGTTTATGTTGGAATGAAAGATTGCTGATAGTTTGAGAGATAAATCACTAAGCACTTTAGAGCAACGGATCATCATCATAACCTCACCCCTTTTAATAGTATTGGCTTTCCTATGGACTCAATGTGATCTTGGATCACTAAACCAAAAATGGAGTCTTGAGCTTTTGCCAATGTTTTCCTTAGCATTTTGAGGGTCCACATCATCGGTCATTGCCATTCCCATATCACTGAACTTTCGAAATATTCTCAAGAAATGATTAGTTCAATGATATATATGTTGTTATTAATTACCAAAACCACACGGGGATTAGTTGCACTTTCAATCTCCCCTTTTGGTAATTGATGACAACATATAGATCAAAACTTCGACAAATGATATAATCAATGAATGACATAAATCGCTTTGAGAAGTATGTGATAAGCAAGAGCTCCCCTAAATTTGTGCATTATTTAAGATTTGCGTTTGAATGCAAATGCACAATCGATTAGGATCATGGGTCACTCTTCCATGTCACATACATCTTGGTGGAAGCGCACAAAATGATAAGAATGAATAACATGCACCCAATCACCAAGACATGAGTAAATGATCATACAAGATATGAATGGAATATGATAGACATCAAGCACACATTAAGCACAGTATGATCAAGCACTCATCAAGATAGAAACAAGCGTAGTATCAAACACACGAAGTATCTCAAAGAACTCAAAAGTATCTCAAGGAAAACCGCAAATGAAAGAGCAAAAAGCGAGCACTCTCTCTCTCGAAGCCCTATGATCTATACAATTTCTCCCCTTTGGCAACAAGTTACCAAAAGTTCGAAAGGTATAGAGCTAATCGTCACTCGGGACTCTGCTGGCGGCTCTGTCTGCGTCGATGGAGTGGAGATAGCTGCATCTGCAAAGCTTCTGCTGAAGTCTGTGGAGCTGGAGGAGTGGATCTTGGCAGTCTTTGGGCCAGCGGAGCTGTAGGAGGTCTTGATGTAGTAGCCACAGGGTCGACCTTTGGAATAGCAAGCTGATCTGGGCTTTGTGGGCCTTTGGGCAGGCTGCTCATAGTCATCTGGACCATATCACCTTCCATCTCTCTCATGAGTTCTGCCTTCTCCCTCTTAGCTTCCTCGATGTCGCCTCAAGCTTGTTGGCGGTGACACGCACTTGATCGACAGCGTCGAGCATGGAACTTATCTTCAACTATCCTCTCAAGGCTCTCCACAGACGCACTATCTGGCAGGCGTAGCTCAATTCTCTGAGTGGCTTCAAGAAGTTGTTCTCCAACGCTCTTGGGCTTCTTCTGCTTCCTTCTCGGCTTTAGCTTGTTTGGCAACTTCGGACTTAGCATGTCCTTCTACGGATGTGGGAGCATCCTTAGTCATCACAACCTCGTTATCCTCATGTTCAGGCTGCAGTGGCAAGTGGGGTCTATCCAACAGGTAGGTGTCCGTGCCAAACTTGGCATTAATGAGCATCTGAATATGCGGAGAAAACCCACACGACCTCTTCTGGTCTGCTGCTGTCCTCTTGATAGTCTCAACTATCAGGTCCATCACCTTAAAAGGTGTCTTCTGATCTAGAATATGCAGCATGTTGATAGAGTACCCTCTTATCATGCGGTGGTCCCCTGACTTAGGCATCAAAGTGTGCCTCAGAATGGTATTGGTGGTTGGGAGACCTGCCTGAAGGTAGTAGACTGAACCAAGCTTCCATATCTCTACATCCTTGTCCTTGACTTCATTGTACATGTTCTTCATTGACTCGTGATTTTTCTTCGGAATGCCATAGACATCAATATCATCTTCTCTTGATACAGGTGCATTCAGCAATGCTCTCCATTCTTCAACTGTAGAATGGAATCTACGCCTTATACATCATCCATACAATCCTGCCATCTGGATAGAAGTGTGCGGTGGCATAGAACGCATGATCATCTCATCGTTCCAGCGGTCAATTTCGACCAGCGAACTCTGCAATCCCACAAGCAGTGAAGCTTTCATGCACATGTGGGAAATAGTCTCTGTGCTCTTCACTGTCGATGTATTTCCAGTCAACGTATCTGGTGTCAGCAATAATTGGCTTCTTGTCCATGAGCACTGTCTCATAAAAGTCTTGTTGCTCTCTTGTGTGGAATCTTGGGTCAACTGCTGTTCTTCTCCTGGTGGCATATGGATCAACTTGCCTCCATAGCCTGAGTCCTTTGTCCTTTCTTTCCTTCATATTTTCAGCTCGAGGATGAGCTTCATTATGAACAGGCAGTTTCTGTTGGAGCTTGAGCAAAACATGAGCCTCATCATCTGATTCTGCAGGTGGCACATTGTCCTTCTTCTTCTCTGAAGCAGGTATGTTCCTCACAGTCTTCTTTGGCTTGGCAGCTGGTTTGGCTTGGGCTGCCTTTGCTGGAGCTGATTTCTTTGCCTTTGTGGGTGCTCCTGCCTGATGGCATCACCCATCAACCACGCTTACGAGGAGGCTGCGGTGCTTCCTCATCGAATCATCATCATCATCGGCTTTCTTCATGAACTTTCCTCTTCCTCTTGGAAGTCTTCTTGATCTTCTTTGGAGGTTTCTTCCATCTTGAGCTTCTTGTACATGAGGTTTTTCCACTTTGCTTGTGCCTTTCTTAGGCTGTTGCCCTTGATAGCTCTTGGCAACCACTTGCCTTTTGGCTTAGAAGTTATTTCCTCATCTGCAACAAAATCTGAATCTTCCTCATCTGAATTTCTCTTCCTCCATGCCACAGTAGCAGTGCAGGCATCCACTTGGTGCTTCTCTCTCCATCATCTGAAAAACTGCTTATACGGGCTTGTAGCTGCCTCTGGAATCTCAAGCGGCATCTCGGACCTGTTACATTGTCACTTCCTTCGAGACATACCGACAACTTTGTGAATAGAATAGGTATGGGCAGAATAGAAGAGTTATCACAAACAGCGGAGGATTTTGCAAAAGAATGAGTTCAAACTTTAGTTTTAGGTTTTCACAGAATACATGTCGGTCGGACCGAGTCTATCAATTCGGTGAAACCGAAATGTCTAAACAGACCATATCACACCACTTTCGGTTGGACGAAATGGGTTTCGATCTAGCCGAGACTACTAGGGTTTCACTGAATCTTCACTTCGGTCTTACCGATTTGCACAACTTCGGTTTCACGAAAAGTGCGGTCTAATGGCGAGAGCCGTCGGTCGATCGAAAATGTTAAATCGGTCACACGAGATGTGTTGGTGAAACCTAACCTAAAATTTTACTCGAAGTTTGTTCTATGACCTAAGCGGCTGGATAGGAGATCTCAATCTTGGCAAGAAACATGGCAACGCCTAACGTGCATTGAATCAGCGGTTGGAGCACGAGAGGATGAAACTCACCCAATGCGGTGGAGCTTCACTCTGGCGGCAGCGGCGCGATGAGAGAGACCATTGGGCGATGGAGACCATGGCGGGCGCCTGAGCGACGGCGGAGGCGATCCGGAGACCAAAGGCGGCGGCGGCGAAGGGTTTGAGGCGAAGCGTTTGAAGAAGTAATCAGCGCTCGTCCTCGAGTATATATACCCTTCGGTGTCGGTGGGACCGAGTTTGAAAACTTCGGTGGGACCGAGATGGTTAGCTGCGTGCGATTACACACTTGATCACGCCGAAATTTGAAACTTCGGTTTCACCGAGGTGAAAACCTAGATCAATCAAGTGATTTGATCTGTCCGATTTGAGTATATCGGTTTGACCGAAAGTACTTAGAAGGTTTTGGAAGTTAGGCTTTTGACGGATCGGTGGCTCAGTGCTCCTCACTCGATCTGTCCAAAAAGTCTTGTTCAAAGTTTGTGATATAAGCATGAATAGAGTTTGAGACAAGAAAGCATAGATAGCTAGGGGAGGAACTTAGGCATTCTTGTACATCCATTTGGTCAGAATAAAATCCAAAAGACCAAAGCAACAAATGGATGTCCTTGAATGGATAAAACCATGCATCCATCATGCTCACACAATAAGATAGCAAATGAAATATGTGTCAAACATGCACAAACAAAACACTAACAGCTAGCACACAATTTGGCGATGACTAGGTCATCTATATATGAGTATATTGACTTAGGAGTCAAATGAGAACATTTGATCATAGGTCATACTCATCGTTTAAGCACAAGTGGGGTTACCACTTTTCCATAAAGCATTGATGTGTTCACATCTTTAGAAGATGCTTTAGCTCATTTCTTTAGAACAAAGCTCCCCCTTGATGTGAGAACCCCTTTTAAAGGGTCAAACTAACCTTGGGTTGTTGTTGAAGACTTCATGTAGATGTTGAAGATGTGGATGCTCAATGTTGATGAAGATCACCAAGAGTTGGGAGCAATCCTTTGGATTCGGGCACTTTCAATACCTACATGGGTTAGTCCCACAAGGAACAAACAACAATATCCATGGACATAGATTGAAGTTCACAATAGATGATGTCCATGAAAGCAATGATTACCTTGTCCCTTGACTTACCAACATGAGGGTTTGTGACTCCATGAACTAGTGCAAGATGTGGAAGTTGATTGCACAAGTCCTTGCCAAAATGAATGTGAGTGAAGTATATTGGCGGAGTCACCCTCAAGAACTCTCTAGTTCTTCTTCTTGGGATCCACATCATCTTGATGGGAATCCTTGGGGTAGTAGTTGAGCTTGTTGAAGTAGAACTTGAAGTTGCCTTGGGAACCCACTTGACCATGGCCTTGGGTGCTTCAATGAATGCATCAATCTCCTCTTGAAGCTTGTCCTTGCCTTTTAGCTTGTGGTCTTGTGGTGGAAGGTCATCTTGAGCTTGTTCCTCGTTTGAAGAAGTAGGATCATACTTCTTCTCTTGAGAGACAAACTTTGGAGTGGGATATTGACCTTCTTCCCATTCAACACCCTCGGCGTTGAACTTTCGCTCAAAACCAATTCCTTGATTCTTCGGTGTCTTCCTTGTTTGCGAACAATTTCCTCAAAGCTCTTGCTTCGGCAAGACTCTTGTAGACACCTTTCTCTATAATCCCTTTCAATAGACTATTTTCTTGCTCAAGTGAAACTTGGCTTGAAACATTGTTAGTGGAATCAAGAGAATTACTAGAAGTAACAACATTTGATTTAGCATGATTATTGTTACTACTAGATGAAGAATTTTTCTTATGCTTGTCATGCTTAGTTTTGATAGGTGGCAAGAAATTAGACAAGAGAAGTCGTTTGGCAAGATATGAAGAACTCTTCTTTGAAGATCGTCATTGATAGCTTTTAGAAACTCATGTTCTTGCTCTAGATTGAGCTTCTCGAGCGTAGCTTCTCATGAGATCTTAGGAGCTCTCTATGATCTTCTTGAGTTGTTTCATGAGCTAACTTAAGAGTGTTTAGTTCTTTAGTTAGGCGCTCAATCTCCTTCATAGCATTGTCATTCGACTCTTCTCGACTATAAAGACTACTAGCATGTTCATCATTACTAAGCTCACTAGATTTATCATGTAAAAGCTCATCTTCACCAAGCAAGTCATCCTCATCACTATCAAAGTCAATAAACTCAGGATGTGATACCTTGGGGCCTTTTGCCATGAAGCATCTTCCAATTCCCTCATTTGGTGAATCAAATATGTCATAGGAGTTGGAGTTGGAGGACACGAGAGCAAGACCGGCAACACCTTCATCTTGGTGTATTCGGAGTTGGAGTGATAGCTTCTTTGGAGTGATTGTCGGTCGGGCGGAAACCCATTCACCAACATGAGCTTGATGTTTTCTTCTTGTGTAGCTCCTTGATGACTTGTCTTTCCTTTCGAATCCTTGCTTCTCAGAGAGGATCTTCGTTCATAACGATCATCTCTACTCCTTCTCTCTTTTGGGCGACTCTTCTCTTGAGCTTCTTCTTCTTGGAATTCTTCTCTTCTCTTGTGAGGAGTCGAACACTCATTTGAGTAGTGTCGGGTCTTCCACAATTATAGCAGATTTCGATCACGACTAGAAGATCTCTTTTCATCATATGATCTAGACTTTGAGCTTCTTTCCTTGCTTCTACTCTTGTAGAATTTGTTGAAGTTCTTCACCATTAGGCTTATCTCTTCATTGGAAACTAGCTTGTCACTTGAGGATGTGGGAGCTTCAACTGCAGCTTTATAAGCACCACTTGACTTGTTGTGAAGCTCTTCCTTATCTTTAAGTGTCATCTCATGAGCAACAATCCTTCCAATGACTTGGTGAGGCTTGAGATCTTTGTAATTTGGCATCATTTGGATCAAAGTGCACACGGTGTCATACTTTCCATCAAAGCTCGAGGATCTTCTTGATGATGAATCGATCGGTCATTTCTTCGCTTCCTAAACCTGCCATCTCATTGGTGATGAGAGCAAGCCTAGAGTACATTTCAGCGACCCCTTCACCTTCCTTCATCTTGAACTTGTCAAGCTGACCTTGAAGAACATCTAGCTTTGATTCCTTCACGGACTCGGTACCTTCGTGCATTTCGACCAAAGTATCCCAAATCTCTTTTGCATTCTCAAGGCGGCTGATCTTGTTGAACTCCTCGGGACACAAAGCATTGAAGAGAATGTCACAAGCTTGAGCATTGTTACGTAACATCCATAACTCATCCGCAGTAACCCGCGATCCGGAACTTTTCCTTCCTCGAAGAACTCACCTTGCAAGCCAACACAAATAATGCCCCATGCGGCGGGGTTATGTCCAAGAATATGCATTTTCATTTTATGCTTCCAACTAGCAAAGTTTGAACCATCAAAGTAAGGACCTCTCTGAAAATTACCCTCACTAGGCGCCATACTCTCCTAGGTTGTGAAACCAAGCTTATGGAGTCAATGCAATGAAACCAATCAATGGAGACCAAAGCTCGATACCACTTGTAGGATCGGAAGTATGTCTAGAGGGGGGGTGATTAGACTACTTGACAACTTAAAATTTTTGCCTTTTGATTGGAGTAGTTTCTTAGCAAGTTCACAATGACAACCAAGTCAAGTATCACCCTACACATGCAATTCTAGAGTTATGGCAGCGGAAAGTAAATTGCACGTATAGTAAATGAGAGGAGGAGAAGAGCAAACATAATGAAGACACGGAGATTTTTCTCGTGGTTCCGATAGGTGGTGCTATCGTCAATCACGTTGATGGAGACTTCAACCCACGGAGGGTAGCAGCTGCGCGAGTCCACGGAGGCTCCACCCACGAAGGGTCCACGAAGAAGCAACCTTGTCTATTCCATCATGGCTTCGCCCACGGAGGACTAGCCTTACTCGGGGTAGATCTTCACAGTAAGGCGATCTCCTTGCCCTTACAAACTCCTTGGTTCAACTCCACATCATGGCGGAGGCTCCCAAGTGACACCTAACCAATCTAGGAGGCACCACCCTCCAAAAGGTAATAGATGGGGTTGGTGATGATGAACTCCTTGCTCTTGTGCTTCAAATGATAATCTCCCCAACACTCAACTCTCCTCACTGATTTGGCTGTGGTGGAAGAAGGGATTGAGTGGAAAGCAACTTGGGAAGGCTAGAAATCAAGTTTCATATGGTGGGAGTGGAGCAACTTGATCTCAACACAAGGGTAGGTAGTTTTCTTCTCGAAATGTAAGGTAGGAGTGGTAGTTCTTTCGATGGCTCTCTCCACGAATGAAGAGGAGGTGGAGGGTATTTATAGCCTCCACACAAAATCCAACCGTTACACACATTTGACCAATCTCGGTCGGACCGAAGTTGACAACTCGGTCGGACCGAAAGTTCAAATCTTGTGAGCGTTGGGATTTTCAGTGGGACCGAAAATACAATCTCGGTTAGTCCGATTCTTCCAAAGTCTAGGGTTTGCCAATCTCGGTGGGACCGACTTTCTCATCTCGGTGACACCGATTTGAGTCTGAAGGTTCTGAAGGTTGACAACACCAATTTGAATGACCGAGTTTGGAATCGGAAAATCCGAGATTCTTAGGGTTTGGCTATATGGTGAGGTGGTTCATCTCGGTGTGGTGAGTTTGGAATCGGTGGGACCGAGATTACTTATGAGTTTATGTTGGAATGAAAGATTGCTGATAGTTTGAGAGATAAATCACTAAGCACTTTAGAGCAACGGATCATCATCATAACCTCACCCCTTTTAATAGTATTGGCTTTCCTATGGACTCAATGTGATCTTGGATCACTAAACCAAAAATGGAGTCTTGAGCTTTTGCCAATGTTTTCCTTAGCATTTTGAGGGTCCACATCATCGGTCATTGCCATTCCCATATCCTTGAACTTTCTGAAATATTCTCAAGAAATGATTAGTTCAATGATATATATGTTGTTATTAATTACCAAAACCACCGGGGATTAGTTGCACTTTCACCATCACATAGCCGAGACAACAAACAAGCGGCCGACATCACAGCACGCGATCGGTAGCGAAACGTGATGTTGTCCTCAAATATCTTCTGGAGCGGCTCTTCAAGCCATCCGTACTATGGGAAGAGGAGTCCGGTACCGACAAGCGGAGAAAGCCGCACTAACCTGGTGATTTAGCGAACAACACAACACAATCCGCCCGCGATATAATGGCGATGTCGCCGGCGTGGACAGAACCTTTCCTAGCCTACTTACTTAGGCGGGAACTTCCGAAGACCAAAATGAGGCCCATTGCATAGTCCGTGATCAAAGGCCTACAAGGTTCATGAGGGAGAACTTTATAAGAAAAGTACTACCGGTGTCCTTCAAAGGTGCATCTCCGAAGAAGAAGGGCGAAACCTCCTGGCTGAAATCCATGCCCGACTAGGTGGACACCACGCAGCAGCCCGGGCCCTGGTAGGGAAGGCATTCCGTACAGGATTTTATTGGCCGACGGCTAGGGCAGATGCGCAGGACTTTGTCCAGCGATGCGTCGGTTGCCAGCTTATAACGCCCTCGATGCGGCTATATCTCCCACGTGTCGAAGCACGACTTAGAGGCATAACCGCATTGAAAGCAATGTCACAAGTGAGGTAATCTTCACACATCCCAAGTAATGCATAAGGGAAAGAGATACATAGTTGGCTTACAATCGCCACTTCACACAATTACATGAATAAAGCATTACATCATCCAGATACAATCAAGGTCCGACTACGGAACCAAAATAAAGAAGAACCCCAAATCGAAAAAGGTCCCGATCGACCCCAACTGGGCTCCACTCTTGATCAACTAGAACAAAACAACACAAAGGGCAAGATCTTCATTGAGCTCCTCCTTGAGCTTGGTTGCGTCACCCTCTCGGTAACATAGGCACCTGCAAACTGGTTTTGGAAGTATCTGGTGAGCCACGAGGACTCAGCAATCCCATTACCATGGGTATCAAGACTAGCAAAGCTTAAAGGGAAAGGAAGGGGTAAAGTGGTGAGGTTGCAGCAGCGACTAAGCATATATGGTGGCTAACATACGCAAATGAGAGCGAGAAGAGAAACAAAGGAACGGTCGTGAAGCTAGCAATGATCAAGAGGTGATCCTGAACACCTACTTCGTCAAACATAACACGAAACCGTGTTCACTTCCGGACTCCGCCGAGAAGAGACCATCACGGCTACACCTTGATTGATGCGTTTTAATTCGGATCTGGTGTCAAGTTGTCTACAACCGGACATTAGCAAATTCCCATCTGCCACATAACCGCAGGCACGGCTCTCGAAAGTTTAAACCCTACGGGGTGTCCCAACAGCCCATGACAAGCTCTCGCGATCATCGAAGGAATAGACCTTCACCGAAGACCCGATCGGTCTCGGAATCCGGTACATAAAGACATTTCGACAAAGGTAAAACAAGACCAGCAAAGCCTCCGGTGTGCCGACATCCCGATAGTAGCAGCACAGATCTCGTCTCGAGCCACGACCGGATGAGCTAAGCGTCTGAGTACCGGCGTAACCCAAGTTGCCAAGGGATGGTCCCATGCGGTGCTCTAGTTTGGACCAACGCTTAGACAAGCAACGGCCCGGGGCTATAATAAAAATGACCCTTGGGTTAATTACTCCCAAGGGAAAAGTAGGTGGTGGTGAGGCAAATGGTAAAAGGCAATGTTGGGCCTTCTTTGGACAAGTTTAATTCAAAGCGAACTGTCGGGGGTCCCATAAATCACCCGACCGCGTAAGGGACGCAAAATCCGGGAACATAACACCGATATGACGGAAACTAGGGCGGCAAGAGTGGAACAAAACACCAGGCATAAGGCCGAGCCTTCCACCCTTTACCAAGTATATAGATGCATTAATAATATAAGAGATATTGTGATATCCCAACATAAACCCTGTCCACCATGGAGCAATCTTCAACTTCACCTGCAGCTAGCAACGCTATAAGAGGGGCTGAGCAAAAGCGGGAACATAGCCAAACAACGGTTTGCTAGGAATGGTGTCAAAGGTTAGAGGTTCATGGCAATATGGGATGGCTGGACAAACAGGTAATAGGTAGCGCAGCATAGCGATAGAAACGAAGCAACTAGCATAGCAATGATAGTAGTGAGATCCGGTAGCGGTCATCTTGCACGAAATCCATAAGGAAGAAGAACGAGTCCATGAAGAAGATGAGCAGATGAAGCCGAACCAAGCGTGAGCGAGCGAATCCTCACGAGCATAGCAAAACAGGAACTAACAAGAAGAAGCACACAACATAGGTAAACACACCACACATGACCAAGGCATGATGCACAACAAGCATGATGCATGACCAAGCTACATGAAGCTACTCATGGCAAGAGACGATGCAAACAAGAACAACACATCAGGGCAAGTTTAATTGAGGCCGGGAACAACATATAACAATTCCGGTAAGTCCTCATATGCAAATTTCGAAATGGGTCCAGAACTGAATAAACCTTATGTTGAAGTTGTTAAACAGCAAGTTAAGATGCACCAAGATGATCTACACGAAATTCTAGTCAAGTTACATATAAAGTTCATTATATTCGGAGCCACGGCCTAGAAGATATGAGCAAAACAAGTTAAACATGGCATTGATGCAAAATGCACCCAAACATCAAGCAAACACACCAAAACAAGGATGCAACATGATAATATGAAGCTACATGCAAAAAAAAGCAAGTTTCATATAAAGCACACTCAAAACGGAGCAACGGTTCAACACACACACTATACAAGTCATAGCAACAATCTGTCCATAACAGCAACTAGGCATCTTACAAGCATCAAAACAACATTCTACAGCACCCCAACATAATAACAAAAGGCATGGTCATGAAGTACACGTAAAGCATAACAAAATATGAACACTGAGCTATCTCCAGAAACAACTAGAACATGCTCAAAAACACATGGAGATATTGCAAATAATAACAGTTTCAGACTTGGCAGAAATAACATCAGGTTGCAATGTTTAGAGCTATCAAACAACATGTTACAGGAACTTATCATGGCAAACAAAGCCATGGCATGAATCTACTAATTTCATATATCAAAAGACCCTTACTGACCATGAGCCACAAAGGCACGGAAAATATGATGGCAGCCATGTAAACATGGCCAGTTATATTACAGATTTGAACATGGCAGAAACAACGATAAGTAGGCATGTTCATGAGCTCGAACCACTCACTACAGAGCAAAACATGGCATGGCAAGGCAACTAACAGTAAGAAGGCACTTTTATTAAGCTAAGCATGGCAAGAGCAAGGTCATAGGGTGCATGGATCACTAGGAAAACACATGGGAACAAGTGAATCTAATGATAACCGGCTGACAAACAACATTTTCAAGCAACTTTAGAGCAAGATATGAACATGTTCCAGCAGGCTATAATTTCAACCAAGGGCATGAATGGATAGAGCATGACATGTATATCAAAACATGTTTATATAGCATCTCCAGATTATGCATAGAATGATTAGTGGAAGCATGTTAACATAGCAACAAAATATAACAGAATCTGCCTAGCAAAACAGTAACAGCAACTACCCTACTTTACAAGCTTGATACACTCAGCACACAACTCACAAAAATACAAGATCAACACCTCTGGAAAGATGGCATGGCATAGTCCAACATTCATCTAGAGCTCATACTCATAGGATGCACACATAAATCATGGCAAAAATGATAAAACAGCAAGTTATAACAGTTTCAGCAGATTAACATCCTGAAGCACTCTTCCAACAGCACTTCGGGCATCAAGATTACCTCCAATAAAAATGATGCAATGGAACGAAATGATGTACTCATCGAGACGAACAATTTGACATATTATACGCGCGAAACGGAGCTACGGGTGCGAAGATGTGATGCAATGAAAATGGCATGAAAATGCAAAAATCTGGGGACTTAGTCAAATAATCACCTCCGAAAAAAATCGAACCTCGTGGATCGGCGGCGGCGGCTCAGTCAGCAGCGTCGAGAGATGGCGAGGAAGGTTAGGAGCGGCGGTGGAGGCGCTCGGCCGGATCCGGCCAGGCAACCGAAGGCCGCGGCAGCCAGGCAGCGGCAGCAGAGGCGAGCGGCGAGGCGGCGCGGAGCGCGCCAGCCTGGAAGGCAGCTTTCAGGCTGGCAGCCAGCGAGAGGAGCAAGCGGCCTGGCCAGGGCAGGCTAAGCGGCAAGGCCTTGGCCAGCGGCCATGTAGCCTTGTGCGCCGGAGGAGAGCAGGCGAGCGGCGAGGAGGCGGCGGCGGGGCCAGTGGGCGGCAGCAGCGCCTTCAGGCAGGAGGCTCGGGCCCAGTGGGCGAAGCAGCGGCGGGCCTTGGCAGGCAGGGAGGCCCATGACTCATGAGCCCATGTGTGATGGGGGAGAGAGAGGCCGGAGGCCAGTGGCAGCAGGGGTTGGCTGAGGCGGGGTTGGCGGCGTGGCAGCCCCTGATTAGCCGAGGTGTGGCGGCGGTGGACGTGTCCGCTCCGTCCGGACATGTCCGTGGCGGAAGAGGAGAAAGCTAGGGTTTGATCTGAGCGAAAATTCGGGGGAGGTCTAGTTTTATAGGTAGAGGGAGCTAGGAGAGTCCAAATGAGGAGCGGTTTTTGGCCACGCGATCGTGATCGAACGACCGAGAGCATGGAGGGGAGTTAGATGGGTTTTGGGCCACTTTGGAAGGGGTGTTGGGCTGCAACTCAAAGAGGGCTTTGCGGATACCCGGTTAACCGTTGGAGTATCAAACGACCTCCAAATGGCACGAAACTTGACAGGCGGTCTACCGGTGTTATACCAAGGCCGCTTGGCAAACCTCGGGCCATTCCGAGAAAGTTTAACACCCGCACAAGAGAAGAGAGAAGAGGGGGACGCCGGAGGGCATTGGAGCGCCGGATTGCAAAACGGACAACGGGGAAAAGGCACAGATGCATGAGACGAACATGTATGCTAATGCGATGCACATGATGACATGATATGAAATGCATATGATGACATGGTGAAATGCAACACGCAAGCAATGACATGGCAACGACGGCGAATAACTGGCAGACATCTGGCGCAACGGTCTCGGGGCGTCACAACACTCCACCACTACGCGAGGATCTCGTCCCGAGATCTAGGATGGCACCGGAGGGAAAACGGAAGAGGAAGAGAAGAGGAAAAACTAAGTTGCTTCTTTGACGAACGAGTGAAACCACAAACATTGAGAGGTTGAACACATTGAAAGAAACAAAATAACGGAGATGACCAAGATTGCAAACAATTCGTTGGCCAAGAGGAACAAGGAATATGATGAGAACCAAGAGGTTTAGTGATAAGATAGATATTGAAACCACTCCGGTTAAAACAAGATGGGAGAGGAAGAAGATTGAAATAATTTGGGCAGCACTCCGACTGAAGAAGAAGGAAAAACTTGATAAGACGAAAAGAACTTGAAGAGATGACACAACACTCCGGTTAAATGGATAAGAATGAAAAGAACACGATGCTCACAATTCGAGATGATGAGTGAAAAGAGCAACATCACAATGCCTCCGGAAACAAAGCATGATAGATCATTGGAATAAAAGAACGGAGAAGAAAATGCCAACTTCTGCCACAAATGAGCTTGGAAAGCACCCTTGCAAAGAAGAATTGAACGGAGTTGTTGGAAAATCAACAACGAAAAGCACAAGCTTGATATGGTCTTAAGGAATGCATCTCAAATTATGAGTCAACAATCTGCCAAGCACGGGAAAAGAATTTAGGTAGCACTCCGGCTGAAATGGGAGGATTAGAACGAGCTTGAGAGGATGGAATGGTACTTGATGAACTCTTGAAGAATTAATTAAATCATGAAGAACCACCATGAAGAACTCCGGTAACAAAAAGGATGATGAGATAGAATAAAGGGTGAAAGAAATAAGATGAGCCTTGCGATGATTTAGATGAAGGTTCCGACGAGATGGCCAAGGAAATTTGAACTCCGGAAAAGAAAAGATGAAATACTTGGAACTAGAATTTATTCATCAAGAACAAACTCTGAAGGAAGGGATTACTCACTTGGATGAAATAAGAATAAGATTTATTGTATGCTTATCCTTCATCAAATTAAATTGACGACAAGTAATGGATTTTGCATACTACTTATTCTTCTTGAAAAGGATTAAGGAGAGAATAGCACAAAACTTAAGAAAGTCTTCACGAACCACCGGTAGGATTGAAAAGAACGAATGAATTAATATGATAATGAAGGAAGTGAAATCTTGAACGAACCACCGTAAGAATTGAAAATGAACGTAGCAAAGGCACAATTCACCGGGAAGAATTGGAAAACGAATGAAGATATTTGAGGGGATTTAGATACATGAGAACGAAGAGAACATGAACTGATTAGAGGATATTTGAACGATTCATTGATAGGATTTGGAGAACGATAGCTACACACTGAGAATGAAGAATTAAGGCATGCTGGCCTTCAGAGGAAAGAAATGGAAACAACTCATGAAATGCTCCGGATGGTAAGAAAAGAATTGTCACAATCAAAACAATTATGAGGATGGCATGAAGCTAGAACCATGAATCTTGAAGAGAATGGAGCAAGATTTAAGAGAAATC
Source organism: Aegilops speltoides (assembly GCA_021437245.1). Classification (NCBI taxonomy): domain Eukaryota; kingdom Viridiplantae; phylum Streptophyta; class Magnoliopsida; order Poales; family Poaceae; genus Aegilops; species Aegilops speltoides. Next base: position 39,486,042 of record CM038141.1, read on the forward strand.
CTTCTTCGGTCTTCAAATGATGAGAATGGCAACGAGAAACACCACCAAGAATTCTTGAGGCACACCGGAAGAATCAAAAGCGAAGAGGTTGAGCCAACTATGAAAAGAATTTGAAAGATCTTGGAGAAAAGCATTTGGCTGATGATAATTCATTCTTACGTCAAACTTGGAGAAGAATTTAGGATAGCTCTGGGAAAATAGAAGAGTCAGGTAAGATCCTGGGAAAAGACCTCTGGGTTAGGGCCCACTCAAGAGAAAACACCGTTGAACGATTTAAAAGAGAGATTGCACCAGTTGAATTAAATGGCTTGAATGAGATAACAATCTCCAAATGGCTTGAACGGATTAAGAATGGAAACACAAATCTTCCTAGATATCTTCAGCACTCCAGAATAACAAATAGTGAGAAGAAGAATGATAATGAGGTGCACCGGTATGAGAAGACATTGAAATGAGGAAAGGAATATGATCAACACTGAAAGCTTGAATTGGATCCACCGGAGAAGAAGAAAAATTATGAAGGATGATGAACTTGAAACTGTTGAGCATCTTCATGGGAAATCACCGGATAAGAACATTGATTGAAAAGAATGAAGAGACTTCACATGAATAATTGGATACTTGATAAAGAAATCTTAATCCTTGAGGAAAAAGGGTGGGTGGGCGGGAAAAAAACAAAGGCAACTTGGGAACGGATGGAATGGATACCGTTGAGAAAACTTGGAATTGATCTTGCGGATGTTGAAGTGATGGGATCCACTTGAAGAGAAGCACACCGGTAGGAAAAGAATTGACATGACAATCTCGATGATCAAAAGGATTAGTATTCACATAGCGATATGAGAACACCATTTAGGAAAGGTATGGATTCAACATTTGACATCGAAGCAACTCGAATACCACAAATAACACAAAACAAAGGATTTGGCTTGCAGAATAAGCCGGAACAAATACATATGATAGAGATTTACCCAATCCCATATCATGCATTTGTCGGAAAGATATTCTAGGAGCTACTTGAATTCCCACCTATAAAACTCCCGAAACTTTCTGGTTATGCAATCTGGTGTTGGGGATACAGGGGAAGCAAAATATCTCACCCAAACTAACAATCCCTACATCCAGTTGTATCCATCCGTCAACACATAACCAAGAAACCTTGAAATCGTGTACCTCAACCTTGAAAAGCATCCGTTATACGAGTCATGGCAATACTCCGTACTCACCTCGATCTTGGGTTAGCGGGTTATCTCACCAACAAGCTGCATAAAAGAGATTTTCGATGTCGGCGTACTAAACTCGGTATTCGAGAACTGCAGCGATAAAATTATGGCGACAACACCTCGGAGCTCAACTCCGGGACACCTCCATAAAAAAAAACCCTGCTGACGGAGGCAACCAAGACAATGTTGTCATCATAAAACCATCGAGCGATTCTAAGATACCCGCGTGATCCTAAAAAAACATTTAGTGAAATTTGAGAAGAGAAGAGTCAAAACTCTCGTCGGGATACCTCACCGGAGCGACGAAGGGGAGGAGTAAAAAAAATTCTAACTCTCGATATATATAATCCTAAATGACTCAAAATATTTTCTAGACACAACTCGGCCGCTAAAAGCGATCAAGCAATGGGGCTCCTAAGGTCGGGAAGGCTCGATTACCAACTTAGCGCCCTCGATGCGGCTATATCTCCCACGTGTCGAAGCACGACTTAGAGGCATAACCGCATTGAAAGCAATGTCATAAGTGAGGTAATCTTCACACATCCCAAGTAATGCATAAGGAAAGAGATACATAGCTGGCTTACAATCGCCACTTCACACAATTACATGAATAAAGCATTACATCATCCAGATACAATCAAGGTCCGACTACGGAACCAAAATAAAGAAGAACCCCAAATCGACAAAGGTCCCGATCGACCCCAACTGGGCTCCACTCTTGATCAACTAGAGCGAAACAACACAAAGGGCAAGATCTTCATCGAGCTCCTCCTTGAGCTTGGTTGCGTCACCTGCTTTCGATAACATAGGCACACGCAAACTGGTTTTGGAAGTATCTGGTGAGCCACGAGGACTCAACAATCCCATTACCATGGGTATCAAGACTAGCAAAGCTTAAAGGAAAGGAAGGGGTAAAGTGGTGAGGTTGCAGCAGCGACTAAGCATATATGGTGGCTAACATACGCAAATGAGGCGAGAAGAGAAACAAAGGAATGGTCGTGAAGCTAGCAATGATCAAGAGGTGATCTGAACACCTACTTCGTCAAACATAACACGAAACCGTGTTCACTTCCGGACTCCGCCGAAAGAGACCATCACGGCTACACACGCGGTTGATGCATTTTAATTACGGATCTGGTGTCAAGTTGTCTACAACCGGACATTAGCAAATTCCCATCTGCCACATAACCGCAGACACGGCTCTCGAAAGTTTAAACCCTACGGGGTGTCCCAACAGCCCATGACAAGCTCTCGCGATCATCGAAGGAATAGACCTTCACCGGGAAGACCCGATCGGTCTCGAAATCCGGTACATCAAGACATTTCGACAAAGGTAAAACAAGACCAGCAAAGCCTCGGCGTGCCGACATCCCGATAGTAGCAGCGTATCTCGTCTCGAGCCACGACCGGATGAGCTAAGCGTCTGAATCTTGGCGTAACCCAAGTTGCCAAGGGATGGTCCCTACGGTGCTCTAGTTTGGACCAACACTTAGACAAGCACTTGGCCGGGGGCTATAATAAAAATGACCCTTGGGTTAATTACTCCCAAGGGAAAAGTAGGTGGTGGTGAGGCAAATGGTAAAAGGCAATGTTGGGCCTTCTGGACAAGTTTTATTCAAAGCGAACTGTCGGGGGTCCCATAAATCACCCGACCGCGTAAGGGGCAAAATCCGGGAACATAACACCGATATGACGGAAACTAGGGCGGCAAGAGTGGAACAAAACACCAGGCACAAGGCCGAGCCTTCCACCCTTTACCAAGTATATAGATGCATTAATAATATAAGAGATATTGTGATATCCCAACATAAACCCTGTCCACCATGGAGCAATCTTCAACTTCACCTACAGCTAGCAACGCTATAAGAGGGGCTGAGCAAAAGCGGGAACATAGCCAAACAACGGTTTGCTAGGAATGGTGTCAAAGGTTAGAGGTTCATGGCAATATGGGATGGCTGGACAAAACAGGTAATAGGTAGCGCAGCATAGCGATAGAACGAAGCAACTAGCATAGCAATGATAGTAGTGAGATCCAGGGTAGCGGTCATCTTGCCTGAAATCCCGCAAGGAAGAAGAACGAGTCCATGAAGAAGATGAGCGGATGAAGCCGAACCAAGCGTGAGCGAGCGAATCCTCACGAGCATAGCAAGCAGGAACTAACAAGAAGAAGCACACAACATAGGTAAACACACCACACATGACCAAGGCATGATGCACAACAAGCATGATGCATGACCAAGCTACATGAAGCTACTCATGGCAAGAGATGATGCAAACAAGAACAACACATCAAGGCAAGTTTAATTGAGGCCGGAACAACATATAACAATTCGGTAAGTCCTCATATGCAAATTTCGAAATGGGTCCAGAACTGAATAAACCTTATGTTGAAGTTGTTAAACAGCAAGTTAAGATGCACCAAGATAATCTACACGAAATTCTAGTCAAGTTACATATAAAGTTCATTATATTCGGAGCCACGGCCTAGAAGATATGAGCAAAACAAGTTAAACATGGCATTGATGCAAAATGCACCCAAACATCAAGCAAACACACCAAAACAAGGATGCAACATGATAATATGAAGCTACATGCAAAAACAAGCAAGTTTCATATAGAGCACACTCAAAACGGAGCAACGGTTCAACACACACACACTATACAAGTCATAGCAACAATCTGTCCATAACAGCAACTAGGCATCTTACAAGCATCAAAACAACATTCTACAGCACCCCAACATAATAACAAAATATGAACACTGAGCTATCTCCAGAAACAACTAGAACATGCTCAAAAACACATGGAGATATTGCAAATAATAACAGTTTCAGACTTGGCAGAAATAACATCAGGTTGCAATGTTTAGAGCTATCAAACAACATGTTACAAGAACTTATCACGGCAAATAAAGGCATGGCATGAATTTACTAATTGCATATATCAAAAGACCCTTACTGACCATGAGCCAAAAAGGCACGGAAAATATGATGGCACCCATGTAAACATGGCAAGTTATATTACAGATTTCAACATGGCAGAAACAACGATAAGTAGGCATGTTCATGAGCTCGAACCACTCACTACAGAGCAATACATGGCATGGAAAGGCAACTAACAGTAAGAAGGCATTTTTATGAAGCTAAGAATGGCAAGAGCAAGGTCATAGGGTGCATGGATCACTAGGAAAATACATGGGAACAAGTGAATCTAATGATAACCGGCTGACAAACAACATTTGCAAGCAACTTTAGAGCAAGATATGAACATGTTCCAGCAGGCTATAATTGCAACCAAGGGCATGAATGGATATAGCATGACATGTATATCAAAACATGTTTATAGAGCATCTCCAGATTATGCATAGAATGATTAGTGGAAGCATGTTAACATAGCAACAAAATATAACAGAATCTGCCTAGCAAAACAGTAACAGCAACTACCCTACTTTACAAGCTTGATACACTCAGCACACAACTCACAAAAATACAAGATCAACACATCTGGAAAGATGGCATGGCATAGTCCAACATTCATTTAGAGCTCATACTCATAGGATGCACACATAAATCATGGCGAAAATGATAAAACAGCAAGTTATAACAGTTTCAGGAAATTAACATCCTGAAGCACTCTTCCAACAGCACTTAGGGCATCAATATTACCTCCAATAAAAATGATGCAATGGAATGAAATGATGTACTCGTCGAGGCGGACAATTTGACATATTATACGCGCGAAACGGAGCTACGGGTGCGAAGATGTGATGCAATGAAAATGGCATGAAAATGCAAAAATCCGGGGACTTAGTCAAATAATCACCTCCGGAACTGGCGGGCACGCGGATCGAGGCGGCGGCGGCTCCGGTCAACGGCGTCGAGGGAGATGGCCGGGGGAAGGTTGGGGACAGCCGGTGGAGGGGCGCTCCGGCCGGATCCGGCCGGATCCGGCACTGCAGGCGACGGAGGAGGAGGCGAGCGGCGGGCCGGCGCGGTGGTGGCGAGCGAGGGCCGAAGGGGAGGCGCGCCCAGCGAAGCGGCGGCGGCTCGGGCTCGCGGCCGGCCGAGAGGCAGCCTTGGCCTTGGCAGGGCAGGCGGCCGGCGGCGCTTGTGCGCAGGCGAGCCTTGTGTGGGCCGCCGGAGACAGCACGCAGCAGCCTGGCCAGCGGGCCAGTGGCCAGGGGCCAGCAGCAACCTTCAGGCCAGAGGCTCGGGCCCAAGGGCGGCCGAATGGCGGCGCGCGGATGGGAGGGCCAGCAGGCTCCACAGGGCCCTGTGTGTGATGGGAGAGAGAGAGGCCGGAGGCCAGTGGCGAGCAGGGGTTGGCTGAGGCGGGGTTGGCGGCGTGGCAGCCTGATTAACGAGGTGTGTGGCGGCCGGGCGTGTCGGCTCCGTCCGGACATGTCCGTGGCGAAGAGGCGGGCTAGGGTTTGATCTGGCGAAAATTCGGGGAGGTCTAGTTTTATTGGTAGAGGAGCTAGGAGAGTCCAAATGAGGCGGTTTTGACCCGCGATCATGATCGAATGACTGAGAGCATGGAGGGGAGTTAGATGGGTTTTGGGCCACTTTGGAAGGGGTGTTGGGCTGCAACTCAAAGAGGGCTTTGCGGATACCCGGTTAACCGTTGGAGTATCAAACGACCTCCAAATGGCACGAAACTTGACAGGCGGTCTACCGGTGTTATACCAAGGCCGCTTGGCAAACCTCGGGCCATTCCGAGAAAGTTTAACACCCGCACAAGAGAAGAGAGAAGAGGGGCGCGGAGGGCATAGGGCGCCGGATTGCAAAAGCGGACAACGGGAAAAGGCCGGATGCATGAGGCGAACATGTATGCTAATCGATGCACATGATGAGATGATATGAAATGCATATGATGACATGGTGAAATGCAACACATAAGCAATGACATGGCAACGACGAATAATAATGGCGGACATCTGGCGCAGCGGTCTCGAGGCGTCACACACTCTTGCTAATCGAGCCATATGCCACCCACCGCCCTCGAACCATACCCATTACGGCCGTTCGCGATGCAGGGGCTCGACATGGTCGGACCCCTTAAAGGGAACCCACAAGAAAAAGTACCTATTGGTCATGGTGGATAAGTTCACCAAGCGGATAGAGGCCAAACCGGTCAAAAGCAGGCAGAGTCCGGACCAGTGATAGACTTTATATTAGAGGTGGTACACCGTCTGAGTCCCCACAGCATCATCACCGACAATGGCACAAACTTCACGGCCGATGAGGTCAAGTTATGGTGCAAAAATATGGGCATTAAGCTCGACTATCGTCGATCTATCACCCTCAAACCAGCGGTCAAGTGGAAAGAGCAAGCGGTCTAATGATGGCGGCATTAAACCCAGTTGGTGAGGTCACTCACCGTCGATACCAATGGGTCGAGGAGCTCATTGCATACTCTGGGGCTGCGGACAATGCCTAACCGTACTACGGATTCACACCATTCTTTATGGTATCTGGCGCGAGGCGTCTTGCCTGCGACATTATTCTGACTCACCTCGAGTGCGCATGTATGAGGAGCGAAGCCGAGCTAGATCGGCGGGACAGCTTGGACACATTGGAGGAAGAACGGGGCGTCGCGAAGGCTCGTTACGCATTCTATCGGCAGGAGCCGAAGATATCAAAGCGAGAAATGCGGGCCAAAACTTACAACGTTGGCGAACTAGTTCTACGCCTGCCGGACAAGAAAAAGGACAAGCTCAAGCCCAGATGGGAAGGCCCCTTCATTATTGATCAAGTACTGATCGGTGGAGCGTACCGTCTACGAAAAAATGTGTCGGACAACCGACTTGAGCCGAACCCATGGAACGCAGCCCGACTCCGACGATTCTATGCCTAGCGACCGGACTAAGAGTTCGTCCCCTTACCCTGTCCATCCTTTTATATTTCGGCCGTCCTCCTTTTTTCTCTTTCCTTCTTAAATTAACAAGCCCCTCGGGGTATATTTTCGCACTTTTTTTGCACACATACGATGTGCCATCAGCACTTGTTATTCCTGGGGGCTTCTTTTGCAGAAGCCTAACTATACGGGTTTTATACCCAACACATGTGTCATGCTTCCACATGTACCTTTTACTCGCCATTATATGCATCGATATGGCCAAGCTGGGTTGCCTAGCTCCTGTGCTTACCCCTACGTTCCCGATTGTTCGGCTAGGTGGTAAAGGGAGCACCTCTGCGATTATTCTTGCCGGTCAGCGGATGTGTACCTCGGTAGGGTGAAGCAGCTAAGCGTTCTTAAGGGAATATTCGGTCGGTGATTTAAAGATGACTTTTACCCATTTTTCCATCTGCCCCGGATGTTTCTTGCTCCATTGGCAGTCCGGACATACACTTTAGGGCATGCCACCCAGCGAAAGGAACCCTTAACGGAACTATTCTCCTGGAAGATGTTTCTTACTAACCATGTAATATAACATAACTAGTTGGGCACTTATGCGATAAAGCACTAATGACCCCTCGCCTAGTCTCCATGCATACCACGGTTATTTATTAACCATAAAGGTATTCGGACACACTCAGGACCCTAGGGTCCCGGGTCCAAGCGAAAAAGGTCGGCAACAACAAAGCGATCTACAATCCGGCTAGAAGGCATTTCACATGTCATTTTAAAGGATAACATACATTGTCAAGTTTATTGATTGTATTCCTCCTCAATCCCGTCTAACGAGGCTGTCTAGCTTACAGTCCGTTAGGAAAATTTAGCAGCCAGTTCTACAGGCTGTACACTAAACTCACTTTGGGATCTCCTTCCGTCGGGCCCCACCGGTCCTACTTGACCATATGGTTGGGATCCGCCTTCTTGTACAGCGTCTTCACCATGGCCCAAGCCTCCTGGCACCTTGACGGCAGGCGAAACCTTCCACAAGCAGGCGCTGCCGCCTCCTGTAGCTTCTCTGCAAGCTCCCGAGGCCCTTAGGCGGGGCAAGGATAGCCATAAAGCATGTCTGGCGCCACTCATTGCCTGCCGAACTCGTTCGAACAGCTGCAACAGTTCGGAAGTTGATCACCCATCGATCTGAGCATCTCCTCCGTGGGGCGGCCCGTGAGTATACCTACAAGACATATTATGTCAAATCGCTTCCTCGCCGAACTCTTCTTCCTTAGAGTTCGCTCAAGCACTACTATAGATGCGCGACGAAGTCGTTGATTCTCCTTAGCGGGGCGGACAACTCGGCTGTCGCCTTTAATCTCTTCTCCGAGCTTGGCGTTGGCATCTTGGGTTTGTTCCTTTCTGCTGAACTCTGTTGACACATTCCCTCCAGCCTTTAGCTGGTGCAGCAGCGCTTACTGTCTGGATCTTGTTCGTGGCACCTGCGGTGTCATTATTAGACTCACGCGCATACCGCTGGCGCTTATATTAATTTATACAAATGTGTTACGGGAGGGTCTTCCGTCTCCTCCTGCTGACTGCAAATCTTGACCTCAAGATTAGCCTTGCAATCTTGCAGCTCCGGGACAATGGGCGTTCTTCTCGTTAAGAGCACGAAAGTTTATATGATCCTTAAATCAGTTAACATTACTAATTTAAGTCTCGGGGACTCTTGGTGTATACAGCCATTAAAATTCCCTTACCGTATGTCTTTAACATCTGCTCCGTAGCCTGGTAAAACCATTTTGGGCAGCCGGAATCTGCGTCCCCTGCGTTAAAGGCATCCAATGCCTCGGGAAACACGCCTCTTGAAAAACTGTCGTGGCGTCTATGATTCATAGCGCTCTCCACCTCGACTTTGTGGTGGGCGATGCTGCCGGTATCCTCCGTTGGAGTAGGATCCGTTCGCATCTTGCGCTTGCCTCCCCCAGTCCGGTATTTGGAGCACGGCTGGTGTTGTTTAGTCGGCAATTCCTGTGCTCGCCAGATCCGACGGCGCTTTTTCTTCTACAAAGATCATGAGCACTTAGAAAGTTTCCTCGGAACGTTGCTCAGAAAGATCAAACACAAGCTATAACTCTGTGGCGATGTTTCCGCCCGCACGGCGCTCCTTTTCCTCCTGCTGGTTCGTCCTGACCTCTGTAGGTTGGCCGCCGCGGGCTCGGCTCCCGGCCGGATTGGCGCTTCCTGCAAGACACCATCGTTCGCGAAGGTCAGAAATAGGCAAGGATAAAATAACGGTGCGGACTTGGTCTTGGTCACTGGGATGCGAACTTAGCCGGGGTAGTCTGCCGTAATGGCGACTAACAGCGTCATCGGCTGAGCTGGTGATACACCCCGTCGATTAGCTCCACCCCAAGGTTCGGATCCTCTTCGGAGGCCGGACCCAGGGATCCTTTCGGGTCCTCGGGTTGTGGAGCAGGACTCACCATGTCCTCCACAGTCCGGCGTAGACTCTGCGCCGAAGGCGTAATATAAAAGCTTAAACTTGAAAATCTGGGTAAAGACCCTTTTAGGTGTTAAACACCCATCCTCAGGATTGACAATAGAAAACCCATCCACGGGGTTGAGACGAAGGAAGTCCTCCTTCCCCCTTATGCAGACAGAGACAGGATCTTCACGGATCCTCGGTGAATCCGGTCCTTCTGGCCGTGCAGGTAGCATCGTCCTCCCCATTGAAATCCCACATGGGGTGGCCTCTGTATTGCAGCGGCTGCACCCTCCGCTTGATGCACGTCGCCATGACTCCAATCATGGTCAAGCCAGAATGAGCCATTAATCTTATTCGGCCCATCAGGTAATGAACGCTCTTGTCTTCCTCCAAACGGGGGCTCCGTGGGCGCCAGCTGAGGCGTTTCTTCACGGGAGCAGCATCAAACTCCGGGAGGCCAATCCGGACTAGATCGGGCAGCGGAGCGTCTACAATATAAAACCTCTCCGAGGGCCAGTCTTCGGACGCCCTCTTGGGGGTGCCGGATAGGTATCCGGTCCCAGCGATGCGCCATATTTCGGCGCCACCCACTTGATATATGGACCCCTAGTAGAGCAGGGGCACGGCGAAACAGCCTCTTCCACAATGCGAAATGGGGCTCGATGCCGGAATAGCTCACAAGAGCTCGTAGCCCGATGTGCGGCCTGAGATCTTGGGCGTGAGTGGTGGAGCTGGAGTCCGTAGAACTTCAGGAGCCCGCGGAGGAACGGATGTATTGGAAATCCGAGCCCCCTGATTAGATAGGGGACGAAACACACCCGCTCCCCCTTGTTGGGTCTTGGGGCGTCCTCCGCCTGCCTCCCACCTCGGTAAGTAACCAGTCCGGCTCGGACCGGAACCATGAAGGCCGGAGGAAGCAGTCCCTCCGTTTGGAGCTTTACTAGCTCGTTGTGCAAAATGGAGCACCTCCTCCAATCCCCCGGCGATGGGCTGCGAGCGCGTGAGGAAGAGCCGCGTTGACGATCCATGGTGGAATGGGTTTGAGGTCGAGAGGTGCTTGATGGAGTATCTGTGGGGAGGAAAGGCAGTGCGGTTTGGATCTGGATCCTTCCCTTTAATAGGCGGGTAACCCGCTACGATTGGGGGTAAAATGTAAAAACTCCTGGCTTTTCGCATTAAATGCGGCAGCGTGGAAGAGGGCATAATTTGGCGTAGAAGCCAAGAAGCCTGATATTCGAGATGAAGTCGGACCTTTGTTGGCGGGAACATGGAATTTGAAGGGAGAACCCGCCTTGCAACGCCGAAGACTACAAGCACGCTGGACTAATCATCATTGAAGCCTGGTTCGGGGGCTACTGAGGGAGTCCTGGACTAGGGGGTGTCCGGACAGCCAGACTATCGATATCCGCCGCACTCCAAGACTACGAAGATAGAAGATTGAAGACTCCGGGTCGTGTCCGGAAGGTACTTTCCTTGGCGTGGAAGGCAAGCTTGGCGATACATGTAGATCTCCTACCATTATAACCGACTCTGTGTAACCCTAGCCTCTCTGGTGTCTATATAAACCGGAGGGCCTTAGTCCGTAGGACAACATACATCTCAACAATCATACCATAGGCTAGCTTCTAGGGTTTAGCCTCCTTGATCTCGTGGTAGATCTACTCTTGTACTACCCATATCATCAATATTAATCAAGCGGGGCGTGGGGTATTACCTCCATCGAGAGGGCACGAACACAGGTAAAAACATTGTGTCCCTCGTCTCCTGTTACCATCTGCCTAGGCCTTGCATTCGGGACCCCCTACCGAGATCCGCGGTTTTGACACCGACACCCGTGCTGGTCAGAATGTTGGAGGTTGCGCCCAGAGAGGCAGCGGGGAAATAAAGGAGCTAATACTTACCCAAAGGCGGCGAAGAGGAGGAACCAGGATCCCTCCCTTGAGAGAAGAGGACCGCCTCCAAAGATCCGGAGGTCAAAGCCCCAAGTGTGGGAAGAAATCCTCACGGGGGTCCGGCGTCCGGAGAGAATCAGACGCGCAATCATCGCCGAAGGACTATCCCTCAACGAGCCGTGAGTATGAAAGGGAAGTTTAATAAGGAAGTACCTTCGTTTATGTACATGAGGTAACGAAATATTTATATCGCAGTTCGGATCTGCAGCCATCTTAGATGAGTTCATCCTCGGGGACCTCCTTCCGGAGATGATGGAAGCGTCGCCTCCGTCTGCGCCGCCAGATGAGGCGGCGCGAGCCGAAGTGTAAATCACGGGGGCGTCCCCAAGTCCGGAGGGGCGGAGAGGTCAATACCCACGAGTCGGCTGGGAGGCGAAGAGTTTGCTTGAGAGGCGTCCATTTCAGAAGATCACCACGCGTGTCGTATGGTGGTCGGAAGGATTTAAATCCGCTGGCGGATTCATGTCTGCCGCCATGAGCTTCTTTGGCGGGATTTGAGGTATCTGAAATGATGCACCTTTGTTTTCTAACAGTTTTGCATAAAATCGCCTGTATAGATAGTAGCCCCGAGACTCGGTAGGTTGTTGAAAGCGACAGCGTCTGAGGATCAAAATCAACATCTCGGGTAGTGAATACCGCCTTTCTCATACAGGTGGCGGATAGTCAGGGGCCAGCCGGACTAGGGAGTTCTTGAATTAAGTCGACAACTTGCGTGGCGAGATCTTGACATCGCACTTGTCAACCAGCGACTTGACAAGTCGCAAGGTAAATAAGTTCTCCGCAGCCGCTTTATTGAGTGGGTCCAAGCCCGCCTCGATAGGTTATGTGTTGTTATCTGAGATAAGCGCTGCTGCTTTGGAAACCTTGGGCGAACTTGCTCTAGCTAAGGAGCAAGCCGAAGGAGTGGCGTGGCTGCGAGGGCGGCGAAGAGTTGGAGGCGAAAAGGCTGCGCCTTTGCCTAAGCAGGCGGAGGTGGCAGTGGCCAAAAATTAAAGGATGCTACCGACCGCAATGAGGCTCTTGAAAAGGGCGCTTATCGGGCGGGAAGACCTAAAGAAGGCCACCGCCGAAGCCAAGGATGCCGCTCTGCGATGCGGGCTATGAAGGAGGAGCTGCGCCAAGCCGGAGAAATCATGGCTGGCAAGCCTTTTCTTATGCGTCGCCGGTTTATGGATGCCAAATCGCTCAATTTGGCGGCTTGTGGAGTTCGGAGGATCCGTATATGGACTTGGCTGCGAGTGCGGCTGATGCCGTTAAGCACTTCCGGAGCCGGGGGATCACGAGGCGGAAGAGTTATATTGGTCTCAATTCCACAGTCCGGACCGCCCTCTTCGGCCGACGGACAGGTTGGCGAATGGGCGAACTAAATAGACTGTCGGGACCGCCATGGTGACATCGTGGCCCATATGCGGCGAGAGGTCAAAGCGACGAGCTACTTTGGCCTCTTGCAGCAATTCCTTGGGGCGATGCCGCATATCAAGGAGATGAAGCGGTCGGCCTGCATCGAGTGCGCGGATGGCCTGGCCCGTGTGAAACCGATGTCCGGAGATGGGCGCCACGCTGTTGCTGCCCGAGTTCGGATGGAAACCGGCTTCTGCGAGCATTATTCGGGGAATTTATGCGTGGCGCTCGTATGATAAGTCGCGATGCTCTAAAATGTAACGTTCAATTGAATGCGCCAACATGAAGATAAATGATTATAGTATGAATGCTTTTATACTTGTGCCTCAAGTAGTAAAACTTCTCTGTCTTGACCGTTCACGTATACTTGTGTATAACACGAAAGATGCATCTTGACTTCAGCCCCTCGCACAAAGTCTGGGGTGTTCGCAAAAATAAGCGTTTTCACACTTAATCCGGCGTATCGGTCCTATTTTAAGGAGGTGGTAGCGTAGCGACGAGGCAATCCGGACTATGATGCTTTATCTCTTTCACTTAGCGGTGGAGCTGGAGGGTGGGGCTATGATATAGCCCTCGATGACCTCACACATCTCCGTACTCGAGTGCGTATGTGCTGACGGGAAATGGTCCTTCGTCAGCGGGAATTCTAAACATTCGATAATCGATCAAGAGGCTGACGGACTCTCGCTATATCATAATGATCAGTTTTCGGCTTTCTCTCTTGAGGTGCTCACCCAACGAACTGGGGCTGTCGCAGTAGTTCTCCACAGTGCCGCATTAGCGGGTGATCTGGAGCGTAAGGCAGCAAAACACGAGGGCAGGCAAACCCAACATTTGACCAAAGACATGATTCGGAGCTGATGCATATAATGCCTAACTCGAGGCGCGAACACTCCGAAGGTGTTGGACTTTATGATAATGGGCGAATTATGCCTAAGCCCCTTGTGTCGAGTGCGGGCATGGTCGGCGGCCTTGACGAGCGTCGAGCTCGCTTTGGCTATAGGAAGGAGCCAAGGAGAGTAACAACAAGAGACATAATAAAAATGTCTACACATGGTCTTAATCTGAAAAGAATCCTTGCAGCGGGTCCCTCTTGCGTCTGCGCTGTGTCTCCGTTCTTGTTGTTATCACGGCGGGTATGCACATTGTTCATCTGTATTAAGAGAGGAACGTTTAGTTTTAGAAACAGTTCAAGTGAAAAATATGCAAAAGAAGAAATATAAATAATTAAAGCAAGGTTTATATGAAACCGCGATTGGTTGTCTTGTATAGCCTTGTGAAAAGGGTATGTGGCTAGGGAGCCCCTAACTTTCTTGAGTCGGATTCGTCTATCCGAGTCCGGGGTCTTTAAGTGACCCTCGCCTTGAAATGGTGCCATGTGGACCGGGCATCTTAAGTGTGAGAGGCAGCGTATCTTGGTATGGCGTTGAAGCGGACAAAAGCCTTTCGTCCCAACAGTGCTTGATATTCACTTTTAAATGGGACGATATGAAAAATTAATTTTTCGCGTCGAAAGTTGTTCGGCGATCCGAACCCGACTTCTAGTAATATCGAGCCTGTGCACTTGGCGTAAGGGCCTGGCGTCACTCCTTTGAAGGAAGTGCGGCTATGTCTAATCTTGGTAGGGTCTATCCCCATCCGTCGGATCGTGTTTGAATATAGCAGGTTCAAGTCACTGCCTCCGTCCATTAGGACGTTTGTGAATTGTAATCCGTCTATTATCGGATTCAATATCGAAGTCCGTCCAGCGCTTGAGCAACAGGAGTAGTCTGGGTGGTGAAAGTGATTGGTTTGATATCCAATCTCTATGGTCTGCTGGGTTGGACCTTGCGAGGCTCTTTTAGAAAGTGCCGCCTTTTTTTCCGTGTCCTCACATGAAGTGAGTTCTTGCTTTGACCCCTTGTGGGAAAGTTTTTGTTTTCGGTCCCTATTGGCGGGGTTTATCTTCTTAAACAGCGTCGAGCCCCTGTGTTCGGCGTTTAATTGGCGGACTGTTTGAAAACCCAACAATCCTGTGGGTGTGATTTGCGGGCCTTAAAGTCTTGTGGATTTGACATACCCGACCCGAATTTTGTGTAGGTTAGACAGTTAAATCCTTTGTCATCCTTGAGGATGAGCTTTATTATTTGGCCGTGAGCTTTTAAATCCGGCGTTGACTGCCGTGCTCTTTGGGCTTTTCTCTTTATTCAGTATTGTTCTTTTCTGCGCCGTGATTTTCCATTCCATCTCTTATCTCGGATGTACTTGGGTCGCTGGTGCTTCTTGCCAGCCAGCTATCCTCCCCTACCTGAAGCGGGTCATGAGGCTTGTTAATGCGGTCATTGTCCTCGGTTTCTCTTGACCGAGGTGTCTGGCGAACCATTCGTCTCGGACATTGTGCTTGAAAGCTGCTAAGGCTTGGCGTCCGGACGATCGACTATTTGGTTCTTTTGGTAAGGAACCTGTTCCGGAAATTTCATGCTGACTCTCCGGGCTGTTGAGTTATGTGACTTAGGTCATCTGCATCCGGAGGCGGACATAAGTCCCTTGAAAATTTGCTCTAAACGCTTCCTCGAGCTCTTCCCAACTTCCAACAGTGTTTTACGGGAGGCTTTTGAGCCAATGGCGGGCTGGCCCTTTGAGCTTGAGGGTAGATATATTATGGCGTGGAGATCGTCTCCTCGGGCCATATGTATATGCAATATATAGTCTTCTATCCAGGACTCGAGTGCTGTTGTTCCATCGTAGGCTTCTATGTTTATGGGTTTAAACCCTGCTGGGAATTCGTGATCCGGCACCTCGTCGATGAAGCATAGTGGGTGTCGGCGCCCAGTACTTGTATGTGCCGCTATCGTCGGACACTTGACGTGTTGCTTTGCTTCTTGGGGCTTTCTTTTTGGGTCCGTAGATGGACTGGCTGGAGCCATTGGACGGTGGGGGCTCTATGGCCTCCTCGTCAAATCTGAAGCGGCTTACGCTTGGGTAGCTCTTGATTGGTGTCCATTACCGTATTTATCTGCGGTTTTAGTACTTTGCTCCATCTTATTGGAGCGCGTCTTCCGCTGTTTTGAGCTTCCGTTTTCCTTCTTGAGCTTCTCGCTGTAGCGATAAGCCTGCGCTTAAAAGCTCTTGTTAACGAGGCTCATCGGTATGCGACGAGTTCGTCGTCATTGAGGCTTGTTTCGTCTTCGGAGGGAGGTATATAGCTATGATCCTCAACCTTTTCTTCTGCTGCCCTTTCGTGAGGGCTTGCTTCTGCATCCTCCTGCCTTGAGTCTTCTTTGGAGGGTTGTCTTCGGCACTCTACGGGGTATTGTTATTTCTGTGCCGGAATCTATATTCTTGTTGTGGCGGGATTTGGAGCGGCGCCGCTGATGCCGGCGTTTGGGCTGCTTCTTTAGAGAATCTTCCTCCGCTGCTTTTCCGGCATCCCCTTCTTTTGGGGTATCCACCATGTAGATGTCGTATGATGAGGTGGCCTTCCGATGCCTGTGGTATTTGGGTCTGATAAATCTCGGCATCGTCGTCCATAACGTCGATGTCGTCGAGTCGAAGTCTAGCATGTCGGTTAGATCCTCGGCAGTGGCTACAAAGTGGGTGGTGGGTGGGCTCTGAATTTCTTCGTCGTCCGAACTCCAACCGCCACAGCCATAGTCCGGCCAGATTCTCTGATAGCGAAGATGCTTGAGAGAATTCAGGATATCGCCAAAAGCGAGTGTTGGAAGATGTCATGGCGGTGAATTCCATAACGGCGCCCAATCCGGTTTAATTGGTAGGCGCGGGAGGCTCGGTGTCGGCGAGTCCGCGCCTCGGGATCACCGAGTTCGCGAGGGACAAGATTGGCATTCGGTTCCATCGCCGTGGATGTTGAAGCCCCAGTGGCGTCTATCCGCCGACCCTCGACATAAGCAATCGACTCGGGCTAGTTGCGGAGCAGGTCAGTCTGACCACCAAAGCCTTGTCCGTGGCGAGCTAGATCATGCCCATCGTCCGCAGTCTGGGCGGCTTGGCTGTGGCTCGAGTCCGTCGAAGATCAAGTCTCCGCGGTCGTCGGCCGTGAATTTCAAGCTTCGAATCGACTGGCGGCCAGGGCGTAGCTTCGATCTGCTCAAGATGGCCAAGTGAATTGGCCCGCGATGCAAAACCGCCCGAATCTGAAGATCTGTCCGGGAGAAAAGTCTCACCACGGACAGCGTTGATGGTTGAAGATGCCATCGAGCCTATCGGGGACAACCACGGAGGAACTCTCAATGAAAGCACCAATGTCGGTGTCAAAACCGGCGGATCTCGGGTAGGGGGTCCCGAGCGTGCGTCTAGGCGGATGGTAACAAGAGGCGAGGGACACAATGTTTTTACCCAGAGTTGGGCCCTCTCGATGGATGTAAAACCCTCGTCTGCTTGATTAATATTGATGATATGGGTAGTACAAGAGTAGATCTACCACGAGATCAAGGAGGCTAAACCCTAGAAGCTAGCCTATGGTATGATTGTTGAGATGTAATGTTAGTCCCTACGGACTAAGGCCCTCGGTTTATATAGACACGGAGAGGCTAGGGTTACACGAGTTGGTTACAATTGTAGGAGATCTACATATCCGTATTGCCAAGCTTGCCTTCCACGCCAAGGAAAGTACCTTGGGACACGAGCCGGAGTCTTCAATCTTCTATCTTCGTGATGCAGGAGTTGGCGGATATTGATAGTCCGGCAGTCGGACACCCCTAGTCGAGGACTCCTCGGTCATCATGATGAAATGAAGACTAGCCTGAGTCTGAAAAGCGTAAACACAGGATAACAAGATGAAAACAAAGCAGTGAAGAAATTGAGCGAGGAATTTGTGAAAGTCTTGATCAAAGTCTTCAAGCACGAGATATGAATAACATACAACACGTAATGAGGAAATGAAAGAGTTGAGGAAATAGAACCGGTTAGTTGGTGAAGACAATGATTTGGTAAACCAGTTCAAGCTGCTGTCTCGGTTATGCGATGCGGTTGGAAGCGGTGAGTATTTAAACTTCGAGGACACGGTCCGGACACCGATCTCTGAGCGCAACTTCAGGACACCAGATCCTCACCGTATTCTCCTTGAACTAAGACCACAGGGCCTCGTCCAATCACTCGTGGTAAGTCTTTAGGTGACTTCCAAACCTTCACAGACTTGGTCCTCGGCGATCCACAATTCCTCTTGGATGCTCTAGGCCTTGGCGCCTAACCATCTGGAAAAGCCACAGTCTTCAAAGGTAACAAGCGTCGGATCCACGCAGGATCAATTTCTTGATGATGCTCAATCACTTTGGGTTTGTGGGGGTTTGGTTTTGGGATTTTCCTCACTTGATGATTTTCGCTCAAAGTCCTCGGAGGATGGGTTGCTCTCGGATGACAAGTGTCAAGTTCTCTCGGGCAGCCAACCAACTAGTGGTTGTAGAGGCGGCTATTTATAGCCTAGGGAGCAGCCGACATGATAAGACATAAATGCCCTTCAATGATATGACCGTTAGGTGGATAAGATATTTTGGACAGCGGTAGCAAGAACACGAACAGCGGTCGGAAATTTGACTCTCAAATTCCTCGGGGCTATCATGTTCCTCCTTTGTGTAGGCAATTCGCACTAGCGAATTCCTAACTCCTCGATTTGAGCAAAGTCCTCATTGACGGAAGAACTGCGTCTCATCCTTTGAAGGAATTGACTAAACTGTATGAGATTTCAATGGCTTCACTCGAAGGGATTGGTAGGTGTAGAGATTTTGAGTTGAGCATCACATGGAAATTTTCCTTAGAATTTCCTCAACCCCTTCTAACGATGCGGTGTTTCCTATGACTCAAGAAAGAAAATGAAACTACGAAAACAAAAGTCTTCACGCTTCATGTTCCTCAAGTGAATACCAAGTCTTCAAGGTCACACCAATTTTTCACTTTCAAAGTCTTGAAAAGTCTTGAGAATATCAAAGTCTTGATCGAAGAACTTCATTTTAGGGTTCGACTTACTCTGTAAATATCAAACTCCTCATAGACTTATAGACCTGTGTACACTCACAAACGCATCAGTTACTTATCCTATAAGTCTTCAATACACCAAAATCACTAAGGGGCACTAGATGCACTTACAGCATCCACCAGCCGCCGCACGAGGCCGAAGTAGCTCCCAGGCATGGCCTCTCTAGGCCACAGCCAGACTATGAGGCCCTTCATGGCCTCCTCAGCCACCTTGTGGAGCTCGACCAGCTGCTTCAGCTGGTCGCTAGGGGGCACCGGATGCTGGCCTCAGCGTACTGAGACCAGAAGACCTTCTCCGTTCAGCTCCCCTCCTCACCATGGTAGAATGTGCGGCATCGGATACACTGCGAGGCAGATCTGCAAACGCCCCTGGAGAGCTCCGAATTCGGGTAAGTGTCAGGTAGTTTACATTAACATGCTTGCTTTGCATGAAAAATGCCTTACCCGCTGCTATTTTCTTCACATCTTCAACCTCCTGAAAGGCCTTACGGGCCTTGGCCTTGGTGGACTTGGCACTTTCGAGAGCCGAGGCGAGCTCGGACTCTCGAGTCTTTGAGTCGTGCTCCAAACTCTCACGCTTGTCCATGAGAGCCTGGAGCTCTTGCCGCACCTCCGCCACCCACGCCTCCTGCTTCTCCCGCTCTGCCCGTTCCGCGGCCGCATTGCATTCGGCCGCGGACACAGCCTCCTTCAGGGTTGCCACCTTGTTCGTGGCCCCTGCAGTACCCATGTTATCCTTGTTATTTTTATTGCAACCTAAATCCTTTTATGTAAGGTAACTATTCAAAGTGGTGTTACTCACCTTCTTTGTCCTCAAGCTGCTTCTTGGCACGGCCGAGCTCTTGCTCGGACCGCTCGAGATCCTGCTTTAATGCACCAACCTCCGCAGTCAGTGCGGCAGAGGTCAGCAGTGCAGCCTACAAACCCATATTGACATACTTTTTAGCAACCCTGCGTATATCTTATTAGATCCTCAGTCCGGCTTTTCTTTCCGAACACCGAACCGGGCATCGAGGGCTCTTGTCTATCTTGGTATCACATTACATAATTTTAACTTCTTACCTCAAAGCTTTGTTAGAAGGCTACTGCGAGCTTCAGTCGGCCCGCTCTTGGCAAGCTGAACCTTGAATCACCGCACTCATAGCAGTCGGTGTTCTTCCCAATGGAAGCGCCTTGGGCGCCTCCGGCAAGTTGTCCGGCGCCCTTGGTTGGGCCGGAGGCCGCCCGGCGTCACGGTCTTGCCCTTCTTGCGAAGGGCGCTGCGGACTCGGAACCACTGCGGGTTCGGTGTGGAGTCGGCGCAAAGTCCGGGAGGCTGCCTTGCGGCGCCTCGGAGCCTCCTCTGATGGGTCCCTTCTGGGATCCCACCTCGGCGTCCTCGGCGCGAGGGGTGGAGCGTCGGGATGGAATCCACATCCGGCGGAGCCAACGACCCGCTTCGATGAAGCGGGAGATCATCATCGGCGGACTGCGAGGCGGTATGCAGCATTAGAAGGACACTATGTGACACAAAGAAATTATAAATCATTCAGGAATCCGGATACTTACGATCTTGCGGAGGCTCGCCCTTGAAGGCCACTCTTAGCCGCCAGCGTTGGTGTTGTGAGAGCTGTCAGGAGAATAGTTCTTCCCTCTTGGACCCTTTGGCCTTCCTGTTGGGAAGCCTTCCTCTTTCTCTCTCCCTCCTGCAGGAGAGAGTCTTCTTCCTCCTCCACATCTTGGGGAGAGTCCGCCTCAGTCGTCGGAGACCTAAAAGCAGGAACTCTTTCAGTACCGTGGCCACATCTTAGCCTTCTTCTCCGGCACCACATGCGGTGCGGAACCAGCAACCCGCTAGGCAGGCGTCTCTTGGGTTTTCGGCATGGGGCCGGGCATATGAGCTGCTCGCCTTCTTCATCAGTCTGTCAAAGGAAAGGGAGATTGAAACCGCTTAGAATCAAACTATTAACAACAAGTGTCCGTAAAGGGGTAGAATCACTTACCTCGTCGGTGGGCGCTGCGAGTGAAATCCGCGATCTTCCGTCGCGAATCACGAGAACTTGGCGCCCTAAACAGCACCCTCCGGTGCCTTTATGCGTCATGTCGAAGAGCCGCTCAGCGCTGGTGCTATTCGGATCGAACTCCCACAGATTGAATCGTGTTCTTGGCATGGGAGAATCCGGCGGACGAGCATGACTTGGACCACGTTAACAAGCCTGAGCTTCTTGTTCACCACTTGGATCTGAGGCTTGGAGTCAGCAGCTCCTTTGATTTACCCCATAGCAAGCCCTTCTCTTTCCAGGAGGTGAGCTGCACAGGGATACCAGATCTGACGGACTCCACGAAGGCCCCTTCGAACCAGAGGACGTTGGGCATCTTGCCCAACATGGGGCCTCGCACTCCGCTTTGCATGCCCTTCACTACCTTGACTTGACATTGAAGGTCTTGAGCCTGGCGAAGTGGGGCTGGATGCGAGAGGAAGGCCTCGCACACGGCGATAAAGGCCGAGATGTTGAGGGCGAAGTTGGCGCGGATCGTGGAAATCCAGGCCATAGTAGAACATCAGCCCCGGACAAAGGGTGAAGTGGAAAGCCAGTCCAGCGGAGGAAGTGGGGAGAAATCGACCCTCTCATGGGGCACAGGGGTGGGGATGAGCTGCCCCTAGTCGGAAAGGTATCCGCGCTGCGCAGGTTTGGCGATGTGCTCCTCCTTAGCGGTGGAGGCCAACCATTTACCTCCCGCTCCGGACATGGTCGGAGAAGGTTGAGACAAGATCATAAACTTGGTATTTGGGCTCGAGTGCGGAGATGGATAAGCAAAGGAGGAAGAAGGCGTGGGTGAAAAGGTGAATCCTTATCCCTTATATATAGGCGGACGAAGACTATCGTCCCCACGGCACAGTAAAACTCGCTTATCTCCCAAGCGCCACCATCAATGGCGCGGTTGGGTTACCCACGTCCGTATTGATGAGAATCCGGAATAAGGGAACACGATCTCTGCTTGACAAGGCGTGCCAAGAAACCGCTTAGCTAAGCGCTTGAGGTGGTATAATAAAAAGCGATTCAAGTAAAAGCTTGGTAGTGGTGTGACGTCACGCCGCAAAATCGTCGGCAGATTGAACTTGTGCACATATTATTCTCTCTATGGTGGAATGTGGAATTTATTTTGCGAGCGGACACTATCTGGTGTTCACAATCTTCTATGGATTACTTGGAGGAGGAACCCGCCTTGCAATGCGAACATTATGCACGCGGACTCATCGTCATTGAAGCGAGTTCGGGAGCTCTTGAGGAGTCTGGACTAGGGGTGTCCGGACAGCGGACTATCATCGTCGCGGACTCCAAGACTATGAAGATACAAGATTGAAGACTTCGTCCGTGTCCGGATGGGACTTTCCTTGGCGTGGAAGGCAAGCTTGGCAATCTGATATGTGGATCTCCTACCATTGTAACCGACTCTGTGTAACCCTAGCCCTCTCGGTGTCTATATAAACGGAGGGCTTTAGTCCGTGAGACACAACATCCATTACAACAATCATACCATAGGCTAGCTTCTAGGGTTTAGCCTCCTTGATCTCGTGGTAGATCCACTCTTGTACTACCCATATCATCAATATTAATCAAGCGGGGCGTGGGTTTTACCTCCATCAAGAGGGCCGAACACAGGTAAAACATCATGTCCCTCGTCTCCTGTTACCATCCGCCTAGGCGTACAGTTTGGGACCCCCTACCGAGATCCGCGGTTTGACACCGACAGCGCCGCACACAAGCCCGACCGCGATCCGCTGCAGTTCGCATCAAAAAGATGGCCCAGTTAGATCTATCTACGGGCCAAGAAAGCAAGCTCTAGTAAGCAATGCAACACGTCAAGTATCCGAATATTACGGTACACCTAAATATAGGGGTGCCGCACATCCCCTATGTTTCACCGATGAGGTTCTGGATTATGAATTTCCAGCGGGATTCAAGCCGTAAACATAGAGGCATACGATGGAACAATAGACCCTGGAGTCTGGATTGAGGATTACATCCTCCACATACACATGGCTAGAGGAGATGACCTCCACGCCATAAAATACTTACCCCTCAAGCTCAAAGGGCCAGCCCGGCATTGGCTCAAAAGCCTCCCCGAAAACACCATTGGAAGTTGGGAAGAACTCGAGGGTGCTTTCCGGGCAAATTTTCAAGGGACCTATGTCCGACCTCCGGATGCAGACGATTTAAGTCACATAACTCAACAACCCGGAGAGTCAGTCCGAAAATTCTGGAACATATTCCTTACTAAAAAGAACCAAATAGTCGACTGTCCGGACGCCAAAGCCTTAGCAGGTTTCAAACACAACGTCCGAGATGAATGGCTCACCAGACACCTTGGCCAAGAAAAGCCAAGAACAATGGCCGCATTAACAAGCCTCATGACCCGCTTTTGCGCAGGAGAGGACAGCTGGCTAGCAAGATGCAGTACCAGCGACCCAAGTACATCCGAAGTCAGGGATGGAAACGAGAAACCGCGACGTAGCAAGGACCAGCGCCGGATCAAGGGAAACAGCCCAAAACACGGCGATCAGCCGGATTCAAAAGCTCACGACAGGATCATAAAAAACTGCCCCTTAAGGATAACAAGGACGAGCTATCTAACTTAAACAAAATCTTGGACAAGATATGCCAAATCCACAGTACTCCCGGAAAGCCTGCAAACCATACCCATAGAGATTGTTGGATCTTCAAGCGGTCCGGCAAACTCAACGCCGAACACAAGGGGCTCGACACACCAGCGAAGGCGATGGCGAACCCCTGGCGAGCACCGGACAACAAAAGAATTTCCCACAAGAAGTCAAATCAGTAAACTCACTTTCGTGACAAAAGGGAAAAAGCGAGCAGCGCCCATAGATATCGCGCCATATGGCCTATCAAGAGGAGTCCATGCTGGTTGTCAAAACCAATCACCTTCGACCATCGGATTACTCTAGAAGTATCCGGAGCAGGATGGACTGCCTTGATATTAGATCCGTTAATCGGCGGACTCCAATTTACACAAGTCCTAATGGGCGGCGGCGATGATCTAAACCTGCTATATCGAGGACACAATCCATAAAATGGGGATAGACCCAACCAAAATTAGCCATAGCAACACTTCCTTTCAAGGGTAATGCCAGGCCCATATGCCCATTACACGGGCTCTCTCTGCTGGAAGTTGTGTTCGGCTCACCCGACAACTTCCGCCATGAAAAGTTAACCTTCCACCTCGCCCCATTTACAAGTGGCTACCAAGCACTCTTGGGGCCTTGCTTCGCCGCTTTAACGCAATACCGCATTATGCATCCCTTACACTTAAAATGCCCGGTCCTCGAGGCATCATCTCCTTAAAGGGAAATATCGAGTGTTCCTCAAGCGCGGAAGATTGTGTGACTGCCTTGACAGCCACACACCAAACCGGCTTCATTAATCAAAGCACCTAAACAAGTCGTCCAGACCCCGGACACGGTTAGACGAGTCCGGCGTAAACATACAAGGGCTTACTAGACGCATACCCCCACACTAGGGGCTCCGCGCATGTACAAAAAGAGACATTAAAGCTCAAATTTATTCATTTTTTGAATTGTAGTTTGTTTATTTAGTATAACATACATTCTCGCACGATCTTTTTCAACTAAGTTCCTCTCTTTTACAGATGAACACCGTGCTACACCCGTCCGAGATCTGGCTGCACAACGGAGACACATCTGTGAGCGTGCAGTAGGGACCCGTTGGAAGGATTCTTTTCAAATTAAGACCCTGTGTAAACCTTTTTTACTGTCTCTTGTTGATACACATCCCCCGGTTTCTTGCTATAACCGAGGAGGAGGCTGGCGTTTTGGCATGGGCCACGTCAGAATTTTGCGCGTACCTGGACACCAGGGGCTTATTACCAACGGCGTTGTTCGGCCCATTTTCGTAAAGACCGAATACCTTAGGGAGTGTTCGGCGTCTCGAGTTAGGCCTTATATGCATCAGCTCTGAATCATGTCTTTGATCAAATGTTGGGTTTGCCCGGCTCCTGCATTTTGCTGCTTTACGTTCCGCTCTATCGGCTAGCGCGCACCGGAGAACTCTGCGATTGTGCCCGGATCGTCGGCGAGCACCTCGATGAAAGCGGCTGGTGTCATGATATAGCGTGAGACTGGTCAACCACTCGATGACCCGCCGGAATCTATAGGATTCCTCCGCATTGACGAAGGGCCGTTTCGGTCGAGCACATCTGGCGCCCGAATACGGGTGAGTCACGGTGCCCTAGGGGCTATATAGTAGCCCCACTGTCAAACTCCTATGGCTACGTGAAAGTGATAAAGCATTATAGTTCGGTTGCCTAGTTTGCTACGCTACCACCTCCTTTATAGGACCAAGACGTTGGATCAAGTGTGAAAATGCGCCTTTTAAAAACACCCCCGCATTATATCTGTGGGGGCTGAAGCCGAAGACTGCCATCTTTCAGGTTATATACACATATACATTAACGGCCGCACATGAGGTATTTTAATTCTTGAAGGCACAAGTATAAAAAGCTTTTATATTTCATTGAAACATTGTTTCACAATAATACATGTTATTCGAACATAACATCCTTCGAGCACTGCGTCTCTATTAAACGAGCGCCCTGCAGAACTTCCAAAAAATATTGCTCGACAGGTACTCAGCTTCCGTCCGAATCTGGGGATGCAACATCGGTGGCCTTCATCTCTACCCAGTATGTCTTGACACGGGCAAGAGCCATCCGCGCACCCTCTATGCATGCCGGCCTCCTCATTGCATTGATATGCGGCACCGCACCAAGGAACTGCTGCACTAAGCCAAAATAACTCTTCGGCTCAGGCATTTCGGCCACAAAAGACTCACGACATCCTTCATGGCAAGTCCAGATAACCTATTCAGCTCCACCCATTCGGCCAAGCAATCGGTTAATGGAAGAGGGCGCTTTGGATTATGGAATTGCGACCAAAAAACTTTTCCATTTCGTGATCCTTTTGATCTCAGAAGTGTTCGGCCGCGTCCGTGGCACTTGCCGCCAAGTCCAGATAAGCATCCTCCAAACTCCACAGCCGGTCCAACTGAGCATATTTAGGATCCATGAACTTCCTCCGCAGCAGGAAGGGCTTTCCAACATGATATCTCGACTGGCGCAACTCCTCCTTCATAGCTCTCATTCTGAGCAAGCATCCTTGGCCTCGGTAGTGGCCCTCTTCAGGTCCTCTTGCACCGCTTGATCTTCCTTTTCAAGAAGCTTGCAGCGGTCGGCAGCATTCTTCAACTTCATGGCCATCTCGGCCATTTCCTTCTTGCTTCGGTAGTGAGTAGCCTGTTCAGCTTTTAGCTCTTCGGCCGCCTTTAAGGCAGCCGCATCACTTTTTCTGGCCTACTCCTTGGCTCGGGCGAGCTCCGCCCGAAGGTTCTCCATGGCAGCGGCATCATCTCCATCAAGCATACATGTTGTAAAGCATGTGCATCAAGCTCCCTTACCAGGTGTCCGCGGAGAAATCACATACCTTGTGACTCGTCAAGCCGCTTATTGACAAGCGCGATGTCGGCATCCGCCACGTCAAGTTGCCGATTTAGTTCGGCAAATCCATCAGTCCGGCTAGCCACCGGACACTTCGCCACCTACATAGGAAGGGCGACATATTATAACTTGGATTATGATCCTCGGTGTGCTGTCGTTTTTGACAACACACCGAGTCTCAGGGGCTACTATCTATGCAGGGCGCAATTTATATGCGGAACTGCCAGAAGGTACATCATTTTGCGTACCTCAAAACATGTCAGTAAACTTCTGACGGCTTCGTGCAAACCACTCTCAGCGGATGAAATCCTTTCAATCACCATACCCATTAACGCACGGTGATCTTCTGAGATAGACGCTCGCCCGAGCAGATCCTTCAACCCCTCCGACCGCACACCAGGTCGTGCCGGACTCGTCCGATGGCCTTTTTCGAAGGCCGGACGAAGAGGGCTTTGAAGGGACATACGACTGCCTTCCGGCCCCGCCGGACTCAGAGAAACCCTCCGCGACGACACCTCAACGTCGCCCGCCTCGCAAGGCGGTACGGCAGGGGGAGGCGTTTTGCTCTCTATCTTCTCCGGACGAAGATCCCCCGAAGATGAGCTCTACTGAGAAGGGCTGAGATCCGAACTACAAGGTAAAACTCCGGTTATCTTCATCAGAAATAGGGCAGGGATATCCTTTATTTTAAAAACTCCCCTTTTTACTTACGGCTCATTGGAGGCTGATCCTTGGGGGCATAATCGGCGAGGCATCTCTCGGCGCGGGACCCTCGGCGAATTTCTTCCCCGCTTTGAGACCATGGTCTCCGGTCTTGAGGCGGTCCTCTTCTTCCCTTGGATGGAGGGATTCTCGATCCCTCCTTTCCTGGCAGCCTCCTTCGTGGAGGCGGTAGCTTCCTTGTTCCCCCTTCACCTTCTTCCAAAGGCGCAACCTCCAGCATCCTGGTTAACACGGGATCCGGCGTGGTCTCAGGGAGGGGGGCCGGACACCTGATTAACTTTGCTTTCGCTATCCACTCCTGTTCAAGGGACAACTCTTTTAAAGGGCAAGTTTGTGACAAATATGGGATAGCGTGTCCGGGTAAAGGGCTACTTACTTGAGTATTCGGGCGATTGCAGCTCAGACCTGCGTCCTCGGACAAGTCCGGACACATCTCTTGTGATCCGAAGAAAAGCTTGTACATCTCCACGGGCGTCTCGCCCATAAAATGTTGGAGAGCTCGTGGTCCCTCCGGGTTAAATTCCCATAGGCAGAGGGGGCGACGTTTGTAGGGTAGGGTGTGACGAATCAGCATGACCTGCGTTACTACGACTAGAGTGATCTCTCTCTCCCTAGGAGATCTTGAATACGGCCCTGCAACAAGGGCACATCCTTGGACGGCCCCCAGTCGAGTCCTTTATTGACCCATGACGCCAGCGGCGATGGAGGAACCGAGCGAAAGGCAGGTGGCGCCACCCATTTGGTGCCCCTGGGAGCTGTGATATAAAACCACTCTTGTTGCCATAGGCTGAGCTCCTCTTGAAAAGATCCCTCGGGCCACGGAGCATCATCATTTTTGCTTATAACGGCCCCTCCACACCCTGCCTGCTGCCCCTTGATCATCTTCGGCTCCACCTTGAAGGTCTTGAGCCACAATCCGAAGTGAGGGGTAATGCGGAGGAAGGCTTCGCATACGACAATGAACGATGAGATGTGGAGGATGGAGTCCAGATCCAAGTAATGAAATTCCAAATCCATAGTAAAACATGAGCCCCCTCACGAAGGGGTCCATCGGGAAGCCTAGCCCCCGAAGGAAGTGAGACGCGAACACCACGCTTTCACCAAGTGGGAATAACCTGCCCTTGGGCAGGCAACCTATGCGAAATTTTGCTGGTTAGATACCTGGCATCTCTTAGCTTTAGCACGTCTTCTTCCGTAACGGAGGAAGGCATCCACCGGCCTTGCAGGTCAGAACCGGACATCATCGAAGGTCCGAAGCGCCTGAATCTAGAGCTTTGGGTGTTGGAACTCGAGGCGAGGTGCGGATTCGATTGAGACTGAAAGAAGGGAGTGGAGCCTTGGTCTCTTTATAAAGAGGTTGAATACCAAGAGCCTTCCCCGTGACCTTTCGGGACTCGCCTTCGATAGAGGAGATGTGCCAGCGAACGCGGTTGGGTTACTGCGCTTCGTATTGATGAGAATCCGGAATAAGGGGACACGATCTACTGCTTTGACAAGGCGTGCCAAGGAAACCGCCTCGCTAAGCGCTAAGGTGGAGCAGTGAAAACAATTGAATAAAGGCTTGGCGTGGTGTGATGTCACGCCATGGAATACGTTAGCGATTGAATTTGTGTAAATATTATTCTCTCTCACGGTGGTATGTGGAACTTATTTTGCGAGCGGACACTATCCTTGTGTTCAAAATCTTCTATGGAGTATTCGGAGGAGGAACCCGCCTTGCAATGCCGAAGAAAATATGCTTGCTTTGGACTCGTCGTCATTGAAGCTTTGGCTCGAGAGACTCTTGAGGAGTCTGGATTAGGGGTGTCGGATGGCGGACTATAGCCTTTGGCGGACTCTGGACTATGAAGATACAAGATTGAAGACTTCGTCCGTGTCGGGATGGGACTTTCCTTGGCATGGAAGGCAAGCTTGGTGATACGGATATGTAGATCTCCTACCATTGTAACCGACTCTGTGTAACCCTAACCCTCTTCGGTGCCTATATAAACCGGAGGGTTTTAGTCCGTAGGATGAACAACAATCATACCATAGGCTAGCTTCTAGGGTTTACCCATATCATCAATATCAATCAGGCAGGAGTAGGATTTTACCTCCATCGAGTGGGCCCGAACCTGGGTAAAAACATCGTGTCCCCTGTCTCCTGTTACCGTCCGCCTAGACGCACAGTTCAGGACCCCCTACCCGAGATCCGCCGGTTTTGACACCGACAGGGGGGAGTTGGGGTTGCATCAGATCATCTTAAACCGAGAGAGAGAGAGAGAGAGAGAGAGAGAGAGAGAGAGAGAGAGAGAAAGATATGGTGGTCCAGAGTGGGCCGGACCAATGTGGTGGACTGCCCGGACATGACAAGACACACCCACATCCTCCCCATATATAGGCTGGATATGAGGGGAGCCGGACAATCCGGAAGTATATGGATGACTTGGAGGGTCTAGTTGTAGATGCTCTCAGGCTCCCCGTGCCTTTTGCAAGGTACCCTTGCTATACATTTTTTTGGCCCTGAACTTCTATGCCTTGGTGCATCTTGTACCGGTCTTCATTTTAGGCTTTACGTTGTACTACTAAGAAATAGATAAAGGTCTTCGGTAAAAATTGGGTCATTCATGATGAGACCGAGAGCAACTATCGCCTTTGATCGTCGTCCTTGGGGGTTGCAGCTCATGTAGACCAGATACAGAGGTGACAACCACATCCGTGTACTTCCTACTAACAACTTGGTCCAACATCTCTGAGGTGACATAGTCATGACCATTTTTTTTGTGTATAATGGTTAACTCGCTTGCGAGCACCGCTAGCAGATTGTTTATGTATTGATCAATTATTTGTTTATTTAGTGTTTAATTTGTTCATGAACTGGTTAATTCTTTTACTACTATTTGCTTATTTCGGAGATACCACAAACTAGTTGTAATCTATGATATATAAGTTTCTCCTTTGACGACTTATATATGCATGCATAGTTTCTATGGTTAGTGTGAATGTTTGAATTTCATATAAGTATAGTTATGGTTGTTAGTATAAATATTGTTTGATTGTTATATTTAGAATGTGAAATGGTATATGTATATGTTTAAGATATTGCCATATGGTACAATTTTAGGATCATGCTCTTTGTTCCAGTCTTGTTTTCACCATTTCCTCTCACCTATTATCTGTAAAGATCACTTAAACTTTTTCCTATTACCTTATTCCCTCGCATGTTTATCTCTATCAATAACATTGATGTTGGTCTTCTTCATTGGCAAATTATACTGTGTTATATAAAATAGTTACTTTATTTTGGAGAAACTATACAAAATCATATTCTGTTGTCAACACGTAGATCAAAGACAAACCAAAGAGGGACACAAACTTCATATCATTGTTGTTGTAGTGTGTTGGTTCACTATGCAAGATACTTTCTTTGAAAGAGTGTTTCATACAGTGTGACTGAAATATCACAACAATGACGATATTAAATTTCGGTCACACTTCACAAGAAGGGTTGGCGATTTAGGTGTTAGATGTGTTGAATTTTACCAAAAAGGCTTTTGCCCCGCTTTATAAATAAAGCAAAATGTGTTGATTTTTATGAAGGAAGGGTCAGAACATCAGATCTCTAATGTCACAATGCAACTTGTGTGACATGCCACCTTACATTAACGGAGCCACATTCCCCTCACCTTGCACCCGACGAGCAAAGCACACGGGTGAGGTGACCAATGGCCAGGAGACAATGACCCTGAAGATTATTTTTTTACGTAAATTGAAAGTTTACATTGCTGCAAATCAGTCTTGGAAAAGGCATCACAAAGGGTTGATGGATAAAATACCACAAATTAGTCTTTACAATGTGTATGTGTATCTGTATGTGCGTGTGCATGTGCAATGTCTGATGTGCAGTGTATGAGACATATGTGTATATAAATGGATGAGAGAAATGTATTTGTGCAATGAATAAAGAAATGTGGTGCTTAATATATTTAAAAGATATTGCTAACAACCTTACCAAAAAATATTGTTAATATCGGGCAAATTAATCTTGTAAAATCGTCTTAAAATCTTGTTAATACTGAGGGGGTTCATAAATGATTGTGCAAGGGGACACAATATCTTCATGATTGATTTGCTGTGATTGTATCTTTAGACCCCTCACCCTCCCCCCAAGTTGTAATCCTATGTGATTAGTTAATATAAGTTGAGGGCAAGCTCCAAGGGGTATCCCACGGCAAAATCATCTGGTTGGTGCTCGAAACGTTAGCCAAATGAAAGACGAAGAAGAGTTCGTGCCGCTCCTTCTAGGGTGACTACAGTGTGCCAGTTGTCGTGCCATTAGGGATATCGGGTCACATCAAAATGGTGAGCATGCATCTGCTCCGCCACTCTTATATATATCTACACTATCTTGAAAGACTGATGTCAACATCCATTTATCCTTGATAAATTTCTAGTATCTTGCAAGGCTAATGTCAACACCCATTACTTGATTAAGTTCCACATGTAATCTACAGATGATCATCAACTAGTCTGCATCTTTGTCCATGCTAGTGCGACCCATGGAATGTTTGAACATGCTATCCTAGATAGCCATTACTTTGGCAACCACAAACATGTCCCCAGGTTCGAACGCCTATACATAAAGTAAGTGTCTCGGTCTCTATTAATGATTATTCATGAACTAAACATCCTTGCAATGCATGTGGCAACCCTATTGTTTTTTGAAAAGGAGGTTAAAACTCACAGCTTTTGCATCATTAGCACACGACCATTCTTATAACTTACTTTCATTTTATGTATTGATCAAAGGGTGTTGAACATCATGGAAGGCTTCATTATGATGCTGAGAACGATGGGTACAGTGCATGACTCCTTCGAAGCTAGACAACCGAATTTCAACATCAACAGGCCCTCCAGTAGTTAATGACGCATACCAGCAGAGGGAGATTGCAATGCTATTGTAGATCTTGAATAGTCAAACTGTCGAAAATGGTTGGTAACTCTATGAATATATTTCGAGTAAACAACCCAACTATACATTGATGACTGTAATTTTTCTATATGCTACAGTTGAAGCCTGTGCGGCAGCACTTTCTCTTGTCGCGCAGCTGACGCCGACCATGGACGCCGGGCAAATCTAAGAAATAACAACAGCTGATATTCCAGACGAATTGAAATAGACGCAGAACGTAATATGGTTGGTCATTTCTATGCGATTGTAAGTCAATGTGAAACTTTTTGGTCAGTTGTACGTAACTAAAGTTTGAACCTTGAGCTAAATACCATAGAATGATTGTTCTACAGTCAGTGCTTCAAAACAAACATTGAAATACCCTTAGTATCATAGAACATTGCATTGTACAACAAACAAGATCAAATAGTTGGGCCTAAAAATAGAAGGCCATGAAGGGGTGACTAATAAGGCTTTATCACTAGTAGAAAAGGGGGCATTTGTCCCGGTTCGTAAGGGCCTTTAGTCCCGGTCCATGAACCGGGACTAATGGGTCGTTACTAATACCTCCCCCCTTACTCCCAGTTCTTACATGAACCGGGACAGATGGGCATCCACGTGGCCGCTGCGGACCCGGTTGGTGACATAAACCGGGACCAAAAGGCTACCACGCGTCAGCAGCTGGCTAGGCTGATGTTTTTCTTTTTTTTAAAAAAGTGGCTGTTTCACTACAAAAAAAAAGACACATCCGTGACATTTTGGGCCGAACGATTTTTTTTTCTGTCATACATATGACAGTTCTATGACAATAATTGTGACAAAACCCGGTATCATCATAGATGTGGTGGGCTCCTACTTGTATGACAAAAAATCATGACAGAAAATGGGCTTTTAGTCTGGCGGGCGGAGACGCTGCTGCATGACATTCTTTGGGCCGTCCATGATGGAAAAAACCGTGGTAGAAGCAAGGGAGGAAAATTTCGAGGAGTTGCGGTTACGGTGGGAGGTCGAGGCGGAGCGTCGCGCGTTTCTCTTATGCGTCTGCAGCGTGTATGCGGCGTTAGCCCTAGCGAAGCCGGCGAGGCGTTGGGCTCTAAGTGAACCCAGCGATTGCCTTTGCGAGTTCGCGTTCTTGAACCCGGCGATCGATGGCCGTTAATCGAACCCGATCGGCGATGCCTTCACTACTTCGCTAGCTGAAGCCGATCGATCTTGCCTCTGGGATGAGCGATGGCGTTGCGGGGGGTTGGATGAAGAGTGGCGTTGCGGGGGTTGGATGAGCAGATGGCGGTGGCATTGCCTCTGGATGAATAGGAACCCGTGGTGTGGAGGCTGGATGAGCGATGAGCGGTGGAGGGTGGCCGTGGAGGGGTGGTTGAACAGGACCCCATGGTGTGGAGGGCTGGATGAACAGTAGACGGTGGAGGGGTGGTTGAACAGTAGCCGGTGGAGTAGCGCGCGGTGGAGGCTAGATGAATAGGAGCCCGTGGAGGCTGGAGGAGGTCGACGGTAGCCCGTGGAGGCTGGAGGAGGTCAACGGTGGAGATGAACAGTATCCCGTGGAGTCCCATTTTGCGGTATGCCACACCCTTTGTCACACCCTAGCTAGTTCATGCATTAGAGTGTTGCATCATGTCTATCTCATTTAACAGAAACCTGAAATGGGAATGACAAAACTCCCAGCCCCCTCTGAATCCAACTAGGGTTTACTAAAAATATTTTCGATGAACCTGAAATGCCCTTCTAAAAAGTCCATCATTTTTGTCATGGTTCAGAACCTCTGCCAAAAGTGATGCACAATTTCTTAGGTCATCCTAAGGGTTTTGAATTAACTCATAAGTATTTGAATTTGGGCATTTAAAATTTATAAAATATTTCAAATGCTCAAATATTCCCAAACTAAAATGTTCCATGTTGGAAATATTCCAACTAAGGACCAGAGGCAGTTTGGTGAATTTTGGAGAAGGTCTGCCTTGTTTCAGGAATATAGGTACCGAAGTTCAATAGCGGTAGGTACCAAGGAGAAGACGAGTCAGGGCCGATTGACAAGACTAGCTAGGCTGACCTTCCAGCCATACTCAACATAGGTATTTTTAGAAATTCAACAAACTTACAGAATAAAAACAGAAACAGAAAAAAAGGGGCAAAACTTACAGGCGCCACCCGAGGCCCAGCAGCCAGCCACTGGCCGGCCCAGCCACCACCGCTCAGCCAGCTGCTTGGCTTGCCAGTGGCAGCCAAGGTGCTCGGCGGCGGCACCCTTGCCGCGCCACGCAGCTGCACGTCGCCCTGCTTTCTCCTCTCGCCGTCCAGCTGGCCTGGATGAGCTCCACGTCGTGCCCCGAACCCCCTGGACACCTCCATTCGCCCCCAGCTCCTCTCCCTCGCGCTCCCACGCCATGGTCGACGCCATCGTCGCCGCACCGCCGCCGTAGCCGTGCTCTCCGTCATCTCCACGCCGCGCCACCGTGTCCGAAGCTCCGCCGTCCTCTACTTCTTGAGCTAGCGAGCCCGGCCTTCGCGTGCCCAACCGCCGCGCCAACCTCGCCCGAACCGCCATCGCGGAGATCCCCTTGGCCGTCGCCGCCGCATCGAGCTCATCCCGACCGCGCCGTCCGTTCCCTCAAGACCGCAGTGAGCTGGGCTAACCTCTCCCCCCTTTCTTTCTTGCTCTTGTGCACCACATCGAGCACACGAAGATAACCCGCACGCACCACCGCGGATCTCGTCGCCGACGTGCTCCCGGCCATCCTCCGGCCACCTCACCCTGTCCATCGCACTCACCACGTTGCGCTGAGGCTAACCATGCACTCCCCGCACCTCACCGCACACCTAGCCCGAGTTCGTCTCCAACCGAACTCCGACGGCCGCCAAAGTCGCCGCCGGCGCCAACTCCAGCCACCCCGAGCCCAACCACCACCACCAATAGCGGCGGCTCGACCCGGCAACACGTAGATGCCTTCGCCGTCCATTTGGTCGCGGAATGCCAAAATACACTTCGCCGCCAGCGTCGCTCGCCGCGACTAGACGCCGACGTGTTTGACTCTGACTTTGACCACGGGTGGGCCGAGTTTGACCCCCCTCGGTCTATGACATGTGGGGCCCCCCTGCTAATTAATCCAGTTT
The DNA here is from genome assembly GCA_021437245.1 of Aegilops speltoides. Classification (NCBI taxonomy): domain Eukaryota; kingdom Viridiplantae; phylum Streptophyta; class Magnoliopsida; order Poales; family Poaceae; genus Aegilops; species Aegilops speltoides. The sequence continues at coordinate 39,521,199 of CM038141.1, forward strand.
AGTTTAAACTTAATTTAATTAGTTTAGTTATCTCTTGACATGCGGGACCTTTGGTCGGTTTGACTGGACCAGCCGTTGACCAGCGTCATCTGACGTATCTTGTACGATAATTAAATTACTGGAATTACTTTTACATAGGAAATTCCAGAAAATGCTTCAAACTTCTAAAATTCATATAAAATCAACCGTAGCTCCAAATCAAACAAATTATATATGAGCAGAAAAATCCAATCTTTCCATCATCTTTGGTTTCATGCATGTTTAAACAAGCTAACCTTTGTTTATCACGAACAAGATAAAACACCTTAAATGGCAACTTATGAGTTTAAACTTTGAATCTTTGGTTCAAACTAGTTCAAACCCATCTGTTCTTAGTTGCATTAGCCCAACACACTCATTTTGCCATGTCTCATGCATGCATCATATTGTTGCATACTGTTTGGTAATGTTTGTATATCGGTGCTCTCTGCGGCAGGTTCTGCCCCCGAGGAGTACCGTGATAACACCGACGAAGAGCAATACCAGTGCACCGACCCGTCAGGCAAGCAACCAACCATTTGATCATATCGATAAAATCCCATGTTCTTGCTCCTGCTCTCTTTTACTGCATTAAGACAATGCGATTCAAACTGATGTGTGCTGCGGTAGTTGAACCCATTTCCTCTGCATGACCTGTCATTGCCACAGTAACTAGATGAAACCCACTAGCATGTGTAGAAGTTGATTGAGCCATATGATTGTGTTGTTCCTACCTTGCTATACTGCTATGCTTAGAGTCGTGTCGGTCTGGTTCATCGGGTGATGGCTAGAGTGAAATGATCGAGTCGATATGGGAGTAAGGTGTTGAACACGATTTGGTAAAGGTATCGATGAGAGGCCATGTAGGAGTACATGGTGGGTTGTTTCATTGGGCCGTGCTTAAGCCTTGAGATCTGTATGTGTGATTTAAGAATCAGCTACTACCATACATTGGGCCTGAAATATGACCCGCTCGACTTCTTATTCACCTAGTCCTCTGTCCAGGAGTTGCAAGTAGTTTCTGGTGTTTGTAGCCTACTGGAGGCCGTGGACAGCGCTGACCGTAGGGGTTGGCTGTGATGCGGTAGGTACATGGCACGGCGTACTAGATGCCCGTTTGGTGTCTCGGGAACCCTGTTCACATCGTTTGGGGCTGTGAGCGAAACTTCGGCCGGATCTCCTCATAGATGGAACCCAAATAGGCGATAAACTGGACTAGAGACTTGAGTGTCTAGGTAGGTCGTGGTCTACACCCACGTCGGCTTTAAGCTTGAAGTCTGCCGAGCACATGTCGTGTCTGGGCGCTAAGTGGTGGAAACATGTATGAAGAAGTACACCCTGCGAGGTTAACATCATCTATTCAAATAGCGCGTCATGATAAGGACTACTTGTTTGCCTATACAGGTTCATAGACAAGTAAATGGAAACTACTAAAAGCCTCAAGATAAGCGTGAGTGCGAGGATGGGTCTTCCGTAGGAAGGCGGAGTGGATCCTCGGTGGTGTATTGAAGTGGTGAGTAGTGGACTCGAGTCATAAAACTATTTCAAGTTGGTGTCTCGTGGGATAGCAGCCACGAGTCAAAGCTGGCTTGTTGCAATAACCCCACCAACCCTTCTTGATAATATGCATGTATGTAGGATCGATGTAAGTCTTCTTTGAGTACCTTTGTACTCATGTTGCTTTAATTTACATTTTTGAGAAGATGCCACAAACCCTTCCAACGGGTTCTTCGTGAGCGTTGACATCGATGAGTAGACTAAGGCCCGGTGGTGATCTGAGCAAGTGAAGGACCATGTAGTATAGCTAGGCTCACCCAAGCCTCTTTTATTTTACTAGTTATGCGTACTCGGACAAAACACTTCATTGTTGGCTTGTATGCTTGTATGACTTGAATGTGGGTCGTGAGACCCGTACTTGTGTGTATGATATGTATGGCTCTCTGAGCCTTTAAATAAAGTACTTGAGTCGTAGAGTCATGTTGTGATGCCTTGTTGTATTTGCACATATCGAGCATATTGTGTGTATGATTGAAATGCTTGGTATGTGTGGGATCGACTATCTTGTTGTTTATCTTTAGTAGCCTCTCTTACGGAAATGTCTCCTAGTGTCTCCACCGAGCCATGGTAGCTTGCTCTGCTCCGAACACTTAGGTTGGCGGCATGTGTCCTTCTTCGTTCTGTGTACATCCCTTGGCGGAAATGTCACGCATTGAGTCTGAGTCTGTTAGCCGCTACAGCCGGTTTACGAATCTGCTAGCCCGTGCTACAGCCGGAACTTACTTGCGATGACCGACACGTTCGATCTTTGGGTCATGGATGCTGTCCTGTAAGTCTGTGCCACTTTGGGTTTACGACTAGCCATGTCAGCCGGGCTCCTTTTCATATGGATGCTAGCGACACTATCATATCGTGTGCCAAAAGGCATAAGCGGTCTCGGGCAAAATGGCGACACCGGTAGAATACCGTCGTGAGGCCGCAAAGTGATATGAGGTGTTCTGAGCTAGATCGATGTGACATTGAGTCGAGTCTGACAGCATTGGCATCGAGCGGACTGCTGTAGGTTCTCCAAGCCAAAGCTGGTCGATGTTGAGTCTAGAAATGCTTTAGTTATATGTAGGGAATTGATTGTGGGATGATGCGTAAGGCTCTTTTTACTCCTTTACCTCATGGCATTACGATCTGAGTCGGTCCATTCTTCCACCGGGGTTAAGGATTAGAATCTCTTCTCTCTATCGAGTTCACGTGTTACTAATCGGTAGTACCTTATAGGTTTGATGGTTACAAGCCTGGTTCAGTTTACTATCTGTTATGTTACTAAGTTGGACCCGAACCTTGATATGATATTGTTGAGTGGCTATGCAATTCTTTGTAAATTGTCTCAAATCCTTTTGAGCATTTCTGATCGTTATCTTGTCCAAATTCTGTTAGAAATTCTAATGTCTTTGCATTGTGGTTATGCTTCGGATGGCCACTCGTGACCAAAATCAAGTGGTTAAATCGACCGGATGCATTGGTGTGACGGTCATACGGCTATGTTAGTCGGGTTATGATCGGGCGGGTTACCGCTGGTATCCGAATACGATCGAAGAGCGAGTTCGAGACTTTAATCAAAGCCGATATCTACTGCCTTTGTCGGGATATTTCCCTCTTATCCTGGTTCCACGAGGCCCTTCACTGCTCCTATGGGCTTGGTGTTACTATTGATATGGCGGTGCAAGATGCTGCTTATTCTATGATGACCATCATGTGAGTCAGGACTGGCATGCTTCGCAACACCGACTTCCGATATATGCCGGGTTCACTTCCTGGAGCGTTTGGGTATCTCCGAGCTATCTATGCTGATTCTAGTCAGGAGGACTCACTAACCCGCACCACTGCCGAGTTGCTCGAGGATAAGGACCGAGAGAGTCGGGCCTTGAGAATGGAGCTTTTCAATGCCCGTGCCGATCACTGGGCCACTTTGACTCATTTTGCACCGGCTGTGCAAGCTGGATATATGGATATGAGAGACACAGATCTGTTAGATCTGCTCTGCCAGACATGACGGATTGGCGTGATGTGGGGGGCATCACCCCACCTCGTGGTCCCCGCAGGCCACCGTTTGTTGGTCCAAGACCTCACCCTTGCCCTTATGGTCCACAGGCTCCCCAGGACCATCCGTTTCCGGATGATCATGTTGAACTTCCAGGTTAGGGAGGAGACTTCTATGAGAACTACTACGGAGACGTCTGAGTTAGTAGTAGCCTCACTAGTATTGTAATAGTTGTATCTCCACCGTCCTGCGTGACTTGTGGAATATGACTTAGTGTGTATCAATTCCGGAGGTGTAAGAAAAATAATGTATAGGAGCTTGGAATGCCTCCGATGAGATGTAATCTTCCTTTCATCGTAGTAGTACTTTGTTTGGTCTTGTACTAAACCTTGTATGGTGTGTATGGCGATGGAATAAAAAGCGATTCTGTATCTACCATGTCATGCGGATGATCATCTTGCATTCGAGTTATCCATTACATTCTACATTTCTATGTCGAATCTTATCATCTGGACTAAACCCTTGTCTTGTTTTCCTAGGATGGTTAACACCCATAACAACCCTGCTCCGCCAGAGCAGGCGAAAAAGCAGCGAGTTGGAGAAGCGAACCTGCCTCACCCTCCTTCTCTGGCCGAAGTTATGCTAGAGGCCGAGAGAAACAAACGGGAGACCAACCGTTTGTTGGAGTGCATCGAACAGAACACAACACATCATCAGAGAACTAACTTGGTGTCGCTCAGTGACTTCATCAAGTTACACCCACCTACCTTCCACCACTCCGTCGAGCCTCTCGGCGATGATGGCCAACCCGGCATTACTCACAAGTTGCGTTACTGCTTTGGTAGCTGAGGCTGATAAGGTCACCTTTGCTGCATATCATCTTGAAGGCTCCGCGATCTACAGTGGGAGAATTATATAGCTATCGCCCGATTGGCCATGTCACTACTTGGGCAGAATTCAGCGAGGCTTTCCGTGAACATCACATTCGGAGGTCTCATGGATCGTAAACATGAGGAGTTCTGCAGTTTCACCCAAGGTCGTCTCTCTGTGGGCGCCTCTGACAGGGAGTTCGGTAATCTCGCGCTATGCCACGAAGAGGTCTCCAGCGCCAAAAAATGACAAGGTTCCGCAAGGACTTAGCCCGAACCGCCGAGATCTCCGTATGCATGAGTGCACCTCTTTCCAGAAGCTTGTAAACAAAGCCATCAGTGCTGAAATGGGTCAGACTGATTTGGAAGCAACACGCAAGCATGGTTGTGATATGGGTTCCTCATCCGGTGCCGGACCACAGAAGCGCCGGGTGTGGGTGCCTAATCTTGCCACCCACCCAGATTCACACGAGGCCATCCTTTCAGGCGCCTCGTCCAGTTCAGCAGTATGCACCAGCTAAGCCCTATGGTGGGCCAACCAACAATGCTCCTCCATGCACCAGCCCCGTGACGTGCTTCAAGTGTGGGGAGTCAGGCCACTACATGCGCGATTGTCCTCAGACCAACCCCAACCAGCCTACAAAAGCTGTTGGCCGTGGCAAGCCAGCAGGAAAGGTGTTCTATGCCAAGCCGGCCACCACTGCACGTGGCCATGTTAATTGTGTCTCAGCTGAAGAGGCCCAAGAGGATCCCAATGTCGTTCTCGGTACGCTTCTTTTTAATTGCCACCCGGCATCTGTTCTTTTCGATACTGGAGCATCTCATTCATTCATATCCGAAAGCTATGCTCGCTTGCACAACACCGCATTCAGTGATATGCCCACCTCCATGGTAATTCAAACCCCGGGATCCAAGTGGCAAACTTCTAGAGTAAGCCATGGGAATGAAATTCAGGTCGACAGACTTGTTTTCCTTGCATCATTAATAGCTCTCAAATCTTCGGATATTAATATCATCTTGGGCATGGACTGGATGTCAGCCCATCATGCCAAGATTGACTGCTTCTCTAGAACTGTTCAACTTAGGCACCCTTCGGGAAAGATAGTCAATGTCTTGACCCGAATATCTAAGCGACAGCTATATTCCCTTAATGCCAGTCCATTGCCAGACCTCGAAGGCGTTCGGTAGTCCGTGAATTTCGGATGTCTTTCGGAAGAATTGCCGGTGTCCCACAGCGGAGATGTTGAGTTCGTGATAGACCTCATTCGAGGCTGTCCCAATTTCTAGAAGACCCTATAAGATGGCACCCTAGAACTAGCGAACTTAAGAAACAACTCGATGAGTCCTTGAAAAGGGTTTCATCCGTCCTAGTTCATCTCCTTGGGCTTGCCCGTTCTCTTCGTCAAGAAGAAGGATGATGCGGACGGATGGTTGTAGATTATCGACCCGTCAACTTGGTCACAATTAAGAACAAGTATCCGCTCCCCAGGATCAACGATCTGTATGATCAGCTTGCGGGATCCTCAGTCTTCTCTAAGATGGATTTGAGGTTAGGCTACCATCAAATCAAAATTCGGAACAGGGACATTCCCAAAATGGCCTTTGTTACTCGTTAGGGCCAATACGAGTACACCATCATGTCCTTCGGTTTAACCAACACTCCAGCCACTTTCTCCCGGTTAATGAACTCAATTTTCATGGAGTATTTGGATAAATTCGTCGTGGTTTACCTCGATGACATACTCATCTATTCCAAGAACGAGGAAGAACATGCCGAACATCTAAGGCTAGTGTTGATGAAACTTCGAGAGCATCGTCTTTATGCCAAGTTTTCTAAATGCGAATTTTGGCTGCCAGAAGTGACCTATCTAGGACATGTAATTTCTAGTAAAGGTATTGCTATCAACCCCGAGCGAGTTCAAGCCGTCCTTAATTGGACTCCACCTGAATCGGTCAAGCAAGTTCGGAGTTTCCTTGGCTTAGCGAGCTATTGTCGCCGCTTTGTTGAGAACTTCTCCAAAGTTGCTAAACCTCTAACTGAACTCCTCAAGAAAGATAAAAAGTTCGAGTGGACTCCACAATGTGAGCACAGTTTCCAGGAACTGAAAAGACGTTTAACTTCAGCTCCCGTATTGGTACCACCAGATTTCTCCAAGGACTTTGTTATCTATTGCGACGCCTCGCGACAAGGACTAGGCTGTATCCTCATGCAAGATCGACACGTAATTGCTTATGCTTCACGGCAATTACACCCACATGAGGAAAACTATCCTACTCATGATCTAGAGCTTGCAGCTGTAGTCCATGCAGTAAAAACCTGGCGACATTACCTCCTCGGTAATCGTTGCGAAATCTACACCGATCACCAAAGTCTGAAGTATATATTCACCCAACCAGATTTGAATCTCAGGCAAAGACGTTGGGTCGAGTTGATCACAGATTTCGACTTAGGAATAACTTACACCCCAGGAAAAGCCAATGTCATGGCTGATGCGCTAAGTCGTAAATCTTATTGCAACAACCTGCTGTTGCAACAAAGTCAACCACTTGTCCACGAGGAATTTCGGAAGCTTAATCTTCACATCGTTCCTCAAGGATTCCTCTCCACCTTGGTGGCGAAACCTACTCTTACGGATCAAATCATCGCTGCCCAAAAGCGAGATAAAGGAATATCCCGAATTAAGGAGAACATTGCTAGCGGAGATGCTAAATGTTTCTTTACCAATGATCGTGGTGTTGTATATTTTGAGAACCGTTTAGTGGTTCCCAAGAATCAACACTTACGGCGAGTGATCATAAGGAGGCTCATGAATCTCCTCTCACCATTCATCCGGTAGCACTAAAATGTATCGGGACCTCGCCGGAGGTTACGGTGGACTAGGATGAAGAGACATTGCTCAATTTGTTGCTAACTGCGGCGTCTATAAATCGTGTAAGCGAGCATCAATGGCCTCTTGGCACCCTTCAACCCTTAGCTATTCTGAATGGAAATGGGATAAAATTAGTATGGATTTCATCACCGGTTTTCCCAGGACCAAGAGAGGGAATAATGCTATCTTCATTGTTATCGACCGCCTTTTCCAAAGTAGCACACTTCTTACCTGTTCGCGAGAGTATAACCGCTAGTCAGCTAGCAGACTTGTACATCTCCCGAATAGTGTCTCTTCATGGTGTTCCATTGGAAATTAACTCGGATCGAGGAAGTCTCTTCACCTCTCGATTTTGGGAAAGTTTCCAAAACGCTATAGGAACCCATCTTTCCTTTAGCAGCACCCTTTCACCCTCAATCAAGTGGTCAAGTAGAGCGTGTCAACCAAATCCTAGAAGACATGCTTGAGCTTACATTATCTCATTGAATGGATGGGAGAAATGCCTTCCATTTGCGAATTTGCTTATAACAACAGCTATCAATCTAGTTTGGGCAAAGCACCTTTTGAAGTTCTCTATGGGCGAAGGTGTCGACGCCTCTTAGCTGGTCGAAACGAGGAAAGACAATTCTTTGGCCGGATATGATCCGAGAAGCGAAGAGCAAGTTCGCATCTGTCGGCGGCGGATGTGGGCGGCGGCACCTATGGGGCAGGGCCTTGTGTGTTGATGCGAGGCGGAGGCTGCGCGGAGAGCGATCGGGCGATGCACGCGAGGATTTTACCCAACCGGGCGCGATGGTCGCGTAAAACCCTACTGCTGCATTGTGTTGTATTGCGTTCGGGAGCTTGAAGAGCAGTAGCTACCCGAGCATGGGAGTTGCAAATGAGTCCAACCCACGCGAGAGTGGTGAATGATCGGAACCTCCCCTACGTTGTGCATGGGCCTCCTTTTATAGGGCAAGGGTCACCGACAGGTGTCAGCGTGAGTAGAGGGGTAAAAGCGTAAAGAGGTGGTAGTTGGAGCAGTCGCGAGAGCGGTCAGACTCGGATGGATTCTACCTACTTTTGACAGAGGGGACAAGAGCATTAAATGCCCGTCGCCGTCGCCCCAAAAGCTCCGCCATTCGTCTCCTTTCGCCACGGCGAAGCCACCACCGTGGAGTGCCACGCATTCCTCATGCAGCCCACCACCCGCCACGCGTCTCGGAGAAGGCTGGAGGCGGCAGCGGGGCAGATGAGCTGGGCGGCAGACGCGTAGCATAGCTCTCCCGGCAAGCACCTTGCAGGGGCCTTGATCTTGCCGAGCCGGGGGCTTGTCGACTCTGTGACTTACCGCTCCCGGGTCTTGGCCCGAGGCGCGGCCGCCAGGCGTGTCTTCGTGATGTGATCTTCTAGTCCTCCCGCGAGCTCCTCTCGCCGGGGATCTGCAGGAGTAATGTAGCCTTGAGCACAGGAATGGCCTTCCGGCAAGCTCCTCTTGCGGGGTCTTGAGCTCTGCCTTGTACACTTTGTTCTTGAATGGCTTGGTGTGGGCGGAGATGGTCTCCGGCAAGCATTTGGTGGATCTGGCTGTGGGGAATCGGGGCTGCCCGTGCACAAGTTGGGTCTTGAGGTACCCCTACCTTAGCTACACCGACAGGAGCCCCGGGCCTGGGCCATACAGTGCTGCGCGCTGTTGGGCCAGGCCCAAAAGCGGTCTGCAGACACACTTGAAGCCCATGGCCCGTCGAATCTGCTGCTGCATCTGTCGCCTCCCCTCCCATAGCAGCACGCGTCGATTGCGGCGTCGTGGGGCAATTGGGCGGCGCATGCAGATCTTTAAGCGTCCACCCGTGATCGTGGCGCGAGGCGAGTCGCTTCACCCGTCGCTCGGCTCCGCTTTTTAGCCACGCGGCCCTCATGCACGGGGTGGTGGGCGGCGAAAGTGGGAGACCGAGCCGTCCGCAGCGGAGGCGAGTCGGCCCGCTCCTCTGCCTTCTCGCTTCTGATTGGTCGGCGGGCGGTTGAGCCCCGCCGCCTCTTTAAAAGGCGGAAGGGGACACTCTGGCGCACTCGTCTTCTTCTCCCTTCGCCTTCATCTTCTGTTCTTCTCGCCGCCATGGAAGGAGAATCCGGCTCTTCGGCGGTGGCGGCGCGGGTCGCTTCGGCAGCGCACCATGCCCCATCCTGCTCCCGTGGCGGCGCCGCCCACGAGAGGAAGAGGCGTGGCATGATCGAGCGAGCGTGGCGAGGCGGTCGAGGAGAGGCGGTCGTGGTGAGCCTCCCGTCTCCTCGGCGTCTCGACCACGGCGCGGTCCACACGGAGATGACCCTGGAGTTCTTCATCAAGCTTCGCCGGGCGCCTCGTCGTCGCCTCCGGTTGCGGCCCGTTAGCGGGCGCAATGGGGCGGATCCGCCCGGCGTGATGGAGCTACGCGCGAGGGGCTGCGGGATCAGCGGCACTTTCGGGTGAGTGTCGTGTCCCCAGCCCGGCGTGATGTTCTTCGACCGAGGTGGAAGGCGTTCGCCGGATCCATAGCTTGCGGCGGGGTTCACCCTCCATTTCAAGTTATTGGATGGTGACCTCCTGCCCGTCAAGGTCTTGGCGACTATGGAACCCGGTGCGCTGCTGTGTGGACAGCTCCTCGGATAGCGAAGCTCCTCCTCGGCGAAAGTAGCGAGGAGGAGAGCGGCAGCGGCGGCGAGGGGATGGCGGGCCCGACTAGGCGTCGGACACGCTGCCTCAAGCGCACCGGCAACCCCATCTTCTGGGTTGCGGCCTCCTGAACTCCCCGGGCCGTCTCCTTGGGCGGTTGGCGTGAAAGCAGCGAAGAGGAAGAGGGGAGGGCGGCAATGCCGTTCGTCGCCTGCGAGGGCGAGTAGCCTCGAGCGTCTTGGCGTCCCACTACCCCGTCTTCAAGCTCTGCCCCCGACACCTTCGTCTCCGCCAAGCTCCTGGCCGGCCCCCGGGGTGTTCTCTTGGGGTCTTCTGGCGCCCGTGGCTCTCTGCGGGCTTCAGGGGCTTGTCGCTGGCTCTCCGGGCATGCGTTCCCCATGCCCGTCACCTTGCGCAGCTCCTGCGGCATGGCGGCGTCACCGCCACGCTCTCCTAGGCGCTCCTTTCGCCCTTCCCCGACAAGCTCCTCTTGCCGGGGTCTCCTCTCCCCGGCAAGCTTATCTTGCCGGGGGCTCCTTGACCTACCTCCTGAACTCCTGAACAGAGAAACAGGAGAGGGATCACGGGCACCTTATCTTTTCAAATTGTAAGCCCTCGGGCATTTAGCTGCGTTTAAGAACTTGTAACCCTCTCTATCATGTTTTTCATCCTCTATGGACTTGTACTAAATTGGATGTTTTTAATGAAAAGAGGGGAAAGCTTGCCGGACTGAGTCTTTTACTTGACTGCGTGCCTTGTGTGTTCTTACGCTATCGGGGAGCTTGCCGGGGCGAACACGCTTAGCGACCGCAGGACAGCCCGCTGGTGGTGTCACTTCCGGCAAGCAACCTTGTCGGGCGATTCTGACGTCTACCTTCTTGAGCAGGCTCGGAAGCAAGATAGAGGTGCAGCGGCACACTTAGGTTTGTTGAGCGGACTCGGAAACAAACCAAATGCATAAGCGGGCCCGACTCGGCTCCTCCACGTCTGGTTTTTACAAGACACGATCGTTCAAAGCGCAGATCCGCATCTCCGGTCCATGAGAGGATGCATGATGAGGATGAAAAACTTATCTGAAATCGCAGCCCCGGAAATACTAGCTTGCGGAGGCGAATCTCGATGCTCGCAGCCCCAAATGAGGCTGGCTTGCGAAGAAGAACCTTGGCGTCCGCGGCCCGGCGACCACGGCTTGCGGGCCCGGTAGCGGGTGTGATCTTTTGGTTCCTTCTTGTTGCTGCAATTTTCGCCATGAAAATAGCTGAGGTAGATATCGATTGCTCAGCGCACATGTATGTGCATGTGTATATAAATCTTGACTAGGCAATACGATGCGGGCTTTGTCCTTCGTATGTTTGTACTCTCGCTCTTGGGGAGCTTGCGGGCGAACACGCTTGCAGCGGGACAGCCCGCTGGTGGTGTCGCTTCGGCAAGCAACCTTGTCGGGCGATTCGCGGCGCTTAACTTGCTGGCGTGGCTCGGAAGCAAGATAAAGGTGCTGCAGCACACTTGTGTTTGTTGAGCGGACTCGGAAACAAAACAAATGCATAAGCCCAGGCCGCGACTTGGCTCCTCTTGCGCCCAAGTCTCTCATACGGATGACATTTCACGGCATGGCTCGCCACGTTATACCCCCTGCCCTACACCCTTTGTGCGCTTCCACCCCTCGCTTCTAGGTAACTTGCGGTGCTCAACACGCTTGCTGAGTGCGGGACATCAGCCCGCTTGGCTGGTGTGTCGCCTCCGGCAAGCAACCTTGCCGTGTCTAGCAGCGGCGCGCTTAACTTGTTGAACAGACTCGAAGCGAAGCGAGGCGCGAAGCTGGCGCGACTCCTCTTAACTTCGTTGAGTGTGTTGAAACAAAGCAAGGGTGCGACCATCCACAGAGCAGGCTCCTCCGCGCCACGGGTTTGGCGTGCAAAGGGCGAATCTTGCGAGGATATAACATATAAAAGTATGAAATTAAAGAGTGCTCTGCGAAGGCTCGGCGACTTAGCTTTTCTTTTTCCTTGCGCTCGCTGGTGGAGCTCAATGGTGTGTCCATGGCGGCGTAGCGGCACTCCGAGGCGCGCTTGCGGGCGAACACCAAAGCTGTCCTCACCGGGCTTCTCGCGCTCCGAGGAGAATGCGCTTGTCGGATGGAGCACGAGCCATCCTTGCGGACTTAGAGCTCGATGGCGCGTCTTTCGGCGACATCGTAGCGCTCGAGGATAGGCGCTTGCGGGGCGAGGAGGCGGGAAGCGGCGGTGCGAGGCGGATATACTGGGTCCCTAATAGTGTTAGGGGAGCGAGAACCACCTCGACCTCTTCGCTTTACTCATGCATGGACAGCGGTCCGGGCGTCCCGAGCCCCCTGCTTGCTCTTGCCCCACCGGGCGGATACCACCTCTCGTGGTATGGCGCCGCTGAGCATATATCTGCTGGAGTGGGCGTGGATCTCTGGAGGCGGGCGTGGTCCTCCGTCTGTCCTTGATCTGGTGGCACCGCGGCGCCCTCGCCGGTGTCCACCCTCCGCCAGCGTCTCCTCCGCTGCCGTTGGCTCGGTGGCGGCGGGGAAAGGCGGAGATGGTCTGCGACCCTCGAAGCTCTCGTTTTGAGGGCCATGGCGCGGTTGTCGATGAAGCTGCTGATGAAGCTGGAGAGGTTGATGAAAAGTCTTTGGCCTGACGCCGGATCAGGTTCGCACAACCTCGGCGCCCCTACAGCGCGCCCGAAGATGTCGCGGCGGATGTGGGCGTAGCGGCACCTATGGGGCAGGGCCCCTTTGTGTGTTGATGCAGGCGGAGGCTGCGCGGAGAGCGGTCGGCGATGCACGGGGATTTTACCCGGCCGGGCGCGATGGTCGCGTAAAACCCTACTGCTGCATTGTGTTGTATTGCGTTCGGGAGCTTGAAGAGCAGTAGCTACCCGAGCGTGGGAGTTGCAAATGAGTCCAACCCACGCGAGAGTGGTGAATGATCGGAACCTCCCCTACGTTGTGCATGGGCCTCCTTTTATAGGGCAAGGGGTCACCGACAGGTGTCAACGTGAGGTAGAGGGGTAAAAACGTAAAAGAGGTGGTAGTTGGAACAGTGCGGGAGCAGTGCAGCTACTCGATGGATTCTACCTACTTTTGACAGAGAGGGACAAGAGCATTAAATGCCTGTCGCCGTCGCCCCAAAGCTCCGCCATTGCGTCTCCTTCGCCCGGCGGCGAAGCCACCACCGTGGAGTGCCACGCATTCCTCATGCAGCCCAGCCACCCGCCGCGTCTCTGGAGAAAGGCTGGAGCGCGCGTGGGCAGATGAGTGGAGGCGCGGGCACGTAGCATAGCTCTCCCGGCAAGCACCTTGCGGGGCCTTGATCTTGCCGAGCCGGGGGCTTGTCGGGCTCTGTGACTTGCCGCTCCCGGGTCTTGGCCGGGCGCGCAGCGCCAGCGTGTCTTCGTGATGTGATCTTCTAGTCCTCCCGCAGGCTCCTCTCGCCGGGGATCTGCAGGAGTAATGTAGCCTTGAGCACAGGAATGGCCTTCCCGGCAAGCTCCTCTTGCGGGGTCTTGAGCTTCTGCCTTGTACACTTTGTTCTTGAATGGCTTGGTGTGGAGCGGAGATGGTCTCCGGCAAGCATTTGGTGGATCTGGCTGTGGGGAACTGGGGCTGCCCGTGCACAAGTTGGGGTACTGAGGTACCCCTACCTTAGTACACCGACAGCATCGTTCATGAAAAGTTGAAAACAGCCCAATCTCGTCAAAAGAGTCAATATGATCGAAAACATAAGGCTATGACTTACGAGGTTGACGAGAAGGCTTACCTTCGGGTTACTCCTCTGAAGGGAACCCATCGCTTCGGTATCAAAGGCAAATTGGCTCCTCGCTACATTGAACCCTTTCGCATTCTTGCCAAACGAGGAGAAGTTGCCTACCAATTGGAACTACCTCCGCATCTCTCCAAAGTCCACGATGTCTTCCACGTTTCTCAACTCAGGCGTTGCTTCTCGGATCCTATCCGTGGAGTGGACCACGAAACGCTTGATCTTCAAGATAATCTCACTTATCGAGAATATCCCGTTCGTATCCTCGATCAAGCCGAGCGTACCACTCGGCGGCATAATATCAAGTTTCTCAAGGTTCAATGGTGGCATCATTACGAGAAGGAAGCTACTTGGGAAAGGGAGGATCGTCTTCAACTTGAGTATCCGCCTTCTTTCGGAGGAACCCAAATCTCGGGACGAGATTCTTTTGAGTGGGGGTGAGTTGTCACACCCTAGCTACTTCATGCATTAGAGTGTTGCATCATGTCTATCTCATTTAACAGAAACCTGAAATGGGAATGACAGAACTCCCAGCCCCCTCTGAATCCAACTAGGGTTTACTAAAAATATTTTCGATGAACCTGAAATGCCCTTCTAAAAAGTCCATCATTTTTGTCTTGGTTCAGAACCTCTGCCAAAAGAGATGCACAATTTCCTAGGTCATCCTAAGAGTTTTGAATTAACTCATAAGTATTTGAATTTGGGCATTTAAAATTTATAAAATATTTCAAATCCTCAAATATTCCCAAACTAAAATGTTCCGTGTTGGAAATATTCCAACTAAGGACCAGAGGCAGTTTGGTGAATTTTGGAATGACATAGGTATTTTTACAAATTCAACAAGCTTACAGAATAAAAACAGAAACAGAAAAAAAAGGGAAAAACTTACCGGCGCCACCCAGGCCCACCAGCCAGCCACACTGGCCCAGCCGCCACCGCTCAGCCAAGCTGCTTGGCTTGCCGAGCGGGCTACCAAGGTGCTCGGCAGCGGCACCGCAGCGCCTGCAGCTACTGCGTCGCCTACTTCCTCCTCTCGCCGTCCAGCTGGCCTGGATGAGCTCCACATCGTGCCCCGAACCCCCTGGACACCTCCATTCGCCCCCAGCTCCTCTCCCTCGCGCTCCCACGCCATGGTCGACGCCATCGTCGCCGCACCGCCGCCGTAGCCGTGCTCTCCGTCATCTCCACGCCGCGCCACCGTGTCCAGAAGCTCCGCCGTCCTCTACTCCTTCGAGCTAGCCGAGCCCCGAGCGCTCGCGTGCCCCGAAGCCGCCGCACCAACCTCGCCCGAACCACCATCGCCGGAGATCCCCGCCGCCGTCGCCGCGCATCAGCTCATCCCGACCCGCGCCGTCCGTTCCCTCAAGACCGCGATGAGCTGGGCTAACCTCTCCCCTTTCTTTCTTGCTCTTGTGCACCACATCCGAGCACCACGAAGATCACCCTGCGCACCACCGCGGGCTTCGTATAGCGTGCTCCGGCCATCCTCCGCCACCTCACCTGTCCATCGCACTCACCACGTTGCGCTGAGGCTAACCATGCACTCCCCGCACCTCACCACACACCTAGCCCCAAGTTCGTCTCCAACCGAACTCCGACGGCCGCCAAAGTCGCCGCCGGCGTAACTCCGCCACCCGAGGCCCAACCACCACCACCAATAGCGCGCTCGACCCAGCAACGTAGATGCCTTCGGCCGTCCATTTGGTCGCCGGAATGCCAAAATGCACTTTCGCCGCCGCGTCGGGCTCGCCGGCGACTAGACGCCGGCGTGTTTGACTCTGACTTTGACCACGGGTGGGCCCAGTTTGACCCCCCTCGGTCTATGACATGTGGGGCCCCCCTGCTAATTAATCCAGTTTAGTTTAAACTTAATTTAATTAGTTTAGTTATCTACTGACATGCGGGACCCACTGGTCAGTTTGACCTGGACCAGCCCGTTGACCACAGCGTCATCTGACGTAATCTTGTATGATAATTAAATTACTGGAATTACTTTTACACAGGAAATTCCAGAAAATGCTTCAAACTTCTAAAATTCATATAAAATCAAGCGTAGCTCCAAATCAAACAAATTATATATGAAAAATGATCAGAAAAATCCAATCTTTCCATCTGTACTGGTTTCATGCATGTTTAAACAAGCTAACCTGCTGTTTATCACAGAACAAGGTAAAACACCTTAAATGGCAACTTATGAGTTTAAACTTTGAATCTTTGGTTCAAACTAGTTCAAACCCATCTGTTCTTAGTTGCATTAGCCCAACACACTCATTTTGCCATGTCTCATGCATGCATCATATTGTTGCATACTGTTTGGTAATGTTTGTATATCGGTGCTCTCTGCGGCAGGTTCTGCCCCCGAGGAGTACCGTGATAACCCGACGAAGAGCAATACCAGTGCACCGACCCGTCAGGCAAGCAACCAACCATTTGATCATATCGATAAAATCCCATGTTCTTGCTCCTGCTCTCTTTTCTTGCATTAAGACAATGCAATTCAAGCTGCTGTGTGTCTTTGCGGTAGTTGAACCCATTTCCTCTGCATGACTGTCATTGCCACGATAACTAGATGAAACCCACTAGCATGTGTAGAAGTTGATTGAGCCATATGATTGTGTTGTTCCTACCTTGCTATGCCTGCTATGCTTAGAGTCGTGTCGGTCTAGTTCATCCGGGTGATGGCTAGAGTGAAATGATCAGTCGATATGGGAGTAAGGTGTTGAACACGATTTGGTAAAGGTATCGATGAGAGGCCATGTAGGAGTACATGGTGGGTTGTTTCATTGAGGCCGTCCTTAAGCCTTGAGATCTGTATGTGTGATTTAAGAATCAGCTACTACCATACATTGGGCCTGAAATATGACCCGCTCGACTTCTTATTCACCCTAGTCCTCTGTCCGGGAGTTGCAAGTAGTTTACGTGTTTGTAGCCTCTGGAGGCCGTGGGCAGCGCTGACCGTAGGGGTGGGCTGTGATCTGGTAGAGTGCGTGCCACGGTGTACGGATGCCCGTTTGGTGTCTCGGGAACCCTGTTCACATTGTTTGGGGCTGTGGCGAAACTTGGCGGATCTCCTCATAGATGGAACCCAAATAGGCGATAAACTGGACTAGAGACTTGAGTATCTAGGTAGGTCGTGGTCTACACCCACGTCGTCTTTAAACTTGAAGTCTGCCGAGCACATGTGGTGTGGAGGCGCTAAGTGGTGGAAACATGTATGAAGAAGTACACCCCGCAGGGTTAACATCATCTATTCAAATAGCGCGTCCATGATAAGGACTACTTGGTTGCCTATACGGTTCATAGACAAGTAAATGGAAACTACTAAAAGCCTCAAGATAAGCGTGAGTGCCGAGGATGGCTCTTACGTAGGAAGGCGGAGGTGGATCCTCGGTGGTGTATTGAAGTGGTGAGTAGTGGACTCGAGTCATAAAACTATTTCAAGTTGGTGTCTCATAGGATAGCTTAGCCACGAGTCAAAGGCTGGCTTGCTGCAATAACCCCACCAACCCTTCGTGATAATATGCATGTATGTAGGATCGATGTAAGTCTTCTTTGAGTACCTTTGTACTCATGTTGCTTTAATTTACATTTTTGAAGATGCCACAAACCCTTCCAGCGGGTTCTTCGTGAGCGTTGACATCGATGAGTAGACTAAGGCCAGGTGGTGATCTGAGCAAGTGAAGGACCATGTAGTATAGCTAGGCTTACCCAAGCCTCTTTTATTTTACTAGTTATGCGTACTCGGACAAAACACTTCCGCTGTTGGCTTGTATGCTTGTATGACTTGAATGTGGGTCATGAGACCCGTACTTGTGTGTATGATATGTATGGCTCTCGAGCCTTTAAATAAAATACTTGAGTCGTAGAGTCATGTTGTGATGCCTTGTTGTATTTGCACATATCGAGCATATTGTGTGTATGATTGAAATGCTTGGTATGTGTGGGATCGACTATCTAGTTGTTTATCTTTAGTAGCCTCTCTTACGGAAATGTCTCCTAGTGTCTCCAGCGAGCCATGGTAGCTTGCTACTTTGCTCCGAACACTTAGGCTGGCGGCATGTGTCCTTCTTCGTTCGATTATACGTCCCGAGGAAATGTCACGCATTGAGTACCGAGTCTGTTAGCCCGCTACTGCCCGGTTTACGAATCTGCTAGCCCGTGCTACAGTCCGGAACTTACTAGCGATGACCGACACGTTCGATCTTTGGGTCATGGATGCATGTCCTGTAAGTACATGCCACTTTGGGTTTCGACTAGCGATGTCAGCCGGGTTCCTTTTCATATGGATGCTAGCGACACTATCATATACGTGTGCCAAAAGGCGCAAACGGTCCCGGGCAAAGGTAAGGCGACACCCGTGGGGATACCGTGCGTGAGGCCGCAAAGTGATATGAGGTGTTACAGGCTAGATCGATGTGACATTGAGTCGGGGTCCTGACACCCTTCCCCCCTGTTTCGACAGTAGCGCTCCAACACAAGTCCGTTTCGTCCGTTTTGCGGTACGCCACACCCCTCCCGATGAACAGGACCCTCGTTTCGACCGTAGGAGGTCCGTTTCCTCCGTTTTGCGGTATGCCACACCCCTCCTGATCAACAGGACCCCCGTTTCGACCATAGGAGGTCAGTTTCCTCCGTTTTGCAGTATGCCAGGCCCCTCCCGATCAACAGGACCCTGTTTTGAACGTAGCCGGTCGAACACAAGGCTGTTTCCTCTGTTGTGCGGTACGCCAGGCCTCATTTCCATTGCATGTTCCGTCCAAGCCCTCCAGATGAACACGACCACACATTCCATTCCGACCCAGCCGGTTGGCTCCCCATGAACACGACGACGATGATGTTTCTCCGTTTCGACCCAGCCATGTACGTATGCGCGATAGGCGTTAGAGACCCTGCCCGTATGTACGTACGTGGCCGTATTTTCTTTCTTGCACCCTCGCCGCTGTACGTACGTGTACATGCTACGTGTGCGCCTCTACTACGACACGTGCGGCGCTCTACATCTCGACCGTGCCGCCTCTACATTGACCGGTATATGCGTACCGTTCGCGACCAGAATGACAGCGCTCGTGCGCTTGACCAGGTGGGTCGGTATCGAGCACTTCCTTGCGTGCGAAGATGTAGCTGGTGGGTCCCAGCGATCGGTAATTGTTTTTGCGGACGCACTTCCTTGCATTGAAGATGTAGCTGGTGGGTCCCAGCAGTCAGGGTGGCAAATTGTTTTTTTTTGCCCGGACGCACTTCCTTGCATGCGAAGGTGTAGCTGGTGGGTCCCAGCAGTCAAGGGGAAACGTTTTTTCGCGAAATATGGTGGCCCATCCGGTGGGTCCCCGCTGTCAGGTGGAGGAATAATTATTTTGCACGTAATAAGGAGGCATTTCCTTGCTGCGGCCCTGGACCAAGCTGTCAGCCTCTCCACGTACAGTCGACGTCCGATGGAAGCCGTTCCTTGACCACGTCGACCACGCCGCGCCGAGAGCACCAGGGCAGTGGATGACGGCGCGGCCTAGGAAGGGGACGACGTGGAGCCGGGGAAGACGCGGCGATGGATGCCGCATAGAGGAGTCTGAGGTTCAGCGTTCGCTGCGGTGTGAGGCTGCCATCACCGCAGAATAACAGGGGGTTTGGGTGACTAGAGGGATGGCCTGGCCAGCGGTGGGAGTAGTAGGGGGCGGTGAGGCCTCCGCCGCATCGCAGCCAGCCACGGGAGGCAGGAGCACGAGGCACGACCGGTGCTGGTTTGGGCGGCTGGAGCAAGAAGACTAGAGGTTGAAGAAGCACTACGGCCGTTGGATGGACATCGTATGGTCACTAGAGCTAGAATCGTGCATATTGACTAAGTTGACAAAGCCCTGCGTCCCCGTCAACTTAGTAGGCCCACAAGTCAGCCTGCCACTATACTAGGTCCCAGCTAACAGGGGGAGTATTCATTTTTTTTGTGCGTAATAAGGAGGCACTTCCTTGCATGCAAAGATATAGCTGGTGGGTCCAAGCTGTCAGTGGCGGTAACATTTTTTCACGAAATACTGAGGCCCTTTCAATGGGTCCCTGATGTCAGGTGGATGAATCATTATTTTGCGCGTAATAAGGAGGCATTTCCTTGCGTGCGGCCGTGGACCCAGCTGTCGGCCTCTCCGCGTCTGATCCGCCGGATGCATGTCGATTCGTTGACCAAGTTGACTAGGCAGCGCTGAGAGCACCGGGTGGTGGGCGGCGGCGAGGCCTAGGAAGGTGCGACAGGAGGTAGGGAAGACCCGTGGAGAAGTCTGTTGAGCGAGGGTTTACTGGTTTGTCTGCCGTCGCCAGAGAATAACAACAGGTGTGGGTGAGTAGAGGGATGGCTAGCGATGGGAGTACGGTGGGGCGGTGAGGCCTGCGCGGCAGCACAGCCGACCGCGGGAAGGAGGGAGCAGGCAGTCCCGCTGGTGCTTGTTTGAGCGGCTGGAGCAGGAAGAGCAATGATTGAAGAAGCACGACGGCCGTTGGATGGACATCCAACCGTCACTGCTTGTGTGTCAACCTTTTTTTTAGGAAAGCCTCAAATCTATGGAAAACAGCATACAACCCATCTACCATTATTTCTAATAATTTACAGCCCATTTGCTAATTCTTAAGGTTTTTTTGGAGCCCATATTCTTTGTTAGCATTACAGCCCATATTGTGGCCACGGTTAAAAAATTATACGAAATTTTGCATATTTGGTAGTGATCCGAACTGTTTTTAATCGAAATTTCGACTCACATTCAAACTGATTTTAAAAATAAATGTATATCAATATAAAATCCAACAAATTCTCCACACATAAAAATTAATGTAATTTAAAATCTTGAAATGAAAAAAAATATTTCAAACTAATTGCTGGTTTGATGTGTTCTAAAAATGTACAGCCCATTTCTCATTACTGATGGGCCATTTTCTCGGCCAGCCGAATAAAAAGCTCTCCTTGTCTTGAAAGATTTGCAACCAACAGGCCTGACAAAGCGACTTAATTGGCAAATCACAAAAAAACTGGGCTGTGGCCGTGGACCCAGCTGTTAGCCTCTCCACGTATAGTACTCTTCCGATGGAAGTCATTCCTTGTCCACGTTGACCACGCCGCGCGGAGAGCACCACGGTGGTGGACGACGACAAGGCCTAGGAAGGGGACGATGCGGAGCCGGGGAAGACGCGGCAGTGGAAGCCCGTGCGGAGAGGAGTACGAGGGTTCACTGGTTCGGCTGCGGTGTGAGGCTCTGTAGCCGCAGGGGCTGGCAGCGGTGGGAATAGTAGAGGCGGTGAAGGCTCCGGCATCCTGACCCGCCACGGGGAGGCAGGAGCATGTGGCACGACCGGCGCTGCTTTGGGCGGCTGGAGCAAGAAGACCAGAGTTTGAAGAAGCACTACGGCCGTTGGATGGACATCGTACGGTCACTTGAGCTAGAATCGTTCATATTGACTAAG
The DNA here is from genome assembly GCA_021437245.1 of Aegilops speltoides. Taxonomy (NCBI): domain Eukaryota; kingdom Viridiplantae; phylum Streptophyta; class Magnoliopsida; order Poales; family Poaceae; genus Aegilops; species Aegilops speltoides. Next base: position 39,542,342 of record CM038141.1, read on the forward strand.
TTGACAAAGCCCTTCGGCCTCGTCAACTTAGTAGGCCCACAAGACAGCCTCCCACCAAGGTGGGTCCCAGCTAGCCAGGGGAGTATTCATTTTTTTTGTGCGTAATAAGGAGGCACTTCTGGTGGGTCCGAGATGACAGCGGGGGGAACGTTTTTTTTGCAAAGTACGCTGGCCCGTCCGGTGGGTCCCAGCAGTCAGGGAGAAATAATTTATTTTGCAAAATACTGGTGGCCCGTCCGGTGGGTCCCCGCTGTCAGGTGGAGGAATAATTATTTTCCGCGTAATAAGGAGGCACTTCCTTGCGGCTGCCGTGGACCTAGCTGTCAGCCTCTCCACGTACATCACTCTTCCGATGGAAGTCGGTCGTTGACCACATTGACCACGCCGCGCCGAGAGCACCACGGCGGTGGACGATGGCGAGGCCTAGGAAGGGGACGACGCAGAGCTGGGCCACGGGAGGCAGGAGCAGGCGGTAGCACAACCGGCCACGGGAGGCAGGAGCAGGCGGCACGACCGGCGCTGCTTTGGGCGGCTGGAGCAAGAAGACCAGAGGTTGAAGAAGCCGTATGGCCGTTGGATGGACATCATACGGCCACTGGAGTATTGACTAAGTTGACAAAGCCCTCCGTCCCCGTCAACTTAGTAGGCCCTAAGTCAGCCCAACAATATGGTGGGTCCCAGCTAGCGAGGGTATTCATTTTTTGGGCGTAATAAGGAGGCACTTCCTTGCGTGCGAAGATATAGCTGGTGGGTCCGACCTGTCGTGAGGGAACATTTTTTCCGCGAAATACAGAGGCCCTTCCTGTGGGTCCTAGCTATCAGGTGGAGGAATCATTATTTTGCGCGTAATAAGGAGGCATTTCCTTGCGTGCGGCCGTGGACCCAACTGTCAACCTCACCATGTACAGTCCACTTCCGATGGATGTCGTTCATTGACCACATTGACCAGGTCGCACCGAGAGCACCAGGGCGGTGGACGACGGCGAGGCCTAGGAAGGGAACGACACGAAGCCAGGGAATACTCGGCGATCGTTTCCCGCGGAGAATCTGAGGTTCTTGGTTCATCTCCGCCGTCGGGAGAATAATAGCATGTGTGGGTGAGTAGAGGGATGGCTAGGCCAGCGGGAATCTGTCGGGCCGTGAGGCTCTTGGCAACATAGCCGACCGCGGGAGGAGGGAGCGAGCAGTCCATGGCGCTTGTTTGGCCATTTGGAGCATGAAGATCAGAGATTGAAGAAGCACGACAGCCATTGGATGGATATCCAACAGTCACTGCTCTTGTGTGTTGACTAAGTTGACAGGGTGTTGCGTGTGTGTCAACCTTTTTTATAGTAGGCGCACAAGTCAACCTCAACTGTGTGGAAAACAGCATACAACCCATCTGCCATTATTTCTAATAATGTATAGCCCATTTGCTAATTCTTAAGATTTTTTTGGAGCCCATCTTCTTTTTGTTAGAATTACACCCCATATTGTGGCCACGGTTAAAAAGTATAGAAAATTTTGCATATTTCGGTGCGATCAACTGTTTTTAATCCAGAAATATCGATTCACATTCAAACTATTTTGAAAAATAATTTATATAAATATAAAATTAAAATAATTGTCCATGCATAAAAATCAATGGAATTTAAGATCTTGTAATAAAAAAATGAAACTAATTCCCGGTTTGATGTATTTTAAAAATGTACAGGCCATTTCTGGGCAAACCGAATGAAACTCTCCTCGTCTTGAAACATTTGCAGCCCTGTAGGGCCGATAAAGTAAGTAGGCCTTGTTTGGGTATTTCTTAAAAAAAATAGAACTGGGCTAGCCATTTTCAGCAAGAAAAAACACAACTGGGCACATGATATGGTAAACATAAATAAAACCCTGGCTAGACGGGCCACAGCCCCCACACAGCTCCGTTGTTACCCTGATCCGTCGCTAAAACTAGTATAAATAACAACTGGTTGTTCCTCATTGTCTCAAAAAAACTGCTTGTTCCTAAAAAAACTGCGCGACTTGCTGGGTCCCTGGTGTCAGCCGCTTGGAGTGTAATTCTCTCGTTTATTGACTACGTTGACGATGGCATGAGCCCCAGATGTCCAACCATTAGGAGGAACCATATTTTTGGGCTTGTACTATAGAGGCACTTGCTTGCGTACTGCCATGACGCTGGTGGGTCCTTCTTGTCATCCTCTCCACGTCTGATCATCTCCTTGTTCCTCTTGGTTGTTGACGCGTTAACAAGCGCAGAGGGCGAACACCAGCGCCTGGCGCGAACCAAGGCCGCAAAGGCGGAGGGCAGCAGCGAGGCCTCGGACGAAACGAGCAGGAGCCGTTGAAGATCGCCGGTCGATTCAGCGGCGGAGGAGTATGAGGTTGGTGATGGGGGTGGTGGGGGCTAGTCACTTGGCTTCATAATGCAGTGAGCTCAAGCGATCGGCGTGGTGATGTTATTTCCTTGGTTGTGATTTGTTACAATATTTCACTCTAAATTAAGCGGATGGTAAGCCATTTGCCTTGTTTCAAAGAAAATATGACAGTCAGCCCGAGTTGAAAAGGCGAGAACATCTAACTCCAGCTTACAAACTGTACAAAAGCACGAGGTTGATTGTTCATCGGGTTTACAAAAAACCAGATTGAAAAGGGCAACAACATCTAACTCCAGCCTTGTTTTGGCGATCGCCATCAAATGGATCAGTCAGATCCATAGAATGAACATCCTGGATCATAAAATTTACTGGATTATGACCACAATATGTTGTAAATAGAAGCCCGACACGTTCAGAAGCACTTTTTCCCACCTAAAACTCCTTTTTTTTCTCTTCGACATACCCATCCGTCAAAACCATGCTGCTGATAAACTTAATCCTGATGGACAATAGTAACCTCGCATTCAGCAGGAAGAATGTGACAAATCTTGTGTTTGCATGGTTGGCTACATATCGTTCTAGCGTTATTGTCTTCAATCGAATCTCATGAGAAGTGAGAAAATCCTGATGCTTACGAATCCACCGATTGGTTATAACTTTCTTACCCCGTCCTGTTGCCTAAATAGACATGAAAATTGAAAACGGTAAAGGTCTAAAAGAAGAGTGTCGAAAGAGCAACAGCTGAATGGTTAATTCTAGTACACTATATGCGGGCTTCCAATGTGCATGAAATTATCACCTTTATATACAACTTCTCCAGACATGCAAAGCATTGCAGCAAGCCAATAATCTTGTTTAGATCAAAACTATTCATTTGGATATATAAGATCTTGACAGAATCTAGCACCATTGATAGGCCATCCATGGAGAAACTCTTCATTGAGCATAGAACATAATATTAGTACAAAATGTGTACTCCAAGATGATATATAAATTATGCGTAGAAATTTAAAATGCAGCATATGGTTACAAGTGTAGATGATAATATAAAGTAGCTGAAGAACTGTGGAGCCAAACACCATATTGAAATGAGCATAGAAATCATGTATTACACCCAAGGTCTCTAGTTTAGGCGCAGAGCGGACAGTTATTTGCAATGGTGAATAACTAGAATCAAGGATCAACCTTTGAAGTGAAGGGGCATCTTGGATGATGAGCTGCCTTCCGTCAAAAGAAATTCCAATTCTTACAAGGTTAGGCGACTTTATTTGGAGATAACCGATTCTAACTGTGAAAACAAGCACCAAGCACTCCAGCGCAGGGCAACTGGAGTGGATGATGATGTGCAATGAGGCCTCCGATATACGAACCCGCACAAGTGAAAGTTTCTTGAGAAATGGGAGTCAAAGGTTTAGTACCAGATTGTCTGGAAGGTAGCACAGCTGTCGGGGGTTGGGTGCGACATATGCCAAAGGATGGCTTATCATGGTGGGGGCGAGTAGAACGTCGCTGGTGCCTGGAAACGGGATGAGGCGAAGACATGCACGCCGGCGGATCTTACCCAACTTGGGGCTCTCGAGGAGATAACACCCTCTCGCTTCTCTGCGGGGTCTCCGCCTGGTCACTAAGGCAAAGTGAGTACAGGGTTGCTCCTTGAGTTGTTTCTGGAGGTAGGAGAAGGCAGGGCTAGCTCTCTCCTTCCTATATGGTCTGTCTAGTGCTAATGGATTCCAGCCCTTTGCATTGGTGCCCTGGGGGGTTTATATAGGCCTACCCCCCAGGGGCACAATGGTAAAACTGGCTGGGTGCGGGTCCCAACCCAAATGCATGCAAAGGCCGCCGTCTTCTCCACCGACCATGGGGCCCGGTGGTGGGTCCCTTGAGTTGCTGATGCAGGGCCGACAGGCCCTTGTATGCCTTGTGGCGGGTCTTGCCGGCTGCAGATCCTTTGTAGCCGTGCTTGACCTTGCCTCGGTCATGGGGTCATGGCAACAGAGTGCCGCCGCCTGACGGGCGATCACTGTTGCCATTCCCCGTCGTGTCTGGTTAATGGCGTGTGGGGCCCGTGGGAGGGGCCGACTCCCAACGGATCCATCTCTTAGCGCTCTTGCCGTCTTTTAGTACTCCCGCTGACGGGTGGGCCCCGCCGTCTCTAGGCCGTACAGACAGGCCGTCGTGGGCACAGGGCTCCGCCCCCAAGGGCTGATGTCAGGGCCGGCATGGTGAAAGTGCTAGTATCGACTAGAGGGGGGGGTGAATAGGCGATTTTTATGAAAGTCTTCCAAACTTGGAAGTTTCGAAGACAAACAACAGAAACAACCTAATTGATATGCAGCGGAAGATAAACTACCCTAAACAAGCCATAGTCAAGTATGTAATTATGTGAAAGTACAGGACTAATAGCAGTTGGGTAGTAAGGATCAAGATGGAAGATAGTATGAAGCCAATCAACAATAGTAGTCAAGCAATGAAGTCAAACAGATAAACAGATAAGCAATGACTTCATGAAGACAAACTTAAGGAAGGTTGGAAGGATAGAACCAGTTTCTTGTTGAAGACCACGAGATTTGTTGGACCAGTTCGAGTTGATGTGACAAGCTATGCGTGCAGTTAGGGAGGCTGAGTTTTAACTTCGGAAGACCGTGTCTTCACCTTATTCCCCTTGAGCTAAGGACACCCAGTCCTCGCCCAATCACTCTGGTAAGTCTTCAAGGAGACTTCCAAACCTTCACAAACTTCGTTCACGGCAATCCACAATGACTCTTGGATGCTCGAGCGCGATGCCTAACAGGGCCGGAGGATTCACAGATCTGAAGTGTAATAAGTCTTGGTCAAGCAGACGAAAGACTTGATGATGCCCAACACTCTTTGGCTCTGGGTGTTTGGGCTTTGTCCTCGCAAGTTTCTCTCTCTCAAATGCTTGAGGTGGGTTGCTCTCAAGCGACAAAACCCGTGCACAAACTCGAGAAGCCACCAATTTATGGTGTAGGGGTGGGCTATTTATAGCCACTAGGCAACCCGACCTGATTTGTCCAAAATGACCACTGGTCACTAAAGGAACCGACACGTGTTCCCACGGTCGATTTCAAACACACACGGCAACTTTACTTGGGCTACAAGCAAAGCTAACTCATCCAGCTCTGGATAAGGTTTGCTCTCATTGTCTTCGCTCGAAGACATAGGATTTGGGTTGAGCATCACTTTAGTCACTCTGACTTAGTTCACTTGGACCCCACTTAACAGTACGGTGGTTCCTATGACTCAACAAAGAAGAAAAGGAAACAACGAAAACACCACGATCTTGGCGCTCCAAAGTCTTCACGCAATGTCTTCTCATGTCATAGTCTTCAATATGAATATCTTCTCATACCACCATTGTCTTCAATGTCTTCATACATTTTAGGGTCATCTCCGGTAGAAACCCGAATCAAAGAGGGACACTACTGCGTTATCTGCAATTCTCACAAACGCATTAGTCCCTCAACCAACTTTGTCGTCAATACTCCAAAACCAACTAGGGGTGGCACTAGATGCACTTACAATCTTCCCCTTTTTGGTGATTGATGACAAACTGGTTGAAGTTTTCAACGGGGATAAAGTATGTGAAATTGTAAGGATAGGAATTTGTCTTCATAAGTTGCAAGGGCTCCCCTGAAGATGTGCATATAAGTAATTTGCTTTTGGAATGCAAATGCACATGGCAGGTTGTACTTGTGGAGATCCACTCCAACTTATGAAGATAATTCATCATGCATGAAATGATATAGCAATAAGAATGACATGCATAATGAAAAATGGACGTCTGCATAATGATCTAAGTGTGGAAGTTATCATACACATTGTGCGAATTTATCATCGCATCATAGTAAAAGCAAATAAGTAGCAGAAGTGAGCGACCATCAAGTTTAGGTGTTACAACTCACGAGAACCAAATGTTTCAAAACGCAAGAGTTGTAAGCATGCAGAAAAATATAATGCAACCGCCCATATGAACCCGCTTGAAGACTATCAACTCATATGCTTCTCCCCCTTTTGTCAGTAATGACCAAAAAGGTTTGAAGACATAGAGCATCTACTCGTCAAGAGTAGGTGAAGCAGCAGGGTTGTCGTCGTTGGTTGGCGGTGCAGACGAGCTTGGTGCAGTGTCAATGCACGCAGTAGTAGTTGGAGGTGGTGAAGTAGCGTCATCTTCATCATCGATCACTCTAGCATTAACTGTTGCCGCAGAAGAATAATACTCAGGGTCTTCAAGAGATGGAGTTCGACGCAGGGTAGTAGTCCTTGGAGGAGTGGAGTCGAACTGGAATCTTTCATTGAAGCCATCATCTTGAAGATCAGCTTCAGCACTGAGCAGAGTCAAACTCTTCCATGATCTTCGGCAAGTTTCATGAGCAACAAAGGCATTCTTGGTGGCAAGGTTGCGAATGTGATTGACATCCACCAAGAGGCTTTGCATTTGGCGCTTGAGCCAGAAATGATGCTTATCTTGCTTCTGATGAAGAGCCACAAGAAGCTCTCGGTCATTACGAACGAGCGCTTAGAGGCCTTTGCGCAATGGTGTTTTCGGTGGCTTGGTTGGCGCTACGTGAGGCGGGCGGTGTTACCAAAAGAGGATAGAATCTTGTTGCTGCTTGAACACCTTCAATAGGCTGAGTGAAGCTTTGGTGCTCAATGTTACGAAGACAAAGCGGCGTCTTGGCGAGGTCGAGTATCTGACATCAAGCGACATATCAACCTCTGGCGAAATATTATATGATTGCGGCGGAGGGCGATAATTGACGATGAAGTGTAAACGATGAGGCGCATGACCCATGGAGCATAAAACTCCGGACCAAATAGGATAGAGCCGAGCGACAAGTTGCACGATGAAGAAATCACGAGTGTTGAAGGCGATGCCATTGAGAATATAGAAGATCAAAGTCTTAATAGCTCCTTCAAGCTTGGCGATGATGAGTGTCCCTTGGTGGCCATAGAGTTACGCTGATGATATGATATATGGTGCGGGCGGATACTCAAGGTCTTCAACAAAGAAATGTGGGATACTCAGCATCAGATGGCAAAGGCTTCATCATGCTCAGCATCTGGCGCATATTGGGTTCTGGCTTATGAAAGATGCTCTCCACGGCATTGCGGTGTGGTGATAGATTCGGCTCATCTGAGTTCTCGAGGTGGCTAGCCCGATAGCTTCGATGATATCCATAGCTTTGGCTTCATGATGGACATTTCGGTCATCCACTCGAGAACCCATGTCTTGATGTCTCTGTAGTAGCCGCGAATGTGCGAGTGGCATTGAATTGAAGCAATAACTCTTCATTCCAATGTTCTTTGTCACACAAAGTGGAAGCGAGACCGGCATCACGAAAGCAATCAAGTGCTTCTTCCAAGCACAACAGATCCAGCAATAGCCCGATGTCAAAGGCGCATATGAGGAAAATCGCCCTTGATCATATATCGCATGAGTAATAGCTTCTCTGCTGATAGCTCCAGAACCTATCTGATGATATCCTTGGCTTGGAGTACGGGTTCTTGGCTCTGTCAAAGAAACTATTGTGGCTTTTGAAGCCATTAGCGATGAAAGGACCGGGGAGTTAGCGATGCACAGAAACCTTGGCAATCTCAGCTTTGGCTTCTGGACCTGAGGCCGACGCTCAACATGATAGTCAAATTGCGGTCCTGAGGCAGAGGGCAGAGGTACCAGAATGGGCCATTGGATAGTGACAAGCTGACCGTGATCGTATGCTTGCTCAATAGTGTGAGGCCTTGGTGGCGGAACAGGAGCAGGGGCAACATGAGAGGTCGGGCTGCACTGCAGGTGCCGAGGGCGGTTGTCGATTGGCCGGGTGCAGCATCCTCATGGGCTTCAGGTGCGGCATTCTCATGAGCTTCAGGTGCAGCATTCTCATTGACTTTAGGGGCAACATCCTCAATGGCCACATTTGCTTCGGGCACAGTGGCCTCATTGGTTTCAGGCACACTGGTTGGTGCAGGCTCCACATTAGCATCAGCCATGACTACGTCACTAGCTTCATTGGCATTGGTGGTGGCAGCCTCAACATTGTCAACTTCCTCTTGACGAACAGGAGGGTCGGGCATAGTCACGTTCAAATCATGAACTTCTTCTTCTTCAATCGCTGGGGGAGTTGGTTCACGTACTTCTTCTTCTTCAATAGCAGGGGGAGTTGGTACACGAACTTCTTCTTCACTTTCTTCGGCTGATGCAGCCGGAATGTCTTCAGCAGCATGTGCTTCAAACACGGAGACGTTCACTGTTGGAGCTGGTTCAAAAAATACTTGTCGTGCAGCGGTGAGCGTTGCACTTCTCCTTCAGAGGCAGCTCGATGAGGGACTTGAGCCTTTGTCCTCTGCGAAGCCTGCGAAGAGCTGGCTTCAAGTTAGGAGATGGAGTGGGCTGAGCCTGAAAGTCTTCATCCTCTTCTTGCACTGGGGTTGTAGCTTGTTGTTGTTGTTGGGGAGTACTGGGGGAGTCTTGTTGTTGTTGTGGGTGATCAGCCGACGAAGCATCCTGAGCAATTGGCGTCAATGGACGACCAATGTTGATGATTTCGCTGTTCATACGAACAGGCGATGATACCACTTGATGTTCGATCTGAGGAAGAACTTCATCATCATTTACAATGTCATCTTGACCAATGTCTTTAGCAGCATTGGGTTCAGCTGCTGGAATATCTTCAGACTCATGAGCCTCTGTGGTAGCAGGCTCATGGACAACCATTCTTCGTTGTTGATGTACTGACACAGGGCAAACCTCGGAAATGGGTTCATCGACTAAGGGCTCTGTGGAAGCAACCCTAGTCTTCTTGGTCTTGCGCTTCTTCTTGGAAGGAGCGGCATCAGAGGCTTCAGTATGCTTTCTCTTTCTAGCGTCAGCCTCGGCAGCCCTCGTCTTCTTCTGTTCTGAAGCAGTTGTGGTGACCTTTGGCTTTGAGCCAATCATGCTGCTCGGGAAGATAATGCGAGGGGCTCACTACTAGGAAAAGGCATGCTAGTGGCGCACCAGTTTTGCCTTCTAATGGCGCATGGCTGGTGCGCCACTGGCATCACGCCATTAGAATTTCTTTCTAATGGCGCACCACATATCGCCATTAGAATCGGTATTCTAATGGCGCTTTTTAACGATGCGCCATTAGTACTGCTCACATCGCCATTAGAATGCCTCCCGGGGCCATATGTACAAATGTGCTATGGCATTCTAATGGCGCATTACAAGTACATGCGCCATTAGTGTGATGATCACGGTCGCCATTAGTGTCTTTTTGATGCGCCATTAGTAGGAATATTAGGTTTTTTTGCTTTTCTGATTTTTGCACAGATTACAAAATATATTATTGCATAGAATATGACAGCAGCACACAGCAACATCAAATTCATCAAATACAATAGAAGATTAGTCTCCTAATACAATTCATCATATTAGTCTCCTGTTCAAAAGACGGACAAAGATAAAACATTACAAGTCTCAAGACCGCGAGTATGTCGAGTTTGCCTTCACATTACAAGTCGATATCGATCATCTAAACTACCATCACATAGAAGGGCTGTGGTCATCACGATGAGCATCATCGCGATCAAACTGGTCTTCATCCGGTTCCTCCAACGCTCCCTCCTCTCTCTGCTAGATAGTGGGCGTATCTAGATTGGCCTCCGCCCTAGTGGTGTACCCTTTGTAACTATTACCGCTGAAGCGGTGAACCTGTCTCCGACACTCCTCCCGATCATCGTAGACTCGGGAACCTTACCCTTGTACCACGACATACGCACGGCATCTCTATGCACAAGCCAAACAACAGACAATACATAAGCAATGTGTAAGTATGCAACAAAAGGATCGGAAGAGAAAACAAGACATTAATAGCACGATTCATGGTCCTACTAATAAAATAGCATCGATTACATCTAAGTTGAACAACCGTCCAAACCAAAGAGACATACGAATTCATTAAAAGTTTAATTACAACATGAACCAATCAATGTTTGAACTACACATCACTACTTTCGACTCGACTCATCGGACGGGAGGCGTGGATGAAGCCGCCGTCATCGCGATGGTCATGAAATCATGATTGTTGTCACCCTGCATTTGTAGCATTCCATCTATCTCCTTTGTTGGACGGTTGATTTACGAGGAAGAACTGCCCGACGTATGAAGGACATCTTGATGGATGATGTCCGCAAACTCCGGCTGGATCTGAAAGAATTCTTATGCGAGGTCCGCGTCTGGACTGCCGACAAGCTCGCGGCCCAATCTTTGATATTATCTGGTAGCGAAGGTGATGATGGTCCCTTACGATCGCCCGCATGTGATGGAGGCGTAGTAGGCATCCTTCGACCGCCAAAGGTGACTTGTATGCAGCAAAACTTCGTGTGTGAGAAGATGTGCTTGCCGTGCTTACGAACTGTCTGGTGAAGGTGCCTCCAGATTTAGGCGTGGCAGGGAGAACATCATCAAGAACTTTCTTCACATTTGTGTAGTCTATCATGGAGTTCTGGTTGAATTAAATCGTGGCCATGGAATATTTGGGCTTAAGAGGATGAGTGTGCAATGTGTGTCCTTTGAAACGAAACACGGAATGTTAGAAAAAAAAAACAATCGAAATCTAAGAAATCATATGTTGCAGGCGGTTAAGGGATGACTTACTCGGGAAAGTAAGGCACAAGGAAGTTATCCTTATCTGCGTTTGCGAATAGCGCCTTGAGGTGTGAACTTCGCAACTTGGCGGTCCCAGCGCTGCTCAAGTGCTTGCGCGCATGTAGAAGAATTCGACTATCACGATGTCCGGGTATTGTCTCTAATGATCCGCATCTGCATGCTCGGTGAAAACAGCCCGAGCGAAGGTGTAGTGCAGCGGATGAAGGTTAAACATAGCAAAGATGTCATCAAACCGCGGACGATCATACCCCGATGTCGCCATCCACAAAGCCCTTGCTCTCGGCACCTTAGCCCACGAAAACCGGGTATGCCACATCCTTCTCTCGAGGCGCCGCTTCTCCAAAATCAGAACAACTGTCATGCAGACTCCGCATAGCACGGTTGCAGCATTCAGCATATTTGGCGGTAGCATCGCCCTACCGCCACATGCACCCTCCTCGAGATATCCTTAGGTGAAGGTGGCCCGTCCCGAGCACGGATCGAACTTCGGTGCGGCTGGCTCGCATTGGCGCCCTTGTTAGTCTTCGTTTCCGGCCCTTCTTCTTGATCTCTGTAATGGGACGAGTTACGCTCACAGACCGCCTTCTTCAGCGTGTGGGGCTGATAATATTTCGCGCCTCGGCTATCTCGAGGCTCGGTGAAAACGGAGGCTGGGCGTGTCACGAGAACTGAGCGCCCGAGCGGCGCTTGTTGCAATTGGATTTCTCCGCCGTACCAGCTAGATCGCGGTGGTCTTGGCTGGGTTCTTGAGAAAGAGGCCCGCGAAATCGTCAACGTACCCATGTTCGGCAAAGTACTTGTCAACTTTGGTAAATGTACCGTCGTCGTTGTGCGTCGCCGTCCGGATCTGTGCCATAGGGCTGTCCGGATCTGTGCCATAGGGATGTCCGCAGGTCGGTAGCGTTGCTGCGTTCTTGCCATGGCTTGGCGCCCGGCACGGCCGGCGGTCTTATGCGTGGGGTGGTGTCCCCGCCTCAAGCGAATCTGGCTCTTCGACCATAGCGAGGGCCAGCTTATGCAGGTGCCGAGGTCATCTCATCTTCTTCGTCGGCCCGGCCAGGTCGAATCGGAGGTAACAACTTCGTCGCCTGGCAGCACCGGACCACTTCAACCCTATACATTGTGGGTGGCATCGGATTACCGTGGAACATGGGGTTGCCCGGTTGAACGATTTTTCCCTTGGCGACATCGACCAACTCGGCGCCCACGAAGTGCAGAAGAGTGCAAGGAACGTCGGCGGTGCCCTGCGAAAACATGTGTAGGGCGTCGAGGATGCCAGTCAAAGGCAAGAGATGAAGTCATCGGCGAGAAGGCTTAGTTACCGTGATGCCGTCAAGCTCGGCTAATGTCGAGGCACCGCCAATGGCGGGCGTAGCCCAGCGGAGGGGCTTCTTGGCGAGGTGCGGTCGGCGTACACCCGGGTGCATTAAGCTCCAATACCCGTGCGGTGCGAGACCACGAATACCGCCTCGCCGGAGACACCAATAAGCGCCGCCGCGGAGACACCAATGGCGCCGCCGCCGAGACACCAATGTCGCCGCCGCCGAAACACCAATGGTGCCGCCGCCCTTGTAGGCGAAGTTCTTGGCCATGAAGCTGGGAACGGGGAGGACCCTTTGGCGCCCGCAATCCACGTCGTCGGCCCATGAATCAACGTAGGCACCATGGCTTCGAGCCGTTTCCAGCTGTTGTTCCACTTGCTCTTGGACAAGCTCCGAATCCGCGCCACTTGTGCCTTGAGTGCTTCAACCTCGCCGCGTCGGCTTTCGAGCTGGCCTTTTCTCCTTCCGCACACCAGCGGTATAGTATGACCCCATTTTGTGGACAAGCCTTTGCCAGCCACACGACCGGTGACGTCGGCTTATCGAGCTTATCCTTCTTTTCATTACGTTCAACGCCCTATTTAAAGGGGTGTCGAAAGGGAGCTCTTAGGCGACCCAGCGCTCTGCTTTCATTGTCTGCGAAAGGAACATGAGCCATTTAGAAATATTGGTGATTAATTAGAGTGCAGCCATATGGAGCTAATTACGCGGGGTGTATTCCTTACGAGAACAAGCTCAAGCGCCACTGGTCTTGGATCCGTGGTAAGCTCCTTTGTTATCGGGTCCTCCTTGTACGGGCCTGACATAGTTCTGATCCGCTTGTCACCGCTGTATTTCTCGAAGCGGGCGGTAGGCCTTGCTCGCGCGCTCGCGTCCTCCTTGTCCCATATAGGCTCCGCCACTCTATAACCGCGGGACGAGTTTGTGTTCCCTAAGTTCAACTCCGCATTTCTTTCCCCCAATCGACTTGATTCGGAGCTTGCGGGCTCGGCATGATCTTGAACTCCTTGTACTCATCTTCGCTCATCAAATGATATTTCGCCTTGATCTTGTCATAACTATCACCTTTATCAATCATTCTCTTCACCGTGCTTCTCCAAGTAGGCGTGGCCGTGCTCATCTTCGTGAGGCGGCATTGTTCCTCTATTCCACGAGGCGTGTGTTTTCAAATTCGTCGGGAACTTGTATCGTTCGTGCAACCGTGAAGAGGAGGCTGCGCAAATTCCCTCGGTCCTTATGCCTAAGGTTCTCGGTGTTGATCGAGGCGGTGTTCGGAGAATGCACCCGAGCTGAACCGCGTACCCTTGACTATATGTTTGGGCTCCGTTGGATTCCGTCGGAGTCCACTTGAGTAATTCCTCCTTGACGGTGCGGAGGCGCATTGAGCGCCGGTCCTTCCTTTGCTTCTTGGTTGGCTGCCATCGTGTGTGCGCCACCATCATCGATGGTGGCATCCTCGGCGGCACCATCGGTGGTGTCATCCCCGCGCCACTAGGGGTTGTGTAATCAGGATCGGTGTCTTCAGCGGCGTCATCATAGCGGTGAGGTTGTTGTTCCTCCAACTCTTGGGACATCTCCCAGAATTGCCGCCCGAACCACCGGCCTCATCGTTGTGGGCCATGTTTCTCTCTAAATAGGAAAAAAGTTTGGTCAAAAGATGGTTATTGTCAAGGAACAAGATCATGGTCTCATGATTTAGGGTTGGGCCTAATCACTTGGCTCTATTGCCACCTATGTTGGGTTTATCATCTAGGGTTTATCGATGCTAAGGATAATTCTAAGTTGGGCCTAATCACTTGGCTCTATTGCCACCTATGATTTAATGCAGCAACAATGGCGAGGGCAGTTGATCCTACTTAACTAAGTACTAAGATAGCCCGGCCCATGCATTAGTCATAAGTACCCCATATGTCCTATTTTTAGCAAAGTCATGCTAAAATTCACGGAAAATTTCAGCATGACCTTTGCTGAAAATAGGACATATAAAGTACCAATTTAGGAGCGGAAGTTAATCGACATTCCGCAAACTCAAGGGCCTCTCGAGGTACCTGCAAATTTGCTTGTTGAGACTCAGACTCAGCACTGGAAGTACCCACATCCACGCCACATGTGTCCACCAGTTCAACAAAAACATCCTAGTACCGCAGATACTACAAAATTTGAAAATGACAACTTTTTGTACACAAAGTGTTTGACTGTCTTAATCTCAAGATACATGTTACTCAGAATTTAGTTTACTAAATGCTAGGCACCTACTGAGGATACTTGAGCTCATGACTGTTGAGAACCTCCTCACGGGATGAAACGTTCCAAGTCAACAACGAGGAAACAAAATTTGCACCACTTGAGCAACAACTAGCTAGTTGATAAAAAATGAAACAGTAATGCACAAGAACAAATTACAGACCACGACAAGTTTTTTGCTCACGTGCAACACTAGGCAAATTGAAATCATTACACGGTAAAAGCAACTAGTAATATTTTGTACACATAAAATGGTGCTCTGTGCAACACTAGGCAAATCAACACTAGGCAAATTCTACAAAATATCCCAGGCATTTCCCAACTACACCCCGTGCAACACTAGCTAGTTGCCTTATACTCCCGCCATGGAGTATATTTTTGCTCTGTGCAACACTAGGCAAATTCTACAAAATATACTCCATGCATCCCCTACTGAAATATCAACACTAGGCAACAAGTAAATGAAATCGTGGAACAGCAATACCTAGGGTTTGCGGTGAGGGGTGGAGGAGAAGGAGGAATCACCTGGGGACAGGGCGCAGGGGGGGGCGGGCGGCAGGCTGAGCTAGTGCGCGGAGGGGGGACAGCCGGCGGAGGGGGACTTGCTGAAACCAGCTGGGCGCAGGCGGAGGGGGAGATGCTGCCTTGACGGAGGGGGAGCGCGGAAGAGACAGCCTTGCTGTGGCGGAGGAGGGACGGGCGAGTGAGGCGCGGGCGGAGGGGGGGCGGCCGCCGCCTCTGCTCAGGCGCAGGCGGGCGAGGCGTGGGCGGCGCTGGGGCGACGGGCGAGAGGCTGTGGAGGGGGGATCTGGCGGGGAGAGGAGAGAGGCCGGAGGGAATAGGTGAGGGATGCTTTCTAATGGCGCACCACACGCATGCGCCCATAAATGCATCGTTCTAATGGCGCACCACCTCGCGGTGCGCCATTAGAATGTTGTTTTATCTACCACAAGTAGCCATATCTACAGCCCAACCTTTCTCTACAATGAACCCACCCACTAGCCCGGTGGTCACACGACAAGCACACACACAGGAGGTCTGGGTTCGATTCTGTGATCCCCAATATTTTTATGCATTTTAAATGGTGTTTTTATATTTATTTGTGTTTAAATATGTTCAAACTTGTTTAAATCATAACAGATAATATTTTTATGCATTTTAAATGCTGTTTTTATATTTATTTGTGTTTAAATATGTTCAAACTTGTTTAAATTATAACAGTAATATTTTTATAAAAATAGTAAAAAAATTTAAAAAGTGCTCGGCGGTGGGCGGGGGAGGTTGCGATGGGTGGAGCTAAGCGGGGAGGTCTTGGTGCGATCGAGATGGAGGATCGAGATCGAGATGGAGGAATCGAGATCAAGTGTCCTCATGAATTCAAAAAGTGCCCATGAAATTTAAAAATATTCATGATATCAAAAAGTGCCCATGAAATACAATCGAGAAATGAAGACTACGATTTAAATACAATCGGTCTTAGCTAGCTATCTGTTCACAATCTTCTTGCCCTTCTTTTTTATAAACGGAGTTCTTACGTGGAGCAGACGTCCTTTAGGTAGGGTGGTCCTGCTTCTTCTTGTGGTGTGTCTGCTGCTACTTCATAAATCGTTGTCATGTTCGATCTTGGTCGCCGTGCTTGTCGAAGTCTTGCTCATTGGCTACTCCATCCATTCGATGATCTTCCTTTTGCCTCTCCTCCGACAACACGACCGGGCTTTGGCGGGTCGGTAATGAAGAAGCATTGGTCCACTTGGGAAGCCAGTACCCATGGCTCATTTTTGCGGTGACGTTTATACGCCGGTCTTGGATTTGGCCGGGTATAACCATGGTGGTGAAATACCGGTCTTCTTTTATGACGTTTTGGCCCATCGACACGGAACATCGGGACCTTCTCTCCAACAGTAGCTCAGCTCCCAGATCTCCTCGATCCTTCCGTAGTATCTGTCCTTATCGTTACGGTGTAGGATTCCATCGTTACCCGGAGTTCGATAACCATCGCTCTTCATGTCCTTGTCCTCGGTGTAGAATGTGTAGCCGTTGATATAAATGCGCCTCATAGGTCATCGAGGTTGTGCTCGGCGCCTGTGACAAGGCGAATAGTAGTTGTTCTTCAGCGGAAGAATCCTCATGTAAAAGTACAGATGAAGCTTCTGCTTGAACCAACGCGTGAAACATGAGTTGTGCTCTTTGAGTATATCTCCGTCCGTCCTCTGTTGGCCTCGGTCATTGTCGTCTTCTTAATAAAGGTTTTGTGCTCTACCACCCAAGGATCGACCCGTCTATGTGTTGTAGCGCGACTAGGTTTGCTCTTTCAAAGTCGGCGAGTCGACCCTCGAAGCCGACATGCATTTGCTGGCGACCCTCATGGTGACCCCATCCAGCGAGCCTGCCGAGGTGCCCGTGACGGGCGGACCAGCGGGGTTCTCGATGCCTAGATAATTCGTGCGATGGGAGATGCACTCTTGATCGAAAGCCCCGGCTATGCTTCCCTCGGGCGTGACATGTTGCGAGCGTATCCTTTGATGACACCATTCATCCTTTCGAGCGGCATCATCTTTGCGCAGAGCGTCGGCCCGAGTTGGATGATATCCTCCACTATATGGACCAGCGGATGCACCATAGCGTCGAAGAATGCGGGCGGGAAGTACATCTCAAGCTCGCATAGTATCACCACGATCTCTTCCTGTAGCCTTCGAGTTGCCTCCGCCAATCGACTTCCGAGAGATGGCGTCGAAAAAGTTACTGCAGCCAAATAGCGTTTCCGCGGACGTGCGCGTCCATGATCCCACGGATTGCAACTGGAAATATCTGCGTCATCAGACGCGTGACGGTCGTGAGACTTCATCCCGCTGAACTTCGCCCACTGGGTCTAGGTATCTGCTTATCTTCCCAGCGTAACCGTAAGGAAGTTTTACTCCTAGGAGGCAGGTGAAAAATTGCTCGATCTCCTCGACTTAGAGTGAAGCACGCGGGAGGGTAGTCATTCCGGTCTTCTTGGCCTTTTGCCTTTGCGACGACTTTCCGTGTCTGCTTCGCCTCATCATCATCATCATCATCATCATTAGCGTGAAGCTCCCGCCGATGCCCATTGATTTCAAGTCCGCCCTTGCTTTCGGCCCATCTTTGGTCCTCTCGGCATGTTGAGCAGGGTACCAGCAGACTCTCGCACACGTTCTTCGTGATATGCATGACATCAAGGCTGTGAGGCACACGGTGGATCTTCGATCTGGCAAGTCGTAAAACAGACCTCGTTTTCCATACCTTCTAGCGGCTCTGGCGCCTTCGCATCTTTCGGCGGTGGGCAGTCTTTCCAATTTTTCAACAGCTTGTCTATTTCCTCGCGCTCCTCGTGCAGGCGTTTTCGGTTCGGTTTCACCATCGAACAGATCCTTGCGTTTCCTCCACGGGTCATCGTCGCGAAGCCACCTTCGATGTCCCATGAACACGGTTTTGAAGACCGGGATCTCTATCTAGGCTGGCGATCGTTGTGTCATCCATGCACCTTACGCATCCGAAAATCCGTGGACTACCTGCCCCACGAGATATCCGTAACGAGATAGTCGTGCACCGTCGTGGCGGTCACGGCTCTCATAGGAAATATTCTTTCTGCGGCGTCCACGTATTGGCTGGCGTTTTCCACAGCGTGTCTAGCTCCTCCTTCAGCAGCCCCAGTCTGATTGATGTCGTTCCTGGTTGTTTCGGCCCTTCAATTAGCATACTCATGTGAATGTACTTCCTCTTCATGCACAACCAGGGGGAAGGTTGTACATCCACACAAACACAGGCCAGGTGCTATGTGTGCTTCTCATTGCCAAGCGGATTGACTCCATCGGTGCTATGTGTCTTCTCTGCCAAGCGGATTGACTCCATCGGTGCTCGCTACCAAGACGATGTTCCTTGGATCCTTCCCAAATTCGGGTCTTGAAGTTCAACGCTTGCCAGCGGCTCGCATCCTTAGGGTGACTCAGCATCTTGTCTTTTTATCTATCTCCGGATCATTTGCGTCATCATTCTCGCTTCTTCTCCTCCCTATCCGGCGTGCGCAGGAGCTTCTACCTTAGGGTCCGCAAAATACCGCTGCAGCGAGGAGTGATCGGAAAGTACCACACGATTTTCGAGGAGCTTTCTTCCTCTTCTTGTATCGAGTGGCGCCACACGGACATATGGTAGACTCCGCGTGCTCGTCCCGATAAATGATGCAATTGTTCATGCACACATGGTATTTCACGTCGCGGTAAATCCAGAGGACACACGATTTTCTTCGCCTCCTCGAACTGGTGGGCACTTGTTCCCCTTGGGAAGGCGTTCGTGCGAATGACATGTTCTCGTCGAAGCATCGTCGGTCATTTTGTGTTTTACCTTCATCTCGAGCCATGGCGTTACTTTCAAAGGGTATCCTCGGGCCTGCATCCTTCATACAACGGAGTAACGCGTCTATCTCCGCTGATCCAGCTTGGCTTTCTCTCGGCGGCAGCTCTTGCGTTATCCGTCCGCTTGAGAAGCACCTCTTGAATATGAGGTCCTGCACCCAGCCTCCATCGCCGCTCCGCTCCGGCATCTTCATCTTCATGATCATGCCCTTCGTCTTGATCTTCCTCATCATCATGTCACGACATCTTCTACATGATGACTGTGGTACAACATCACCGTCGTGATCATGTCACGGAGATTCTTCGTCTTCTCGCCCGCCCTCGCCACGGTGGTACTTGTCTTGTTGCCCTTCCTCATTTCTTGCCCGCCCGGCCATGGGCGACTTGATAGTCATCTTCATCACCTTGCCACCGATAGCCATCCATGAAACCACGCAAGAGCGGGTGGTCCCTTTTGCCGGAATCCGGTCCGCAATAAGGCTCTTCAACTTGCATCTTCGACATGGACATCTTATCTCCGTCTCGTTCTTTTGAAGCATCTCGCCTTCATGGAGCTCAAAACCTATTCACGATGCCTTCAGTCATCATGCGGACCATGGTCGTCAAGGGTAGAAACAAAACGATATGTTAGAACCAAGAAAAAATTGGCATGACCT